>CM014095.1:7006927-7665717 GCA_004119915.2 Collichthys lucidus | reverse complement strand
CAGCCGACAGCTGTGCAGCCGACAGCTGTGCAGCTGTGCAGCCCAACAGCTGTGCAGCCAGACAGCTGTGCAGCCAGACAGCTGTGCAGCTGACAGCTGTGCAGCTGTGCAGCCCAACAGCTGTGCAGCCAGACAGCTGTGCAGCCGACAGCTGTGCAGCTGTGCAGCCCAACAGCTGTGCAGCCAGACAGCTGTGCAGCCGACAGCTGTGCAGCTGTGCAGCCCAACAGCTGTGCAGCCAGACAGTTGTGCAGCCGACAGCTGTGCAGCTCGACAGCTGTGCAGCGCGACAGCTGTGCAGCCGACAGCTGTGCAGCCCGACAGCTGTGCAGCCGACAGCTGTGCAGCTCGACAGCTGTGCAGCTCGACAGCTGTGCAGCGCGACAGCTGTGCAGCTGTGCAGCTCGACAGCTGTGCAGCCGACAGCTGTGCAGCTCGACAGCTGTGCAGCCGACAGCTGTGCAGCCCGACAGCTGTGCAGCCGACAGCTGTGCAGCTCGACAGCTGTGCAGCCCGACAGCTGTGCAGCTCGACAGCTGTGCAGCTCGACAGCTGTGCAGCTGTGCAGCTCGACAGCTGTGCAGCTCGACAGCTGTGCAGCCGACAGCTGTGCAGCCCGACAGCTGTGCAGCCGACAGCTGTGCAGCTCGACAGCTGTGCAGCCGACAGCTGTGCAGCCGACAGCTGTGCAGCTCGACAGCTGTGCAGCTCGACAGCTGTGCAGCTCGACAGCTGTGCAGCTGTGCAGCTCGACAGCTGTGCAGCTCGACAGCTGTGCAGCCGACAGCTGTGCAGCTCGACAGCTGTGCAGCCGACAGCTGTGCAGCCCGACAGCTGTGCAGCTCGACAGCTGTGCAGCTCGACAGCTATGCAGCTCGACAGCTGTGCAGCTCGACAGCTGTGCAGCTCGACAGCCTTTCAGCCCGGTTAAAGTCAGAGTTTCAGATCTGTGTCCTCAGCTGGGAGAAACACTGCAGGGTTCAGAGATTGTTACGACGGCTGCACCTTTCTTTTTTTAATTTGATTGTAATATATAAAAAATTATTTTATGTTTTTATTTTACTTCTATCTATACCTCGATATCTCTATATTTGTATATCTCTACAAGTCTCGATCGTTCCTGTGGAACAAAATTAACAAACACTGAACAGTTCTCAGCTCGTCCACAGTGTCCGGGCCGAACCTTTGACTCATCTACACGTGATGTCTGACTGAAGTAACGATGTCAGACCTGATCAGATCTGAAAGTGACTCTGTGGATTTTCTGTCCTGACGTGGTGTCTTACACTTTTTTTCCATTTGCTTAAACACAATCTTGCAAACTCGGCTGGTTTTATCAAAACACGATTCACCAAAGCACAAACCCAAACTGCTAAACACCTCATACTGTATATCCAGCTGAATGAAATCAAACGTTTGCACCAGATGGCACACACTTCATTCATATTACAGATCTTTACTATACGCTGTTGGGCAGAATGAAAAGCACTCTCATCTTTAGTAACTCAAAAAGTTTCCAATTGCAAAATGTGTGAAGCAGAAAATGTGTTTTGGAGATTTGAGATGAGGTTTTGCTCCCTGTGTGTCACTTTAAATATTTGTGCTATCCGTGTCATTTCAGTGTGTCAGCAACTGCCCCGGGCAGAGGTGTGTGTGTGTGTGTGTGTGTGTGTGTGTGTGTGTGTGTGTGTGTGTGTGTGTGTGTGTGTGTGTTGCAGCTGAACATGGCGCTAAAGCATCAGGCTCCGTCTGTTAATTACTTCGATTCATTTTAAGTTTATACTTGAAGAAATCTGAAATATTCACACACACACACCCGTGCAGTGAAGCTCAGTGTGTGTGTGTGTGTGTTTGCACTGCCAGACCACCCACACCTCCTCCATATCCACACACACACTCATAATTGTATCATAATCATAATTATCCTCCGTGCGTACAAACTGGATAAATACGAGCGGAGCCCGCAGGGTCGTGTAGAAACATCTGAATCCATCCAGAGACGGGACCGCGAGCAGCTTACAGGCGAGCTGCAGCATTAACAAGGATAACCTTATGCATAATTGAGGAGAGTGATCTTGACCCAGTTACACGGTGGGTGAGGGGAGGGCCTCTTATTAAATATCACAGCAGCCAATCAGAGTGATTCACCCTCTTGACTTGAGTGTGACTGATGACACGGCCGGCTGGCTGCCGGGCGGATCGATGGCTGCACCCACGTCTACGTGACGCCTGAGCGAGGCCTTCGTCGTCAGCGTCGGCGTCAGTGAAGAGTTTTACTTCCAGATTGTGTGTGTGTGTGTGTGTGTGTGTGTTCTTCCTCTGTGTCATTGAGCTCGATAGCAGCGTCTGATGACCCACACCGCTGTTTCCAAAAGGACTCCGACTTTAAGAAACAAGGCTGGCGAAACGTTTTCACTGCAAGGTCACATGAAGTGGGTCAGGATGAGGCTGAGTCGAAGCCCGACCCTGCACACCAGCTGCTCCAGTCCAAAGAATCTGCTTGAATCTAAGAACACCGAGCGGAGCGACGCCGACATGCCGGCTTTGTTGGAGCGAAGTAAAAACAAAGTACAATGGCGACCTCGACAGCAGCGTCATTGCTCCTCATGACAACAGCGCTGATCTCGCCCATGACACTGATTTTATTTCTTTATTTTAAGGGACAACATGCAACTAGAAGTGCACCAGAGTTATCTAACGGCTGATGTGCAGTGTCAGTTATCAACGGACAGGTAACAACACAATTAACCGACAAATATACAAATCCATCAATGAGAAGATCATCGAGAGTTTGAGAGTGCATACAACACAAAGACAAAGACAAAGACAAAGACAAAGACAAAGACAAAGACATTACGGCCTGGTGGCAGATTCAAAGATCTAACAAACCTTCCTCCCTGTTCCTGCGTATATGTTAATGAGATGAACTAATTACATTATGAGTCACTACATGGACGATGTGACGTCACACTGGCTCAGCTGTGATGGAGCAACATCTCCAGAAAAGAGTTTTATCCCGGAGGAAACTCTTTCTTTTTATTCCTGCCACGACATCCGTCTTTGCTGCTCGTCCCTCTCGTCTTTTGTCCAATTTATTTCTTTGCCCTCTCTCTCTCTCTCTGTCTCTGTCTCTCTGTCTGTCTGTCTGTCTGTCTGTCTCTCTCTCTGTCTCTCTCTCTCGTCTGTCTCTCTGTCTGTCTCTCTGTCTCTCTCTCTGTCTCTCTCTCTGTCTCTCTCTCTCTCTGTCTCTCTCTCTCTGTCTGTCTCTCTGTCTCTCTGTCTGTCTGTCTCTCTCTCTCTCTGTCTGTCTGTCTGTCTCTCTGTCTCTCTCTGTCTGTCTCTCTCTGTCTCTCTCTCTCTGTCTGTCTCTCTCTCTCTCTCTGTCTGTCTTTCTCTCTCTGTCTGTCTCTCTCTGTCTCTCTCTCTCTCTTTCTCTCTCTCTCTGTCTGTCTCTCTCTGTCTCTCTCTCTCTCTCTCTCTCTCTCTCTCTCTCTCTCTCTCTCTCTCTGTCTCTCTCTCTCTCTCTGTCTCTCTCTCTCTCTCTCTCTCTCTCTCTGTCTCTCTCTTCTCTCTCTGTCCTCTCTCTCTCTCTCTGTCTGTCTCTCTCTCTCTGTCTCTCTCTCTCTCTCTCTCTCTCTCTCTCGCTCGCTTCTGAGTGCATGCTGGGAGTCTGTGGAGACGTTGTGTGAGTTTGCTGAGAGTTTGTGAGTTTTTTCGAACCTTTGTTTCTGTTTTCTCACGGTGTGATTGTGATGTGAGGGGTTTGTGGTTGTTGTCCGTGTTGTTTCATTGTACTTTGGTGGGTTTTGGTGGAGTTTGGTGGAGGTTTAGCCGTGTGACACGGCGGGGATGGCGTCCTCGGAGACGCCTTCCCTTTCAATCCGGCACGGGGTGCGGTTCAGCCCGATCCGTCGGTGCCGGTTGAGGAGGTTCTCCTGGCTGTGGGAGACCAGGTGGGACACGCCAACTTGTCCTACGCCTCCAGGATGAACAAAGGAGTCGTGGTGTTTGTGAAGGAGGAGCGTTTTGTGGCTGATCTGTTGGCGAGCGGAGTGACTCTGAACGGGTTGTACCTGCAGGTGTCCCCGCTCGCCGTCCCTTTCACCCGGGTCACCGTCTCCGGTGTTCCCCCGTTCATTCCCAACGAGGCTTTGGAGCAGGAGCTGCGGCGCTTTGGGAAGATGGCGAGTGGTTTCAAAACTGTAGGGTTAGGGTGTAAGAGCGACAAACTGAGACACGTCCAGTCCTTCAGGAGACAGGTGAACATGTTCCTCACCTGTCCGTCTCAGACGCTGGACGTGTCTTTCAGAGTCAGGCATGGAGAGGGCCATTACATGGTGTACGCCAGCACGGGGAGCATGAAGTGCTTTGAGTGCGGGGATGTGGGGCACAAGCGGGTCGCTTGTCCTCACAGACCCGCGGATGGACGCGGTCAGACTGCCGCGGTGTCCGGAGAGGAGGCGGCGGAGGCCGCCGCCGCTAAACGGCGGAGCGGCCCCGCCCCTCCCGGAGAGTCTGACAGCGAACCGGACTCCAACAGACAGACAGAGGAGCAGCCAGCTGAGACAGCAGCTGTGGACAGCTTGGCTGCTTCAGGAGAAGGACAAGGAGGAACTGAGACGACTGGGGAGGTGCAGACAGCAGGGGAGGAGGTCTGTGGGGGACACAGCGGCCCAAGTCAGGCTGCCGGTGTAGAGGTGAGGAGGGGGGAGTCAGGGGGGAGTCATACTGTGGGTAAAGAGGGGGAGGGGATGGACTGTGACTCAGACTCGGACTGTGCTTCTGTAACAGACTCACAGACTTTAAGTGGAGACATATACACCTTAGAGGACATCAACACCTTCCTCGATGGAACCTTTGGACAGTCGGTTAAAGTAACAGATTATTTTCCTGATCCAGATAAATTCATGAAAAGTGTCACAACCTTACAGAAGATGGTCGGAGTCGACATCTTAGATGAAAAGAAACGCTTCAGACTAAAGAAACACATGACTGCTTTAAGAAAGATGAAGACACAGAAAGGAAAGGGATCCAAACGGTTAAAAGCTCTGAGTTAAAATGAGATGATGATGATGATGATGATGATGAGTGTGGTGCACCTCTTACTGCTCCCCCTGTTTTTCCTTTCTCTCTGTCTGCCATGAACAAGATCAGAATAGGAACCTTAAACATCAATGGAGGCAGAGACCAGCATAAGAGAGCTTTGGTGTCACAGATGGCCTCCTACAAGAAGCTGGATATCATTTTCCTGCAGGAGACCCACAGTGACACCAACAATGAGGTGGACTGGGGTCTGTGGTGGAAAGGCCAGTACACACTATCACATGGCACCAATCTGTCTGCAGGTGTAGCCACTCTCATCTCTCCAGGCCTGGACATTAAAGTCATCTCCACCTCTGAGATCCTGGCAGGCAGAGCTGTGGCTGTCAAGGCTGAAACACAGGGGTTTGTTTTCTGCATGATTAACATCTATGCTCCAAACCGGGGCCCAGACAGACTGGACCTGTTTCAGAAGATCTCTGCGTTCATCAAGCAGTGCGGTCAGGACGAGGTGGTGGTGATGGGGGGTGACTGGAACTGTACCTCAGACTTCACTCTGGACAGGACGGGACAGGAGCCCCACCTACAGTCTGCAGCAGCCTTGGCACAGCTGGAAGCGGAGGCGGGCGTGGTGGATGTATGGAGGCTCAAACATCCGAATGAAAGACAGTACACATGGGTGAAGGTGGTGGATGGGGGGGTGAGTGCAGCCAGATTAGACAGGATCTACATGTCACATTCACACAGCAACAGATTACTGAGCAGTCACATTTCTCCGGTAGGGTTCACTGATCACCATTTGGTTACGTTAGATTTTCACATTGCACAAACATCCAAAGGCAGCTCACACTGGCACTTTAATGTGAAGCTGCTGCAGGACACGAATTTTGTAGGAAATTTGAGGCATTCTGGGAAATTTGGAGGGGGAGGAAGGGTGAGTTTGAGTCTTTGTGTCAGTGGTGGGAGGTAGGTAAGGCACACATCAGGGTTTTCTGTCAGCAGTACACTAGTCACTCCACATCACGCATCAGAAGAACCATACAACACTTAGAGCAGGACATCAGGGACATGGAAGACAGGCTTCACACACACCACAGCACAGACACACACACACTGCACCAAAAGAAACAGGAACTCAGCACTTTTTTACAGGAGAGGGTTAAAGGGGCTTTGGTTCGAGCACGTTTCACCAGCGTCCGGGAGATGGACGCTCCGACCTCCTTCTTCTTTAACCTAGAAAAATCAGTGTCAAGGAAAAAACAGATGGTCTGTCTCCGCCTTCCTGATGGGTCAATAACTACAGACCAGGGTGAGATGAGGAGGCATGCGGTGGATTTTTACAGCACCCTCTTCAGAGCGGAGGACGTTCACAGAGGGTTCCAGGACGAGCTGCTGCAGGGACTTCCTCAGCTCAGCCACGAGGACAGGGTTCCCTCGATGCCTGCATCTCACTGGAGGAGCTGACTGCTGCAGTGGGACAGATGGCCTCTGGTCGGGCCCCGGGGCTGGATGGACTGCCTGCAGACTTTTATAAACACTTTTGGAGGGTTTTGGGTGCTGACCTGTGGGGGGTGTTTCAGGAGTGTAGGGACAGGATTGCTGCCGGTCTCCTGCCGGAGTGCTGTTCTGTCGCTAATCCCCAAAAAAGGAGACTTGGCTCTTTTAAAGAACTGGAGACCTGTGGCATTACTATGCACAGACTATAAACTTTTATCAAAGGTGCTGGCCAACAGACTCAAACAAGTTCTGGACTCAGTCATCCACAGGGACCAGTCCTACTGTGTCCCGGACAGGTCCATTATGGACAACCTGTTTTTAATGAGAGACTTGTTTGATGTTGTAAACTGTACAGTTTTGACATTGGGGTGCTTTCACTGGACCAGGAGAAAGCTTTTGACAGGGTGGATCATGGTTTTCTTTTTTCTACTTTAAGGGCTTTTGGTTTTGGTGGTGGGTTTTTGTCAGTGCTGGATTTGTTGTACACAGATGCGTGTTGTTTGGTGAAGGTGGGTGGAGGGTTGAGCTGTCCAGTCAAAGTTAGGAGGGGTATCAGGCAGGGCTGTCCCATTTCTGGACAGCTCTACAGTTTAGCCATCGAACCTCTACTTTGTAGACTTAGGTCTAAGCTGACAGGGCTGCGTTTACCTGGTCTGCCCCAGCGACCCCCGTTAGTGTTATCAGCTTATGCTGATGACATCAACGTGCTAATCAGAGACCAGCGAGATGTAGACAACCTGATAGAAAGCCTTACACTGTACCAGGAAGCTTCCTCTGCTAAAGTAAACTGGGACAAGAGCGAAGCTTTACTAATCGGGCAGTGGACAGACAGACAGACACCTCAGCTACCAGGGGACCTGGCCTTTGGTAGGCAGGGACTCAGGGTACGGTGTTTTTTTAGGGACTGAGGAATATGAGAGGAAGAACTGGGAGGGTGTTTTGGAGAAGGTGTGTGCCAGACTAACCAAATGGAAATGGCTGCTCCCTCAGCTCTCCTACAGGGGCCGGGTCCTCATTGCTAATAACTTGGTCGCCTCGGCTCTTTGGCACAGACTGACAGTCCTAACGCCGCCAACAGACCTGATCAACAACATCCAGAAAGAGATCGTGGACTTCTTCTGGTCCGGGCAGCACTGGACACGAGCTTCTGTCCTGTATCTGCCGGTGCAGGAGGGTGGACAGGGACTGGTGGACATAAAGGCTCGGATCACATCTTTCCGACTGCAGACCGCACAGAGGCTGTTGTACAGCCTTGGTCTGCCATGGACAGACACAGCATGTCTCGTACTCAGGAAAGCTGGACGACTCGGATACGACAAACAGCTGTTCTTAGTCCAGCCTCAATCGGTGGATATAACAGGACTCTCATCTTTCTACCGCTCAGTGCTACAGGCCTGGCAGATTCTAACATCCAAGCGAAAGACTGGGACCACACCAGGGATGGGTCTTTGAAGAGCCACTCCTTGGAAACAGCATCATCTCCTCCCAGGTCCTGTCATCTGCCAGCCTGAGAGTCAGACTGAGAAGGCGAGAGAGCTGGAATAGTAAAACTGGGTCATCTCCTGAAGACGTCAGTCCCTCATCTCGCAGGAAAACTCTGCATCCGGTCCACCAGAGTGCTGCTCAGGCTGGTGGAAGAGGTCTGTGCTGCCCTGCCAGGGGGCATCAGAGCGTTCGCTGAAAACCACACTCTATCTGACCAATGGGATGATGAGTGTGAATACATCTTTCCCTCCTTGGCTGTGCTTCCAGCTGTGGGTCAGTGGCAGCCAGAGGAGGACGACCTGCTGAGTCTGAAGACCTCAGAGTTTACAGACTTTGAGGCTCTGGGGAAGAAAGACCTCTACTTCCTCAGCGTGAAGGTACTAAACTTACGCTCCCTGGCAGGTGTGAAGGTGTCCAGGTGGACTGAGGTCTTTGGCGTGGGATCCTCCCCAAAGGGCTGTTGGCGGTCCCTGTACAAACCTCCTGTCAACAAACGGACAGGAGACCTCCAGTGGAGGATTGTACATGGGGCCATAGCTACAAACAGGTATCTGGTGCACCTTGATCCAAACACAGGGGACGGTTGTCCTTTCTGCTCCCAGTCGGAGACAGTCTTCCATCTCTTTGTCCAGTGTCCTAGATTAGAGGCTTTGTTCAGGCACCTACACATGTGGTTTCAGGGCTTAGGTGAGGTGTTTTCTTTTAGTCTTTTTATTTTTGGGCCACGTTATTCTCAAAAAAAGAAATCTGTCCACCAGTTAATAAACTTTATCTCAGGGACAGCCAAGCTCGCGATCTGGAAGACCAGAAAGAACAGGGTCAGAGGTCAGGGGACAGAGGACGTGGTGTCCATGGTGACTGGGCTGCTGGCAGCTCGGATCAGGGTCGAGTTCAGTTTTTATGAACTCACCGGACAAACACAAGAATTTGTGAAGATGTGGGGTGTCAAGGAGGCTCTGGTTTCAGTTAGAGGGAACTCTCTGCTGCTTCATTTTTAAAATGTAAAGAATAAAGGTTGTTTTTAAAAATCAAAAAAAATCTCTCTCTCTCTCTCTCTCTCTCTCTCTCTCTCTCTCTCTCTCTCTCTCTCTCTCTCTCTCTCTCTCTCTCTCTCTCTCTCTCTCTCTCTCTCTCTCTCTCTCTCTCTCTCTCTCTCTCTTCTGTCCCTCCCTCACTCTCATTCACTCTATCTCGACCACTGCTCTCTTCTCTCTCTCTCTCTCTCTCTCTCTCTCTCTCTCTCTCTCTCTCTCCTCTCTCTCTCTCTCTCTCTCTCTCTCTCTCTCTCTCTCTCTCTCTCTCTCTCTCTCTTTCTCTCCCTCCCTCACTCTCATTCACTGTCTATATCAGTCGACCACTGCTATCTTTCTATTCTATTTCTATTTTGCAGTGCAGACTTGAAGCCAGACATAGACATGAAAGCTGGGTACATAGATAAACTAAGCCAGAACACAACAGATTGAGTATCAGCATTTGGTCCATGAACTCTACCTGGATAGTCTCCGTTTCAGTGACATTTAAGGCTGACTGTGGAGGTTTGACCTGTGTGATTGACAGATTGGCCACTGTAGCGTGGCGTCGCGTTGAATGTGAACTGCACCACAGCTGAAATGCAGCACCTTCTTTGAATGGATGGAGAAACCCTTGTTTACGCTGCAACGTTGGATTTGGTCTGTATCAAGCCTAACTGACTTCATCATCAGCAGAAGTACATACTAGTTCAGGGGTGTCAAACTAACACAGGTCTGCACAGGTCTTTATCAATGAGTATCTTGGCCTGTGTGGCAGCTATTGCAGTGCATTGTGGGATTTGTAGTACGAGCAGTGGGAGATTTATGTTTTATAAGACGTATGCCTTAAGTTTGACATGTCTGTACTAGTTTATCAGCCAATTGGAAATGGTGCAGTTATTTGCATGCAGAGCGTCAATGTGAAACGTGCTCACAAGCAGTCACTGCAGATGTATTCTAATGCCAGGTGTGAACAGATGTACTTAGGATGGATGCACAAAGTATGAACCAGGCTCTGTTCTCTGTTTATTCAGAGCTCATCTACAGAAATTGCACCGCTACCCGTACTATCCTTTTTTATTTCTATTTCTGTCTTAATGTCCAATGTTTTTCCTTGCCTCTGTAAAGCACTATCAATTGCCTTGTGTAATTCAATTGTGCTATACAAATAAACTTGCCTTGCCTTATCCTCGGTCTGTCTGTGCTGGAACTTCCCTCGCTGTCACTTGTTCCATCACCAGTGTGCCATCATGCACCTGCATGCACGTCCTTTCTTGTGTTAGACTGATTTATGTGTTCAACAAACACTGCATGCTTTTAATAACTGTGCTTCTGCTTTGCATGTTTTCTTTCATCATTGTTCTGCATGCTCCTAAATGATCTCAAGAACTTTTGGCATTTCCACTGCGTATTCTGTTCTTTGTGTGACTGTCTAACATCTGTCTGACAGCAGTACTCCCGTACAGTCTTACTTCTGACAGGAAGAACAGTCTCTGATTCAACTTCTACAATGTCTTTTTGGCTTCCTTAAGCAATATTTCCAGCACAGATAAGTTACACTGTCTTTTATAGGTCTTTCCTTTCCACCCGTCGTACCCAGTGTTCAGCTTTCACATAAACTCCACTGCAGCAGTTTACTTGATCAATATCTATAATGTAAAACAGGTTCACTTCTGTGGCCCTGATGAAAATGTTTAGTAGGTTTTCATTCTGTGGATTCATTTTGCAGTGCTTGGATCATTCTTTGGCTAATACTGTAGAACTCCCACAGAGCACACATCACTGCCGCTGACAGCAGGTCCTCGCTGAACAGAAGCTGAGCAAATGTTCGACAGCTCCACCGATCACTGCAGACAGACATGGCTACAAATCTCTGCATTGCATTCACTGATTAAACAGTAAAGAGCTTTAAAAACCAACTGCACGTGATATCTACACTGTGGTTAAGGTTAGGGAATGAGCAGTGAAATGGTAAAGGTGAAAGGTGTCACCTCCTTTTCCTCTTTCTCCGTCCATCTTTCTTTTGCTTATACCTCCGGATGTCCAAGCTCCTCACTCCATTTATAAGGATGAGCCCAGCCGCCCCACGGAGGAAGCTCATTTCAGCAGCTTGTATCCGCAATCTCATTCTTTAGGTCACGACCCAAAGCTCATGGCCGCAGGTGAGAGCTGGAACACAGAAGGAATGTGATCGAGGGCTTTAACTCTTCACCACGATGGTTCTATACAATGTCCACATTACTGCTGATGCAATCCACAATCCACAAGTCCACCACTGTTGCCAACTTCTTAGTAAGGAAAGTAGCTATTGGCCGTCCTAAAAGTCGCTAGAAGTCGCTAAATGATGTCATCAACTAATTTGCATAATCAGTCATGTGCATGTACTTGTAATGGATGCATTAGGAGAGAGGAGTATCGTGACCGCAGAGACAAAAAGTGAGTAAAAAAGCACCTTGGATGAATTAATGAATGAAGGAGGAACCCACGGCAGAACCCGCTGCTCGTGGAAAAGACGATACGTGCTTTGACGTCAGTTTCCAAATGTCTCCAATAACACCAGAAAAAATCGCTTTCTAAAAAAGAGTCGGTAGAGGGCGGGGGTTGGGGGGGTTAAGTGAAAAGTTGCTAAATATAGCGACAAAGTGGCTAAGTTGGCAACACTGTGAACAAAATCCTGAGATACTTAAACCCCTTCACTTTGGGAAACCATGAACCATGGCATCAGTCTTCGGGACCACTCGACACTTGGCTTCCTCCTTCCTCCTTGACACTTGGCTTCCTTTAACTTTTCATTCCTTCCGCGTTTTCTTAAATCATTTTAATTGTCATGTCATTTTTTACTTCCGAAGCTGATCAGAATGTTGCCCAATCCTAGAGAACTGGTGCACTAAAATAACTCACAATGAGTAGCTTGTATATGAAATACTTTTTTACTCCTCAGTTTGGTCGACATGAATGAAATGTAGAACTTTGGTTTGCAATTGAGTGTTTTCGGTTTTATTACATTCAGTTCAGTCGAGGATTCAAGAGCTTCTTCCAGCTCTGTCAGCGCAGGTCCACAGTGAGCCAGAGAAAACTTTTCTGACCACAGTGCATTATTTCAAGTGTCAGTGTTCAGCATTTCCCTGGACTGCACCGATCGACCCACAGCACTCTGCCGTGGCACAAAGCGCCAAGCGGACATCAGCTCCTGCAAACGGGCCCATGCCAGCTGGCAGGGAGTCAATCAATACTGAGTCGATGAGAGAAAATGTGCTGCTTTTAATGTGCAAATGTCTGACAGGACACACACACACACACACACACACACACACACACACACACACACACACACACACACACACACACACACACACACACACACACACACACACAGATACATACAGTGAGAGAGTTTAGAGCAGGAATTCGGGGAGTTGTCTGACGATGATAAGTCTTAGAATAACAAACACCTGTATGTATTCCCTCACAGAGTGCTTCAGTGTTAGGAACCTGTTTTTCACCAAGCTTCTTATTCTGACGGATATATGCACGACTGAACATGTTGGGTCCTCCCACATACAAGGGGGAGAGCTGCTGTACAGGCCAGAGGCCCGGTCTGGATATGTATCTGTGCAAAATACACCCAGCATGGATGAACATGTGAAGTGTTGCAAAAATGATCATCATACTTAATGTTCTAACCTTTACGATATGTGATCATCAAACTGTTTTTCTGTAAAAAAAAAAAAATCTTCAATGCATAATATAATGTTGCTGTCTAATGAAAATCACGTATGTCCAGAAATATTTTTTATTTCAGGAGGATGAACAACTTTTTTCTCAAAAACTTGCTCACAGAATCAACCTGAAACTTTGTATGAGTCACAGACCAGATAGCACCAGAAATGAAAATCTATGTTTGATATGCGTTTTAATTTTTTTAATGTGTTTCCGAGCCTCGACTCGCCTGTTTCTGTCCACCGCAGTTGGTAAAAATCAGTATTGAGGCTGTCCTGCAGATTTCCACAGAGCACACTGGTCTAATCCAAGCATTTTACTATTTTAAACTGAAATCAGCAGAATTCAGGTGTTCATCTGACATGCTGCTTCAGTCTGATCCAGTTCAGAGTGACCAAATTGCTCCTAAAGGCTGTGTGTGAATGTGTGTGAATGGGTGAATGAGATATGTAGTGTAAAGCCCTTTGAGTGGTTGGAAGGCTAGAAAGGTGTGACATAAGTACAGTCCATTTGATTCAAAGATAAACGACAAGCTCAATGGGGTTCAGTATCCTGGCCAAGGACACCGGGATCGAACCACCGATAATCTGATTAACGGACGACCCGCTCTACCTCCAAGCCACAAAGCTCTCCTCCTTCTGTCTGTGTTACATACATGGTGGAACAAAACATCTCACATTACTCCGCTGCTCATCGGGCTACACTGGCTACCTGTAGCAGCCTGCATTCAACTCTAATCCTTATTGCTGACTGCATAGTCTCCATTTCTGCACCAACCTACTTGAACACCCTTATACAGGCATATGTTACCTACTCTCCGACGCCTGGCTCTGCCACCCTTACGCTCAGGGCAATCCAAACTTTTCTTGTCTGTGGTTCCCTGATTGGTGGAATGTCCTATCAGTTCCTACCAGATCAGTTCCTACCTTTAAAAACCTCCTGAAGACCTCCAGCTCTTCACAGAGGACCTCCTCTAGAACACTGGAAGAACTGGGAATGATAAGTCTATAACTCTCTACAACTACAACTGTCACTTGGGTCTCTGTGAGTAGTACTTGTTGTCCTTGTCACACCATGATTGTAACTTGGATAAAAGTCACTCAGCATCAGCTGAATGACTAAATGGACTGTAAATGTCATTGGTCAATCAGATTCTAAATGCAGATTGCATGTATAGAAAATCGGAATCCAAGTCAGAAAAAGTGGAGATACGTGGTTTTCATATTTGTTATGCAGATTCTTCTTCTTCTACTTAACAGCTGCCTATGAATTAAATGTAATAGACTTATATTATCTTTTATATAGTTTATTATTTTTTCTGATTCACGCTGTAAATTTATATGACTGTAATTCAATTCAAACATAATAAATCCAGCACACCTTTCACTGCGTTTTGTCTTTATACAGTCAAGGAGCCTTGATTCTACATGTTACTGCACTTGAAGAAAAGGCCACCGTGAGTGTTTTCCTGGTACACACAGTAAGGGAAGAAACTGTGTCTTGCCATCGTAACATTTCAATCTGCATTTCCTTAAATCTGACTGGATGGTATGCACTGTTTTACCGAATGATGACTGTACGACTTCCTTGTTGCTTTTACAGACGCGCACAAACACACTGACTCGATTCTACTGTGCTTTCTTGTGAGACTGATCCATGTGAAGAGGAATGTTCATTTAAATACAATTAAGTGTGGTGACATGTTACAACTGGCGTAATTAAAGAGCCACACAATTAATCATAATTAGTCCTTCTGGGTAATCATCAGATTAAGAATGAGCGTTCCCTGAAATATCTGAATGGTAAGTGATTGGCAGCTGCCTCCGCTGAAAACAGCGCATAAAGTGTAACTGTAGTTCATAACTCTTAACATTCGTGCATCATGCCTCAGTCTGTGCCTGTCCTCTGGCTGTGTCTTATCTCCTGTCTCTATCTGGGAGATGAAGAAACTGAAAAAGTCAGACAAAAGCTATATTGTCCAACTCTGGCAACTGAAAGCGATCCCAAAATGCGCCAACAGAATGAAAGGTGTTTTCCAAAAGCATCTCTTTGACAAATAAGCATTGTTTGAAAATTGGCAGCTGGAAGCTGTGAAGGATTCCTCCATACAAAACATTCCTTCTTATTGTCACCAACACCCAACACCTGACTGCCAACCCCTTTTCCTTATTAAACTAATAAATCGTTGATGGCATGACACCTGCTCTGTGGTAGAGAAACAGAAAAACGTGTCTTTGCCATGAAAGTGATTGTCGATACCTGTACAGGAACTGGAGCTGCTGTTTCTACTGACACAAACACAGCTGTTTGACTTCCAGCTTCTTTGTGAATGTCAATTCAGTCTTTTTTCATGATTGTTCGCTCACCACCAGTTTGTGTAAACACATTCTGCACAATGGTTTGACTCCAACTGAAACATTTGTGCCCAGTTCAGGCCTGTGGTATCTATAGCTGATGCGAAAATCTCATGTAATAAGATGAATGCAACGTCTTCAATCATTAGGTAATAATCCACTGTAGTTTTTCTTATTTCGTCTCACACATTTTTGTGAGCAATAAGCCAAGGCCTCAGGACGATTTCACTGTTAATCACTGTCCTGCATGGCTAACAGGGGTCAAAATCAGCGTAGCATTCAGAGGAAACCATGCTGTCAGACCTACTGAGATAACCCGATGACATCACCGTATGGCATCATCAAGGGATTGTTGCTCAGAAACAGTCAGTGCTCTAACAGATAGCCCACCATATATAGTACTAATATATTCTCACAATAAAGACACCAGCCACTTTACAGACTCAAAAACACTTACATCTGCTTGTATATATTGTATGTATATATTGTATATATTTTAATTTTTATCCTTATTTTTATTTTATATTTTTATTTCGTATTTTTTTTTTTTTTTATATATATATGTTTACATCTTTAAATTGGGACAGAGAGAAACGTAATTTCCATTCTGTGTATGTCTAGTACATTTGCAGTTTTGACAATAAAGCAAACTTGAAACTTTAAACTTGAACTTGAAACTTGAAACTTTATCATTTCAACCCAACAGACTTGGTGATTGTTGGAACGGTGGGAAAAACTAACCGAGGCAGTTTTGGTTAGTTTCTGTCAAGTTTACTGCTACCACCAGGCTCAGTTTGAATTGAGCGTGAGGATATTAGGAGGTGAATAGCTTTTTAGCGGGGTTCAAAAAGAGTGATAAAGCTGCACTGTGAAGACCCTTTCATGATGCGTGTATTCCACTTCAAAACTGTTGCAGCAAAATCAATGATCTGTCTTTTTATTCCATTCATTCTTCTTCCTCGACAAACACACATTTCCCACAATGCAGCTTTCCTGCTTCCTATTCCTGCTGGCTGTTTGGTCTGAGATTCAGGTGTGTGATCTGTGTAATGCAAATAAGGTTGCCTGATCCTCAAGCAAAAATACAATACATAAACAGGGCATTTATGTGCCAAACTATTTCTTAGCGCTGACTTCCTGGAGCCGATGGTAAAGAATCCTGTGTGGGTTAAACAAAGGGGATGCAATGTGTTATAGCAAAGTTGAAGCCAGGGTGACACTTTCTGTCTAGCTTCTGTAACTCAATGCAAACTCTCATTCAGAGAGACAGATTGACAGAAACTCAAACCTTCATGCAAAGTTTTCCACATGAATGTAAGTCCAACATTTTGCCTCTCACCTTGAGGGACTATCTACTTGTACATTTACTTGCCTGTATCTTAGTGTATGTGTGTGTGTGGTTGAAAACGTTGTAATGAGCACAGTGGAGCATAATGGTAATGTGGGCAAATTCACATCGTTATGCAAATCTATGGAGTTCCTCTTGAAAAGGTTATGGCTAGAGTTTATGATAATGAATGGTGGCATAACTTGGAAAGCAATGGGTTTCATGCAAGGACATTTTTGTCTTCTTATCCTTTTGTCTGTGAGAAAGAGGAATTTGAAGTATGCTCCACTTATGACAGTAGCAGTTCTGGCATGAAGCCCAACATCCATGAACAGATGCACAAACAGAAACACATAATAAGAAACCAGGCAGTATTGCGGTCTGCAAAGTCCAGGCTGTGTTTTTACAGTTTGTGTTCTAAATGGACTGTAATTATATAACACCTTTCCAGTCTTCCGACCCCTCAAAGCGCTTTTACACTACATATCTCATTCACCTATTCACACCCATGGCTCAGCCTTCTGTAGTAATTTGGGGGGATAGGACAGGAGGGGATTGAACCACCGATCATCTGATTTGTGGACGACCCGCTCTACCTCTGAGCCACAGCTGAAGTCTTCATCACATAACATCTGATGTAGCATGAGTGTGTATGTTCAAATTAGAAAAGAATAAAATAAAATTAAGCCAACACACAAATTAATTTAATAATTGATACAATTAATGTGCCAGTTCTCGTCGTCATCGTCCATCTCTCCATACAGGGTGCATCTTATCTGTTAGTAAGTCCAACAGCTACTGTATGTGCCAAGTGTTGGTGTGATTAAAATCAAAGATCATATGTTGTTTGCCATAAACTTGTGTACACTCTGACACAGATATTATGGCATTCACTATGAATTAAAAACAGACCTCATATAGTTTTTCTTTATTTTTATTCATTTCTACGTTGGACAGAAGAAGAAATCCAAATTTTGAAATAACACAAATGGAATTATGTGGTACATTGTGTTTTGTATTTGAGATTCTTCAAAGAAGCCTCATGAAAAAGTCCCCTTAAATGGTTTAATTAACAGGTGTGTCCTCTCAAATGTTAATTCACATTATATCTCAATGTGTTTGATATGATCAGTTGTTGTTCAGAGGTAGTGTTGGCATAGAGTAAATAGCCCTTATTCAAATACTGTAGTAATTAATATTATTACAACAACCACTCTACTAAGTCAAGAGAAACAACAATCCAGCATTGCGACTGTCATGAATGTCAGTCAGTCCAGAACGGTTCAACACTTTTGAATGTGTCTTCAAGTTCAGACACAAAAACCATCAAACACTCACTCAAACACTGATAAAGCTGGCTTCAGAGGAGACTGTGTGAATCAGACCTTCATGGTGAAGAAGAGAATTGCTTTTACCAAGAAACACACAGAATGGACAATCTGTTCGCCCAAAATAAACCAAAACCAACTAAACCAACCTTTTTCTTCAATTCCTGAAAATTACTACTGATAGAACTAAAAATGAAAAGAACATACTTGTTCACTCACCAGCACATCATCACGTAGAGGTACAATAGTTTAAACCGATTATGGATGAACAAAGAGAAGTTATTGAATTCACATGACATCAGTTGATTTGCATATGTTATCCATTAATTTTCCAATATTCATTAATGAACAGTGGCAGGTACAGTAACTGACTTCTTGTAAACTGCAAAGCGAATTAAACAGAACTTTGTTTTTATTGGAGAAACTCATTCCTCATTCAATCACTTCACTTAATCACTGTGTTTCGGCCGATGACAGAGCTTTTGCACTGGCTCAATAATCATTTTGATTAGCAGAGGGATGTTTTAAATACAATGGGAGAGGAAAATGCATATTGGGTTTGAAGTGTTTACACTGGAAATGAGGAACAGAACCTCTAGATCCACCAAATAGCTTGTTTGCACAAAGCTAGTTAGTGAGCCTGATGATGACTTCCTATGGAACAGTGAAGGAGCTTTGGTCTGATAGGGTTCATGATGGACATTCCTACATTATGACGCTTCATTTAGCAGGAGCTCTTGTTATATGGTGTTTGGCAAGTGCCTATTTTCATAAGCAATTAATTATTTCTCTCACTGGCTCGAAAGTCTCCTTTAAATATTTTTCAGCTTAGGCATACAATGGCAAACAATCAAGCTAAATACAAATTCAGCCTTATCCAAGTCCACTCAAAGGCACCTCTCCTTATTAGTTCCCAAAACTGCAGCCCTGCTCTGCGGCCATATTCCAGAAATCTTATCAGCAGTGTTCACTGGTCACATCTGTACAATTTCCCCTTGTTTCTCTACTGCTGACAATGAAGTTTGGCTGAGACATAGCTTCTTACAAGAAAAAAGCATGACATGCTGTCCAATATATCAAACTACTACTAGGAAAAAGTCCAAAATAGCTGAGTTCGCTGCCCAAAACAGATAACTTGTTACAAAGCTGCGCACAAGAAAAACATACAAATCTATTTTAGAACCCTGCAAAATATAATACACACAATACACAATATAATGTAAAACACTGTCAGACGTGTCCATCAACATGCCACTTTCTCTACAGGTACCATAGTAGATATGTGTTGTCTTCCTTTGCAGTGTTGTCAAGGGTTTCAAAAGATCTTAGGGTGGCGTTGGACAGAAAGATAATAGATTTATTATTATGTTATTTAAAGCCAATTCTGTCCACGCCCTGTCCAATTTTTAGAAATATATCATACTGAATAGTTTAACAATAAATTACACACATACATCCGCAAATCCAGATTAATCTCTGGAGGGCTCTGTGGGCTTTCCCCAGTCTACTTCACACATGTAATCAGCCATTCATCCAAGCCACACGGCTAACCACATTGTCAGCGAACCCTAATCATCCAGCAGCAGCCGTCAGAGATGAACCTCACCATTAATCATTGTCGATCGTCAACCAGTGAAAGCCAAATCTGTCCTCTAATATTGCACATTCAGTGAGTGATGGCTTTCAAATAAGAAAGACCATGAACTTAATGTCCCGAAACTTCAGCCTCACCTGCAGTATATCGCAACTGTTTTACAGAATTTGGTGGGTGACGTATTGAACAGAATCCAAATAGGATGATTCATCGCCTGAACATTTTACATCCCATGCCAACATTCGGTGGCAATACAGGACGTGGTGTGCCATTTATGCAGTGAAGCTGAAAGTAAGGGTGTGGAGGGTCGGAGTGACAGATGAACATGTAGCATGTTTAACTTGTGCAAGAGATAACAGACACAATGTTTCCCTTACCTTGACCTTACCTGCTATTTGTCGACTGATGAAAGTGAGAATTTTGGTGAGGGCGGAATTGGACAGTGAGAAAAAAAAAAAAGGATAATCTTCAGGTTTTGCCATAGGACTGGATAAATTAGACCCGAAGCACATGCTTTTGGAATTTCTATGATTTCAAACAATGTTTTGGCAGTGCAGCGAGAGTTTGCAATAATAGACCCACAGGTGGCTCCAGAGGGGTTACAGAGGTTGGGCGTGTGAGTGTTTCTTAGGAATCAGCTCAAGGTAACCTCTCAATGCCGTGTATTGTTTAATCCCAACATTACATCTGAACTGTGTAAGTGCTCGTCTATGAATTATAGCACTAACTACAAGCCTTGCAGATAATTAGAGTGTTGTTTCAGACTACCTGGAGTGCTGGATAGATTGGCATGTTGGACGAGGCGAAGGTTGGTTCAGGAATGTTTGGCTAATAAGGGCTGATATTTATAACTGGCTGCTTAAATCATCTGCAGGGTGCACCCTGCAGCCATTACTCCAGAAGGAATGGGGCCTTAGCAGACCTCTTAGTTCAATGCAAGACCAAGTTAAACAGTGTTGATGATGTAATAAAACATAGATATGACCATTATGAAACCTTCCATCACAGGTCAATGTGAGAGAGCTTGTGTTTCTTATCAGATTACAGATTACACTATGCAAGTACTGAGCTCCTGTGCGCGATGCTCCAGGAGGAGCTGAAATGAGCTGCTGGGAAAGAACGACGTCTGGACCGTCCTGCTAAACCTGCTGCCACAGCAAACTGACTCCGGATAAGAGGAAGAAAATAGACGGATGGATATTGGTTGATTAACAGAACAATACTGTGTTGTGTGTGCGCCGCAGTGACACGTGGCCATTCTAGTCAATGTTTTAAACCCCATCCCTCCAGTTGGCTCTGCGTTGAATACGCAGCTGTTCTATTTTTGACTGACACCGCGAGCAGCCCACGTCAATTTACAGAAGCCAGACAGAGAATCCAACAATTCGGTGGGGTTTTGGGTTTACTCAGCCTCCGGCTGTTCAGTCAGTTGACATTCATCAGCCAAGCAATTCATCAATTCATTAACATTCATCTATTTGCTTGCCTATACGAGATTCCTCTCATTCCTCTCAGTCCCCTATTACATACGAGTGGCATGATTGCATAGGACGACATTGTTCAGTTTTAGGCCTTGGGTAAAGTATATCTTGAAAAACATTTTTTAAGAGATGATTCCAGAATATTCCTTTCTTGCATCAGCTATCCTCACAAGGTCGATTCATTAAAGGAAGTCACACTGTCTTTCAAACTTCTGCATGAGGACTTGAGCAATAAGGTTGAAGAAGGAGGTAAAAGGCTGACTTCTAAACATATCCATTATGATCGTCATTATATAACTGTTAGATCACTTCCCAATATGCCATATTTCATTACTTTCATGACTGGCTGTTTGGGGACAGTGATAGTTGATTGCACTTGAAAAACAACCCATCTGAGTGTTTTTTAAACTGACCTTTATTATCAAATGAGACATTTTTGGCTGACACATATCTGAGCCTTATAATGTTAATTTCTCACAGCAGATCAAGCATACCAGTACAGTGTTGGCAGTGATAGCAAATGAATCTGTCCGCGCACTATTAAATTCTCTATTTTACGCCAAGATTTTTCTTTTTTGGGATTTGGAATCCATAGCTATGGGGACTAGAGGCTAGCAGCAAAGCTACAAAATTTAGAGGAAAGGCCTGCAGGTCCAGGTCATGGCGTGATGTATGATGAGCATTTTAGTTAATATGTTAAAACTTGTTTTTTATTCTACACATTTTTAGAACTGGATAATGTAATAATCAATTAGACCTACAACAATACAATACATTACAATATAAATATAGTTGGGGAAAATATATTGGACTACATGATATTGTTCAATAAAATAATTCAAACTCGATAAAGTTCTACTTACAAATACATCTGTTGAAAGTGTTTTATTTTGCATGTCTGCTCATGACATAACAAAATTATTATAAATAAATATATATTTATGTTTGGCTATCATACAGTTGGTTTGTATTACACCCAATTTCTAGTTGATTCCCATTAAGTTTCCTATTTGGAAAATTCCCCAAAATCCTGAGCTTAACTTCCCATGGAAGGTTTCCAGAAATTTACCAGAAACTTTGCGCCCCATTGCAACCTTAGTTGCATATATCTGAATAATAATAATAGTTTATTATTTCACTATACTTGCCTGTGGCAGTCTTTATGTCCAGGGACAAATAAAGTCATCTTGAATCTTGAGAGCTACACACCATGTACACACACAACATTTGCCAACATTTTCTTTGCTGTGTGGGTTGTGTGTATGTTGTTGTCACCATTCTTCATTCATCAGACATCATTAGTTAAACTCTGTGACTTCCTATTGTTTTGTCAGGACGAAGTCACGTGTTATTCTTACGATTTATTCCGAAGATACAACAACAGAAACTTTTAATGACTTGAAATGTTTATGAAAGAATGAAGCTGAATGAAGTACTATTGTGTTATTTGGACATTTGGATACAAAGAAATGTAAATTATGATTTAATTAGCTAACAAAAGAAATGTGTTATCAACTATAAAAAACTTAACAATGTATTAACAATGTAATCCTACATTACTTCATGTGGTTCTGTGTGGTATTACCTATGTTTAGCCACACAGGCTGATGTCACAGGGGAGGCAAGTGACCTTCACTGTGAGGTGCTCTGTTTTTCAGCATGGCAGGATGAGAGCTGGGTAAAACTGAGGTCAACAGCACAAACAATCTCCTCACTGATGGATGGATGCTGATGAATATGGAGGGAAGTCACCCCTGTTTGGATTCATTCAGTCTGTGTCAGAAGTGACAGTGTTTCATTACAAAGCTGGCAGTTCTGCCACACTGATTCAGTTTGTAGTTATAAAGCAACCTTCAGTGCTTTTTCTTAACGTGTCTGTGTGTTCAGATATGTAGTTGTTTCCATTGACGGTATAATTAATGGACACAGCTTCTTTGTATGAAAAGAGAACCTAATGTTGAAGCGTCCTAAACCTGCATTCCAGCTAATGACCAGCAGGGGGAAGCTCTGTTGGCTCTAACAAAAAAAAGTTTGATTGCATTGAGTCTTATGTAAAAATGAGCCTACTTCTCAGTTGATTTATGACTTCAGTGAACAGTTTCCTCATGAGTTACGGTCTCAATCTCTAGTCTTCTTCCAAACAGCATGATGTTCATCTTGTAAATCATGGTTCCATTTATGGTAAAACAGACGATAAAGCAGAGTATGCTTTAGGGCATGACTACCTTTTGATTGACAAGTCATTCTCAGTGAGTCAGTGCAGCTCAACACACCGGGCTTTTGAAACTCCGATCAAACTGTCAAATTATGTAGTGCAAATCAAGTAAGTGTTCTTGATCAAGTATGGGCAGTGCAATACTTTTTTATTTCCAACACCATCTCTATTAGGGCTCCTTCTGTTATGTTAGTATCTGTGTCCTCTCCTTGTATTTGATGCTCTTTGAGCTGCTTTAAGCCCCTTAACAATTTAGCACTGCTCTTGCTTACCTCCGGTATAAGTCACTAATTGCTGTCTCCTGACACACAGCTGACAGATTGGTTTAGTAGCATGCTTTGTGTTGATTTAACCATATGCTCCTCTATGTCTTTGTTGGGAGACAACACAACATTTCTTCTTTGCCATTAGTCAAGAATCTCATACATAGCCAGACATGGAGATCTGAGTCCTAAATGCTAACTAGAGTGGCCAAATGTCTTTATTAAGAAAGTGATATCTGAATGAAAATGACAGACAGACAGACAGATAGATAGATAGATAGATAGATAGATAGATAGATAGATAGATAGATAGATAGATAGATAGATAGATAGATAGATAGATAGATAGATAGATAGATAGATAGATAGATAGATAGATAGATAGATAGATAGATAGATAGATAGATAGATAGATAGATAGATAGATAGATAGATAGATAGATAGATAGATAGATAGATAGATAGATATAGCCTTTTGGACCAGCTGAAGCCATGTAATCATGTTTTGGCCAAAGCATGTAAACACTGTATTGCAATAAAGCAGATGAGAAGCGATAAAAGCAAGAAAATACTCTTTGAAGAAAATAATGATAGATAGAGAAACATGTAATCCTAGGAATATTTTTTAGCAGAGGGTACAACATGTTAACCTTAACAAGATTGTGCAATGGGGTCTCTCTGAAGCCAAGCTTCATTCTGAACACTCTGTGTCTGGTTCCGGAACAATCAGCGTTCTCTGTGGAACTACTGGCAGCTACAGCATGATCTATGGACATGGTTCAACACTGAGAGTGCGTGACGATGTGTGTTTGCTTGAAAAACAACAATGGCGGCTGTTAAAGAGGTTATTTATTTATCGAAAGAAGCACAAAGAATGGCACGCCGGATGGGAAAGACGTTTTCACTCTTCTTCTGACTGACTTCACTCAGAGTTTGACCAAATCATAGTTTTTTTGATCTGATTGGTTGAAGTTTGCCTGTGATAGATGGTTCATCACCTGTACTGTCCTGGCGGCTTCCAACATGGTTCTGTGTATCGCAGTAGGTTACTGTAGCAGCATGTTGAGTTCCAGGACCATAAATCTGCTCTGGGACTATAATCAATATTTCCTATTGCTTATGTGCAGCCATACCGTACAGAAGTATTTGGAAAAACAATATAAAGGAAACAATAAAGAATTTCTGTGTTGGATGTGTTGTCTAACATTAGGGGGATGTGGAAGTGTTGACTGAAGCAGATACCTAAGAAATTGCTACAGTATTCCTGAAGAATTCACCTGACCATAGACATCACTGAGGGTTCAACTGGAGCAGAGTGGTCTGAGGATCAGAGTGGATTAGGGGTGAATATAGCTGGAGATGAACGATCACTGTTCTCTGTTGCAGAGTGACAAGAGGTCCACCCAGCAGCACCCCTCCTGAAAGCGGTGGCTTGCATGTGTGTGTTTGTTACAAATTGATTGTCTGTCACCACCACACACTCCTGGAGCTTTATTGTTATGAAAAGCCAGCCAGCTCTCAGTGAAGTCATCCAATTTAAAATGTCCGCGTACGTGACTAATGCAAAGATTACAGCAATGACAGCGTGAAGATCAGCGGTTAAAGATTAGTGGATCTAATAACAGCCGAGACCTTTAAAGGGAAATGTGTATAAAAAGTAAATTATGAATTCACATTCACTCCTACTCGCTACATTCAAAAATCATATCAAAATCTAAAAACTGTGGTCGGTCCAGATAATTTTCCTAAACATTTCTTCTTCCTCCACTTTTGGTTGGCAAAGCGTGGTCAGCAAGGGAACCAATTTACAGGTAGGTATTAATGTAATTTTTTAAATATTTTTTCAGTCCAGAGACTTGAGAAAAGAAAAAAAACAAACGGATACTGATGCTCTTTTTTTTCCTCCTAATCCACAAGTGTAAATAGATAATAATGAGTATGTCATAACACAATGCGTCAGTGTTTCAAATGCAAAGAAGCACACGCGGAGCCCCAAAACAGCACAATAACCAAGAACCTATCGTCCAACTTCCTAAACTGCATCCGCTCTGAGCAGATC
Organism: Collichthys lucidus; assembly: GCA_004119915.2. NCBI lineage: Eukaryota > Metazoa > Chordata > Actinopteri > Sciaenidae > Collichthys > Collichthys lucidus. Next base: position 7,640,344 of record CM014095.1, on the reverse strand, counting down.
CCTCACGGTGAGCCTGACCAACAGGTGTCCAGCAGTGGATTTTTTTCTTGCTGTGACATTTTGGCATATCACAGCAAGAAACTCACATGCGTATTAATGATAGCTGCATTCCACTTCGGGCAGGTCCTGCTATTGTATGTGATGGTCACAATCGCTGTTACTGGGATGTAACTTAATGCAACTGAACCATTGTCCAACCAGTCCATTTCCCACATCCTTGAGGGTTCCGGGATCAGCAGCGTGGACACTGATTATGGTGCCATGCCATTGTTTCATCAGCACATTATTCTGAAACCCCAACAGTCCACAAACTGTCCCATTGGATCCAAAGCCCATTTGTTCTGAAAGTACATAACTAACTAATAACTAACATACTTATTGGAACCCAAACCATGACAAAGGTCACCTGACTGTTGATGAGTGCAGATTTGAATGATAACTAAAGGGTAATCACAGTCCAGCTGAGATGTTTGATGGAGCATATGACGCTATTTTTGGCTGCTAATTTTTTTGGATAGATTAATCTCGAAAATGTAAACTGGACTTGTGACACATCACTGATTAAGGCCATTCCTTCATTACATAATCAGATACGGGCCATTCACCAAATTAGATTTTCTTTAATCTAACCAATCCTGGCCTCTGCACACATGAAGCTGTACTGTGCATTAATCTACACCGGGGTCCAACTACCAGCTGTGCCTTCTGAGGAGGTTACACACCATAATATTTTTTCTCAACCCCCTGATTGTGTTGTAAAGTAATGGTCTGACTGTCCGTCATAAATAAACTAGCTCGACTACATGCTTGTAACCTAAGTTTGAAGTGCACAGCCGTTTGCCCTTTGGGGCTTTTTGGTAGCCTTTCACAAATACAATATGTCTAGCACAAGACTGAGCCATGTCATATGAGAAAGTCAGCATTGACTCTTCTTAAACCTAAGTAGATTTGTTGCCTACATGCAAAAAACCTGATGCCTAAAACTGATCAAGCTGCACAAAAAAACTAATGAAATAATAATAATAAATAATAATGAAAAAGTTCCCATCCTTCAATGTTAACCTCCTCCCTACATGGACTTTCTGGCAGAAAGGCTTCCTCCCATGTTTGGAGCTGGTGGCTCAGAGGGGAACTGTGCTCCTCAAACTGAGCCAGAGAACAGCAGAAGTTATCTCTGGGCCTTCTCAATCTGCATTCTTGTCTGTACTAAGTCATCAGTTGCAACCCAAGTAGTGTTGATTGTTAAGAGTCTCTGTAAATAATATAATAAAGAGTACGTACTAGACCTGCTCTATTTGGAAAGTGTCATGAGATAACTTTTTTTAGGATTTGGTGCTATTTAAATGACGGTGAATTGAATTGCCCGCATCTAGCTAAGTCCAGTCAAATGCTTGGATGTGTGATTTTATCATTCAGGATTCAGGCTGTTAAATTGATCTTTTTCTCCATTACACCTCTCAGTAAATGAATATTGTCTCAAAAATTCCAGACACTAAACAATAACTTTTGAGCTTCTTCTCTGACAACAGTGTGAGTAACTCTATTCATTATTTAAATTTAAAAAAAATCCGCTAAGAATTTTTTTTTCTTTTAACTTTTTTAAAACTGAAACGCTTTAAAAGAATAATTCAGCATTTTGGAAAGTATACTTATTTGCACTCCTGCCAAGTGTTGGATGAAGGAGCCAAAAGAGAGAAAAAGTTTTGAGATTGAGCAGGATTATAGCAGTGTTGCATGCTTGTTACAAGATCTACCAATATGTGCATGTTCGTGGCACCCTGACTCGATCACTTTCTATTTAGCCGCCTTCCTGAAGACCAGAATGAAACAAAAAAAAAAGTAGAATATAGCACACATGCACATGGTACAAGGGAACCATGCAGCCACTGTAAAAGGAACAGCAGGCTTCCTGTGCTGCTATAGATTTGGCATTGGGGGCAAATTGATTTGGCACTCTTGCCATTACTCTTCCCCTTCAGACGATGAGTATGTACACATTAACTGTTGAGTCCAGTGTGCGCACACACGGGCGATGCACTTACTGCTTTACAGCTTTAAATGTGAACATGGTTTGAGGAAGAATCTCTTCTTGATCTGCAGCCTTTGGGCAAAAGCCTGAACACTGTCCTTGAACTGGAAAATGCTGTCTCTGTGTCACTGACATGTGGTTTCTCAGTGGGGGACGTAAGGACGGTGGCCAGGTGATAAAACTGTCACCTTGTTAGATTTAGCAACTCAGGGAGAACACATGTTCACTATCTCTATCAGATTAGATGTCGCGAAAGTGGCTGGACTCAAAACTTAATCCAGAGTTTAAAGGTGTAAAAAATATATAATAAAATGGGTCCATCATCAGATTCATAAAAGCAAATGCAAATGACTCTTTTGGAATGAATCAGTCATGATCTTCAGGTTTCAACCAACACTGTTATCTTGTTTTAAATCATTTATTTGAATCTTTTTTTTCAAGATGTAACAGCATTTACATTCCCAGGAGATTAATCCCTGAATAATAAGCATTAGAAATACATATTTAATCATGTGTTTTCCGTGGTATGACTGCATGAATATTAACGCATCCAGCTGTGACACCACTCCGATTGTTTGGTAACATAGGGGGAATTCAGGTGATGCTGCAAAAAGATCAAGCTGCTTGTGTACCTGAAGCCGAAAGAAAGTGAAACCAACGTGTGACACTGTGAGTGTCAGCTGTGGGTGGGATGTCAGACACCTCAGAGTTTTTTCTTCACACCAATGATTGAGAAAACATTGACTCTGATGAATATGCTGTTACTTTTAACACTCAGGTGCCAAGTGCCGCTGTCTACCACCACTAATCTGCAGATATGAGCAGCCACAGTATGGCTCAAATGATATCGGCAAGTATTGCTGCTATTGCCTCAGTGAATAACTGTGTTGTTTGGTGCCATATATCTTTGAATTGGATTATTGAAGAAAATTGAGCACCTTAAAACAAAGTAAACAAGATTCATTCCTATTCCATGCTTATGGATTTTAGGAGACACTGTGAGGACCACTCTCCTCTGAACACGGACACAAACTTGAAAGTGAAGCGGGCCTCGAGCTTCAAGTTTTCAGAAATCCACATCAACTTCACCGTTCAGTGGCCCTACTTCTTAAGGACTGAGAAAAACCCACCTGTACACAAAGCTGCTCATATCCGTCTATCACTGCTCTGAAGTATTCTGACTTACTGTGTTACACTATGGTATGCCAGCTATTCAGCAGGAGACAAGAAAGCTCTAAAGAGGGTCATAAACACTTCCCAGAAAACAACTGGACTTCCCCTGCCATCGCTGGAGGACAGCAAATTTCGTAGTGCATGACAACAAAGGCATTCTATTCTATTCTATTCTATTCTATTCTATTCTATTCTATTCGGAAATATTCATAGGATCTTGTCTAATGGCAGCCTGTGTAGTAATTTTGGAATAGCAGTTCTCAGTCGTGTATTGAATTTTCTCTTTGTTCTGGTTCTTTGTCTCATATCAGAATGTGCCTCTAAAATGAACTGTTGAAACAACTTCTTCAAATAATTCCCCTTTGATTTACAAATGAAAACTAGACGTTATAACATTTCAAAACAGTTATGGAATGAGGAGAAAGTATACAGATTCAGTGTCCATGAAAATGAAACGATTAAGCTTGCAGAAGTTATCACAGCATTTTTTTTTCACTTTGTATTTAGAAGTGATTCTCATGAACTACTCTTACTGTCCAATCAAAGATGGGGTATATTTGCTTTGTCTCAAATGTCCAAAATGCTTCCGTGGAAGAATGAACACTTGATTAATCAAAACAAGAGGCTGAAACTGAAGCTGACACTTCAGGACATATATGGTCTGTCTCCAACATAAATGTTAGTTTGATCAATGTTATACTTCAAGAAATGAATAACAATCAGTTAATAATAGTCCCAAGTTAGCATGTAGGAAGCGTATGACCCATGTGAAGCACATACAGCAGTTTGATGTAAAGCTGGGCTGCCAGGAAGAGTCAAAATCTATCTAAAAATATTATTCAAGTATTTTTTGTTTGGTTTCATCAGTCCGATTCTGCAAAGGGAAGGTGTAGTTCCCAGTGAGATATGACTTAGCATCAAAATAACTACGACATATTATCTTAGTTCAACCCAACGGTGTATCATACAAGGAATGTTTCATTTACACAACGTAGTTCACACAAACAGAACTCACACAGACTCATGAGTGTCTTTTAGGGAGGGCTCACACTTTAGTTCAGCTGAACTGAGCCCTGGTTTCATTTCTGGTGTGAACACTGTTAAAACTAGCCACAGAAAGTGTACCGTTGTACGTGTGATTTGATTGGTTCAAATGTTTTCCCTTCCTTTTTGGTGAGTGATGGAGTAGTAGTATGTTTTGCTCATCAGGGCCAGCTGTCTTCTTTGATAAGACTGTCTAATGGCATGCAGAAAGGTCTGCAGAGCTGCCAGGTCAAACATTCCGGGAAAAAGAAAGTTATGTATAGTGTGGAATGTGTTTTCCAAATAAATCAAAAAAACTGAAAATACCTACAAAACATCTATCTATCCATCTATATATCTGGGAAGGATGCTCTCTCTTGGGGGCTCCCGAGAAAGGAATGCCGTCAATTCAATTCCACTCTAGCATCTTCCAGGGTTTTTGGTCGTATCGGTCTACAGCAATTCCCAGGTGAGCTTACCTTACCTTACTTGTATCACTGGCAGTCTTGAAAAACGTTTTTGACATCCATGCTTATTCTCCAGGGTTTGCATCCTCTTTTAGGCTTTGGGCCTGTCAATGAGAACAGACTGAACATCTGCAGCAGCTGTGGAGGGAGGATTGTTGAGGACTTAATAGATGGATTTATGGGTCTTGCGATAGAATGATTGAAGGTGATTTCTCCTTTGTCCATTGCACACGGTTTCAGGTGCTAGGATGTTCACACTGATCCTTAACCCCCTTCCTTTGAACTTCCAGGCATTAGGCTGTTGGCAGTCATTGTTGATATCATGAGGTAAAGGCATATCCCAGCATGTGTTGGATGAGAGGCAGAGGAAACCCTGGACAGGTTGACACAGAAAGACAAACAATCCTCCTTTTTTTCTACACTGTGTTTACATGCAGCAGATCAGTCTTCACATTTCTCCTCTTGGCTTACTGCCAAATTTTCTGGCAGTGGTCATCTGTGGTGCTGCAACTCCACAGATGTCTGTATCACCTCAAAATGTATTTTTACTCTCTGCAATCAATAAAGGTTTAATGCCTGGGGCTGTGTTATGTGGGGCCACAGAGAGAGGCATGAATGCCTATGTCCCTATGTTAGTGGACTTCTATGGTGGCTGACAAGGGCAAATAAAACTGTGGGCCTCCTCTCAGACAAAGCTTGGAAAAATTCCTGGATGTTGGATATGATCATGGTTGATCCCATAGACGCTCAACAATTGAGCCAGATAGTCTTCAGACTATGAACTTCAGATTACACCAGATACATACAAAAGGGTCCTGCCAGTAAAATTCCCCAAAACTACCGTATCTCTGCACTCTCTGTCTAAGCATATCACACGCATTTAGGTGATTCTATGTGATCTCTATTTGATGTATTTGTGTTGACTGTTTTTCTGTTTCATTTCTTTCCAGGGTTTGTGTCTTTTTCATTTTGCATCGTTTCTGTGTTTGCATGTTCATGTCGCTGCGCTTTAGTGGAAATGTTTTGGGCCGTTGCAGCATGTTTGCCCTTGTTGACTGCTATAAATTGTACAACTCAGAAGTAAACCTGAGGTAGGCAGCTTTCGTCGATGTGACCAGTTGCCATTCTGGAGTCAAGTATCCATCTTTCCTTTCATCACAGCCACTTCTCATTCTGTTTCCATCTCTGTCTTTTCTTTTCCTCCTTTCAGGAAGTCAGAGCTGTTTTTCGCTGACACCCCCGTGGCAGGGACCGCCAGAGTCGAAACGAATGACCCTCACTCAAATTAATGGAAAAACCTCAATTCTCACCGCAAGCACTGGATCCTGTCTGAATCCAGCCTAATCCTTACTTCACTAGGTCTAGGTTTCCAGATTTCTCTCTGCCTTGCCTTTTCTGTCTCTCTTTGGCTATCAGAATCCAAATAAAGCAGTACATTTGAAATTGAATTTCTAATAATAAGAAGGCAAGATGTTTGTTTCTTTGTAACCTACAACAAAAGATTTGTTGTAAGGAACATACAAGAACATGAGGGGGGTTGTTTGGCTAAGGTTACCCAACAAAAGAGGAGATGTTATATATAAAACATCTCCTCTTTTGTTGTAGGTTACAAAGGAACAAACATCTGACCTTCTTACTATTAGAAATTCAATTTCATATATATATATATATATATCTAACTAAGCCAACATTTCCATGGGACACACTGCTGGCCATGCAGCCTTTTTGACATCACCATGACAATTGTTTTGTCTAGAGCTCCACAAAGTGCTGGTTTAATCCAGACACTCTGGGTGGAAAGAGTAAGGAACATACAAGAACATAAGGGGGGTTGTTTGGCTAAGGTTACCCAAGTTGCTCTTGGAGAGGGATCAAACCTTGAGGAGGCCCTTCATCGTCATCCCTCATCCACGCTGCTCTTGTTATGCTTAGGCTTTTAGATAAACTCCTACTTTGGAGGGCGAGCGCAGCACCGGGCCAGGGGCTTTTCTTTTTTAACAGTCACATTTGAAGAAACAAAAACCCTCATGGAGTTACATGAGGTGCTGTGTGGGTGAGTTGTGGGGAAGATAAGGCTTGTCATCGTGCATTCCCTCGCCCGCTCACATGAAACAAACATGTCTTTCCTCTGGCCTTCACAGCCTGTGGAGGAAAGACATTCCTCTTTTTAACTCCTGCATTAATCCAATTACCAAACACCTGCAGACATGCAATAACAGTTACTGTGCCAAGATACCACCTCTTTCACAAACCACCCCAACTACCTCTCTCACATAAAAAACAATTCTCCGGGACTGGGTTGCACAAGCTATTTGTAAATCACTCGGTTTGTGTTTAAAGGTCTTAAAGGTAACTACTGAAGACCAGTGAGATAATGAACCAGGTTCCACCATTAAAACTTCATAAAAGTCTCAACTGCAGACTTCAGACAGGACCAGCAACTGAACTGCCAATTCTTAATCATTAAGTATTATAAATATAAGTGTTACTTTGTTTTATTTATTTCATATCTATGCGTGTAAATGTAGATATATGCATGTTTCTTGATTTGAGTATCAATAACAACAAGGTTAAGTTATGGAAAAAACTACATTACAATATATTTGTTTTGTTTTAAATTGTTTATAAAAATCTCATTTTAATTATAATACAAATAATTACAAATTAAATTTATTTTGAATTTTTGTTCAAACACACTATTACTATAGCACATGATTATTATTATTATTTTTATTATTGTTATTTATTTAAAAAAAAATCATTTTTTTTTATGATAACGAATGTGTAAAGAATGTGTGTGTAATGTGTGATTGTGCCATGATGTTTGTGCAACAGAGTTTCTCCACAGAACTATGAATCAAATCAGTGTTTCTAAAAACCTACCAAAAATGTTTGTAAGTTTAGTTTAGTTAATTTATATATTTGGATTATTTACTTTAATGTTACAATGTTTGTTTGTCAGAAGCTGCTGACAGTCATCTGACTGTTTTTTTGTTTTGTTTTTTCACATTAGGTTCTTTTTTTTATTATTGTTTAGTAGTAAACCTGTTAACTTCCTTCTGCAGGATAGAATCATATTTTATGAAGCTAGCTAGAGTCATGTTACACACCTGCCAAGACCTTAAGCTGAAAACACAACATTCAAATGTTTGGAGGTATTTGAGAAAGGCTTAAAGTGAACTTCAGGTACAAATCCTGTCATCCAGCTCAGATTTGAGCGCTCAGTCATTCTGATCCATTTTCCCCCTCAGTTTCCTTTCATGCTCGGAGTCGAGCTGCCCTGTGTTTACAGTAGGACATGAAAAGAGCTCAGCACATTTTGCCGACTCCCATTCGTAGGAAGCCGTGGACAGAGTGAATAGTTTAGTGTGGCCCGGTGGGGGTGAGACTGAGGGTGGGGGCTGATATACTGTAGATCAAAGTCTTAAGATGGAGATATATTCACATGCCACACAAAATGAGCTGTTTGCTCAGGCCACAAGTCAACAAGTATGGAACAAGTCAGCCCCGAACAATGCAGTGCAGGAAGCTGTAAATGCATAAAACTGACGGAAAATTCCACTGTCAAGTCCTCGCACACCGCATCCATATCATCAGTGCGTAATGTTCAGCGACTTCCAGGAGTTACTTTGTCATGATGTGTGGTCATTTATCGTTTTAGTGTATGTACATTCCCCCAACCTGCCAAGACAACTCTCTCTTCAGTTATGGATTTCTTTCCTTTCCCAGAAACACTGTAAAAACCTCCAGAAAACTTCAACAGGCTCGCTGCATCCAGCTGTGTTTTGCAATATATAATGTCAGTAATGGAGAGAAGGTGAGAATATCCAAGAAAAAGAAGGAGCGCTGCCCCTCACTGTGCCGTGGTCTACAAAGGCTCCTGTTGGCGCACATACTGGTATCTCTCCCGCTTCTACTATGGATGACCCCCAGTATGATTGTTGAATGTATTGAAAAAGAGAAAAAAAGGCCACTGAGAGGCTGAGGACAAAGTCCAGTTTTGAACCTTGAGTGTTGGATGTAGTCCATAATTTAAAAAGCAGAGGCCCAAGTTGTTCTGTTTGTGCTATGTTGGGTTTCTGTGTGGGTCATGTGCAGAGTCATGGTTTGAACACGTGTTCACATGAGCTGTCCTTTGGTCATATCAGTTCATATATAAGGGCCTTTAGGCTGCACAGACACATCTGAAAAGGCAGCCTTGCTGACCCCCAAAGGACTCAAAATTGTATGGACACTTGCACACAGAAAATGGATTACTTGAGCTCCTTCCACGCACAAGATGTGTGCATTCACTTTTTTAGAGTTCCTTGTGAATAACTTGGTGACTCTGCTCTTAATAATATACACTATAAATAAATTAATTTATGTTTGCTGTCATGTACAGAGTGTCTATTTGTCACAGGGACTAAGGTATTTAGCTTAACTTCATTGATATAAACAGAGTGAACAAAATTATAGAAACACCTGTTACCCATGGATCCCCGCCCGGCATGGCTGCACGACATTCTGGGTAAGAGGCAACTGAGCTGTTTGCAGCCCTTCTTAACAATCTTGCTCTCCAGAGAATACATGGCGGTTCTATTAATGGAGCTGATTGAGCTGGCAGGAAAGTCAGACACAGAAAAGGCAAAGAGAATGCAGGCTTTTTTTTTTTTCAAAACAAAACAACTTGTGCAAACGTCTGACTTCCGATAGTAGAAGGGGAAACCTTTCAACTATGTAGCCTAACTTACTCATGGTAGAATCACATAAAGCAAGGAAAATCGACCAAATCCGAGCAAATTAGCAAAGTCTGACAGCCAAAATGCTTCTGAAAATGCTCCAAGTGTGAGATGAAGCTGAACAGACCGTCACAGCGCCGTTCTTGGTGGGATCCAGGGGTTAGTGTAACACAATCCACTGCAGCAGCAGTACAATCTGCAGAACTAAACGACCATACATGTGAATCAATCAATCATTAGAACTGTCATGAAGGAGCATATTATTATTGAAGGATTGTGTGGTATTACTCTGCATTATTCTTAGCTAGGATCACTCCATAAACTGGTCCTGGAGTGAATTTAAAAATGAAGACACGTAATACTTCGTTAAAGGATACGAGTAAATTATAGTTGAAAATATTCTATATTCTGTGGTGCAGGCCATAGATGATAGATTTTATCCAATCACAGCCACTGTTTTCACACTCCAAACTCACCCAGAACATTCAGACTTAATGATGTCATCAATCTGTCTAATTGTTTCTGTCCTTAAGTCACTCTGTAATTATAAAATATACTTAAAGAACCAAAAGAGAACAAATGCTCAACAGTTTGCTGATTCGGAGATACTGCATCAGAGTTGTTCCACATTCGAACAGAGCGTTGAAAGATGTCTGTAATTATGGAAGGCGTCTGTAACAACTTGACCTTTGACCTCTTTGATCATTTCGGTTTCATTTTGAACACACCCTGAGTGTTTCTGAGCTGCATTTGCTGTACTATCCCTATTTTAACATGACAGTGAGCCGTTCAGCTGCAGGAGAGGGGAATGTGCTAGTGTAGGACTCGGCAGCCAAACTCCCAACACCAGGAGCTTCAGATGAAAAGAAGAAAATGATCCGTCAGACCTTGGTGCACTCACTAAAGAAGCTATTTGACGTGGGCCTCGTGGGCCTGACTGCTGTTGTGTTTGGCCGGGAAAGGTTTGGAGCTGCAGGGCAGCAGAAGCCACCTGTGGCTGCTGTGCAAAGAGCTGTTTGGATGGCAGGACAAGACATGGCCGCCCCTGGTCTAATAACAATATATAGAAGAACAGAGGAAGGTGTAGAAAAGGATGGTAGGAGCTGAAGATAAAAGGGGATGAAGGAGAGACTAATGGCAATCAATCAAGAGCTGTAGCTGTTAAAACACAGGGGCAGATAGTTTTAGGTTTAACAATTGATTTGATAAGATAGTGCTGCATGATGGAAAGTTGCTACAATCTGCAACTACTTCTCTAGATACCAGGAAGTCCTTTTTAAAAAAACGCTTGGTTGAGCACCCAGGCATCATTTCGACCTCAAGTTCACCGATGATCCACGATAGATTATCCGGAAGGCGGAAGGCGGCCAGCACCACCGGCATCTTAGCAGTGCCGCTTCAGATCTTCAAATTCAAAATCCAGAAACCTGTGGATGACGTCACGCAATGCTCTATCCATAATTGTTATGGTTTTTTCTCTCCTTAAGTTACACGGGATCAGGCATGGGTCTCGAGGTCCTAGACAGTAGCAGTTGTTTGATTTTGAGGACAGCAGGTGCCGGCTTATCTCAACGTTGCCTCTTGACCAGGGTCGAAGGAACTGAATGTTGCCTTCACAGACATAATAGATAGCTGTCCATTGACGTTCCATTAACATAAACAGAAAACTGTGGGTAAAGACATTCTCTGTGACTAATTCTGGGCATGTAGTATTTGTGCTGTTATCTTGGGGTTTAAAGTCTGACCACCAGCATGAGTTCTGCAGAATGCAGAATGGGAGACGACTCAGACACTTCTGATGAACTCTAATTCTCCTTGGCCAAGCTTCAATAAACAATAAAGTATGAGGCAACACTCCTAACATGATGTCACTCTGATGCTTGTGTGTCACACACCAACTAAACCTGCGTAATGAACAATACCTGTCATTCCTGTGTTAACTCCAGCTCATGGATGCTGGAAATCTAAACCAAATATAACGATAAACACAAACAGGCATGGCATAGTGATGAAGATTGGTGCTATAAAGTAGAAGTCACAGTTAACATAAAAGGCAATGACCCTAAACTAACTAAGTGTAGTGATGAAATCGCCGTTAACATAAGTAACCTGACTCATTTGAATCCAAACAAAGAGGTGTTTGTTCTGAAATGTTTCTTGGCAAGCTTTATTTTGAAAGTCTAACTAGACAGTGCATATTCTTTCTTGCTTACTTGAGTGCAGAGCCCCGCGCACACTGTCCAAGCTGCCGTATTTGATGAGCTGGAAATGAGAATGTGTTGTTGCTATTTAAGGTGCAATTTACACTCAGCATTCTTATCTAAAATACATACACATAAATGCTCTGTGTGCTAGTAGCCAACAAAAAAACATATCCACGGTATTTATTTGCTCTTAAATCATTACAGGGGTGCAACAACACCCCCCCCCCCCCCCCCCCCCCCCCTTTACAGCACTTATTATGATTAATTGTGTCACTGCGCGTTGCCAAATCAGTGATTAATACAGTGTATACATTAAGTGTCAGTAGAAAGGAACAGCAGTTACAATGTGCACCTGGCAGAGAGGGAAATGAGCCTAGAGATGGAATAACAGATATATGTAACAGACACTGGCCGAGGATGTAGAGCTCATTAGAAATGTCTGACTGTGAGAGCATGCACCTAACAAAATGAGAGGACATGATAGATTGTATGTCCGCACAACGGGCCCACTTCAAAAATGACTGATGGAATGTGAATGAACTGTCAACCGGTTTGGTCGTGAACTCCGGCCAAGGCTGCAGATATGATATTTTCAACAAGCTGTCATTAAAAGTCTGTGATATTCCTCTGGATGTTTGCCACAGCATGTGATAATGTTTTCCTACTGACTGAATGTACAGTTAAGTTTCCTTAATATTCCACATTAGCATTCAGCCTTTACTGATTAGCCCAGCTAGCCTCAGGCAATGGCAATCAGAAACCTTTTGGATGTCGAGGAAGATAAAACATTCAGGGGAGCCGAGGGGGAGGGGGGGGCCTCATAAATCTTACGTAAAGGATCAAATATCAAAAATGCCTTGAGTGGACAAATAACATCATACCAACTTTCTTTTTTTTCTGGATGAAAATCCCAGAGTCCTACAGTGTGTCTATTCCAACAGGCTCACCTTCGTCTTAACTACATAAATGAAGTTGAATTGAGGAAACACTGCCCTATGGAGCGGGATGACAATGGTGAAACTGAGTGGAGTTTGGATGTTGGTGAAAGACTTTGAGCTATGCTTTCAAGAACAGGAGGGAGCCTGGTGCAAAGTACTCAGGCATAGCAGTTTGATTTCCCAAATGTTCATAATTAAACGTTTTCTATTTGAATAGCCAGCAGGGAACTCCTCGGCTTGTGTTTTTGTAGTGGCTATTGTGTTTGTGGAGCCAAATATTGGAAACTTTGATACCGAATCCCCTGGTGTATGTTAACTTTGGCAGCGGCCAAAGGATTCTGGGGATGCTTTTCCTGCGCATTACTGCGCCTCCACTGTCCACCACCCACCATCTCCTCAGGTCGTGGAGTTCCCTGCAGCCACTGCTCGCTGAGCTGAGGAGGGGGAAGCACAGGGAAGACATTGTGATGCATCTTGGGGTGAAAACTTATCTCAAATGTCTCAGAGGTTTTTAGAGAAAACACTTCAATGTGGGAGTTTTTTTCGAGGGGCCTATCTCCTCTTGCTGAACTCTGCTTCATCCTTTCTCATACCTTACAGCGTTGTCTCTTGGGCTACAGGAAGCCTTCAGCCATCCTCTAGAATGTGTCCTCCCTTTACGGCATGTATGGTGAATGAACCTCTCAGCCTGCAATCTTTCCCTCCTGCTCAGGGATCAGTAAATGTTCAGACTACTGTGGAAAGGAGGACCAGGGCAAGGCTCCTTTGGCCGGTGTCTGTGCAGCACAGGATGAGTCCCGGTTGGATGGGAATGTGAGCTGAGGGCCGCACAGGAGGAAAGGCAGAGTCAGCAAACAAGCGGTAGAGCAAATAAGCCCCACATACTGTTTGTTATTAAGTTCTCTTTTCACGTGTGCATGTGCTTACACAGTACCACTGATACCAAGTAATCCAGTACTATAGAGGCCTTCTCTTTTGAAAATGTTGGAGGTTAATCATTGCTAATGCATGGTAGGACCATGACCTGAGTCAGGTTTAGGTTTTCCACTGACTATTACTTTTCAAAGAAAATAACCAAAGTTCCCAACCTATGAACAGGCCAATTAACACTCAGAGCCAAAAGATGGTAAATGGACTGTACTTATAAAGCACTTTTCTAGTCTTCTAACTTTTACACTACATATCTTATTCACCCATTGACACACATTCACAAACTGATGGCACAGCCTTCGGGAGCAATTTGGGGTTCAGTATCTTGCCCAAGGACACTTCAGCATGCAGACTGGAGGCACCGGGGATCAAACTGACGATCATCTGATTAGTTGGACTACCCGCTCTACCTCCTAAGCCACAGCCGCCCAAGATGAACAATGTCTTCCCATTTCACACTAGACTGACTGGTCTTGGTCTGGACTTTGGTCTCGCCCTCCCTTGGTCATGGTCTTGACTCAACCTCATAATCTTGTCTCGGTCTCGATAGACACTGGACTTGGTCTCAGTTTAGGTGATAATGACTGCTTCACTAGGTGATCAGGCCATGTCCAGACTTTAGTCAAATAAGAGTAACTTTTGTTTACATATCTCCTTTCGATGAACATGAGAATAATAGTGGTAGTGACAATGTTACACAGACCAAAAGTCTTGTCCTTTTAGGAGAGGGGTCCAGAGGGTGTAGGGTTGCCACAAAAAACTGTAGCCCCCTGTCTAAGATTCTCAAGAGCATGAAGAGATTTGTATGTGATTTGCAAACAGTTGATTATAAGACAGATATGGATGCAGACAGCATGAACAGCCTATTCTGTGTTGTGATGTGCTGGGGCCTCAACAAGCTGAATATCTGAGTCACATCAGAAACTAGTGAAGTGACATTTGTTTGCGATTAAGGGCTGTGTAGTTTCAAATAAGGTCACTGTTTTCCCAGCTCAAAATATTTATGTCACATTCTGCACAGTTTACTGAAGACCATTCCACAGATCTGCACAGCAGTTTCACTTCCCCAGGAAATCAATCCAAGTTATTGACCGAGCATAGATTTCTTTCCATCACGTACTTTACAGTATGACTATTCGATAGCATAAAGATCACTGCAAACAAAAAGTCCACACAGACCAATATCTTAGTTTAACTGTTAAGGACACAATGTCACAGATCAGTATCCACAGAGGCTGGTTGTTGATAAGTGTTTTGGAGAACCTTTTTATCCTTCAGAACCATTTTTGCAGTTTCAGGTTCTTTGGGAAACTGAATGCAAACAAAAGTCACATGCAGCACTTCTGATGTTTTGAAGAAGCTATTTATCTTTAATAATCTTTCTTTTTTTTCTTTGGAATACTGACTTCTCTTTCTTGAAGTTGACCCTTTGTAACAACATGATTTTGGTTTTGATAAAACAACAACAACAAAGGGACAGTTTAAACATATCATCAAACCGCTTTTGCTTGGCTTTTAAAAAATGGCTTCTATATGCCTAACCTTCAGTCTAACTTGAGTGTTTCTTTTCTCCGTTGCCTACTGTAGAAAAATAGTGGTCCAACATGGACCTTTATATATTTGAATTAAACACAGTGTGTAGGATTTTATCGCACCTCGCAGTGAAGCTGCGACCAAATAAATACTCTCCCATGCCATACCCTCTTCTTGTAAGCATGTAGGAAAAACAATGGCTACAAAATAAAAAAACATAAAAAGCAGGAGGTCATAGAAGAAGTTCAGGTTCTACTGTAGAAAAAGTGACGGTTCAACATGGTGGACTGTCACTTAAGACATTAAAAACACAACATTTTTTATATTTAGGTAATGATACACAATTATACATAATTAAGCGTGAAGTAACTAATTTTTTCACATTCCTTTAAAGAACTAGAAAACCACAAAGAATCACTTTCACAGTTTCTAACTAAAACATTTTACCATATTCAAATATTTTTATTGGCTTTTGAATTGTAAACACGTAACAATAATAACATAAAATGTACATTTGGGAAAAAGAGAAAAAGGCGCAAATCATAAAAACAAAGAATTCTGACATGTTACAGAGTTACAGAGCCTCTGAATCAGTTATGTCACAGTGTCTCTAAAAGGGAATTCTAAGTTAAAGGATTTAGAAATGCCTGCCAGACCTTGTAGAATCTCTGGGTTGATCTCCTGACCATGTGTTTCGACTTCTCAAGTTTCAAGTGTGCCAGTATTCAACCCAGCACCTGTGTGTGGGAGGCATATCTGACTTCCAATTAAACAAAATAAGACGTCTGGCCATTAGAGATAAAAACGCGACGACGTCCGATTTTGCACAAGATACCGCCATCCAAGCAGGAGCCACAACAAATATTGCAAGTCTCCTTGTCACAGATGTAAGAAAATGTCTCAAAAAATTTAGGACCAAAAATATATCAAGTTTGGGCAAGCCCAGAACATATGATAGAGGGTAGGAGTCCACATCTGGATATATCCTGGCGAGCAAACTATGTCTGATACAGATCGAAGTTGAATGTATTCTCTAGTTGCGCTTTGTCAGGAGACATCATACACTTCTAGTTCCTTCTCCCATGCCGCCCTAATATGACTAAGTAACGGAGAGGCAATTATCTAAATATTGTCAAACCTATAAGGTTGCAGAGCGGGTCTGGAGGGCATTCAGGGTCAATGGGTGAAAGGATTGGATCATGGAGAATCCGGCTTTTACTTAAAGACGTGGGCTAACACTTTTTAATCTACCGTTGTAGTTGATTTTTGTATTTGAAATTTATTGTTAAAAACATCAGAACTCATTCAAATCAGTCAGGATATGTGATCATGTAAAACAGTCAACAAAATCAGGCCCCAATCCCCACCAACACCCCAAGTTTGTGATCGAGTATGAACTGGAATGCAGCACTTATAATTACCGTTATTACCTGAATAGGTTCACTGTGTAATTTTGTGTCATAACATATGTCCTGAAATGGCTCCAGAATTCTCGCTTAGTGATACCAACTGCAATCAAGATATTCAGACACGTTTAAATATAGTTAATTAAACTGCCATGACTGAAGACATGAATGAAGACTCACATTAATAACCATGAATCCATGCATGTAATTTCACGTCATTAAAAAGTAATACTCTTGTGTAGCTAAATTGACCAATTCTGCCTTGTTCTTTTTTTTTCATGTTGTAAAGACTATAAATATCCCTGCAGAAGATTCCGGGTTCATGACAATTGTAGAGAAAGTGAATATAAACACAGAGGTATCTGATTTTCCCCCAATGGAGTCGTGTCGCTCAATTTCCACAGTGTTATCTCGGGTGTTTTATTGATGCCTTGACTATAAGGGTGCTTTCAGACAGCGAGCGGCTCCTGCTGGGGTTTGGTACATGTTTTCATTGATGATAACTGATCTTATAAAAAAACATAATCTTGTTCAAAGTGAAAACATTTTATGCTTCAAAATATGCAACAGCAACAGTGTAACATTCTAAAAGCCAAAGGGGGCAGTGACACATGCAGTATAAACAGCCCTCAGTGCACCATGAACTGATTTTTTGCATCTTTAATGTTTGTTTAAACTTTTTGAACAGGATCTATGGTGTATTCATAACAATAACAATAAAAAATAAGAAGAATAATGGTATGTATATGTTGCATTTTGGCAATAGTGTGACTGGCAAACAATCCCACCATGGGCCATATGGATATATGCAATGTAACAAGAGATCCCAGACTTGCAATTAGCATATTTGAACATTTACGTCATCATCATCTGTCAGCGTTGCTATGACAATTAGTAAACCTGCTGCCATTTTCTGGAGTCAATGGTAGCCAGTTTTAATAAACAGTAATTTTGGTGGGTTGGCTGAGCCTGAATAAGCAATTACACCCAACCATGGAAAGAAAGCCAAGTAATTAATTTGATTCTATTTGGGACAACGCCTAAAAGCAGTCAGGTCTCCGAGGCTGTAACAAAATGTTTAGCAAGTGAAAAATCTGCTTTTTAATTTTAAGGATATGTCTTATTATACAGACTCGAGCATTAATTCCAGCCTCAGCATCCCAGTGGATGCACACTGGGTGTTTGAGTAGCTCTGAATGGTACATTGGAAAAGAGGTTTCTGGCAACATGTGGTGTTAAGAGATGTGGTTTCATCGGTGAGAAGTCCGTCCAGACACCAGTGACTAATCTGCCTGGTTACTCTTACACCATCGCTCTTTTTCTTTATCCACATCAACATCCTAATTTGACCCTGGCCCCATGTTAACTATGAAATCAAAGCCCTCCCCATGAGACAGTATAAATACCAACCCCCATCATGCTCTGGTTGTGAGCTCACCAGCAGTGCTTTATTGTATGTGTCAATATGGCATCACCATTGGCTTATAATTCTGAGAAAAAAAAAAAGTATATTATGGACAAATAATATTTCTGTTGCCCTGCCCAGAACAACACTGTTTTATGTTCCATTGTGATGTCAGTTGAACAACATGACCATTTTCCGGGCTGGGGTTCCCACAAAAAGCAGACTCAAAACACTTGCAGGGCATCGTTATTACTCCTAATGGCTCATAATGATGCCCTGCAAGTGTTTAAATGTAATTAACATGTAACAATAAAATATGAAACTTTCATGGCCATCAGCTGTTATGTCAACTCCAAACAAAATGTTCAAACATAAATAAACACAATGGTAGTTATTTTGAGGTAACCATTAAAAGTTCCATAATGGTAAAAACATGAATTCACTCTTTAAAACTGTTTGTCCTGCAGCTGACACTGAAATATTAAACTTATAACTAGAGATGTCAGTTTCCGTAATTTTGCTTTCACTAGACCAACATCCATTAAAGTGACCTTATGTAGGACTGTTATCCCACTGTGGTAAATATGGACAGCTGTACACGTGTATTTGTTATTATTACATTACTTATGATCAAAAACTAGCGAGACGACAGCTTTTCTAACAGCCAAACATGAAGCAGGGTCAACAACAGCAGACGTAGCAGCCAGCTAATATTACTGACTAATCCAACAACAGTCAGCCCGGCTCTCTAGTCTTGGAAATTTACTCTTTTTACTATCAGGAATAACATCAGAAAAGTCTCTAGAAAAAGGCTCTAGGTGGACCACATTGGATTACCTTTAACGTACCACACTGATTGCCTCAGTGGCACCATATAGGACTAGTACACTCCACACCCCACTCCACCTTAGCTACGTCAGCTGTTAAAACTTATAGACCAACATGTGGTTAATGGCTAGGTCCTTTTACAGGAAGTAGTTCCAACTTTTTGTTTTTTCTTTGGGGTTTTAATGTCGCTGTGCGTTCATCTGCTGACCTTTGATTAGTGTGTCAATAAACAACCAAAGTATCTTGACCTGTGTGGCAGTTGTCGCAGTGCATTGTGGGATTTGTAGTATGAGCTGCAGGAGTGCAATTTACTGGCGGGCCATTAATAAGAAATGACGTTATACCCCGTTATGAGGTAAAAATATAAAACCAGATCTGACTGCATAGATATTACTAAAATAAAGTTATGTTTTTTGTTGGTACATTTGATAGTTTGGTTTATAAGTAGTGCAACAGGTTGTAGTAGTTTGGCATGCAATAAATTTTGCTTCATTTCAATTACATGAACTTTTTGTGGCCCATGATTATGAACAAAATAGCATTTATTGAGGTCAAAGACATGAACTTGAAAATGGCTGTCATAAGTCTCTGCGGACCACATTTGGAGTCCAGGACTCCTGCAGCCCCATCTTGACAACTTTCCCACATCAGGATCTGATGTAGGCAGCTACTTCCCCCTCAGCTGGGCAAACTGCCAACTGGACAGCGAGCAGCCGGTCCAATCAGAGCCTTTGATGGGGTAGAGTCAGCCTATGGGGGCCATTACAAAATACACAGGAATGATATGATGGAAGTCATACTAATATACTGGAATCAGGTTTCTCGTGATCTAAGTATGGACCTTTCTTCTTTCTGTTACAGTTGTAACATCTGGTTTACAGTGATGGGAAACTTAAATTCAGGATACAAATGGTTCAGCTGTGTTTGTGGTTACGTCTAACTTTGATAGGAATTCTATCAAATTTGTCAACAAAGACTAATAAACAAGATGTCTTAATCCCATCCGTTTCATCTACGAAGCTGAGACTAAACAAGACACTAATCATCCTGCTTCCAACAAATGGAGTTCAGAAATATTCAGATGAGTCACAAAATGTTGATCCTCAACATGAGTAAGCTGTGAATATCTTATCTTCTCTGGTTAAGGGAAAGATCTTGGTCTTGGAATAATAGAGAAAAGGGTTTGCGGACACGATGTGATTCTTTCTTCTTTTGTTCTGCACTTTGTGCACTCACCATCACATTGCATTGCATGCTTATAGACATATACAACATCAACAACATGTCCACACAACAAATCCACAGAGGACTGAGCGATTGTCACTGATAAATATATAGCCGTCTTCCTCAGTGTGGCCTCACTAGACCTAACTGGAAAACTCAGACTATGATTTAAAAATGACAGACAATAAATAAAGGCTAAGGACACTGTGGCGGGTGCAACCGAAATATAAATGTTTGAATAACCCCTGACCCAGAGCATCTATAATGTTAAAACAACTGTTGATACAGAGCAGGAGGGGCAGTGTGGGCTTGCTAAATCAGCATCTGTACTGCTTATCTTATATATAAATAGGCTTTGTGTAGCTGTGTCATCGAGCTCCACTAGATTCAGTTCAAATTGTTCTATTCGTTATCCCCTTGTTACCTCCCGACCATTGTGCTCCGCCAATGACCAGCGCCTGCCTCTGCCACCAGTACACTAAGGGCAATCCAAACTTTTTTCATCTGTTGTTCACAGTGTTCAGGAGTTCTTACCAGATCAGGGGCGTCCCTCTCTACCTTTAAAAACCTTCTGAAGACCTCCAGCTCTTCAGAGAGGACCTCCACTCCAACACTACCAACAACTGGACATGATAAATCTATTTCCATCTACAACTGTCACTTGGTTCAACTAAATGACTAAATGTAACTGGAAACACAATGGAAATGTAAAAGAAATGTGGGGACCTTCCTGAGAATAACATACTTATGTCTTTTGACACCTTCCCACTAATCACTTCTTTAAATATTTACAGGGCAGACACTTCAAGTACATTACAGGGTGGAAATTCCACTCATCAACACCACAGAAGCATTTATGTGAAACTTGGGATGAATGGTGAAAATAATAATATAGTGAAGTCATGTTCGCTTCATGTTTTTAATCATTTTGCATTGGCTTGATTGCATATACTTTGATAAAGTTTGATTTTATTTTGATGATTAAATATAATAGTTTGCGGGTGGAGGACATATCTCATAGCTCATATCTCTCAAAGGATCACATTTCCCATAAACCTTGCTGCTTCCTGTCTCCTTGTCTTTGTCTTTACTGAAGAGTCCAAACATGTTGGAAGTGTTTTTTCCACTGAATGTTCATTCCTTCCACCAGTCGCCACTGCCAGAGGTTCTGGAAAGTTTGAGTTCAGTAGTTTTGGGAGAACATGGCTCTGCTACTGGTTAGTGTCAGTCTGTTTCTTGAGGTAATGTAAAGAGATGAGGACGAAGAGCAGGAAATCTCATGATGACAGCTGGAATAAATGTCTGCTGCCATGGGATGTGGATTGTTTGACCAAATGTGTCACATAACCTCTATATGACAAAGATCACATTCAATACCAAATAGAGTGAGGTCAATCATGAAAATCATGATGACATTTAAAATCTGGCCATAAGAGGATTAAAGTCAGAATTTACCATATTCACACAGCAGACAGTTTTCCTCTGATGCTAAGCTCAGGGTGGGAAGCTTAAATGCTGTACTGCTGTGTTCCAGTCCAAGTCATATAAATGTAGTGAATTTGACTAACCCTCAACTCACTGCTTCTTGGACTGATCAGCAACTGGGAAAAAACAATGCACAGTGAGAATTTGGACATATTTGATAAACCATTAGTTAACGTTAGAACAGCTAATGCTAGCATTCAACCACTTCCTAGTTAATGACCTAACAATCCAATTTATGGCATCTCTCTCAGTCATATAAATCATCTGTACTCGTGTACCCCTGTACCCTTTATGATATTATCTACAGAGATCCAACAATTCCCACCATAAGCAAGCATTTGTCGACAGTGGCGAAACCCATCTCACTGGTTGGATACCTAACAGTTAAACAGAGGGATAGAGAGAATGATACAGATGCACAGCAGCAATGAAATCATGATAACTCTAAACTTTAATAGAGATATGACTAATAATAATAAAGTATATGTAGTGGACATCAAGCAGGACCACGCTGATCTCCATGTAGCCACGATGCATGGGAATCTGCGGGACAAGAAGGAGTTGTATTCGATGAACCGCGCTGACAACAGCACAAAGTGAAACATCTAGTGAACAACAAGTACAAACAACATGTTTCTCACAGTGATTTCTCTTGTCACTGCTGTCTAAAGGAGACAAAATCACACTTTGAGTACAGTCAAAGGATTTCCTTTCACTAATGCTGCATAGGATTCAGTCCTCGGGTTGACGTGTTATTGGTGCCTTGCAGTATATCACAGCCATCTTGTCTGGATCCCTCCGTGTTACCAGCTTCTGTTTAGTTCCAACTAGATCACAGAAACGTTGTATTCCAGAAACCTCGAGCATGTTGTAAAAGACCACAAGTAACGATCATGGTTTTGCTTTGGCAGCTGTAGCAGGATAGCAGCTTGTTTAAAGTGGAGCACTGGGTCACAGTTACAAGCCTGCAACACGCTTCCAGTGTGTGTGTGGTCAACCAGGATTTTATTTTCTATTAGATATATTATTTATTCATTTCACTGAATTTATGTGATAGCCAAGTAGAGAAATGAATGTTTGGTCAGACTGATGTCACTGTCATGTTTCATGATTTCAAAGATGGTATGCTTGTGTTTTTCTAGCTGTGCCGCTGTAACTCAAACCCAGGCAGCTGATCTGTGGCAAAATACAGCGCACAGCACAGTTGGTCTGGAATATGGAAGTTCTATGGTTAGTGCCAGAGAAAAAGCCCGTCTGACGGCAAGTTAAAGCTGTGAAAATATCCTAAATATAGTATACACATACTTTTCTTGTGGTCTGCCTTCTTTATGTGGCTAGCAGTGCATAGCTCTGCTTCTGTGCTCGTCTTCCTGATGGCTTCTCCAAACTCAAAACATGCTGATTCCCATCTACTCTAGGTAACACACTGATTGTGGTTAAGTACCTCATATAACCAGAAATAGGCTATAACCACCACACACTAATGTCCTGGAGATTAGATCAGATCTGCCGATAGAATCAAAGTTTTTTTCAATCTTGTAAACTTGCACTGTTACATGATGTTCAAATTACTTTTAGAAAGAAAAAAAATGTCCCAAAATATTGAGCCACTCTTGTGAAACTCTGCATATACACCAGTGAAGCAATATTTCAACTTCATTTAAGTTGTGCCACTGTTCATTCCAGTCCACAGTACCAACAGTAAGATCTGCTGAGACAAATAAGCCAGCCCAGCAGTGGTCTTCTTGTGGGATCTTGGTTCAATGTGCCTAAACAAAGCCGTCCTCATAAACCAGGGGAACTCATGTCAATCGTTGAAAATATTTCAAAGGTTTTGATTGTACAAGACTTGGCCAGTTCCCAAACCCGAAACTCCTGCATCGTCCTTGGAGGGTCGCATTCACTAGAACCAGAACTGATCTGCACTGAAAACCGATGCTTTTTTCTCGAGTGGGTAAAACTCCAGGGGGATGAGATAAAGCACCAAAATATGCTACTATATCCAAACCGTTACCAGTGTAACATGCTGAAAGTCCACTGGGCAAGGGTTGGACAACAAGGGAGCATATTTCACATTCTGGGGGACACTTTCCAAACGCACACAAAGTCCAGACACTTGATCTTTTGCAAAACCTCTGCTGTCATAAAGAGTGGAGAGACAGCAGCGACGTGGGAATATAAGTGCACACTCTCAGACAGTCGCTCCTCATTCTTGGTTACACTCACACATTAGGAGTGACAAAGTACGTGTGTGCCACTGATACAGCTAACGCCTGTGCAGGTGGTGCCAGTGGTGTAGTGTAAAATTCTGCATATATGCAGCCTCAGTGGACCCCTTTTAATAATCCATTGTCTCACTTAATACATTAATAATGGAATCAAAGTAAGCACATGCACCGTAGCTGTTATTGTAGTCATCTCACTATAAAACTGTTCTAAAGATTAAGTCTGCACAAAATCCCGGATGAGGACAAAATATGTCAAACATCCACCAATTCACAGAAAAATCTGATTAAATTTTTTTATCACGTCAAAGGTCAATGAAAATCTACCATGCTGGAGAGAATGTGGAGTTTCCAGGGTGAATCACTCTCATATTTTTAATAATCTGAGCTGAGAGGCTAACATTGGTTCAGATAAATAGTCTTTCAAACCACTGATTAAGAATTTCAGTGAATAGCAGATAAAAAACAATCAGACTTTTCCCCATATTGGGTTCTGTTCCTTCACCGCTCTGAACACATCTTCAGATGAAACATCTGATTGGATGTATCAAAGTTTCAAATGGCAGAATCCACACTTTTTACAGTCAGACTGCTGTGGTTACCTCGATTTCTTTTTAGTGATGTAACCATCTTTCGGTTATAGTGGTATTCTTACCGATAAGAATAATACACAAAATCATGAAAACAAAACCTGAGGTACTGTGAAGAACTTTCTTTAAAAAAAGCATGAATGCGAAAAACAGGAAAATCCATCCGACATTCCCTAGTAAAAAAGATAAACGTAGTGATGGGAGAGTCAAGGTCTTTTAAAATCCAAGCACCTGTTCCGAGAGCCAATCCACACTGCCCAACCAGCAAAAATATCCGTGAAGCAACTTGATGCATTTGAGGAGCCTTCTAAGAAATTGCTCCTGCTGTTGGAAGCTAGAACCTGTTTAGACGGTTCTTTTCATTTTCTCCCCCACCTTCTACAGCTACACCTACTACAGCAGTTAGAAGATGTTGTTGTAAAATCAAGTAACCCTTCTTGTTTCTGTGTCTGACTTTGGCCTGCTTGATTCTGGGATGCTTCTGGCGGAAGCACAAACATTGTTTAGAATGTGCACTCATGGTGCAGTGGGAATACGTCATAGCCCTGCCCTGTGGGATTGAGCCTGTTAGAGTTACGCCTCCACCTTCAGCTCAGAGTTGAGTCTCACAGTCTGAGGGCTGCTGAAAGTCCTTCTGGTAAACACAAGTCATGTTGTATTTAATAGTAGAATGATTTCTGTTTTTTTTTTTTTACTGATGGGTGTCTATTTGAACAGAGGTGAAGTGAAAATGTTGATGTACGCTGATGTAATGCACAAACAATGTCCAGTTTTCCCTCTGTCTGTCTGTCTGTCTGTCTGTCTGTCTGTCTGTCTGTCTGTCTGTCTGTCTGTCTGTCTGTCTGTCTGTCTGTCTGTCTGTCTCACCTCACCGCCTGTTCCTCTTCATCCCATCAACCTCCAAAGTGTAAGAGACTGCCTCAACCTCCCAGACTCTGCCACATCATTCAGTTCAGCCACCTTTGTGATTTTGGAAACTTGTTTTTTGTGAATACCTAGGTAACCATCAATCAATCAAACTTTATTTGTATAGCACTTTTCATACATAAAATGTAACACAAAGTGCTTCACATGAAAACATAAAAACAAGCAAACACCCTCCACCCATCACCAACCCTCCACCCCAACACCCACAGCTGAACCCCCAATCCTCGACCCCTGACCCTCCATCCCACCCATTCCATTATACACAAAGCAGAAACTGAGGAAGTGCCATCTCATCGTCGAGCAGCGAGGAAACACTGGAGGCAGGTTAGAAATGAATTAGATAAAAATAAATAAAATAAAATAAAATAACATCCAATAAAAGAATAAACCATGATCTCCCTGCGTTTTGGAAAACTTGCTTGTTATTGTCCTTCCTATGCCCAGCTCTGTCTTGTGCCTGCACCTGCTTTTTGGATCCCCTCACTACCCCTGACCGGTGTTACCACAACAGGCAGCCAATCAAATCAAGTTTATTGTTGCGTGCACAGTCATACACAGTACAATGTATGGCAATTTCACCCTGTGCATTAAACCCATTAGAAATATAGAAGAGTGGGCAACAGTGTTTTACTATGGGTGAGTTTTATCGGTGGGGGAAAGTGGAGCACTTCAGATGAAACATGCAAACTTTATTAAAACAGCTCCAGTCTCCAAACATCCAAGAGCTTCTGAACGTAGAAGAAAAATCAGATGAATCAGTCTGTTGTAGTTATTAATGAACATGTTTGGAGTCTTTACACTAAAATTAAAGGAAACATTTGAGGTTTTCGTTATTTCTAAGTTGTTACACAGCGGTTTTACTGGTCCAGCCCATCTGCATGTGGCCCTAGATCTAAATTGAGTTTGACATCCCTGATCTAGAGCCACGCTCATGACGAATGCTCCTAAGAAGAGACAAATTGTCACTTTGGCATTAAGCTGTTTGTTTACTGTAAGGGTGCTGGCATACCTGCCTGTGCACGTTTCCCAGAAATAAACAAAGCGCGATTGTAAAAAGAAATTAAACTGCTGATTTCTGGGTGTGAAGTAAGGTCAGCTGGCTCTGAAACCAATCCACGCAAACAATGAAGAAAAGTTATGAGGAAACTAATAGAGCCTGTAGCCAATGCCACACCTTCCCCACTGTAACACCCTGAAGTGCTGCCAAAAGGTTTACGTTGTTCAAAACTGAAACTTCTCTGAACCGCTTGTGTCACACTGTCGGTGAAAAGCAAATATATCAAACTGAACGTACGCTGGACAAGCTTTGACGGACATTCTCTAGAGACCAGCAGTGGGACCTGAAGACGCTTGCTAAGCTTGCACTCTTTAAACCAAAGCCTTGACATGAGTTCTGATTGTACTTGCGCCACCGCCGTCCTTACTAAAGTTATACTTTTGCCTAATCCTAAATCCTTACCAGATCAGAAATGATCACATGAACGAGGCACTCAGGTCGCGGAGAGCTGAACTCATCAATCTTCATACCACATGAAGCAGAAAGAGCTCAGTGAAAAGACTAGTTGACCCGATGTTTCATCTCTTACTTATAGAAAACAAAAACAAAACATAATGAAAACTGTACTGAGCGCAGTGAAGTGGAGAAACACAACAGAACACACTGTACCCCACAGGCAGAGCACTGCTGCCAATAAATATGGATTTAGGCACTGTGGTTCTGCTCTGTTACAATTGAGAATGACATTTTCCCATGTAATTGACCACATTTCATTTATGAGCAAGTGTTTAGTGAGTCAACGCTGCATGCACGGTGCCATTAAATCATCTTGGGTGTTGCCTTTGTTGTGTGACTTCCATTTGAACAGAAACGATTGAAACATTTCTTGTGTTTGCGCAAAGATTAGCGTTTTCTCATTTAATGTTTGTTCAGCTCCGAAAGGAGAACGAATTGAAATATGAAGAGTTATTCGGAAAGTTTTACCACCGGCAGCTCGTTTCAGCTGGAAAATTACTGCAGAGGCACAAACTCAAAGTCATTTTACACAACATGACCATGAAATAACAGAGTGATATTAGGTCACTTGTACATTACTGTATTAGAGCTATTTACGTCCTGTTATTGCCTGACAGCACAAGGACAAATAGGCTTATGGAAAACACCACTTTGTATTTGTGTTGGATACATGACACAGAAATGTTGATTTTACATTTCTCCAGGTTTACGGAGAACTTCTGCCTTCTGGATTTTTTTGTGATTCCCACTTGGCTGTGATTTTTAACTATTTCCTGCCTCCACCACAATGACTTATGAAAAATTCTTTAGACATAATTTAAGTGAAATTAGAGAGGAACATTGTACTCTAATAGAAATACTCTTGTGTACTGTATTAAGTTATAGATGTATTTTTTATTTTATGTCTCTTGCTACTTTCAGATTTAGGATAAAGTAAAAGTATCATTGGACTTTTACAGTAAATTCACAACAATAAAGATTCAAAATATAATTTCTACAGTAAGCAGACAGTGCAGTATTATTTCTATGTCAAATTACAACATGCAATTAGTAATTCATTCAAATTCACAACTGTAATATCCAAAAGTTACAGTAGTTTATTGTGGGAACTTACTGTGAAAAGCTGCTGATTGTTAACACTGTGGACTAAGGGTTATTAGTTACTTGACAGAATTTTTTTCTGATCTGAGGACAAAAGTACTTATACTAAATCTTGTGTACTAAAGAAACACAATACCAGACTTTTGTGAGAGTTTTGTGAGAGTATTTAAACTCCACAACACGAGATGGACGTGTTGTGACTGTTTTTACGTTCACTCTTCATTTTCCACACTTCTGTTTGAGGCCAGAGCTTTAGGACTGCACACATATTAGAGTCAAAGCTGCTGTATATATAAGCAAAAATGTCATATAAAATAAATGTCATATGATATATTTATATATTCAAATTTTGTTCACTGAGTTATCATGTCATGAATTCAGCATGTTTGTAAGTCGGATTCTCCAGGAAATCAACAAACTCATTCCACTAAAACTTGTCTATAAATGACTGTTTGACAACATTCTCTAATTTCCCTCTAATTTGTAAATGACATAATTATTTTCAGGAAATGATCAGACGTGGATATTTCTAAATCATACTTTCCTAATTTTATGCCTGTCATATTACATTAAAACATGATATAATATACCACAATTAAAATGTAATTACTTGACACAATTTGAATTCAGTCATTCATATTAAATTACTAGCAGTTTTGTCACATTTTAGTCACAACCACGGTTTAATTCATGTCCTCTTTTTTAATTCCTAAAGATCTTTTTTGCATCTACTTCAATGGATCTAGTTTATATGATAATAATCCTACTGTGGAAATCATCTTATAGTCTATAATCCCATAGGTCTAGAATTCCACAACTGCATTTATTGCATTTTATTGATTCAGTCATTCAGCCTTTATTATAGATCCACTGGGTATGAAGAATGCTAAACGCAGTGTGCAAAAGTAGTTTTAGACCCTGTATTTTATTTCATTTTTACCAAATATCAATGATTTATAAAGTTTATGAAAAAGTTAGAGTCAAATGTATTCTGAATTAAGGACTTTTATGTTTTCATACAAGTACAGTAATAATAATAAAACACTGTTGTAGATGCGTGTCATATGGGCATCATCTGGATAAAATCAGGACTGTGATTAATTTCTCATATGACATAGGTACATACAGTTTGGTCCAATCTCATCTCATCATTGGTGATTTATGTGACTCAACTGCTGCAAAGCCACAATTTCCCATCTATGTAATGCAAAATTAAATGCACATTATGAATGAAATGGGAATTTGCTGGCATGGCGTTATTGACAACACAGTGTTTTTATTTTTGTTTTTTTTTCCCCCTCCAACTCGTTTCCCAGATGGGAATGTCTTTTGTGCATTGCATGTTGGGACTTCATCCATCAGCACCACAGTCAGAAAACAAGCGGCTGCACTGTGTTAACGCCACAATGTTTAATCTTTTCTGACAGTGTGAACACACATTCAGAGTTCGAATTAGTACATGCCACTGGGACCAGGCGCACTGTATAAGACAAACTGTACATAAAATATGACGGCATCACTAACTTCTATAAAATGTGAAATTGCACAACAAATAGCAGCGGGGAGTTCCTGCCGTGCGGTTCTCGACTGTTGCACGAAAGGAACTGCCCCCCCTCCACCCTCTGGCACTGACTGACATTTTTGGAGCCTGAGGCACACTGAAATGATCTACAAATTGTTTTGGAACTTGTTGCATTCAATTATTTCACAAACTTGTTTTACAGCAATAAACGTATAGTTTATGGGCTAAATAAGTGTGCAAGACATGACAATATATTTGCTGTGGAGCTGTGCTAAATGGGCAAAACTGCAAGAGGATTAGACCCTGATGCAGAGCGTAACATTGCAGATAAATTTATGGGCTTTATAAATATGGTTTTAGGAACCAGAACACTGGGCACTTTACCATTTCCTGCAGTGAGGTTTCTCTTGATCTTTATTGTAACACACTTTATAGTGTGGCCCAGTGCAGCAAACACTAATGGTACCATGGGGATAGCTAAATGGCTCAGAGTTATTTCAGAGGTTAGAAGGTATAAAAAACAGCTTGCTCTGTATTTAGATCCGTATAGGTCTACTCGTTTTGGACATTCCATCGTGGGTTTTCCTCTCTTCATCCAGCTCACAACATTCCCACGTCCAGACTCTGCTCGAATAGGCCATTACATTCAATTCCAGTATTTAACCTAACTCCCTTTACATTGAAAAATATTTATTCTAATAATTACATTGCAGAGATGACATCTGGGTATTTAGACAGAGTCTGGAATCATTGAAATTACAAAGTGATTTGGGAGACCTGTTTTAAGAGTTTATGAACTCTGTACTTCACTTTAAGGGGCAAATCAGCAAGTCCTATGGATGTTAATATGTTATTTCTCTTTACCAAACATTGTGTTCTGACCTGGTGCCTCTTCACCATCTTTTTCTTCTTACTAAATTTAGATTCATGTGTCACTACATTAAAATGCATTGAAAGGAGCCAGATGAGGTGATTTGGATGCCTCCTAGGCATCTTCCTTTGGAGGGGTTCTGGACACATCCATCTGGCAGGAACCCCAGGGAAGACATAGAACTCACTGGAGAGACTATAAAACCCATCTGGCCTGGGAACAACCTCAGATCCCCCAGGTGAAATGTGTTGCTGGGGCACACCTGTGCTAAACCTGCTGCCATTGTGACCTGAACCCCGGGTAAGCAGAAGGAAGTGAAAGGATGGATGATCTATTTTGAAAGTAGTGAATAGTAATAACTTCAAAGGACTTAGACACAATTAGTTCAACTGAGTAAATTCCATATACCGGTAAAGATTCTTTCATTTGGCTGACAGCAAGCGGAACTTGATTTAAGTCTATGAAACCGCTTGGTTAATCGAGGTATCAAGGTTGATTTATTTTGAGGTTGAGTCATTTTACAGCACAGAGTTGCACAACCAATGAAATCTAAGTTGTAGCCCCCTTCATGCAACACAGAACATGTTAAAATGTATGTTAAAAGATTTCAATTTAATTATGGTGGGTACCAGTAATGTTCTGGATGGTTTTAATCACCGCTGCAGAACCCTCCTGTCCTAAGCCATGCACATCCCGTTATCACAGTTTGTGATGCTTCCAGATGGGATCCTTTTTATTGCTCCAAGAACTTGTCAGAGAAATTTTGTCTTCTTAAGTTCCTTTAAGAAACACGATTGTTTCTGAGCTTTCCAGAGCTACATCAATGATACTTGGGCTCTAAAGCACAGTTGCACAATGAAAATTGAAAAGTTGAGAATTTTGTATCATTGATGCAAACACCTTGGCTTTCCTGAGTCTTGCGTCCTGCCAGCATGGATCACAGTCCACTACTTGAGTGCAATAGCTTGATTTGTATAGATGTTGTCTCAACTTTATTGCATCCATGTAATTATTCTGTCTAAATCTTGGACTGGGTAGGATGTGGGAAAGAAGTCTAGTTTTTCATCCATCCATCCACCCCGTCCTTGTCCCTACATGGATTTGAGGCTCTATAATAACGTTACACTTTGCTTCTGGCAGAAGTTCATGCTGCCACAGCATGTCTGTGTCAGTTAAAAGAAAACCTGGTGTAAAAAGCTGGTGTTTTTCATGGGAGAATAATAAGTGCTCTTTTCATTGGAGGAGGATACATCTGAGCGGCTGAATTGTGTATGTGTGTTTGACAAGACCATTAAGTCATGTTTGATGGCTTGAAAGTAAAAGTTTGTACACTAGTGTCTTATTTCAGCTTAAAACTATACTCATTTTGGTCCTGACACAGTTAATTCTTTTAAATGCGTGGTTATTGAAAATGACTTGCATGAAGTAAACTACTGCCACAGCCCATTGGATCATTCGCTCAATGTTTTTTTTCTTTCTTTTTATAATAGTAAAGGTTATCATATTTTATATGTGTCCTAATACAAAAACCCAGGCATACTTATGTAGCCTGACCCAGTAAATATGAAAGTAGCTGACCCTCTGAACTCGTTTGTAAAATAAATGTCAAATCAAATTGGAATGACGATTCGTAAGAGGCAGCCACACCAAATGAATCAGTCCAGCATGCTGGCAGTGGTGAAGGTGGACATTTTTTTTAGTATATCCTTGCCTTTTTAGCAAGATCAAGATGGCTTGGTTCCATTTCACATGGGCACATGATATCCTTGCAGCAGGGCAGTGGGTTCATTAGGTCAGAATAGTTATACATCATGTCCATGATGACAACCAACCTCCATGATTTCTCTTCAAATTTGCTGTGGATGCTTATTTTCATGAAGAATAAATCCAAATAATGTTGTTGACCTCCTGAACATTACTTTACCACTAATAAAAGGACACATTTTTCATGTGTACACTTGGATGCAATGCTATATAGTTTCCAGTCAGTAAGTCTCTACTACGGTATTATGTTTGACCATACACTCTTATTAGTCAAAATAATCAGCTGTATGAAACATGGACATCATATCCGTAATGTCACCCACATGTTTCTGTAGTTCATTGTGAAGCTCAGTGTGGTGGCGCTGTCCATTGTCATCTTGGCAGTCCTGCCTCTGCTGCTTCCCTGGCTAATCCAAAAATGGACAAAGACGTGGATCATCGACGGACCTGAGGCTGGATGAATGATGCCTGATAACTTTAAGCCTTAATATTATGTGAACAGGTGAGTTGTATAGAAATTCACCCTCAGTACAGTTGTCATGAACGGGGAAATTAGCTACAGAGACCAAAACTGTTTTTTGTTCCAGGCTGTAAACATGTTTATTTCTGCTGTGAAGTTGGACATTTGGACATGGGGACTTACGGACACTGACTCACTTCTGGAGCCAGCCTCAAGTGGACGTTTGAGGAACTGCAGCTTCTGGCCCTTTTGGATTGGCTTCACTTCACATATGTTTGAGTTTTGATGAATTCTTCTTAGATTAGAACTAAATGAAATAATCAGTATCTATGTCGGGAAAAAATAGAGAAATCATTCAGTGTTTTGGCAACAGGCCTACAGTTTCTGAATATGACCACACCAATAACAGTAAAGCCCATTTGGAATGGGCTTCTCAGAAAGTCACAGAAATCTTTGCCAATAAATGTAACAGATCTGTTACACAGGGGCTCTTTGCACACAATTAAATTCTAAAATCTTCTTTCATTTCAGATTTTAGTTGATATTTTTTAATTCTGTGGTGCATATGCACAAATCTGTGATCAATCAATTACACACAGTGAACCCGAGCCGTTTGGAAGCTCTGAAGGCCTGATACCCCGCAGCATTTGGCTGTTTCATAATCCAGACATTTTTGTTTAATGGTGATTTTGGTTGTCTAAAATGGAATGCTGTCAGCAAATGTGTGTGTCTGTGTCATATTAGAAGCAGACACACAGGCTGAAGCGCAAAGAAAAGGCTGAAGATGTTAGAACATTTCAAAGCTAAGCTTTTATTCTATGCGTTATTATTATTATCAGTCCCACATATTCAGTTAGCTGTAATCATTATTACAAGTGTTCATTGTCTGCAGCAGTGGCATCTGTTAGTATGTCTGTGTAACTGTGCTGTAGTAGGCTGGAGAGGCCATCAAAACCACGTGGAAGTGATTTTCATCAAGACCTGCTTTCACCTTCCTGGCCCTCTGATCCTGCTCTATAATTGTTGGAAAGGAGGGGAAGAAGGGGCGGGCACTTTTCCTTCCCCTTTCCTCCCTCGCTGGAGGAAGCCTGGGGGGGAACAGCCAGTCCCTGTCGGCTTTGTGTCTGTCAGTTGACTGTACGTCCATCCTGCCACCCTCAAACTCACCCTGCCGGTCGGAAACCATAAACGTGTCAGTGGCCCAGAGTAGCATCTACTGTGTGAAGCACCACCTTATCCCCTTCATGCCCTCCACCAGCCCTTCCTAAATCATTCATTTAGGACAGTAGCAGTGAATGACATTTCCCGCAGGCCCAGAGGACACAGAGGTAAATCCAAGGCCATGGGGGGGGCTTATATGGTAAACATCCTACTCCGATAAGCAGCGCTTTCTGTCACATACTCTCTTTCACATGAGGGTCACTCATGCAGTGTCAAATAATATAATACATAAATGATCATAAGTGACATGCTCAGCTTGACATGCTCAAAGCAAATACAAAGTTCCAGCAGTGTAACTTAGACAGGTTTGTAAATACTAGATTCCGTGTGGAGACTTTTTTACTAAAATCAATGCAACTTTGAGAGACACCCTGAATGTGAGTGACTCAGTGACTTCTGAATGTGCCCTCACGAACATTTACAGTGACTAATAACTGTTTCAGCATTCAACAGAGCATGTCAGTGTCGTTTGAAAACAGACAAAATGTGAAACTTTCCTTTAGTGGTGTAATCAACGAAAGAAAGGACTTCCTGTTGACATCACTCAAAGCATGGTCCAGTGAGTCACGTTTATGGGGCTCGATTACAGAATGTGACGCCTATTCCACGGAATCCTTCATGTTAAACCACTAGTACGGTATCCCGAAACGGACAGACTGAAGACTGGTTCTAGACATCCACCTTATGAGGTTTTTGCATGTCTCCTTGATACTAGGAAAGACAGCTTGATGTGAGGGGTATTCAGTTGGTTGCAGTTTGTAACTTCATAGCCTGTCGCCACTAAATCCTTTACACTGCGCCTTTAACACTCTTTGTACAGTAATCGGGCTCACATCTCTATCTCTTTATAACCCCTGACACACTGACAATGACATCCGGGAATCACACCATGCAGACACTTTAAATGGGATATGTAATTAAAATGGACGCACAAAACCACACAAACCACGGCACATGTAAGACACCCACAGATGATGTCATGACGGAGGTAGACTGTGATTCAGGGTAAAAAGCATCTGATGCATGTGTGGCATGCTTAGGAACACAACTAACACTATCAGCCTCTGCCATTAACATTAAGACGTGGCCACTGGTGGCTACGAGCAGTCTTGGAGCCTGCAGACCATCACAAGTCGACATGTTTGTTCTACTAGAGTCTGATAGCAGTGCTCTTTACTCCCTGCCCTGTAGTTAAGGTTTATAATGTCGCCAGCAGCCTGAGGACAGGAGGCCATGGAGCAGAAGTAACGTCCCTTTTGACAAAAGCTCGACAAGCCCTATGTCACGTACACCACCCTCTGTCATCTCAACCTGCCCAGCTGTGTGTGTGTGTGTGTGTGTGTGTGTGTCCCTGGCTACTCAGGGAGTTGATGACAGACTGATGAGTTCCTGGCTACAAGAGAAACGGTGAGCAACAGGCCGACCATCCGCTCGGCTCTCCTCCTTCCCCTGGACCAGCAGCTTTCTTCCTGCACGACACACTGAAAATACCAACACACACAAACACACACATCTTGTTTACAAGTCCACTTCGACCAGTGAAACAAGATCAGTCATACCCGTTGGCTCAAACGTCCACCCTGAACGTGCGTGGTTATGTGTGTGTGGTCACTGAGGGAAATCAAGCTTTACACAGGAAGTGGTCAGTCAAAATGCAAGTGAAATAAGCTGGATTCAGCAGTCATACAGCTGCTGTACACAGTAGGAAGGAAACATTTGACTGACTGCAGAGTGTAGGTGTAATCCTGGTAGCTAATTGTGGCATCACATTGTCTGCAAGGTACAAAATGTCCCAAAAAATCCAAAGGCTATAAAGAAACAATTGACAGATGAAAGAAAACCCCTGAACAAATAGAGACATCATGAAGGCATATGAGGACCAGACAGTGCTCTCCACCATTATCAAACACCAAATTATGGAATATCTTCACACATCTGTAACAAGAAACATTGAAGCTCATGGTGGTCTTTCAAATCTACTGTCACCCTACTGGTGACAGAACTCCTTTTTCCCGCTTAAAAATAAAATAAAAATGGCCCTAACTCTAACATTAACTGTAACCGACATAGGAGTAACTCCTCTGGAACGTTATGTCTGGAAAATAAATGTTCAAGTGAAACCGTTAAATGATTATCTCTCTACATCAAGCGGCAACCTCTGTGGCTGTAAACTGAAGCCAAAGCGAAACTGCCAAAAGCTGCAGTTCCTCAACCGTCCACTTGAGGCTGGCTCCAGAAGTGAGTCAGTGTCCGTAAGTCACCATGTTCAAATGTCCAACTTCACAGCAGAAATAAACATGTTTACAGCCTGGTACAAAAAACAGTTTTGGTCTTTGTAGCTAATTTCCCTGTACTGAGGGTGGATTTATGTACAACTCACTCATTATATTAAGACTTAAAGTTATGAAGAATTAACAGTATGGACGCTTTGACAGACAGGTGAGTACTATTGCAAGTGGCTTGTTGAGCATTCCATATTGTGAATTTCTGTGAGAGCAGTGTGAACACTGAGACATAAAATGGTAGAAGGTAAATGTAGTGCACAAGGTAGAAAAAGAGGGAGGTCTGCTACTAATGAAGAAATTCAGTTTTCAACATCTATCACCTCTCACACAAAGTCTGGATTTCCCTGGCTCAGATCAGATTTCTTCAAGACCCCCTTAACATGATGTGGATGAAATTGCTTCACAATACTGCTGCTGCATTTCTCAGTGTCAGATGGATATTAACCTGGATTATGCTCATTCCAATCTAAAATAGGCATGTAGCTTTGATTATGCCAAAGTGCTTTGTGGAAACATGATATTGATATTTTACCAACTAAGGTAGACTGAAACAGGGCAGTCGAGGCTCAGAACCACCTGTTGATTTTATCGACTAGGTTCTTTGGACAAAAGCTTACGAATTTACAGCATTTTCATGTAAACTGCAATGAGCTGCTCGGCCTCTCGTCATAGCAGTTGACATGCAGCTGCTTCCTTTGTTGCTATTCTGAGAGTGAAGAGTTAAAAAGTGGACAACAATTACGAACATTTAGAAAAATGCAAGATGGTAGTAGGTGGCTGGTCTGTCACCACGTCAGTGTCCTGACTGATGATGAAACCTCAACATTTCACACAGACAAACTCAGACTCACAGCCAGGCAGTTACAGTAAAATATTTTATTTAGAAATGATTATTCATTTTGAAAATAAGTTTAAGAAATCCAGTGATATATGTAAATAATCAATAATCAGGTTAAAGTGCAAAAATACATTTTCTTGATATAATGTATCTGTACAAAAATAACATTGGAATGTGATATTGAAAGGAGGAAAATGTGTCTATGCTAACATGGCTTGGATCATTCTCAGTTTTTGTAAAAAAAAAAATGCATAAGAGTCATGTCCCTTTCATAAAGTCTTTGGATTATAAGCTTCTGAGCTAAGTATTCGCACTGAGCAGCCACAAGGGTTTTTTTTTTTTTTTCTTAAAATCCATTTCACATTCCACACATCCACTGGGTTCTTTGCCAAGTCAGGCTTTGACAACTAAGCTTACACTTCTCCACTAAGGCATATTTCTGCATTATTTCTTTAAGAACTGGCTGGTGAAATATTTCATCCTTGAAAAAAAAGAGTATTCCCATCGAAGCAGAGGGCTCAACCTCCGACAGCTGAGATGAAAAAGTCTTTGGTTGTTCTTTGACTGT
The DNA here is from genome assembly GCA_004119915.2 of Collichthys lucidus. Lineage (NCBI taxonomy): Eukaryota > Metazoa > Chordata > Actinopteri > Sciaenidae > Collichthys > Collichthys lucidus. Next base: position 7,603,093 of record CM014095.1, on the reverse strand, counting down.
TGTTGTCTTTGGTCTTGTTTTTCCAGTGTCCCCGTCCCTTCCCTGCTGGCAGAGTCAATCACTTGATCTTGGCTGGCTTCAGTTCCTTGACCTGCATGTGTAATGTTTTATGGACAGCCAGAGTTCTGGACTGACAGAAGCCCTTCCCACACTCCTGACACTTGAAGGGCTTTTCTTTGGAATGAATGTACCTGCAGGGGGAACACAACGAGAGCAGTCGGTTAGTATTTAGCAAGAATCTTGTCAGATTTCAGGGCATCAACATTACTACTGAACTGAGATGCCGGCTTCCAAAGAAAAGAACCAAACTCATTATTTCAACGATTTGATGGAAATGTGTGGTTAGACAGACAAATCCCACAGAAAATTAGTGTTTATACTGAAGCTCTCGCTTTTGCTTTTACACAAGACAAGGTCGTCTGAGTTAAAACCCGCTGTGTCTTTTGGCTCTTCATAGCATGTAACACGACTGACAGCGCATCAAAACCATTTTACTGTGTTCAAACATAATGCTCCAGGGGTACATACAGTGTCATATTTTGCGTAGTGACACTGATCGAGTGGCAGTATTTGATGAGCTGGGAGTGAGAACGAGTTCTAACAAGTCACATCTTTGCAACGTTGAAAAATAAAATCTCAAGTTTGTTTCATCAGTGATTTGTGCTCAATCAGTAATTTTGATTTTTCCAATGCCCCTGGAGGCGTTATAAAAGGTTTGGTAACATGATGCTAATTATACGCTTATGTCAGTACTAATGTATTACTAGTGTATTACATTCAAACAGGCATTTTGACTTTTATTTGCATTTGTATTAATATCTGAACATGTGGGGTCATTCAACAGGTCCCCATAGTAAACCTTTGTTCTCTTATTTAGATTTCACAAATTTCATTAAACTGATTGGTTTACATAACTCCATGTAACACACCTACAGGATCTTTAAACCTGCTCTGCTTATTGTCATATGTTGACACCCTGATCCCTGCTCATTAACCTGTGCCTGCATGTCAGGTTACTGCTGACACAATGTTGAATTGTGACACAGATAACGGCTTAATACATTAAGCACATAATGAGTCATGGTCTTGACAAGTTTGGTGTGCTGGTATTTACATACACATGCCAATCAAAAGGTAAAATCCGTGTATTGTTGGCACTATTGGCATTTAGCATTTTCATTAAGCCATGCAGCATGTCCACACAGGAGGCATGTGAGTGTTTCTCAGTTGTCCATCTTGCACACTTCTGAAGTAACAGACTCATGTTTCATTTGCATTATAGACCCATGATGTCCTATTTTTTCCTTTATATGGTTGTTGTTGGGCTCAAATGGTGCTGAAACACAGGTGATGATGTACCTGAATGCATCCTGTGAAGATACAGAGCTGTTGCTCCTCTGCTAATGTGCTAGGATACATCTTCTGTGTAGACACCATGTCATGTCTTTGAAGAGATTATCAATAAAGTCAATCTTGGAACCCTGTCATCATGGAAATGGATAATATAAATATCCAGGCCAGGACTTCCTCTGCAGTTTGATCAGCAACTTGACACATGAGAATGACGAGAAACAAAAATGAGCTAATAAAGAGCCAAATCATCATCAGCCGAAAGCCAATGAGTTCTGAGATTGTATTTCAGCCAACGTGTTCCGCCTTTTATGCTCTCTGCACAGACTACAAATGGAAACCAGATTGCTTTGGATGCCAAAATCTCGGTCCTTTGCCTGCATTCATCTGTGTCTGTTTATAGAGATTCATCTGAACATATCTGAAGGTAAATATGTCTATGGCCACCTAATGTACCCATGTATTTCAGTGTCATCCTTATATGTGCACAACAGTAGTGGACAGGAGTGGGGACTGTGATGCTGCAATGCAGGATGCAGTGGGGATAATGGGGCACACTTTTGGGCAGTCTCAACTTGATGGCAGCTATAGTGTTACGTTCACATACACAGTGACAGAAGTATTTGCATAAACACTAAACAATGAGGTTGAGAGAAAGGTTTAGACCTCACCCATTACCACACCTAGCCAACTGCTGCATGAAGAGGGCATTGTTGTTGCATTGACAGTTACAGAATGTAACCCTTTATTCCCACAGAAAGTCTTCTTGATAAAACTCTGGTTCTCACCTGTGGTCCCGGAGGTGGTCCTGTCTTCTGAAGGCTTTGTGGCAGATATCACAGGTATATGGCCTCTCGTCCGTGTGCGTCCTCTCGTGGATCAAAAGGTTGTAGGATTTGGTAAAATGGCGGCCGCAGAACTTGCAGACAAACTCTTTCTTGGTTTTAGAGGGCAGTCGGCCTCGGCTGGACTTGCGCTCCGGGGAGGACAGTTTCGTCACATCCAGGAGACATCCCAGGCCACCTGAGGTCGGGTGGTGAGACGATGCCTGTGCAGCGGCAGCAGCGCCCGCCATGCTCAGGTCCTCCGCCTTCAGATGGTCCTCCTGGGTGGCTGCTGCTGCCAGATTGGCAAAGTCAAAGCGGGGCTTGTTTTTAGACATCTGCAGCAGCCCTGCAGAGTCCTGCTTGGGCTGCAGGAGTTGAGGGAATATGGGTATAGAGGCCATGGAGGAGAACTGGCCAGGCAGCTTGGAGATGGTGCAGCGGGGCAGGGCCAAAGGTGGGTAGCCAAGGGTCCACTGATGAAGGTGGATGGCATGTAGGGCGCTGAAGCTGTAGATGCTGTGAAAATTATCTGCTGGCAGCTGGAGGCCTGTGGAGCTCTGGAGCAGAGAGTAGTTGGCCAGCTGGAGGGACGGGTGGAGGGGGACTGGTGCTGGCAGAGTCTTGCTGCCCATGGCTGCTTCACAAAATCCAACAGGACTTCTGCTAGAGACAGAAAACATTAGCAGATGAAAATATGCAACTTTTTGGCCAAGTCACATTGATTTATTTATAATGCTTTCATAAGGAAGTTCATTGAAGACAGCAACTGTCATTTCCAGGAGGTTTGATCACAAAATTCTACTGGAAAACAAATATGCGCACAAACATAGACGCATAGCATAACTACAACAGCGTTTGTACGAGAAACCGGATTAGTTTTGGAATGGATGAAACTTCGAAATGATGACTGTTAAACCCTAGTTTACAGGAAGTTGGTCTGTTATCATATCATCATCTCCCCTCACATTGTACTTTTCAGCTGTGTTCCATCTTCAAGAATATCAAGGTTTGTTCAATTTAACGGAATTGTTGGTGGAAACAATGATTGCGAGAGACGATGGGAATAGGGATGTGACATCTTAGTCTTAACTATGGAGATGAAGTCGAGGGGGTTACTAGCTCGACATGAAGACTGGACTGTGCTTGACAAGAAAATGAAGTTCTGGCAGCGGCTCTAAAACATGATCCATGAGTCCATTTCTACGTTTCTAATTGTGTGAACAAAACAAATGAGATACAAAGAGACAATCATTGAGCTTTAAAAGTGTTTGACCCGCACTGACCCTGCTGTTTCCACTCCTTCTGCTAGGCTGGCTACATCTTGACTCCAGCTCTGTACTTCACACACCAGCACAAGATTGATAGCCACATTTTTATCTCACCTTTGGAAAAATCTGACTCATCCGAACACAAAGCGCAGCACATTGGCGGATGAAAAGGGAAACCACATCCTCCTCACGCAATATTATACAATTACTACAGCTTGGTCAGTGACTGTACGTTTCAAATTATGACAATTCTGGATGCATACGTTAAGTATGTTAGCGTAAGGGTGATGTAGTTTAAAGAGTGAGAAAGTCGTTTGCGTTTGGAGGTGGATAAATGGAACACACACAGGACTTGTGCCCCAGCAGTGACATATGTACGTACAATAAAACAAACCATGATTTCTTCCACAGTTCAACCAGCTAGTCTTGTTCCTGACCCCAACTGTGACTAAGCTATAAGTAAGCTTTATTTTGAATGACTGACTGGATGTTGCATATTTATTGTTGCTAACTAGACCACAGAGCCCTGCATGTGCAAACCGACACTTCACGGCTACCTACAGTGTTAGAGTTTGAACTGCTGGGCCATTAACCGTGCTGCAATTATTGGCAAATTGGGACATTAGATCGTAACTAAATGACTGTTGAGATTCTTTTTTTTCCTCCAGGTAAGTAAGTCTTTGTTGCTTACAGGACTTTTAGGTAGTGGAACGTTTGCAGGGATTTTTATGGTTGAAGTTTTTTTGCTCGGACTAGTGTGAAATTCTGCAAAGGTCAAATATTTTGAATTACCTGATGAAATCCACAGACATGTTTTGATATGCGTATTACTGCTATACTCACTCCCCACCCCCCACACACCCAGAACCCTGGAGCTTCCCCACACCCCATCACACACACACACACACACACACACACACATATCAGGAGTCAATACACATCCAGTCTGGCTTGAATGGAACGTCTTGATCAGATTATTGGGGCTGTGAAAGGCTGGATCCACACAGCGGACTCCACTTCACTTTCTACATTACATTACATTCTACACAACATTTGCACATAATAACTACTGTATAATTATTAGAGAACGATTGTGGTTATGGTTGAAAAGCAGGTCTGTAACCAGACACTCCTGCATGAAAGTCTCTACACACCACCACCAACCCAACTTCCTTCATTATTTATCTGTAACCTGATTTTAACATTATAAAAAAGAAAATATTACTATTACCTGCAGATTGTATTCTCATATCAGACCCAAACCCAAACATTCTGCAGTTTTGTGTATTTATTTACTTATTTATTTATTTTTTACTCATTTAAGAGTTGAAGAAGCTCCGGCCTGCTCCTGATAACGTGCGGCTCCAATAGTCATCTAGCAGCTCTAATTACAGTAGAGACAGGGAATAGGGATCAAGGTCCTCACAAACGTACTAAGATGCTAAGATAAACATGCGTGTACGCATGTGGTAAATGTGTCAGCAAAACGAGCACAAAACAATTGGCAGCATTAACACACACACACACACACACACATTACACAGAAAAAAAGGCAGTGTGTGTGTGTGTGTGTGTGTGTGTGTGTGTGTGTGGGTGTTTCCTGTTCCCAGAAACATGCCCGGGGCTGTTGAGGGCAGAGAAACAGAATGACAGCATTCAGCCAGAGAAATACCTGTGAGCTGTTAAATCAGGTTTGATAAGCAGGAATAACAATAGACAATAATGTATCTTTGTCTCAGGCAGACGCTGATGGACGTCCCAGTCCTCACAGGCCACGCCCCTCCCGCCTCCTCACGGTTACTGCCGCATCACCGCCTTAAAACACTAATGACTCATCTGTGTATCCGCAACGTTACAATGCTTCTTACTTGTTAATGCTCCACTAATAAGATCTTTTGTAATATAACACTTCAAGTTCTTCTTTCCCCAGGTGCTACTGCAGGTATACTACTCTGCAGAGAGAAAGACGGAGTCAACACACACACACACACATAACATTGCATGTGGACGGGTCTTTTTTTTTTTTTTGAATGATTGTTTTTAATTCTGACAGGACATTTTTTTCATCAAAGTCATTTCATTTGACGCTGTTGGCTGTTTCTAACAGAACATTACCGCAGCTGTGATTTATTAGATTTCATTTGATTGTATTTGGTTAGTTGTGACAGCATTTGTCAGGATGAGGACTTTTAGCTTTATTTGATTTTTTTTTTTTTCAGAGAAAAGTAAAAATTCTGACGATTAAGAGTGAACCTCTGCTGTTTCTCCTGCTGGATGCTCGAGCCCAGAGTTTAATGTGCCAGGGATGTTCTGTGTGAAGCAACGCATGGATATTGTTGAATATTTAAATCTGATGTAAAGATCTGATGAGGATTAGTTTTCATTTGGATAAAAAAACAATCATCCACATTATATTACATAATAATACAGCTACACATTGAATATTTTATAATGAATCATTCTAATTTTAGATCAACTAATTAGAGTATGTAGAGTATGAGTCGTTGTTAAATGCGTGACGCTGTAAATTAATCCGCGAGCGTGAGCCACTGAATAACTTTCTGAGTTCATCTGCGCCTGCACAGCAGAGGACAATAATACAATAAATTTCCAGTCAGCCAGGTGAGGTTTGTACCACTCGGGGTGATTCATTCATTCATTGTCTGCTTGTTGTTACGTTGTCCTGAAAGAATCTGAGCAGCAGCGTGCAGCCAGAGAGAGCTCCGGAGGTTTTAATACGTGGACTTAATAAGAAAATGAGAAATGGCTGAACCTGAGGCCTGAGGCCCGGCCGCTCATCTGCTAAACTCCAGTGAAGTGGTTGTAATGAGGAGCAGCGGAGCTCAAACAGCCCCCTGTGGTCTGTTCCTCTCTGATCATGACGCAGAAGTAATTGACTTTTACTTAGGAGGTCATTAGAGGAGATAAGTGCAGCGCTGCTGAGCCTCTCTTCACCTTTAACCCTTTGATGTCTGCATACCAGGGGCCTCCAGATCCACACAGCCATGTGGGGCCCTCCGCTCCAGACCAGACTGTGAGATTCAGCACCTCGGAGGGCCTCGTTGTCAAGGCCTGAGATGCCGCTTCTCACCTCCGTGTAAACATGATCAGGCTGGGTGTAGTACACACTCCACAGCCGGAGATTATTAATGGAGGTGAAGTTAAACTATGGAAAACACGGATTCAGCCTCCAGGTGAAGTTTATGTTCTACACTTAAAAAGCTGCTTTGTGAGTCCACCCATCTAGAATGTTTCCACATTTTGTCAACAGAACATGAAATAAATAAAGGCTAGCAGATAAATGCTGTGGTAAATGTTCCGTCAGAAGTCCGGCGCAAGTTACAACTAAAGTGTGTTCTTAAGTAGTAAAACTCAATTCCAAAAAATCACGCATATGTAGAGCCACGATGAATTTTTCCTCATTTGAAGATTTAAAGGACAAAATCCAAATTTTAAAAAAAACGAAAAAAAAAACAACAAAACAGTAATTTCACAAGACCTAATAGGAGTTTTTTTTCTTTCTTGGGACCCCCTATTTTTTTTTCCTATAGACCCCCAGATGGTCCTCACCCAAGTTGGGATCCACCATGGCTTCATGAATGTGTGTTGAAAGTAAAAAGTAGCTGTGGATTACAGTGGACAGGGTAAAATGAGACACTGTAATCACATTCAGACTGAAGCTTCCACACTCTCCCTGGACAAGCGGGCCACATCTCAAACAAATCTATATGCACCAGGGATATATATCTATATATATATATATCTATCTATATATATATTTTTTGTCTGCTTTTTTTAATAGCATTGCAACTGAGAAAAACTGAGATTTCTCTGTCTTTTCTTGCTCTTTTCTCTTTTTCTGTCTTGATTTTTAAAAAGCGACACAAGTTATGAGCCACACCTTGCGGCCTCTTCACACCGTCTCTTCACCCCGCTCATCTAATCTTTATTTGTATCTTGGCGTTGATAGGAGTAGAGGGTCGCAGGGGCGTGGTTAGGACCCCCTATACCCTGCAGATGTTTAATCAAGCCTACATGAGAAGGCAGCGTTGACTCTACGTCCACCACAGGTGTATTCACCTGAGCGAAGTACACGCAAAGCAATGAAATCAGCATCAGTGACTGGATATATGCAGCGACTGCTCCATCTCACTAAATGTTTGTCTCAAACAACAAAACTTTCCAGCCTGTTTTCAATCAAAACCAACGTCTTTGATTTATTTTATGAAACGTATTTTTAAAATTCTTTTATATCTGTTTGATTGTGAAGCCTGAGTCATGGTTCATGTTTGAAGGTACACCCACTGAATCTTTGAGCATGTTCTGAGAAACAACAACAGAAAAAAAAGCTTCCAGTGGAAACGCTGTTACCGCGTTAGCAGACGTTGAATATAAATCAGTGAACAGAAAAGCCTCCTGTCTTGTCCAGCAGACAGATTTGTATTCTACATCTAAAACAAATGCATTCATAAAAATGAACACAGCAGTTTGGATTCACAAGGGCCGGCTCTCAGAGCTGGAACACATTTTACCTTTTTTTAACATGTTAGAGGCAAATACTCTAACACTTTTTAATGCACTACATTTATCTAGTTTAACTTCAGTGAAAGTTGTGGATGCTGCTGCTATAAGAGGTCAATCACACAGGCTTTTAAGGGGGTCCGTGTCAGCGCCCCCAGTCCAGCCGCCTCACCTCACGTCCACCTTAAGGTAAGGAGAGGTGATGAGGGAGGTCATCCTCCTCCTCCACCTCTCAGACCTCGGCCCTATCTGATGAATGTGGTTGTTTCATTACGCGGAGCGGCATCATTAATTAGTGAAACGCAGAGGTGATTTTTATTAATTAACACCGAGACTCATCAAAGTTTCATGACCCGACAAGATAAAGACAGTTTAGTCTTTAGTCTCAGCGTGTGTAAAAGTGTGTTTGGTGTCTTGGTGTGTGTGTGTTCCTCCTGTCCCGTGTGTATTAAAGTTTACGCACATCTCTGTAGTTAGTGATCATTGAAGATGTGCGCTGTTTTATCAGCGTGGCTGTGCAGAACGCGCAGGACACACACCTGTTGTACAATCCGCACTGCAAATCTAAAAAAAAAAAACTTCAAACCTGCAGACTTTTTTATAATTGCATCTGATCAATTAATTATGATAGAATTATTTGAAATAAGTGATGTTGAGTGGAGGGTGCGTTACATTTTAAATTTCATAAAATCCAAACACGCCTTTTCACTGTTCGGACAATGCGTTTCATTTATAATACATATTTAAGAAAATTAAATAAATTAAAAAAAAGACTCACCAATAAAATATTATGTTTAATTCTCCCTCTGCAGCTCGGGGGTCCCGCCGGAGGTTCAGGGTGTTGGAGCCCGTTGACCGGCCTTTGTTTATCGGCGTGGATGAGTTAATGAGACGGCAGCATGTTCCTCCTGCGCTGCTGCTGGTTTCCTCCTGAGTGAGTTTCAAGGCACGGCGGTGCGTGGCTTTCTGCGGTGTGTGTGACTTGCGCGGTGTAATGCGTCGTGATGGTGTGGCTGCGGTGTCGGGACTCCTCTCCTCTCCTCTCCACTGTTCTGCTGCTCTCAGCTGCAAGCTGCCTCTTTATTGCAGCGCATAGTCCGACTCGTACTGGCGCGTCACTCAGCCAGCCCACATACAACGCAAGACAACACAACAGGGGATCATCGCTGCTATATGATCCTGCGCTGTCAGCCAGGGGGAAAAAAGAAGTCCTATGTGTGCTTGTGTTTCACGGCGCACAGTGGACACGGAGCGGCGGCGCGCACCCCAAAAAGTTTGAAAGTTTAAAGAGGATTTACTTTATGAAACATGTTGTCAGTGCAGAACGTCTCTCTGTCTGTCTGTCTGTCCTGCAGCCTCTGTTCTATATGAACATGCATACAATGTGTTTGTAAAAATCATCTTCATTTATGATAAGTTGTGAAAAATGAGTACGGTGAATTCCTGCATGCATCTGTACAGCTCTTTTCATTTAGAAAAAAAAATATTGTGCATATATTTATATCTTTATTTTCCTCATTTCTTACTTCACGCACAAAAAAAAGCTTTGTTTGTTTGTGTGTTTATGATTAATCCCCAAGACCAAATGCAACTATCTGAATGTAATCACAACTGTCCTTAACTTTTCATTTGAAGACACAGGTGAGAGGTGAAAGTTTGAGTGAGGTGAGCTCTGAGCTCATTACTTCATAATACACTGTATGTATTTACCACATTTCACATGTGGTGAAATATCATCTGTCGCATGGCATCTATGATGTTAATAACAGCAAAAAAAAAAAGATGAAAAGGAAGAATAATCATTTGAACTTCTTCATGAGGTGTCTTTTTATTTCACATTGACGCTACGTCTGTTCGTGGAAGTGACTCACGAGCAGTTCATTTATTAAACATTTTGAGAAAAGCCCCGAAAAACTAAACATAAAGCAGAAAAACTGTGTGCATACTTCTTATTCCTTCAATTATCTTTGGATCCCTCGAGGAGGAGTCGACCCCCAGGTTAGGAAGCTCTGCACTGAGACAGAATGGACAGTATGAAGACGGCTGAGGGGAGCTTGTGGTGTTCTTGTAGTGCAAAGCAGGCCGAGGAGGAAAAGCACAGTTTGAGCGAAACAAATGTGCCCTCTGCTGGACGACGTTCCTGCTGAGCTCCTGCTCACTCCAAGCTTCATTTCTCAAGTAGCACACAGGGAGAGTGTGATCCTGCATCACATGAGGGTGCCCTGCTCCTCCCGGCAGCACACTTTTATTGAATTTCTCCAGTTTTCATTTGACGTTTTCACATTTTCTTTTGTTATCACGAGCAGTTTCTGTCGCTGTACGGTGTCTGTGACAGTCCGGATATGTGGGACACATCGGGTTTGCACAGACTCTCTGAAGGCAAGACTATTTTTTTATGAGATAGTGACATATTGCAGTCTACTTATTCATTATTTTGTTGTTTTTACTCACCGCACACCATTCGACCCACCAGATTAACCCATTGTTTCTTGTTTTGAGGACAAAGCCTCTCTTGGCATGACGGGTGTCGCTATCTTGTTTTGAAGTGACCATATTTACCCACAGCTCCTGGATGATGTAATGTCACTTTGACTGTGCTTGGTTTCGACTTCACATTCCTTCTGAAAATATCCGAGGAGTATATGGATTCATATAGCATACCCTGCTTTATCGAACCATGATTTACAAGATGAACATCATGCTGTTTGGGAGAAGACTTCAAACTAGATATTATGACCATAAACTCATAAGGAAACTGTTCTCTGAGGTCATAAAACAAGTGAGAAGATGAATCATTTTTACATAAGACTCAATACTATCTGACTTATTGTTGCAGCCAATGGAGCTGCCCCCTGCTGGTCATTAGAAACAATGCAGCGACACTCAGCAACACTCCATGTTGGCTTTTGGCTTCACAGACTGGAAAGCTAGTTGTGTTAATTATATCATGTGAATGACATCACATGTAACAGCCAATAAAACAGTGACAAGAGACTGAATAAAGACCAGTCTGTGATCACCAGACCATTCGCAGTATCCACTGAGAAGAGGTCAAAGGTCACCGATCAGGCATCTGTGGATGGCTGGAGAAAGATGAAGGACACCAGAGAACATCTTTGAACAGAGACAAGTTCTATATGTAGGTCATATGATGTCAGCTGAGGTCCGAGTAATAAAGGTCTTGTTTGGCAGAAAACAATCTGGATTAAAGTAATCGTCAGATGTCCTGCCAAACTGTGACATACTTTAGAATCAAGTGTCTCTTTTGCTCTTGCTCACAGTGATCAGTTGAATTGGGAGTTCAGTTGCTCCCCCTTGAGGCCAGAGAAAAACATTGACTTTTAAATTGAATTTGTCCAAGCTTGTCCTTCCTCTCCAAAAATGGCCACGGCCAACACTTTGAAGCCAACAGGGTTCAAAGTGTTAGTTGTGACACATCAATATCCCTGTAGTTTTATATATAGTAATCCAACAAAGACGTTTTGAATCTTCTTTGGACTGTTCTGAAATTTGAAGACAGGAAAGAAAAGCCGTCACTTCAATGATCCTGACTGATCCGCTCTTGTCACTCTAGTTCCAAAAAACTCAAAGCGTATCAGCATAACCAAAGCATGTTTGAGAGTAAAGTGAGAGACATGCTCAGCACAGAAAACTCAATTTCTCGATTTGTTGCACCGGAGTGTTTCATCACTTCTTGGACCACAGCGACTGTCACTCTGGAAACATCATGATTAGATTAGAGAGCAGCACACCCAACACCACAAACTGAGAGGTCTTCAGGCGAGTCATCGGGACTGGCCGCATTTAAATCATGTTTCATCACGTCTTTACAGAAAATTGCTGTTAGCAAGGAAGTGACGAGAGTGTCGTGACATTATATTATTGTTCTTTGAGCCCGTTTCTCTATCCAAGTGGATGTATGTTTAAATATCAAGTTATATGATTCTGACTAATCAGGGAGGAAATTTAATCAAAACTCTTTGCTGGGTTACATGGACTCAATCACTGAGCAAGATATTACACATACACTGCAATGTGATCCAACCCGCAGAGCACACCACAAAACCCAACATTACCCAACAACTCTCCCCGAAACAGTGTCCACAAAAAAAAAAGCTTCGCAAAGGATGTATTTATTACACGGTGGATGAACTGGGTTGCATTAGAGTGTACGTCGGCCTTCTCTGCCTCAGCTCTGGCTGATTTACTGAGTTTACTTAAACATATAGCTTTACTTGTTAATGTTACCAGTTGCTATCATCCACTAATTGCGGACTGCTAGCAGACTGGAAGGTCAAGGCACAGTGGTCAGAGCTCCCATACTAGTGATCTAACGTTAAACACCTACATGCCTCCAATGCTCCGATCTCCCAGTCGCGTTGACTAACAGGATGGCTAAGTTAGCTGCACAGCTAACTGGCTAGCATCAGTTAGTGACGTCTCACACTACTTGTATTATATGTGCTACGTCATCAACATGATCAATAAAGTTATATATAATCATTCATGCAGGGACACCAAGCTCCGACCTCCAAAAAAAAGCTGCAGTTCCTCAAACGTCCACTTGAGGCCGGCTCCAGAAGTGAGTCAGTCTCCATAAGTCCCCATGTTCTAATGTCTAACTTCACAGCAGAAATAAACATGTTTACAGCCTGGTACAAAAAACAGTTTTGGTCTCTGTAGCTAATTTCCCCGTTCATGACAACTGTACTGAGGGTGAATTTATATACAACTCACCTGATCAAATGATATTAGTTCAAATTATTATTATATAGGCTTAAAGTTATGCAGAATAACAGAATGGACACTTTGATTGACAGGTGGGTGCCATTATAGATGGCTTGTTTAAGCACTCAGGCATCATTCGGCCCACCTCAGGTCCGCCGGTGATGCATGTCTTTGCAGATTTTTAGATTAGCCCAGGAGAAAGAAGCAGGAGAGCCAAGATGATGGCAGCCTGAGCTGCATATTCTCAGCTTTAAATGGCAGAAACAGAAACCTTTGGGTGATGTCATGCATACACTGTCCAATCTTTTTACTGTCAGTGAGCAACACACAGGTTTTTGGCAGGGCTGAAAAGGTTGCACTAAGAATAAAATTCCCATTTTTTATATTTTAACATAACTATGTATGTATATTAGTAGTAAAATCAGGTGGACATGTGTCATAGAGCAGGTATAAATTCCCTGAAGTGTCATTGCATTGCATTTTAAAGTGCTATCTGCAGATGCCCTATACAATGCTATTTACACAGTTTTGGTCATTTAATTATAGATGTAAATGTAATAATTTAATTTATATTAGAGTGGAGCCTTAATATAATTTAAGTACAGTTGTCATGAACGGGGAAATTAGCTCTATAGAGACCAAAACTGTTTTTTGTACCAGGCTGTAAACATGTTTATTTCTGCTGTGAAGTTGGACATTTGGACATGGAGACTGACTCACTTCTGGAGCCAGCCTCAAGTGGACGTTTAAGGAGCTGCAGTTGTATTATTTATTTAATATATGAACACTAAAATGTTGTTTTTTTTATATACATTTTTTGGAAGTTATTTGAAGTTTCTGGCTCCACATGGTGAGTATAAACTGTCTTATACACACAGTCCGACATGAGTAGTTACCTTCAGAGCTCTTAAAAAAATACTCAATAACATTTAAAGGCCCACTCACACCGGGGGCGTACATGCCGCGTAACGGCTGCGTTGCGGTCACCAGAGCAGATAGCTGCCAGTCTAGTCAATGAGAGCACTCACACCGGGCGCGTCTCAGCAGCGTCTCTCCGTGTCACGGCACAAGCTTTCCGTAGCATTTCTATTTTTGACGTAAGCCACTGCTAAACCTCGTAAATTTCAACAGAGCACTGTGCACCAGACAGGAAATCCAACACAGAATCAACGTAATAAACTTCCGCCCCCTTTCAAAATAAAACACAATTCAGAGTTCATGTAGCCTATCACAACTTCACACCAAAGTTACATCATGACCGGTGGCACCAGGTCAGCAGTCAAACGATCAAACGGTCTCAACATGGACGATGAGAGACTAATTGTTGAAGTGGAACAACACACAATCATTTATGACACAACAGATGCTTTTTATAATCGTCGGAGAAGCAAAGTCAGTTGTTTGTTGTTGTTGTTTTCTTTATGCACAGTTTATCGCGGGGTCTCGCCTACTTCCAGGATTTTCGCGTGAATATGGCCGGCTTGCTACGCTGCCAACATGCGCCCGGTGTGAGATGACGCAGGGCAGAGGACAGAGCTAAACCGCGCGCAGCCGCTTACGTCCCCAGTGTGAGTCCCGTGTAAGATCTGATTATCCTTCTACTGTATCATCATAAAATGCTGTCAGCCCAAAATGATTTTGTTAATCTGATAGATGGAAACCTGCAACAACATACTGTATGACATGACGACAGCAAGATCCCGTAAAAGTAAATGAAATGGGCGACTGTAAAAGGCTAAGTTAAAGGTAGGTTCTAGATTTGTTTACAGGTGGGTAAATTAGAGTAATTACAATTACACCTAATTATCTTTTAGTAGCTGCATTTAGTACAAACAATGAATACCTGATTACTTTAAAACGTGATGATTCTCAGGCAGTTCTATGATTTCTAAACAGATATTGGAGAGATAACGAAAAGTCACCGTGAAGATTTGTCTCTGAGTTATAACTCTTCTTCAACTCTCCCACGGCCCGTTTGGAAGGGGAGGAGTCGGCTTTCTCTTTTAGCTCTGTCCCGTGGAATGTCCACATCTATTACCGACCTCATCCTGTAATTTCCCTGTGTTTAAAAAGCTGTCCGGAGCGATGAGCTAAATAAGCGAGGAGCACAGTGAACATCTCAGTCCTCACCTCCCCCTGTATCGTTAATGGTCCCCGAATGGGGCTTCATTAATATTAAATGTTTTCTTTTCTGTGTCATAAAACTCTTTTTGCTGTTGCAGTGACTCAGTGTAGCCGGGGGCGGCAATTAAGTTTTATCTCGTCTAATCTTTTTTTGTTGTTTGGGGTCCTAGTTAGTTTGAGCTGAGCTCAAACAGCAGGACATGATTAGAGCTTGAACACAACACGGTAAGGCCGGAGCTCCATCTCTCTCTGTGTTCTCTCCATCTGTCTCTCTCCCTCCTACTGATCATTTCTTTTGTTTTCCTCCCTAAGTGTATGTAATGCTCTTCACCTTGTGACAATATACTTGATGCATTTTAGCACTTGCCTTTGGGTCTGAGCCAGCGGACTATAAAGGAATGTATAATTTTATGATCATATGAAACCACAGAGGGTGGTTGTTCGTAGAAACCAACACACTGTTGACTCACACTGGAACTATTTGTGGTTGGAGCTGCTTTTGATTTGGACGAATTTAGTACTGCGTTGCAGGTGTGCTGGTGTGCATGCACGCGCACACGCATGCATGTGTGCGTGTGACTTCAGCATGCCTGCTCTGACTGCTGCTGCTGCTGGAGAGTGTTATTGCTTCAAACCTATTTCACGTCGTTGTCCGTGTTACAGTGTGCAGTTCTGACTCATGAACCCGTATTAAACATTTGACCGTTATTGGCAGAATCACTTAGAACTTGCCGTGAAAGGTTTTTTCTAATCGTGACCTTGACTCCAGCACCTCAGGTTTAGAACATGGACATCGTGTCCATGACGTCTTCCACAGGTGTGGAGTTGTTGTGAAGCTCAGTGTGGTAGTCATGCAAACAAGCCACCTACCTGTCAATCAAAGCAGCCAAGCTCTTAATAATGCCTAACTTTAAGCCTTAATACAGTACAGTTGTCATGAACAGGGAAATTAGACACAGAGACCCAAACAGTTTTTTGTACCAGGCTGTAAACATCCCTTAATGTTGTCTTCTCTCTCAAAGATCAAAACTTTACAGACTCAAAGCAGAAAACACAAGCAGCGCAGGCTGATGAATGGCCCCTCTGATGTGTAGTTACATGTTGGAGGAGGTACATCGGTGATGTGCGTGCTCCATATGTGCAACATAACCCCATAACACACAAATTAATTCCAGCCCGAGCCACTTGTTGAACAGCCTGCATAGATTTCTCAGATTTTGCGCTCCACATAGGTCATGTTTATTGTAAAAATATTATGTCTCCTTCCGTTTTTGTGCCAAAAAAATAAACAGAAAAAAGGATATCAGACAGGTACACACACAAACACACTGACACATACTAGCAATCCTTTTCCCGGGAAGTTCCTGAGAAACGGGAGTGGATAAAATACAGGATGTTTGTTCACCTTAACCAGCCCCTGCGAGCTTCAAAGAATAGTTACATTTATCAGTATGCTGTTCATTCCATCCAACTTTTGTACTGTCTAATGCTGATAAATGAGCGTTACAGCCTCTGTAGGCCGTCAGCCATTCAGCCTTCTGGATTTGTTTCAGGAGTGAAATCAGCTCCCTGAAAAATCTCAGACTCGTCTTAAAGCAGCTACAAGGAAGTTTTGGCCCCTGTGGACAAAAGCGTTGCGTTTCCAGCGCCTCGCTCCATCTGTTTCGAGGGGGATCCAAGCCGGTGGCAAATAGACATTAAGCATAACTACATAGAAATAACCAATTTTCTCACTGATGTTCTTCATGTAGGTCATATTTAGACTAGTTCATTAGGACTTTAAAACACAAATAATCACTTCATATGATATAGCTCCTCATATGTCCATATTCATATAAAAAGATAAACACTTTGTACCCTCTCCTCTCGCAAAGCGAGGTCACTCTAAACTGTTCTCTGTGGTCGTCCCCAAATGGTGGAATGACCTACCAACGGCTGAAAGAACTGCAACATCCCTTTCGACCTTTAAAAAACTTCTAAAAACCTTTCTGTTTCGAGAATGCTTCCCTGCCTAACAAAACTAACAACTACTCTGTGCTCCTTTACGCCTTTCTCAGCTTATGTGCTCCTCTGTAAGTCGCTTTGGATAAAAGCGTCTGCTAAATGCAATGTAATGTAATGTAAAACACTGGCTGTAGAAATGTTAGACCATCTAGATTTCTAGTGAACCAACATGTACCACAGCAGCACCTTGACTCCTTATGGCTAACTCACACCGGACGCGGAACAGAAGCGGCACAGTACCGCCGCGGTCACCGTAGCAAATAGAAGCCAGTCCGCGGCTGATAAGCGTCCGGTGTGAGTTGACGCCGGGCAAAGAACCGCGGCACTACCGTTCCGCCTCCTGTGTGAATCCCGTGTCACACGCGTTTGCCCAACTCTTTCATGTCACAAATCGCTGCTGTGACAGTCTGTTCAACATGTTTCTGGTCTTGGTTGAATGACAGCGCTGAAGTTTGTTGGACTTAGAGGCATCCAGCAGTCTACTTTCTGATTGCAACCCCATCAACACATAACACTGGAAACTAAGGTAAAAGCAGGTAACCTCTGTGGCTGTGAAGTGAAACCTGTAATACTGTAAGTGAGCAAATTCAACCCGCATAAATAAAGAAATAAACATGTTTACAGCCTGTTATAGAACTCACCTCTTCAAATTAAATGAACGCTTAAAGATGCAGAGTTGCAGAAGGTGACAGGTGGGTGCCGTTAGAGATGGCTTGTTTGAGCGTCCAGTCATTCAGCCTCAGCCCCACCTCAGGTCTGCTGGCGATCCACGACTTTGCTGATTTTTAGATTAGTGTTGAGGCAGGATATGTGTGGCCTGTTACAAGAAAAACTCTTGAATAAGGAAGACTGGATTCAAAGTATGAAAGTTTAAGTTGAATTAATCATTCTTGTACAAGAAGGAGCATTTAACAGTCCAGCACAAAAGGGGTTACAGAGAAAAGGCTCCTCAAGGAGCTCTAACAGTTGGTTCTTATACATTTTTTTAAAATGGGCTGTCTCAGACACCTCCCTCACTGATGAGTCTGCTCAGCAATGAGCATTATGTATCAAAATGACCCTTCTCAGGCCTGTTTCTCACGTTCTTGCCTCTCGTTGTCCTTGAACTACTGATACCTCTCCCTGCCATCCTCAGCAAAACACAGTCCAAATAAGGGAAGTGCATGAGACATGCAAAAAACAGGAAACACACACACCAGCACGGCATATTTACAGCTTCAAAACGTCAGAAACTTGTGGATGTCATCACACAGATATGCTGTTCATTATCAGGGTGTCCGAGGGGTATTAAAAAGTATTAGAGGGTAGTAAACCGACTTGGTGAAAATTAAGGCCCTTAAAAAGTTTTAAAAAAATATTAAATGTCTTATTGCAAAGTTTTTTTTTTAAAAAATGGCACATGATTTGTTGTAAGTTTGTTTGTTAAAGTTTGCCAGAATTTATTACATAGACTGTCGTAGCAACTTCTCCATCGCTATTTCCGTCATCTAGAGTTCATCCGAGAAGGGGGGTGATGTTTTTATTGGCAGATAGTCACACAGCCAGTGGTATTGTTTACATCGTGCGTGTGACCACAGCTGTTTATAGCATGGACTCGTCACAGAGCTGGGACGTCATTCTAACACTCGGTTTGTAGTGATTCTTAATAAGAAGTTTGTGCTTAGTATGACAGCACGGCATCACTGAATACTGAAAAGATCTGTACTTGGTTGATTGCTGGAGTAAAACTTGAAACAAGCTTTGCACTTAAAAAGTGAAAATTAGATTGAAAAGTGTGAATATAACAGCTGTTCACAAGCATCCTCCTGTAAAACACTGTTGGTCAAGTATACTGTAATGTTAGTCAGTTTGTCAGCTCACACAGTCTCCATCCCCGCTGCATCACAGCTCGGTAATGACTGCACGACCAGCAGCGCTCCGCAACACATACGCAGAGCTTCTATTGTTCACGGACAACGTAGAATAAATTCAGCACCGAGCAGATTGTGCGGTGAAGGAAATCAGCTACAAAATACAAAATAAAACCCTGGTTGATTTTCAAAATAAAATACATATGTAAATGTAAATAACTAAGGGATTGACAGTAACAGTAACAGTGTGCCCTCCCATTTATCGATCATGTTTTTGCTATATGACTAGAGGCAAGTTGCGTCACGATTTCAAAAAAATATTTAGATGGTATTAAAAAGGTATTAAATGGTATTAAATTTAACCTCAGGATTCCTGCATAAACCCCGATTATTCATACTGTCATTGGTGATGACTTGTCATTTACAAGTATTCAAGGTACAAATTCATGTTTCATATCTTGTATTGGGAGGACGTGACCCTCTGTGGTTATGTACCTGAATGCGATAGCAGCAGGCCACTACATGAACAGAATTGAAATGATATTTAAAGTTATGAAAATATGAATTATTTTCCTATATTTGTTTATTCCGCTCCCACTCTGCAGGAGTGAACCTTGCAGAGGTTCAGGATTGACTCCCATCAGGCCGTGCGCCACCTGCGAGGTTCACTATTCTGTTTATATGAAGTTTTAATAACAGGAACAAGGACCACACCTTTACCTCAACCCTTTTCTGCATCTCAACTACTTTAGCACACCTCAGTGTTCACCGCGTCTTTGACTCAGTTTTCACATCCCTCCCCCAAAACTCTCTTTTTTTTCTTGTCTTTCCTACACCTTCCTCCCCTCCTGTCTACCCACCACTAGCTGACAGCAGTCCACCAGCAAACTCCTCCACCAATCAACAACGCTGATTTCTCTTCTAATCTCTTTCCTCGCCCCTGATCCCTTCATCCTTTATCCTTCATCCTTCCTACAGCACATTACATATATCCATAATAATAAATGCAATCTGGACTTAAATCAATTTTTTTCAATTCTTTGTTGGTGAATTCTCTATAAATGGCTGAAGTCAGAATGTTGATATATCATCATTTAGAATAATATAAATGATATTATTTAGAATATTTAAATGTAGCACACAAAGTAAACATAAGCAGAACGTGCAGCAAAACATGAAAACAAATCTATCATGTAAGCTTCGAGCACTTGGAGCAATGCAGATTATGCAAATCTGAACTCTGTGTGTGTGCACACAGGCAGCGTAAACTTGAACACACAGACACACACACACACACACACACACACACACCCAAAACTGTATTAGCCTAACATAAAACTCTCTGAAATCCGTCTGAGTAATGCCTTAAGATGTACATGATCAAATGAATCATTGTGTGGACAGTTTGTGTGAAAGTATTCCTGCACAGAGGCAGAATAATAAATGAAGAGTGTTTGGCTGGAGCAGGGATTATAAATCAACGCGTCGGTGTGCACTGTGTCTTGTTACCAGAGCTAAAAGATGAAAGTATGGATTTCAGTGATACATCAAATCTGGCCAGAAGCTGGTCTTCAATCTTCGATTGCCCACCTTCATCCAGTACAGGAGGTTCCCCCCTGCCTCTCTTAGCCTAGCATGGAAGCTGGGCGTATAATTTACCAAAGAGAAGATCTGGCTTTGATGGAGAATGTGTACTACCTGTGTATCACAGTCATATTTCCAGTGCAGTAATGAGATCCACATGGAGAGAGCACTGCAGCCTGCAGTAGCCTGGCCTGTGTCAGGACACCTAACCCAGCCATACAGGAGGCTAATTACAGTAAATGTGTGTGTGTGTGTGTGTGTGTGTGTGTGTGCGGCCAAGCAGCCGCATACACAACAAACTATGAGAACCAACATGAGCTTATTCGACACTTTGAGCTACAGCAGCTTGTTGCTCAAATCCTGTTTCAAACGTCCACTTTGAGGACAAAATGTTCTAATGTCCTGATATATTCCACCCACTGACAGGCGCCATGTTGTCTTATTCACTTCACCTGTCAGCGCTCTGAATGTCACGGCTGAACGTCGAGTGTCTTTTAGTAGCATCATCATCGGGTATGTTTGTCTTTTCCGTGACGGATACATCGCGTACAGCACAGGTGTTTGTAAGGTGGCAAGGAACCCTCAATGCTGCTAATAAAAGAAACGCTGCAAACAAACAGAAACAGCGCTGCAAATAAAAGAAACGCTGCGAACAAAAAGAAACAGCGCTGCAAATAAAAAAGAAACGCAGCTGCAAATAAAAGGAACAGCGCTGCAAATAAAAAAGAAACGCAGCTGCAAATAAAAGAAACAGCGCTGCAAATAAAAAAGAAACGCTGCTGCAAATAAGAGAAACAGCACTGCAAATAAAAGAAACTTCACAATGGAGGTGAATTACCGGGGACTATTATTGCCGGTGCACCTGTAGTTTTTTATGTGAGCGAGAAGAAGAAGAAGTACAGAAGCGTATTGCATTCACTTGAAAAAAATAAATTGGACACCCGATCTCATTTATTAGATCAGGTGTACATCAGTACATCGTACAAACTGATGTAGTCGGGCACTAGATTTTAAAGTGTAGATAGCGTTACCGCAGTACTGTATCATATTAAAGTTATTGATTAATATTCCTAATAAAAATTCCCAGAAATTATGAAAAGTCTTAGTAAACACTAATGTTGTTGGTGTGGCTCCGAGGATGGCTTGTTGTGATGAACATTAGGTTGTAGCTCGTTGTGATGAACATTAGGTTGTAGCTCGTTGTCTGTCTTACTACGGTTGAAAATATGTGTTTCTTTTTGTTTGCAGTGTTTCTTTTTTTGCAGCATTGAGGGTTCCCGGCCACTGTATGTTTGGGATCAGTTAAACTAAAGAACTGTAGACAGTTAAATAGTGAAGTCATGTTTGGTTTGTGTAACTTTACATATTTTCACATATGAATAAGACTTTGTAGACATGGTAGCTCCTGTATGAGATAATAACCCCTTTCAAACACGCACCCCTTTATGTTAATCTGAAAGCAATTCAACATTTGAATAGGCACCCTGGTCACTTTTATGTCAAAAATTACGATGTCCGTCTCACCAGGTTGAACCGGTAACATTTTCAACAAGTCAGATCTGAATGCAGCGCAGTCTGAAAAATGCAGAGAGACAAAGAGTGAGGGCGGGAGACAGAAAGAGAAGTGTGTGTGTGTGTGTTGTATTGATGTGAACATGTATTCGTGGATTCAATATGAGTGCAGGGGGCAGGAGCCCCTCATGCTCACGACTGTCATTGATTAAGGCTTCAGCAGCAAAGGTTTAAAAAAAATCTTTCAAGCCTTTGAGAGAACACAAAGCAGTTTTCTTCCTCACTTACAACATTTAGAACTCACCACTGTTCTTTCTCTCCGGTTCCCCCACGCACCAGTGCGTACATGCAGCTCTTTCCGTTTGATGAAACTGAATCATATTTTATGGAGAAAATGTTTTCTTGTTTTCCCTCCGATGTCCTCCGGCTGCTCCGCCTCAACTCTCTGTGATTTACAGAGTTTCCTGATGAACAGTGAAGTAATCTGCTGTGAACTGTAGCTGCTGTTAGCTAACGTCAGCTCAGTTTGTTAGCCGAGCTGCCAATACTGTGAGTTACTGTGTGTGTGTGTACCACTTGAAAGAGGCGGATTTTAAGCCCAGGGTGCGGGAGAATGTGGATGGGGAGCAGAGCCGGTGTTGTGCCAGACCAGGAGCTGAGCAAGCAGGCAATGTATGAAAGAGATACTTTATTAATCCCTGAAGAGGGAAATTCTTTTTTCACTCAGTTTTATTGACATGACAAACCCCAATATACAACCACACACCTCCCCACCTACCAGCATCCATACTTTCGGTCCATGGTGGACTTGAACCAGCCACCCTCTGGTTTCCAAGCCAAGTCTCTATGGACTGAGCTACTGTCACTGAGCAGCCTCCGTGGACATAATGGCAGAAGCTAAGAAGAGAAAAGGAGAGAGTGGGCAAATAGGAAGCCGGACAAGAGTTAATGTGGGACTGACTTTTAGTGGTTGGTGAGAGCTTGGTGAATAAAAGGCTGAAAGACAGATGCCGAGCTGGGCTGACTGCTGCTGGACTAGTCAGTGATATCAGCTGCTGCTGGGGACCTGGTTGATGATTGGCTGTTAGCAAAGCTGTCGACTTGCTAGTTTTTGATTATAAGTAATGTAATCAGAACAAATACACGTGAAGAGATGTCCATATTTAAAAATACCAGGTTGTGTTGCTTTTACAGTTGAAGCCATGTACATTTTCCATTTAAAAATGGGGGTTGGAGTTGGAGTGTCACTGGTCTGTGCCAGGTAAGTTGATTAACACAGCTGGAGCTCATTGTCTGATCAGACTCTTTCCAGTAGCACACTGGACCTCGAGGGACGGAGACGCAGGCAGATGAGCCAGCCTGTACATATGAGATGGTTTTGTTAATGAACATGTAATTTAATAATGCGCCTGGCGGGAAGCCGGGCAGTCAGAGGCACACGTCAAGAACGTTGCATTGGTGTTGACGTGTGTGTATGTGTGTGAAAACAGCAGCAGTTATGTGAAGGGACCGTCGTGCCTGTGATTGTGCCGGGGAACCCACGATGGCGGCGAGCTCTGCTACAGGTTCCTTCAACTGAACACAGTTTGATCTGACAGATGACTTTAAACCAGTGTTACTCAAAGTGTGGTCCGCGGACCACTAGTGGTCCGCGAGCGACCTCAAGTGGTCCGTGAGAGGATCTCTTAAAATATTCGAATTTCCCACACAAGTTTGTGGAGTCCTACCTAGGGATACTCGATATATCGCGGCTTGTTCTACGTGAGATGTATGAAATGACTATATCGCGACCATCGAGTACTTGTCACGTAAATGTTTTAAGCCGTCGGCATTTAACTCTCCGGGGATTCGCCTGTCACTCACTCCTGCTGCTCACAGCACGCAGCACACTGCCCCGCCCACCCAGAAACATCCCCTGCGCGCATGCGTACTTTCTGTATCAAGTGAGGAGAGGTAAAGCCAAGAGTCCAAGTGAGGATGGAGACGGACGACTTGGTTCTGAAGAAAAACAGCTGCGGTCACGCCGTCTCTCGTTTTCGCGTGGTCACGTCAGCTGCTCCAATATTTTCAAGTGCGCCCGTATTGCCGACTTTATTGAAAACACTTTTAAAAAACTGGAAAGTCAGCGCTAGCTTACGGCAGCGTGTGGACACTTTCGGTTTTCAAAATAAAACGTGGGTGTTAAATGTATTAAACGTTTATTTATAAAATATGAAGAATGGTTAAAATTTGATTTAAAAAAGTGTCTCATATGCCAAGTATGATTCTGCACTGCTTCAATGCTCATATGTACATTATGAAATATATTAAAAATTCATAAAAAAAAATATGACAAGTGTTAAAATGCTATAAAAAAGAGTGTGTGTCGTATAGCAGGTGTAGCTCGACTGTTCTACACTGATTTTGAGCCAATAGGTCACAGGACCTGGAAGCTATTGAGCTTTAAAGCTCATATTTACATCATGAAATGTATTAAAAATTCATAAAAAATATGACAAGTGTTAAAATGCTATAAAAGAGGTGTGTCTCACAGCAAGTGTAAATCTACTGTTCTACGTTGATTCTGAGCAATTACAATGCTATCATGGAAATAATGACAATATTTATTAGAAATAAACAATACAAAACAACAACAACAAAAATATCGAAATATATATCGTGTATCGCGATATAGCTTAAAAATATCGAGATATTGGTTACAGGCCATATCAGCCCTAGTCCTACCTAACATTATTTGAAGTGTAAAGCGAATTTGTTCTCTGAACAAAAATGCAGACAAATATTTTTTAAAAATATGTATAATGGATATATGAAGATAAATCTGAATTAGCAGTGCCCAAATTGTTGCCTAAGCAACCACGGCGTCTCCTATAGACAAAATCATTCCGCTGTCACGTCAGTAAGTAAGGAAAAGAAAGCAAGGAAAAGAGCAGCAAAAGCTGTGAACTTTAACTAAAACAAGGCACGGAGAGGATGGGAAACAATGATGGATAGGTGGCTGAAGACGGGGTCAGGTGGTCCCTGAAAATTTTTTTTTTGACAAAGTGGTCCTTGGTCTGAAAAAGTTTGAGAAACACTGCTTTAAACGAACTTTGGATGAAGATCATAACCGGGAACAGAATGTTCTAAGCCGTGTTTCTTAACTGTTCTTAAATCATGTACTACCTCAGGAAATATTAGGCTCTCCAAGTACCACCATTATGACACACAGCAGTGCAGCTACAGACAGTTTGCTCAGGAGTAATGTTTATTCTTGATAAGATTGTACATTTTTGCTGTTAATTCTAAAACAGAATCAAGAATCTTGTCTGCCGAATATTTCCGTTTGTTTGACTTCCACTTATTATCTTTCCGTCACATTTGAGCTCAAGTAGGGGTAAGAATGTGACTTTGTAGCAGGGTGATTATTAAAGCCAAATATTTCAGAAAGTGCAAGACTTAGTTTAAATTACATTCCAGTAACCTCATCGTTCGTTTTTCCATATGAAACTTTGTTGTGTGTTGATAGTATCATTTTTTTAAATGAATGAATTTCAGTTTTCATTTCATTTATCCCAAACCATCTCTCATTGTGGAGGCCAGGTCACCTGATGCGGCACTCCATCACTCTCCTTCTTGGTCAAATAGGGCTCCAGAGCTTGGAGGTGTGTTTTGGGTCAGTGTCCAGTTGAAAGACAAATGATGGTCCCACTAAGCTCGAACCAGATGGGATGCAAAATGCTATAGTAGTCACGCTGGTTAGGTGTGCCTTAAATTGAATACATTTCACCAGCAAAGCACCGCCACACCATCACACCGCCTCCTCAATGCTTCACAGTGGGAACCACACATGCAGATACCATCCTTTCACCTCACAAAGACATGTATTTATTAGATATTGCCAAATTTAAATGTTGATGAAAAACATAGCCAACAAAAGGTGTGCATGCTTGTCAGTAGGTAAATAAACCCAAAGATCCTCTCTGTGGGGAGCAAAAGCTCTTTTCATCACATTATAGCTTCTCTCAGCTGGATCCTTTCAGTAGTGGTTCTACTCCAAGCTCCCTCTGAATGTCCAAGCTTACAGATAACATGTGTGAGGATGAATCAGAGGAGTCAAACCAGCAGCTGCAATAGAGAAGAAGCCGCTGGTGTGTCTTCAGAGCTCCAGAGACTCAGCTGACACTCTGGAAAACAATGTGTACGTTCACTGGCCAAGTTTCAGGGAGTGTGGTCACACCCGTGCCGCGCCTGGCAATGCAATGCATTATTATGGGCTGTGGTTGTGCAATATTGTACCTAGTATTGTTCTATATGATGATTGTTGGGTGCCAAACACATAATTACACAGTGGTCATATAACATCCTTTAAGTCACATGTTGAGGGTGTGGGACAGTACAATACAATTGTTAATAATAATAATTAATTAGCTGAGCTATAGCTATTAGTAATGGGAAGATTAAACAGGTGATCAAGGCTGTAGAAGGAAGTTCAGAGCTCAGCCACACCTGCCTCCATCACCTTGTGCGTCTCCCGACTTGACACCATGGAGTGTTTCTGCATCATGGGAACCATCATCTCCCACAACCTCAAGTGATTCTCATCAAGGAAGAACAACAGAGGATGAACTGGGTCATTGAGTCCATCCCCACATCCTTCATCACCATCTGGTACGCTGCTGCCACTGCCAAGGACAAGGGCAGACTGCAGCGTATCATCCTGTCTGTTGATCTCCTGTCTCTTGAGGACGTTGACTCCTCCAGGAGTGGTACTGGAAAGATTGTGGCACACCTTTTATTTAACATCTTTTGATCTAGTAGGTTTTGATGAATATCTTGCACATTTAAATATTATGCTATTGTGAATGGAGAATACTTTGCATATTCCTGCACACACTGTACAGTTCTTTTCATTTGAAAACATACTGCACATATATTTATATATTTTTTTAATATTTTTTAAAAATATTTTTTTCTTGATTGTATGTGAAGACTTGCTTGGCAGTAAACCTGATTCTGATTCATCAGGTTTTCATTCTTTCAATTCTGGACCAACATGATGTTCAGACTTAATTTGACTTTTGCCAGAGAACCAAAGAGAAAAAGTGTTTTTTTTTATTTCTTTTTTGTGTGGTTTCCTGTCTATTTGGGTCTTAAAAAAACACCTTACAATTTCAATTTTTACAACATATTTTTAATTTTAATTTTACCACTGTAGAGTACAACAGGACGATTTCCCTGTGAAAATAGAGCTGAGTTTAGAAAATACAATTTGAGCAGATTATGTCTTTAACGTGATATTAACCCAAGAACACATTTAATTTGATCAAAAAATAAAATTCTGTATCCCTCTTCTGTTGCTTGTTGCTTGCAAGGACAAAAAAACAGTGAACCATAAGGCAGAACAAAAGCAGTTCTGCGTTTCTTCTTCCTCTGGATATTTTAGCGTGAAAATCCTGGAAGCATGTTTTCATTTGGATTTTTGCATTTGGTGCACCTCATGTATGTCTTGCCATTGTAGCCCTTACTTCTGTATCTTTCTGCATGTTTGATGTCCATCATCTCTGGCATGTGCCTGGCTCCTAGTCTGCATACAGCTGGCTCTGGTTGTGGGATCCTTGTTTTGGTTGGTGGATGATACTCTTCCTCACTGTCATCACTGCTGTCATCAAATGGAGGACTATCCAGCAGCTCTTCAACCAGGTGCAATTTGAAGTCAAGGTACTGCTAGGTGTTCTTAGATGGTCGATTCAGCGCTTTGCTGTCAGACTTTACTGGTTCCAAGCGTTTGTTATGGCAACTTCAAAGAAATGCGTCGTCACACGTGACGTCCACTTCTTGGTCTTGGTTGACATGCCGTAGAAGCTCAGCATTCGGTCACAGAGGTCTACGCCACCCATGTTGTCATTATATTCCCTGATTACTGCTGGCCGTCTCACCTGGACATGACCTTTGTCTTTGTTGGACCATCTCCTACAGATATCCTCTGGATCTTTCCCATAGACAGTGGAGGCCATCAGAACTGGTTTATTGTCAAACCATTTTGTGACTGCTAGCTCAGGCCCCCTCTGGACCAAGGTCACTGAAGCCCCTCTCCGTTCTTTTCTCAGCTGCTTATCTGCTGGCAGCTGGCATTGCTTTGGAACCCTGTTCTTCATAATAGTCCCAGTCGCTGGAAGACCCTTTGAGAGCAAAGCAACCATGAGATTGATTGTTGTGAAATATTGATCAAAAACACATAAGTTCCTGTAGGAACAGACTAGAACATTTGCAAGACTGCTGCAGCTCCAACTCCCAGTCTTTGGCCCCTGAATGTCTTCTTTCCCTGATGGGCCTCGAAATCCAGGACCAGACCCTTTGGTGAGGCACGTCCAAAAACCTTTAGGCCAATAGGGTTTGGATTTCCTGGCACATAGTGCCTGATTGAGCAGCGGCCTGTGAACGGGATGATTTGCTCATCAACACACACCTTGGAAGGCCTCACACGGTCAAGCAATGGTCTGACTCTCCAAAAAGTGTCTGACTCCTTTGTCTCTTCAGTTACATTCAGGTCATTGACATCTTGAGTGAGCTCCTCAGCTTGTAGAACCAATCCCTTGTCATTTTCCTGCTAATAACTGACAGTTTAGTTTTTATTAGCCTAAAACATTTATTGACTAGGATAGCCAAGGCAGGCCATGTGTACTGATATGCCAAAGAAAATCTTGATTTCTTGGGCAGTAGTATTCAGTGACACTCCTGTAGTTTGCAGCTGTCTCTGATTTGTAAAAGCTGCAAGATCTTCAAAGATTTTGTTGTCGATGTACTGTGAAAAGTACTGGAATGGACTCCAGTATTAACAGATTTTAGGGTCATCTTGATAGGCAGGAAGCCCAGGTAACACAGGTGTGAATCTGTTATCGTGGATGGAAAAAAACAAAATAAATTCCAGTTAAAAAAAGACAGAAAAGTTAATTTCTTACACATCAATTTGGATTATTGCAGTAATTTCAGTGTTAGGGATGTGATATGACTCGATATTGACCAACCTTATAAGCTTTTTTTTTGGCAACTAGCATATATTTAACAGCAGTAACAAATAGTACAAATACTACAGTATTTACAATATTTATTTAATATTACATGATAATAAGATTGAATACATTAGTCTGAAACAAAATAAATTCCTGCTCCCTCTCTGGCTCTAACTCTGTTTCATCAGATTCTCCTGAATTTTCTTCCTCTCCTTCTTCATCACCATCCTTTCCTATCACAGGCTGATACTCATCCTTTTCCGTTAAAAGCAAAGTTCCCATCATGCAAACCCATCACATGGCATCACTGGAAAGCCCAGGATGTCCTCTACAGAATGCTTTAGGGCTTGATAGGGTAAGTCCAAATACTTAAGGAAGATACGGGTGAACAAAATGTCCATTATAAAGGACACAAATGAATGGACCGGGTCTCAGGAGGAAAGAAAAGAACCATAATATATAATAAAGACAAGTAAAGTGTTTCCACCTGATCAAGAGATATCAAAGTTTTGCAGATCACTGAACCCTCATGCCACTTTTAACATTTCTCATTGCAAAGTCAAAGAGCTCAGTCAAATATAGGAGGTCCCAATTTAGCTTTTAAAAGTCAGTGATCCCAGTTTACCATGAATTTGACTGTGGATCTTTTGTTGCATGTCATTCCCCATTTCCTGCTGCCTCTATTGACTAGCAGCAAAAAGCAGCAGAGACAGAGCAGACAGACAAAACACGGCTGACAATTTAACCGACTCCTCTGAAAGAACAACTGAGCACGGTGTGTCCCTAGTGATTTAAATGGACCAGAACCACTCCTGTATACTGTGTTATCTGGAATTACATGAACTCTCTGCTCCCATCTTGCCATGTAGGAGATGACTCTTTAGGTACTGATGACTAGCACATGATACCCTCCACTGTTGCACGACCTGGCACGACAGCATTGCATGCAGCCCCGTGCTGTTCCTTTTCCACTTTGTGTTTGTGACTGAGCGGAGAGCAGCGTTACCAACGAGAGTTTAAAAAATTTAGAAGTCAGAGCTGGAGACAGTGTGGGTGGACACTCTTCTGCAGGGATGCGTTGCTCCTCTGGAATGTGTTCAGCATGAATATCGTCCTCCTGAGCCGCTGCATAAACCAAGAATGTCTCTGTGCATACTTGGAGCCATCCGTCATCACTTTAGAGCCATAGCGGTATCGCACTGTTTGTATTAACTGCTACTTATTGCGCTGGCATTACAAGTGAATTGCACTTAACACGTAATAAATAATCTTCCTTTGCAATTATCATCGTTTTCATGTTTCTTGATGTCCAGTGCAGACTACCACTGGAGGAGTAAGTACTTAAAAACATTCCCACATCAAGAGCATTGGCCAGAAAGCTGAATGAATTGGAAGAGTTCAACTGGAAACACAAATAGATTCAAAACATGAACAGATCTGAACGTACATCTGTTATTGCACTATGTAACTTTGTCCTCCACAAGAAGTACGTAACATATTACAGTCACACATCACAAACTATTTGACTGATTTTGGTGAGACTGGATCACATTTTATGGAGAACACGTTCTGGTTTTGCCTCTGACCTCCTCCAGAAGCTTCCCGATGGACAGAATGAAGGAAGCTACTGCAAACTGTATCTGCTGTTAGCTAATGTTAGTATGTATGTTTTTATCACAGGTGTTTTGCACATACATACAGGAATGGAAATAATGTGAACTCTCTTTTAAAATTAGATTGGGCTCAGCCACATATAGAGGAAATGCACCAGATATATGAGAGAGATCTTTGGGAATTTAATTTTAGTTGGATTCTGGAACCAGCTCGGGTTTATTGCTGTTTGTTCAAGTACTATTCAGTCTTTCTCATCAGATCCTGCCAGACTCATGATCTCTCTTCCAAGAACCTTTTAAACTCCAATGGATACAGCAAAGGTGTTTTTGATAAAGTGTTAACCAGAGATCCAGACTCTTCCAAGCCCAGATTGTTTGCTCCAACACGACTCTTTGGGCGTCTTCACACATATCTGCTGTTTCAAGCACAAAGTGCAGACGGGCTGAGTTCAACACCTCAACAAATGGAGATGCTTTATCAGGAAATCAGTGAGTTGTCAGTCCCGCAAAACTTTCCAGGTTTTGTGAAAAGACTGGTGTTGACCCACCTGAATGACATTACAAACTCCCTGCAGATCGCCTACTAGACAAACAGGTCCATGGATGATGAAGTCAGCATTGGACGGCACTACATACTGGAACACCTTGACTCCCCAGGGACGTATACAAGGTCTCTGATAGATTCCTGTGATTTAACAGCATCATCCCAGACACCCCGCACTATGAACTCACTCTGCTCACTGAACCAGCCTCATCCAGGACAGCGAGTCTTTCTGCTTTATAGACCGAAAGTTGACTAGCTGGTCCTCTGGTGCGGTCAGAACAACCTGGACCTGATCACACTCAGAACTGGAGATCACAAAGGCACATTTCAAATGAAAGGCTGCAGATTCATCAACATGTCTGTCCTGCTGCTTCAGATGGCTGCAGAGGTTTCATGTACTGAAGGAGAATCCATCATATAATTTTATAGATAAATGCAGACAGCTTTACAGGATTCCCACCTGAACCACGTGAAGTGAATGAATCAAAAAACAGAGGCTTCTGTTTCTCATTCTCTCACCAACATAACCTGCGTTGGATATTATGTTCATAATAACAACAATCAGCGGAATATTTTTAGATTTATTAACATCCCCTTGCCTCGTACCTCTTATGAGCAACAGTAATTTATTGTAGGGGGATTGTTCACAAAGTCTCTTTATACGTCATATCCCAACACTGTCACCTATAAATCTCACTACTATGCAACTAGTTTGTTTTGCCAGTTACGTTACAGGAAACGTGTTTCTCCCCAAGAAATCATCAATCATTTCAAATGGCCAAAGACCTTGATTGTGTTTTCTGACTGCAGATTCTGTCATGTGAATATCACCTGCATCATCACAGAGCTGCTGACTACATTTCTGCCACATGAGTCAAATCAAAAAATTCACACAAAATTGCAAACATTTACTAAAATATTGGCACTTTTCAAAATCTTCAGAAATAATTGTGTTTTGAGAATGTGACGCTCCTTTAATTTGTAATGAAACTCACCTTTCGCAAGTCACATGTGCTGGCAAAATAGAAATCACAAGCAGTTAAAATACAGGAAAGTTGACTCAACCTGTGTGTACCACACTCAGCATGTGAAAAGCGATGAAAAGATGCAATGAAAGATTGTTTGAATAGTGAACAGTGAACCTTGATCAACTTTCAAACAGGCTGACCTGGAGACAGGCAGTGTCAGCTCACCCGTCGTAATGTAAAAGGAAAGGAATGACATTGTAGGAGACCCAGGAGGAGCCCACTGCTGACAGCCAACTTCTAAGCCAACTTCTAAGCCTTCGTTGGGTGCTGCAGTAAAAACATGTAATCAATATTCACCAGTAACGTTGTGTTGACTTACCAGAGAAAGCCAAAATCCTTCTGGGATGTCCTGTCAGTCAGATGAGACTAAAATATTTTTTTTTTGGTAAAGCACATCAGACTGTGTGCTGCCAAATATTAAATTGAGGGTGCCAATAATTTTGGGAATTTTGTGTGGGATGTCTTAAATTTAGCTTTTTTTTTCCTGTGTTTTTTCTCTTTCTGTTTTTTTTGTTCTAATGCAAACAAAAGAAATAAACATGAGAATATGTACATACACACCTGCATTAATACATAAGTGTTCATATAGTGCATTATGTGACAGAAATGCATGCTGATAATGACAAATTACAGTTATTTCTCATTTTTGTATTTATACATCTGTTTTTAAATGACACCAAAATGAATATCAAATTACAATAATGATCTGTAATTAAATATGTCATTCATTATATAAAGGTGAATGTAATGTTTTCTTTTATAAGTTTAAGATAGATATTTTCGATGTGAACCTTTACATCAAACCCTGTAAACCCTGAAAATAACTAAATAAGTAATGAACTCAAACTCAACTTAAAATGATTTTATCTGTTTTTTTTTATTATTGTATACACATCTTTGTAGTTAAATACATTATCTATATTATTTTAATACAGTATTATAGTTTTTGACATTTATTTGACGTATAATGTATATTTCTTCTTATTATTATTATTTAGTTTTTTAATTTGGCAGCTGCTTTCTTTTTTCACAAATTAGTATATACTTGCCATACATTGCCAGTGCTGCAGCAAGCAGACTGTATGTTGCTCTTTAGCTCCTCAGCAGAACACCAGAAAACAGAAACAATTACAGGCTTGTATACAATGATCACACTGCTCCTATTTCATGGAGAATTCCTCCAGGCCTCCCTTCCTCCATCAACACACACACACACACACACACACACACACACACACACACACACACGCACACACACACACATTGGTGTGCTGTACAGTGATCTCCCTGGCCTCAGCCATATTTTATCTTGCTCTTCCATAAAATGTGTTACGGGCCGTAACTTTTTCTAAGTCCAAGTCTTGTAAATGTTATATTATTGTGACATGGGAAAAGCTGGGGAGAACTCAGTGGTCTAACACATGATTCATATTTTCTTCTCCCTTTTTTTTCTCTTTTGGTGAAAAAGGTCTATAATGCTAAAGTCTATTTCTGATGGGAAAACAGAAACATGGAAATGTTTTGCACTGTCCATTCCTGTCCAGCTCATTTTTCTGAGGAATGTCTGTCACACCCTTTACTACTGTTCTCTGGACAGAAGGCAGCTCTTGAGCAACAGGTTATTCATCGTTCAGCATATATCAGAACACATGGATCAGATTCAGCTGCTGCTCTGAGGGCAAAATGTTTCTGCGTGTGTGCAAGAAGACAGATTTGAATGAACTCGCAGCACCGATTTCAGGTTTGGGCGTCCTTATATCGTCAGCAGCACACGAGCTACACAGCCTGTCAGTCAGATCCATACTGACTCTGAGTGTGACTCACTTCCTCCTGGCATCGTTTAAAATACTGACAAATAAAGGACTGAAATGTTTTGTCCACGCGTTTTTTGATTAATGACCTCAGTAAGCTTGGGAAAAATATTTTCTGTTTCCTGTTGTCACTGCACAATAAAAGCTGTCCTTGTTTTGCTTGAATACTTGAATACTTTTAACTTGAAGCAGCAGCAGGAAATGTCGGCTTTGCGTTAGTTTTAACAGTACACACTGGGGACTGATATCACGCCGGATTACACACTGCATTGTTTCCTGTGTACACGTCACGCTTTCAGTGAATACAGCGTGGGAACGCAACAAAAAATTGCTACATTCTGAGGAATTACAGAATATGAAAACATAAAATTGCTACTTCAGAAACATGCTGACCATAAATATTTAAAAATATAATACCTCATGAAATCAAAGCACAAAGACGCATAAGTACAAGCATGATTTTGTGACGTCACAGCTAGTTCAGAAGCCAGTAATGGCTCAAATATGTAATTTAGAAAAGTGAACAAGTGTTACTTGGGAATCTCAAACCACCTGTGCTCATATTATATTGATTTGAAACATGTCTGGGGATCTGTAAAATTATCATTATGATGTCCAATACTTTCTTTGGTCCCCAGAGAACGCAGCATTAAAACCTGGGCAGAACTATCTGCTCGGCTCCATAGCGTAATTGCAAAAATGTGTTTTTGTGATTGAGGTGAACTGACAAGTTTCGTGTCGAATGTACTTAACACATGGTGAGCGAATGCCTCTTCACTGAGAGCTGTGAGGACCTGCAGTGTTTGTATATGTAGCATATTTCACAAAGCGGTCGTTTCTTTATTTATGAGCCTCCTCGGGTGGATCCATGTGTTTTCAGTGGCATTTGGCACAGAGGACGTGGATTCCTGCTCACGACTGGTAATGGGAATTACAAAAGCATGGCTTACGTAAACTAAGCTCGGTGAAATGGATTGAATTATTTTATGTTTATATTAGGCAGAGGATGGAGGCTGGGGATGGTGGGGTTTATCCGTTAGGGTTTAAATTATGGTCTACTCATGGCGATAGAGGAAAAGTTAGTAAACCGTAACCTTTCAGAGTTCCGAGGAGTCGGACAATGCAAGCTTTAAAAAGTTAAAACAGAAAATGACAAAATACAAACAATAACATTACAAACTGCTCGGCAAGAGTTTATCCTTAAAATACTTTGTCATGAAATCAAACTGTTGGTCAAATGGAAAGCAATAGAAAGAACACTGTCCAAGTGAACATATCACAACAATTAGTCAGCAGTTTCAGGGAGTCTGATTACATCACATTCCATTTATCTCTCTCTTGAGCAACTGGCTAACAGCTCCCACGGGACAGGTTCCAACTCCTTTTTTAAGCCTTCGTTTAGGAGTTGGCTGCAGGTTTGAATCGGTGGGTGCCGCAGTAAAACATGTAATCAATATCCACCAGTAACGTAATGTTGATTTCATATATACAAGCCTCTCTGAAGCAGACCTCACAAAGTGCTTCACAATGACTGCACAGTAACGATAATTGACTTGGACAGACAGACACAGGAGATTGCCAGCACCTGTACAAGAATGACCGTTTGTTTGAGCTCGTCACACAGGCTTCCTGAGCCAATCTCAAGGTAGCATACCGACGCCTGATGACATTGTATCGTTGTTTTCTCACTGGGCTTCCTCCTTATTCCCTTTGTTTTGTAAGGACAGTGTCCAATAGTGCTGTCACTGGAGCATAGCCCTGAGGAACTGATCCTTTTGTGGTCTTGAACGACACTACTCAATCAATGACAGTAACAAGAATGGACATCCCCCATAGGTTTGCAAAGCGCCGTTTTGAAGCCACTTGCCACTGATTGAACCACGGCCATGTTGACTGTCCTACCTCATCTATCCTACCTATCTCATCTAAAAGTCGGCAAATGTGTTGATCATCAGCGAAACTAAGGCGGGCACCTGTGTGCCATCTGTAACAGCACCCACCTGTCAATCAAAGCAGCATAAATTCACCCTCAGTACAGTTGTCATGAACGGGGAAATTAGCTACAGAGACAGAAACTGTTTTTTGTACCAGGCTGTAAACATGTTTATTTCTGCTGTGAAGTTGGACATTTGGACATGGGGACTTATGGAGACTGACTCACTTCTGGAGCCAGACTCAGGTGGACAGTCAAAGAATTTCAGTTTTTGGCGCTTCCACATTTCCCAGGCACATAGGTTGCTGCTTGTACACAACCTCAACATAACACAATGGTACTCAACTTGTTGCTGTTGCCGTGGAAGAAAGCTGCAGGTAACAGTGAATAAAAAAAGGCGCAGAGCATGAAGGCCCTTCTTACGGTTCCTAACTCTGCATTTGAAACAAGATGCACACTTTGAGACTTTAACACTGCACAATCAACTCTCTTGCCAAATATAAGGGTCACTTTACACAAATTACACAAAGGCATTTTCTTTCTAACTTCTAGTATCAGTATGTTTCTGTCCAGATTTTTAAGATACCTGCCTCCACCCCAATGTTGCGGCTCCTTATAACAACACGGTTGACAGTACATGTAAATGGATATACAGCTAGGAAAGCAAATTGAGGCAGGAAGGAAACGAGTAAAACAAAATACTTTTGCAGTTCCTTCCTTTCCAAATCTCATAAGAAGATATTGTGTATTTTCTTTCTTATTACATCCCCATTTAGCATTTCATTTTAAGAATTTGTGTGGCAGGAGAAGCTGCAGTGACAGAGGTTCTCGGCTGGATTTGAACCCAGGATGATTGTGTCTTTGACATCTTCACGTGGCGGTGAGCAGAACATTGTCTCTCTGCTTCCACCTCTATACAGATTATTCCACGTGAGTCTTCCTGTACACGTGCTGCCATCACAGACACCTGCTGGTGATTGTACAATGGTATACCTCCTAAACTTTAACAATAAACATCTCCATGAGCATGTACAAACATGTAGGAAAGATTTACATGTCTTTACATGGAGTTGCCTCTTAGCAGTGATGGACCGAATGAGGTGAGCGGTAACTTCCTGGACGTGCAGAGCTCCGGTCGTCTCGCAGCAGTATCGGGTTTCTCTACATAGAACTGAGCGACTTAGCACTGTGCGCTGTTACTGTCACATTTAATTTCACAGATGAGTGCAGTCTCCTCCTCTGGGCTCTAGCTCCTGTACTCTTTACTGTGTGAGCCAGGTGTCTAAGCTAACATTTGATTCCAACGGGCAATTTCCTACATTATTGTAATCAATGAGCTAATAACTGACATGGGCATAGAGATTCGTTCCTCCTCTGAATAACTTTAATCACTGACAGCAGCTCAATTTAGCACAATTAGACAAATTGTCCTAAGTTGAGACAGATGGGGATAGGCTCAGATGACAGAGGCCGCTTCCTCAGTGAAGGGATGGAAGACCACATTTCTTTCTCTTTCTTTCTCTGTAAAGCAGACGGGGCTGTCAGTCCTCTCAATAAGACCTTACACATAATCATATAAGGAGACAGCGAGATGCATGTAGTTTGATAAATGAGTTCAATGAGATGTGGATTCCTATTTGTAACTATTGTTGTCACTTCATGCAACCACAACATGCATGTAGACAAAAGTCACCAAAACTCTGGAGGCTAGTTTGAGTCACACGTGCTTTTATTTCCTCTCGTTTCAACTCCTGTCGCTCTATCTGTAAATAAGTTACAGCTTGTCCAAAATGCAGCAGCCAGACTCCTCGGCAAAACCAAACAAAAGAAGAGAGCACATTATTACTATTTTATCCTCTTTCACTGGCTCAGACACTTACAGGAAAAGCATGTGCTTCCAGGTTTTTACAGCCAAAATGTAGAATGCCAGATCTTAGCTGAGCACAAACACAAACCCCCGAGCTCTGGTCAGCTTACGGGTGAACATTGCTCAGGGTGGTGAGGGTGCTTACTAACTCAGGTTAGTTTTTGTTATGTTGCCATAGGCCTGGACTGTCGGCTGGGGGGCCTCCCATGATGCACTGAGCTCTCCTCTTCCTTTCTCCCTCTCCATCTGCACACATTCATGTCCCTTTAATGCTTGTTACTAACTTAGCTTTTGAGATGATCCACATCATTGTTGATTTTTAGATTAGATGGGAGAGTCAGGACAGAGAACATGACGGCAGCCAGCACCAGAGATTTGGGTGACGTCACACATGTGCTGCCCAATCTTAACACGGTCACTGGTTGCAGCAGGATGGCCTTCCACCATGAACTGGGTTCCGATCGAGGTTTCTGCCTCTTACGGGAAGCTTTTCCTTGTCGCACTATCTCCAGCCTGCCCAGGCCCTTTGCTCTCATTCATCCAGCCTGGCCTGGCACTACAGTCCATCATCACCCTCTTTGTTCTCTCTCTGTAAGCCGCCCTCATCTTTTCACTCCATGCTTGGTTTGTGTATTTCCTTGTGTTTTCCTGTCTGTGCAGGCTGACCTGTTTCTCAGCTCCTGAGCTCTCACATGTGCACCTCATCATCTCATCAGCTCCTGCAGTATTTAACTCCGGTTCAACCTCCCAGACTCTGCCAGTTAGATGTTACCTATTACGGTACCTATTGTGGTAAAGTTGCAACTTACCAGTTCCAAAGAACCTAATTGTGAAGTATCTTTTGTTGTTGTATTTTTTTGGATGCTTGCCCTGATGATCGTTTTGACTGCCTTGTTTCCAGCCTTTACCCTCCAGCCCTGAAAATTCTCCCTGGACCTCACCTGTTGAGTTTTTTTCTTGTTACTTGTAAATAAATAGGCCAAACAATTCCAGTTCATCAAATCAAATCAAATTTTATTTGTATAGCACAAGGTCACAAAGTACATTTGCCTCAGAGGGCTTTACAATCTGTACAGGGAGTGACACCCTCTGTCCTTAGACCCTCGGTTCCAGTGAGGAAAAACTTTTCCACAAAAAACCTTTAACAGGGAAAAAATGTGGAAGAAACCTCAGGAAGAGCCACAGAGGAGGGATCCCTCTCCCAGGACGGACAGACATGCAATGGATGTCACGTGTACAGAACAAATCAACACAAACATATTGTACAATTACAATGACTGACAAAATGACAATGAATCACAATGAATGATAAAGTGACCACAGTAGCAGATATGGTTGCAATAATGACAGTAATAATATATGTAGTGGACGTCGTGCAGGATCACAGCAGCAGCCACGATCCATGAGAACCTGCTGGACGACAGAGGAAGTATGGTTAGTAACATGCATTAATGAGAGAGAGAGAGTCCAGTCCTATGGCAGCATAACTAAGGGATGATCTGAGCCAGCCCTAACTATAAGCTTTATCAAAAAGGAAAGTCTTAAGTCTACTCTTAAAAGTGTTGACCGTGTCTGCCTCCTGAACCCAGAATGGTAGTTCTCTTATTAGCTTCCTCTGTCAACATCCTCTTCTCCTCTGCCATTATGTCCATAGATGCTGATGAGACAGTTAAATTCCCTGCTTGTCCAGCTCCGGACACATCAGCATTTCACCTCCTCTAAAAAACCTCCTCTTCCCAGTGTTCCAGAATGCCCACTGTACAAACATTAACACTACACTCACCTGATTACAAGTCAGTGTAGCATAGACATGATTTAAAATCTGTTAGTTTATGAAAGAAATGTTACATAATGTTGCTTTCAAACTCTGTGGGTACATTACAGTACAGTGATCCTATATCCTACCTATGGGATATGTTAACAACATACTTTCCCCCCGCAGCTTTGCAACCACAGCAGACTCTTTACAGCAGAATCTATGCTGTTATTCACTGTGTGGCAGAAATGCTGTGGATGTATAGGGTGGGAATGAAAGTTTTATTGTTATGGAAACCTGAAGTCAAAATGCAAACATGATGTTAGCTTTGGAACAGACATAGCAACACAGCTGAGGTTCTGTGTAAATAAACCACCTCTAAACCACAAAAATGATCTTTCTTTGCTTTTGGCTCAACCAGACTTAACTACAGTACATCTGTACATCTCAGATATGTCTCTTTCATAACATACATTATAAGGATGTTCTTATCAGGCCATTTAACACATTTAGACACAGAACTGACTGAATGTGAAAAGGACAATGGTGGATTCAATGGTACTCCAGCTCTAATAGCCATGATGTAGGCTTTGAACCACCATAGTCGTCCCCAAGAGATAAAGTTGTCCAGTTCTGTATAAATGTAGATTTTAGGAACTTCCATATCGATCATTCTGTATAAGGTCATAACTTAGATAAAAACACACTGAGCCCAAGTTAAACAATCAGTTTCACAGTCTCCATGTGGTATCTTTGTAGCAACTATGGCTGCTAAAGCCATGTTTTTTTCTGTGTAGCCATACAGTCATATTTGGAAATGAGAATGTTAACGTTGTCTGGTTTGAATTATCTGTTCCATTAAGTGGGTACAGCTCTGCATAGGTGTGAGGTGATTGGTCATGATCCATGATAGGAATATTTAAATCATGGAAACCAGGAATTTCTCTCCACTGTCATAATTTAATCCCGTCTAAAATTAATTTATGCTAGCGTTGATTTCATTGACTGTATAGGAGAATGCACGCCAATAACGATTTGTTCCATAGTGAAGACGAGCTAATAATGAGTTAAAAGAAATCTTAGATAATAGACAAACTATGACAATGCATGTTTACCTGACTGAAAAGTTAGTGGTGGGCTATCAGATCTTTTTTTTTTTTAAAGCACAATATTTTTCACCAATAAGACAAAACAGAATTGATGTATGTGTAGATCAAGTTTTTTAAGACCCACACCCCCATGACATTCAAACCACTAACCTCTAAAGAGGTAATCCTGCTGCTAGGCGCAGCTCAAAGCTGACCACAGCCTCTCTTTTCTTTTCTACCACGCTCACACTACAACAGTAGTGAGACAATCTCGGTGAAATTAACAGACATATGTGTTCCAGCACACACAAACACTGACTACAGCGACTTTTGATTGACTGAAATTGATAGACTGAAAAAAAAAATTGCTAAAATGTGACTAAATCTAATGAGCATTTTTTGTCTAGACAGTAACACTAAATCTGAAACAGCTGCCAAAATTAACAGTGCAGTGGACTTGGCAGATTTTGAACTCTTTGTTTCTCATTGGCCTTCGACGGATCTGATGCCTGAACTTAGAGGCAGCAAAGATATTCCTCTTCATGTCATCCTATTTCCAACTGTGCATCATGTGA
This sequence comes from Collichthys lucidus, assembly GCA_004119915.2. Taxonomy (NCBI): domain Eukaryota; kingdom Metazoa; phylum Chordata; class Actinopteri; family Sciaenidae; genus Collichthys; species Collichthys lucidus. The sequence continues at coordinate 7,562,118 of CM014095.1, read as the reverse complement.
CCCCTAAATATGTATAAATATCATTTAAAACTTATATTCATGAAGTGCAGTCCCATTGCTGATGTTATTGCTACTGACACGGTTGTCTCACACTAAATATATAGATATATATTTTTATTATCAAATGCCAATGTTTCCCCAGAGTGATTTCCCCTCCAGTGATGTCTGACTTTGGACCGTACTTACTGCATGGATTAACTCGGAGCCATCAAAGTGAAATAATGTTTGATCTCATGGAGAAAGGCATCAGTTTGCTGCAGTGTCTGTATTTTATTCCATGGTTTACTCCACTTGATCAGAGTGGGAACACTGTGGGGAAAATGACGGGTTGAGCGGGCCAGGGGGCTGAAACCAGATCCCCCTTTTACAACTATTTGCAAAACAACTTCTCTTTATAATATAATGCAGTGTTGATCAGAGCCCTGCTGAGCCAGCAAGCTGCAGAGGCATTTTTAATTGTTGCAGGTGGTCTGGCTCAGGGAACATAGCTGTGATGCTCAGGGATCTGCAAATAAAACTCCAAAGCATGCATGTGCGAACGGGTACGCAAACAAGAGAACCGAGTCCAAGACAGCTGTGCCTGGGATCGCTGTGCCAAGGTTCAAGGCCTGAGGTAACAGCATGGCCTCCTTTTACTTTATGTCACTGATTCAGAGTCTGCGGAAAGCCACTGTGGATTCAAACTGTCTGCGTTCTCATCAGGTCCTCTGAGATTCCACAGACGGGTTTTTCATTATTGTTACAAACAATGCCAGGAGGAGGTTTTCTCACAACATCTTCTGCAGGACTGGATAGAGAAGCTGAAAACAGTTGAATTGAATGTAGAATAACCAAATAAATTAAAACAACAAAGGAGTGAATGCCACAGGAAAATAATTGCCATCTTCATTAGCACTAGCAGTGTGCTTTAAATGTACACAACGCGTTTTGAAAAATAGTTTCTTTAAATCAAACTTTCCCTTTCTGTAGAGAAAACATTACAGACAAGATACAGACAACAGGCTGACACAACTAACCATTAGAGGAGTTTGTCCTGAGGGAAGACCATGAGGTCATTAAAGTATAAAAGGATTATCTGCTTAGGAGCATGAATGTGCTCCAGAAATGTCATGTCCAAGACAAAAAAAACTCCAAACATCTGAAGGAGTCTTAACTCAGGAGTCCACTAAGTAGATTTCTTTAGGCGTTTCAGCGACATCTAGTGACCTTCATCAGCAGATGGAGTCAGCTCTGCTGTGATGGAGATGGTTCACGTACATTGTCTGTGGGTGTAGGGGCAGAGCAGATGGTAACTCCTCTGGTGTCAGATATGAACATCCTTGATCTTCACCCACAGATGTCACATCTTAATGATGGCGTACACCACTCAGGTAGTGAGTTCTGTTTTGTCTCTGGTTAGATGTTCTGACAGTTCAGCCCACTGAGAAGCTTCTGATGGTTCCTGTTAACGGTGTCTGTCTCGAAAGAAAGAATGTTGCGTTGCAAATGTATGAATTGTTACCTCAAGGGGTGGGGACTTCATGCAAAGAGATATCATATTTGAAAACAGTGATTCTGAAGTCAAAAAACTTTCTGTAATGTTTAACAGATGTTCTTCAATGTGTTCAGTCTCCATCCTTTTTTTTTCCATTTTCCAGAACCACTTATCCTTTGCAGGGTCGCAAGGGGGCTGGAGCTGATCCCAGCTGACATTGGATGAGAGACACAATGGACAGGTCACCAGTTCATCACATGGCTGATATATAAAAACAAATAATCATTCACACTTATTGGCACCCAGAGTGAAGACTCTAGTGTTCATAAGTGCTTCTCTTTGGGGTTCTCTTGGTGGTGAGTTATTCAACTGAACAGATGTATACACATATATGATTTTTTGGTACATATTAAAGAAAAGCAGCCACTTTCTTCACTTTGAAATGATTTCTTGCATGTGCTCTACGGGTCACACCAGAGACTTCCGGATTATCTCTCAACAAACACGAATGGCAATGAAAATTTTCAATCGTGCAGCTTTTGTGGACTTCGCATTGTGACGTTCAGGAAAAAAATGTATCCACCGCTGTACAGCCACTTCCTTCTATGGGTAAAAGACCTTTTGGGTCGGCGTGCCTGACTTGATGTTGTGACCATTATGTTAAATTGGCCTCAAATCCAAGCAACTTTTTTGGGGTTAAGGGTTTAAGGCATCAAAAACTACTTGGTTAGGTTGAGAAAAAGATTGTGGTTTGGGTTAAAACAAGTACGCAAGTCGTGCGATGTCAGTCACATAGTCAACTTTCACGCAAACCTCAGTCTGATGGGTCAGAGTCCTGTTTTTGACAAACTCGTCCATCCAGCCCAACTTTTAGCCAATGCTGACCCCCGCGTTGTATTGCTCCTGTTGTTGTTGCTGTTATTATTGTGGCCACTAGAGGTCGCTGCCTAACAATAAGCATGAATTTAGATCGTAATAAGCTTCTCGCCGACTGTATGGCGGTTTTTCTGGTGAGAAGGGGTTATATAGAGATCATATAGAAATATTGACTTCGTTAACTATGAGGAAGATACAAAATTGATAAGTATGAAGCTAAATAATTATAATTTGTATTTTTTAAAATTATTTTAGCATAAAAGTTCATTTTTTTCCCTGTTCTGTACATAATGCTGAAACAATGCTGTAGTACCTTTATTTAGACTGAATTAGTACTGATATTAGTAATAATTAGACTCACTGTAGTGATTTATTAATGATGGGAGTACACATTCATACGTATTGAATGTGCTGTGTTCATTTGAAGATGTAAAAAATGAGTAGAGTTCTCTAATAATGATTTAGGTTCACCGGTGACATTTACTGTGGTCTCTAAATGCAGCGCACTTCCCGATCTGTATGAGAGATGTGTTTTGTCTTGACAACGCACTGTATGGAAATGATTTGGAAGAGCTTACCCAAATGCATTAGTTCCACTGTGCGTGTCCCATACTGACACTCCAAGCTCACATGTGCATAAGAGCTCAACATGTCAACAGATTTTTCTCTGTGAAAAGGGAGAGAAATAATCTTTCCAGTCTATATATATTCCGTGTCTATCCAAACACCAAACACTGAATCTCATTTATCATTTTCAGGATGTGCGTTCACTTCTCCCGTCCATAAATACGCACAGGACAGGATTCTGTTTAGGCATTAAACAGGATTTAGACCAAAACCTCCCAATATTTAATAATAATCAATAACTCTCCTAATAATGTGCCCACGCCTGTTATTCCTCATATTTTGGGTGTGGAGACGATCATGTCAACCCCTCAGTGCGGACTGAGGCCAGTAAGCAGTCATCGCTGCGCCGCTTTCTAACCCTGAACCGATCCATTTCACTGTTGGCTCACCCACTGGCCCCACCTTCTCTCCGAGCCGTTCATCACCACCTCCTACAAGCATTCCCAACAGTGCAGAACAAATTCTACTGGACTTAGAAATGGAATGTAGAAATTTAACATGCTCACTAAGCATAACTGAAAGATAACCAAACTAAATGATTCTCAACTGAAGTATGAGGAATAAAATAAAAAGCTGTCCCATGAAAGGATTCTGCAGGCAGTGTTTATTAGCTGTAATTTGTAACAAAAAGGGCCGGCACTATTTTGCCACCTGTCATTTAGGTGAAGTTCAAGGGTCTGGCATGCACTAGGAGCTATTGCTGGTGAAATGCACACTGCGTGATGAACAACTTCCCTTTCCTGCCGTTCTGCAGCTGTAGCCGGACTCGCAGCTCCGCTGGGCTGTAAATCAGAGCCTTTGTACTCCAGAAGGATCCTATCAGCCACAGGTGTGGGCTCTGCCTGGGGATTAGACAGCCCTGCGCTGGAAACACTGAAAACCGGAGAGCTAGCTTCAGCCAAACACAGGAGGAGAGGAGGATAGTGAGACAACTGAGGCGGGAGTGTAAAAATCCAAGAGGAAAAAAAAGTGCCAAGGGTGTCAGGCAGATTGGTGTTTTAGTTACACAAACAGTTCTCAGACAGAAAAGACCCTGTTCACTGAGGCAAACACCAGTGGGGAGAATGAAAGAATCACTGTTTTTCTTTGTAGAATAGGTGCTTGAGCAAGTTCTCTTATCTAAGCAATACTGTAGAAAAGGTCATTGTTAGTATATGACTGGTGCCAAAAATAAAAATTAAGGCAACTAAAACTACAGAGGGAATATTCATGGTCATGGTTTAGATGATTATCATTATCCATTAACATTTTATTCAATGTATTTGGATGCTAATGTTGAAGTCTTGGAAACAACAAAGTTCAAACAATTCATTTTATTGTTAAACGTTACAATATTGACATCAGCCCCTAAAATATGCATCCATTCAGCTTTTCTTTTGTAGAATTACTCGAAACTAAAATGTGTGATACATTTGGATTGGAACACAGCTATTGGCAGATGAGTTCTACTGACATGCATGCATGCATGTTGGGTATTTCTCTCAGTGTAAACCTCATATAACTCGATACGCTTTGTGTCAGACAGTTTACAGTGATTTTAACAATCTGAAGGGGAAAAGGGAGAAAACTGTCCATCTTAGGCGTCTAAGGCTGTTAATGAGAACAGTAGCAGACTCAAGAGCAAACACCAATTGGACACTGAATCTTGTTTCAACTGTTTATTGAAAACACATAGGGAATGTGCACTGCAGGTGGGGAAGCCAGTGGCAGGCTATCGAGTAGGGAAGGGAAGGGTATAGGATGGGTTAGGGCCGGACATTGCAGGAGGATGAAAGACAGAAAAAACATGATTAGTCAAAATCAAAAAAGAAAAAGCATGCCAAATTGCTGATACCACTAAGGACACTGAACTGATCCGACAGAGTCTGGAAGGTTGAGCTTCAGTTTTATGCAGTGTACACCGGCCAGTTCATGTCAAGTGATCATATACAACAACTTTGCCATTAATGATACTTTTATGACACTGTCTGACACTAACCTCTTTTGTTGACACTGTCAGAGAAATATTACCTCTACTTTATTTTCTAATTATTATTGAGGTTGTATAGGACTGCATTATATTGAAAGGTGTTTCTAATATTATGGCCCTCTCATAAATAGGTGGCCAAATATTAGAAATACCTCTTAATATATTTCAGTCCAGTTTAACCCTCAATAGTAAACTAAATACAAATGAATTCATCTCTGACGGTGTCAACAAAAACTCATTATAGGCTTAATAAAAGTATGTTGTATGTACTGGATCACTTTGGATTGTGTATCTGATGAAGTGGTCCGACTGATGCTGGTTGGTTGATAAAGCAGAACATGCCATTTGAGATGCAGAAGTGTAGCGGTTCCATTCATTGAGTGACTCAGGCCAACAATCCCCCATCCAGTGAGCTAGCCGTCCTCCAGAACTGTGCCATATTGGACAGCCGGCAGCCAGTCCAGAAAGTTCTCCACAGCTTCGGAATCTACTAATGCCAACAGGGATGTGTGGACAACTGATTAGGACAGAGGGTGGCCTCAAGCTGAAACCGTGACTTTTTGGTATGGGAAGCATTAGCTGTACCCACCAGTATCCTTCCTACATCTACTGATGTTCTGGCAACAAATGTCCAGCTTTTCCACAGTAAATAAACTCACCAGCCAGGATTTAGACACTTGTCCCACTTCAGCCGAGCTCAATTGAGCTAGATAGGCTTATTCTTTGAAGCTGGAAACTGTGTACATTACATCTCACTCTGAGACGGTTGTCAAAGGCATCTTAGATGTTTTATTGAACAGTGTTCTACTGTTGTTGAATTATTGTTGTAATGTGCACGTTGTTAATGGAAGGTGCCAAAGTTTAGTTTACTGTACTGCATCAGTTGTTTGCACTGTATTATGTTAAGATGGTCTCGAGTTGATACTAATCTGTATCTGAAGTATGAAGATTCTTTTTACTGTGTTAATAAATCCATTCTTCCTCTTAAAAAGTCAATGAGGTGAGGTCAGTTTGAACAGTAACCAAAAGCACTGTATGGAGCTTCAGTCGTGTGATAACAGGTAAAACGTGCAAGGACGGCAAGGACTTGAGGACAGAGACTGGATGAACCCCAGAAACAGACATCATCTGTCTGTGAAGACAAAACCACTCACAGAGTTCAGAGGTCATCGACCAGGAGTCCGTGGATGACCGCAGAAAGATGGAGGAGGATGCTCACATCTGACATTAGAGAGCATCTTTTCTGGTTCTAACAGATGACAGTGGTTAACATCTGTTATCATGTGACTGAAGTTCATTCCTGAAGAAGACTGTAAGGTGCAGCTGAATAAACTAGTGGATTTAAAACTGACTGAACACACTCACTTGCTTTGGTGCTGATACTTTTCTTAAGATGCACACTCCACCCGCTCTGCAGAAGTCTGTGAGGAGATTTCCGTGTAAGCCCCTCACTTTCTTTTAAAACCATTTTAGTATGTATGTTTATTTGGAAGGGTTGTTGCATAACCTGATAGCACAGAGGCAACATGTTGGAGAACTTTCTATGTAAGAGATTCGATTCTGGATCAGATATTGTGCTATTGAAAGATACAGTTACATTCTTTCATTATATCTGTAGTAAGACTTGTCTGTTTGCCATTTTAATTAGTCAGTAAACTAACCTGTTCTTCAGCCCCACCTACTGAGGTTTAACTTTAATCATTACATCTGCCTCCAGAGCAGCACTGCATCCAACAAATGTTTGTAGAAGAAAAACTCCATCAATCTGCATGCCAAGTAGTGAGGGGAGGGTGGAGAGATCTGTGGCAGGGTGGGGGTTACGAGGACTGTGTGCAGCCAAGCCCCCTTTTTGGACACCAGCGAGGGGAAAATTCACTGATGAAATGTGGCACAGGCCCACGGAATGCAATTTCAAGCTTCCACATCTGCAGGAAAGATGAAACCAGGTTCCTAATTTTACAATGATGATGTCAGTGAGAATACATGACAGCACTGGTTTGGGGTGCCAAGTCCCCCTCCACATGTTTCCTCCTCCTCTTTTTCTTTTTTTTCTTCTTATTTCAACTTATTTATTTATTTCACCAAGAGAACTATTACAACATGCAGTATTTTCTCTCTCATGAGGGGAAACAGGAGTGATAGTGAAAGATTATTTTAGGATGAATTGCTGCATTTAAATAAATACATCATTTTTAGAAGGGGACAAGCCTAAAGTCACCTATAACCTGCAAAGTATAAGTAAAACAGAAATTAAAACCACATTTTCTCAATATATCAGGATATACAGCATATTCTTGTTTTAACATCTGTAGATGTGTCTATTGTAATTACCAAAGACTTTTCTTTTTCTTTTAAACATTTGCTTATTCAAGCTAGAACTCATCATTTCTAAAATATGATATGAATACAGCACTGACTATAAAGGAGCTACTGATGACCCAGCAAACTTAGTATTCCCATTGATAGAGATTTCCCCAAATTATTAAAGTGTCAATTAGGGCAAACCTGGAGACCTTGTGATTTCTACATGATTTTGGGTATGTCATGATAGATCCACGATCAACAAATTTGGATCAGTTATTGTCTACAAACCCAGAATTGATCTGCAAAGATCTGAAAAGAATTGGGAAGTGTCTCCACTCACAAAAGCAATTTCCAAAAAAGACAAAATAATAATAGAAAATCATGTTCTGGCATACCTATTATGGATACCCTGCACAAAGGTCCAACTGTGATTGGACGGAAAGTTGTATATGGACACCTGACATCCAGCAGGTTTAGATTTTGGATGTACGGACATGAGGAAAAGTTTCTCCTTTTTTGTCTTTGTACATCTCGGGGGGTCTCTTAGAAATGACAAAAAGTTTCCGAGCTGGGTGGCCAGAATGGACAAAATGTTCCAATTTGACGACATCCCAAAGGGGATGCTGTCTTCCTCTCCTGGTTCCGGACTAATTTTTACCATGTCCTTGTGGGTCTTTAGCACCCTCCATTTGGCCAGGAAGAAAAGGACAAAAAAGAATTTTCTTCAACTAGCAAATGAATGGAGATGTATGTGGACCCATGGCAGGTTACGCACATGGTAAAGATTAGGGAAATATGGCGGTTACAGATTACAGGTTACAAAAAGGTAAAAAGACCTCAGAAATAAATAAATCTTAAGGTGCAGAATTGTTGAATGTGGACAAGAATACAATGCAATGTGCCTCATTCAGTAGCAAGACACAGTCGACAGGTTTGACACCCGTTCAGACACTGTCTTCACAAATATGTCCAAAAAGTTTTATCCTTTTTTTAAAAAAAATTAAAATGTACATAAACTGAACCTAATAACAGCAGCATACACATATATTTTCTGTCTCATTTCATATATATTACAGCGAATGCAATATGATTGCAAATATGACTCCACTGACTGTCAGGTTGCTAATGATGGTGATGTCAAACTGTCATGGAGTATTTTAAACTCCTTGCTCTCTGACTGACAGGTTAAACATGATAATTCACCGTCCACTTGGGATGGTCATAGCAGTGTTCAGTTATATATATATATATATATATATATATATATATATATATATATATATATATATATATATATATATATATATATATATATATGATATGTTCCTCCAGAAATCATGCCTTTATAAGAAACAGCTTTCCTTTGCTTTTGTGAGGGGGCAAAGCTCTACCGTGTCTCCTTTTTTTTTCCTTCTCCGGCTGTGTTACTCAGCATTTCTGATTTATTCAGATCAGTTAGCCTTAACAGAACACCAAATATTATTTTTAACCAAGTGGAACCAAGGTAACAAAATGACCCAGTTAAGTGTAGCTGTATATGGGTGCCCATGTCTCCCCTAGATGGCATGATGTTCCTTTCATCCAAGTCTACATATTGCACATTACTGTAAATGGAACAAAGATGGAAACATTTTCCCCAGAGTGTGCCAGTAGCAATGCCTTTTACGTTTAGAGGATGAGGCGAGGGAAAACCACGGCGAGACCGAGAAGTTGTTGCCAAAAAAAAATGCTGCAAAAATACATCTTGCCTACCTGTGGATCAGATCCAATTAGCCATGTGCTTTGATCAGAGGAAAAGCACTTACCCCTATTTAAATGTATGTCATGGTCCTGAATTTCAACTGCAGAGAGATTGTATTTATATATCAAGAAAAACTCACAGTGGACAGACTCACATTTGAAAGTAATTTTCAAAGAGCCCAAATGGAACCATTTTGCAGCTCCAACCACCGAAGGCCCAAAATCTGGGCTGCCTTCAACTGCTTTCAATCAAAGCCGTTCAGTAATACAAATCACACAATGCATGAATGCATTTGTATAACCACTGCCCCGCCTGGGTGTTTCCAAAGCAAGTAGTGTTTTCTCTTAATTTAGCACTTTAAGATTTGCATGTGTTAAATAAATTCTATGTCTTAAAAAGACAAATTTGACATTTAGTTTTACTGGATGAGATCTGATCTACAGGTGCATCAGATAGTGACAGTTATGTTTTAAACTGTACATGATGTACATGTACAGTGTGCATTTGTCATACTTAACACTTTTAGCCTGACTGGTGATACAATTGGTGTATTGCTTTGTGTGACCTTATTCCATTCTATGTTTTAAAAAGACAAATCTGAGTTTTTGTTTTATTGAATCTGCGTTATTCACTCAGTGGTGTTTCGAGCTGTAATCACATTCGTTTCATCGTGTGACCATGTTGTTGATCTGCTTGGCAACAGGGCAACCAGTTGACAGTCTTCTGCAACCGAGCTGTGATCCTAGGTCTCGATCACAAGGATGTTCCAAAACTGTTACAATTTACCATGTTAAAAAATGATTCATATAAACTGTGATTTTATAACACCTAAAAGTATCTAAAGCTAAGGCATAGACTGTGGACATGGTGAAAAAAACAAAAGACATTGGGTTTGGCTATGTTTAGACCAACGGTTTTACACAGCCGTCTGAGAAGTCATTGCTGGAAAGTATTTTCAAGTAATATTGCAGCTGTCCGTCACCATCTATCGTGGGTGTTAATCATGTCAGTGAATGATATAATGTATTCAAGCTCATGAAGTCAGTCAGAAGAAGAGCAAATCAAGAAAAGCCTATACGCCACAGGTCTGACATTACTGCTGCAAACAGCAGCTAAAAAAAACAACCTCTTTAGCAGCTCCTTAAGTCAAACCACACCCATAGCTTATGCCGTAGCTCCACCACCTGGTCCATAGCCACTATGTTCAGACAAAAGTGCATGACTTGAAGTGTGGCCATCTTGTGAGTCCAGCTGCCTCACAAGTTTAACTGACCAGAGGTGCCACTACAGGGTTATTTGGCAAAAAAGCTGAACCTGGCTCAACTTTGGCTGCAACACAATGACGACATCCAGCAAGACGCTGTGTTCGCCAATCGAGAAGATACAACATCTATCTCTGTAGCACGTTCCTGGTACATTACTTTGTAACGCGAACAGAATATTTGTTGATTTGTGATGAAAGGTAACACCGCATGGCACTATGATAGCTTTTCCATGGCTCTGTTACTCAAACTGGACTTCCTGGATTATATTTCATTGTCTCACTGACACCCCCTCCAGTGCAGTCCCCTGCGTTCTTTTAACACACGGCAGTTTCAGCCCAATTCCCCGCTCAGTGTCACTATGCTTGATAACCTTGACAGTGGCTGGGATTGTTCTCATAGATTATGTCCAGCACTAATGCCTCAATAAACACAAGACGGAGAGATGTAGCATGTTTCCTCCTGCAGAATGGATAGAGCAGCTGGCCAGCAGAGTTTTCACATAATATGGAAATAGAATCAAAATGTATTTACCTACTCTGAGGAGATTTTCTGGAATGTCCATCTGCATTTATATGGGCTAATGCTTTCCATATTGCTTGTGGGAGATGTAAGAAGGTGGGGGCACGGGGAGGAACACCTGTAACGAATATTGTGTGCTGCCACTGTTTATCAGAGCATTTAAACCAGCACAGACCAACATTTGTGGACAACTTTTGCCCACACAAATTATTATTATTTGTGATCAGTCGTGTAAGGAAGTAGAAGTGCCAAATGTCGAGTCTAACAGTTTCTTTTTCCCCTCCCCATCCCCCGATTATCCCAGAAACACACTCCAACCTTACCCTCTAACCTCTGACTTGATGATACGATGGTCTGGATCATCTGAAAAAGGGTTTCACTGTGCAGGCTGGGAGGCCCATCAGGAGGGCGATGCAGTAATCTGGTCACGAGATGACCACAGCCTGGATCAGGAGTTGGGTAGCATGTTGAGTTAGGTAAGGCCTGATTATGCCAAATTATTTTCTTCATCATCCGTGATGATATGCACAGAAATAGATGAAGTACATGTATATAAATGGAGTAACTAAAGAATATAGATTCAGAAACACTATATATGTGCATAATATTGTAAACATGTAAACAAGTGAGCAATAGAAGAAACCCTCACTGTTGCCCAATGTTGATAACATCTTTTACTAGTTTTGTTTTTTCATGATGTATCTCCTGTGTTCTGTGTCTCGCTGCACTCAGCCTCTGCTGCTTTTGATCATTCCTCACCACTCACCACACAATTATGGAGGATCACTAATAAAGTACCTTTTTAATTTCACTCCTGTGTTCCTGTTTGTACTTTCAGATATTGGCCACATTGAAGCCGTGTCAATGATGCAAACCAAACCTCTCCTGCTGTTGCTGCTTCACATTAAAAGCTGGCAAACCTGCTATCCTTTAATAAAAACAGCTTTAATCAACTAGATATGGACGCTTTGTGCTACAGTGGAGGACCAGTTTAAAATATTGCAGGGAGGAATAGTAGGTTACAAACAGAGATAATCACAGTGAAAGAATCTTAATTTACAGTGATTAGCAGACTTACAATATGTCATCAAGGAATCAAATATTTGTTACACTGAGTCTTGCATGTATTCCACAACCTGTTTGCAGAATGTTTTAAAACTCCATAATATGATTTCTTTGAATGCTTTAAAATGCATTTGGAAATACCTGGCGGTTACGGTGTATAAACTGATTTTTGGATGCATGACTTGTTTTTGGAGATACTATTTCTTTGTATCTTTTCTGTCTGTGTACAGGCACAGTTTCATTTGTGCTGCCGCCTTTGGCTAGAACTCCTAAAATAAATGAGTATGCTTAATAGGAGCTAGGCTCGGTGAATACATGTTTAAAAAAAAGATTAACAGCATTGTGCCAGCTCAGCTCGACTCTGATACTACCCTTCACCACCACCACCCCCCTCACTATGGAAAAACCTCTGAGGCTCTGAAGTACTCAGCCTCACAGGCTGTAGACTCTTGTTAATAATTCAGTTAAAGCTGCCCAAAATGTTATTTAATTCAATGTGTCCCAGCTGCTTTCTGTAATACACAAGCTTGTTTCCTGGAAAGGAAAGCCTCATCCTAGACAAGAATAGAATTAAATAAAAATATCCATTGAGAAATATGCCCCACTGAACAATAATACATTGCTGACTTGTAATGGTAGTGTAGTGGTGTAATGGTTCATCTACATTGTAAACTTATGTGGTCATTTCGTCTAATGGCCACCCTACTGTGATGAACATCCCTACAGAGTGCTGTTCATTTGGTGATTCATCTGTTTGAAGTCTCTGGTTTCTTGTGAGTGTGGCTCCATCAGACCTGTCTCTGTGGTTAGAAACCGCTGTGAGACACATTCAGAACTCAAGTGGGAAACAGCTTTAGAGAATCCTCAACAAAAACACCGCTGTGTCTGCAATGAAAACTAAACTGGAGAGTCGGGGAGGTTAATTCAGGCAAGCCGTGTGCAACTGAACATACGTAACGTATAAATGGAAGATGCACAGTTGAGACACAAGGTTCATTAAATAGATGTGACCTCTCTTACAGGCTAACGGCTGCTTGCATGTTGACAGATGTTTGGATTGATCAATCAGCAGAACTAACAGATGAAGGATTGTTCATTGGCTACCAATGTGCATCTGGATGTTACTGATTATGTCATCAGCTTTGGAAAAAAAAATCTTTACCTTTGTCTGACCTTCACATATGAAGGTTCTGTGCAGTACTGTAAATAGGCTCTATAGAAGTTGTAATAAATCCTTGTTCTTCGAGGGATAGTTCACACATGTGGAACCTCTTTCAAGAGCATTTCACTTGTTGTACCTGGGAGAAAAAGATGTTTTTCTGGTGATTGGGATCCTTAGGATTCTCCTAACACGGGACTCACACAGGAGGTGGAACAGCAGCGGAACAGTAGTGCCGCGGTCCTTTGCCCGGCGTCAACTCACACCGGACACGTGTCAGCTGCGGAATGGCAGTGGAGCGAGCCGGCCGTTTTCACGCGAGATCACGAGATCACGCGAGAATCCTGGACCTAAGCGAGACCCTGCGATAAACAGTGTATAAAGAAAACAACAACAACAAACAGCTGACTTTGCTTCTCCGACGTGGAGGAGATTATAAAAAGCATCTGTTGTGTCATAAATGATTGTGTGTTGTTCCACTTCAACAGTTAGTCTCTCGTTGTTCATGTTGAGAGTTTCGCCCAGGTTCGCCCAGGGCGCAAATGTGGCCAGGGCCGCCGCTGTTGATTCTGTGTCGGACTTTCTGTCTGGTGCGCAGTGCTCTGTTGAAATTTACAAGGTTCAGCCGCGGCTCGCGGCAAAAATAGAAATGCTCACGCCGTGGCGCGGAGAGACGCTTCTTGGACGCTGCTGAGCCGCGCCCGGTGTGAGTGCTCTCATTGACTAGACTGGCTTCTATTTGCTAGGGCCTGGCGGTGTTGTTTAGTATTGTTCCCATACCAGTGATATTATTGCCCATCAGGATGCTCTCAATGGTGTAGGAGTAAAAACTTCTCTTCTATTCGATTCATGGAATTACCCACCTCAGGCCCTCTGAGAAGAAGCAAGGGAAGAACCTCGGTATCCACATCACAAAGTCCCCCAGTATCTCCTTAGTCTTGCTGACCTTCAGGGGGAGGTTGTTGTCTCAAAACCAACTGGTCAGGTTCTCTACTTCCTTTAGATGGTTCTTTCTTTTTGTGGTTTTCAATGATTAGACCAGTGTTTCTCAAACTTTTTCAGACCAAGGACCACTTTGTCAAAAAAAAAATTTTCAGGGACCACCTGACCCCGTCTTCAGCCACCTATCCATCATTGTTTCCCATCCTCTCCGTGCCTTGTTTTAGTTAAAGTTCACAGCTTTTGCTGCTCTTTTCCTTGCTTTCTTTTCCTTACTTACTGACGTGACAGCGGAATGATTTTGTCTATAGGAGACGCCGTGGTTGCTTAGGCAACAATTTGGGCACTGCTAATTCAGATTTATCTTCATATATCCATTATACATATTTTTAAAAAATATTTGTCTGCATTTTTGTTCAGAGAACAAATTCGCTTTACACTTCAAATAATGTTAGGTAGGACTAGGGCTGATATGGCCTGTAACCAATATCTCGATATTTTTAAGCTATATCGCGATACACGATATATATTTCGATATTTTTGTTGTTGTTGTTTTGTATTGTTTATTTCTAATAAATATTGTCATTATTTCCATGATAGCATTGTAATTGCTCAGAATCAACGTAGAACAGTAGATTTACACTTGCTGTGAGACACACCTCTTTTATAGCATTTTAACACTTGTCATATTTTTTATGAATTTTTAATACATTTCATGATGTAAATATGAGCTTTAAAGCTCAATAGCTTCCAGGTCCTGTGACCTATTGGCTCAAAATCAGTGTAGAACAGTCGAGCTACACCTGCTATACGACACACACTCTTTTTTATAGCATTTTAACACTTGTCATATTTTTTTTATGAATTTTTAATATATTTCATAATGTACATATGAGCATTGAAGCAGTGCAGAATCATACTTGGCATATGAGACACTTTTTTAAATCAAATTTTAACCATTCTTCATATTTTATAAATAAACGTTTAATACATTTAACACCCACGTTTTATTTTGAAAACCGAAAGTGTCCACACGCTGCCGTAAGCTAGCGCTGACTTTCCAGTTTTTTAAAAGTGTTTTCAATAAAGTCGGCAATACGGGCGCACTTGAAAATATTGGAGCAGCTGACGTGACCACGCGAAAACGAGAGACGGCGTGACCGCAGCTGTTTTTCTTCAGAACCAAGTCGTCCGTCTCCATCCTCACTTGGACTCTTGGCTTTACCTCTCCTCACTTGATACAGAAAGTACGCATGCGCGCAGGGGATGTTTCTGGGTGGGCGGGGCAGTGTGCTGCGTGCTGTGAGCAGCAGGAGTGAGTGACAGGCGAATCCCCGGAGAGTTAAATGCCGACGGCTTAAAACATTTACGTGACAAGTACTCGATGGTCGCGATATAGTCATTTCATACATCTCACGTAGAACAAGCCGCGATATATCGAGTATCCCTAGGTAGGACTCCACAAACTTGTGTGGGAAATTCGAATATTTTAAGAGATCCTCTCACGGACCACTTGAGGTCGCTCGCGGACCACTAGTGGTCCGCGGACCACACTTTGAGTAACACTGGATTAGACCCATCACAGCTGTCTCCATGATGCAGTTGGACCTGGAGTGCAGACTGCACGGTGTTGATTGGTCTGTCCATATCCTTACCTCTCGCCTCGTTGGGGGCTTTGAAGTTCGTACAAACCTAGATCTCAATGATCTCACCATGTCGACGTTCTTCCCAAATTCCGGTAGAGGTTTTGACGTTTTTTTTTGCTGTGTAGCAGCGATCAAGAGTGTTTGTCCCTCTCATTGCATAGTCTCTGTGTTGAAGTTAGTCATGCACAACCTTTTTTACAGTTAGCCTGATCGAAGTCTCGAGCAACAATGAGCGCAGTATCAGTATAGTTTGTGAGGGGTTTACTACAGACAATACAATGGAGCAGCTTTTGTGCTTGATCGGATGTAGACTGCTGTGATGACAACGGATGTAAATCCCCTTGGTTGAAAGAGCAAACTACATTTGCTTGCCAATAGCTCTGCATCAGGCGAGCATGAGGTGAGTATTTTAATATGCCTGCCGTCACACCATCTATTCACCATTAATATTGATACTTTGCTCAAACTTTTATTGCATTAAAGCTTGAGCAAGGATGAAAATACATAATACGGTATATTGTACGTTGCATTTTACACCATTCACTGAAAGCAATAGAATGTTCTAATAGAATAAGGTAATAAAACTACCAAGTTTATGTCCTGAGAAGCTCAGAGATGACAGCATTGTTAATTAGTTGTGTATCATTACAAACCTTAAAGTAGAACAAGATGGCCAACAACTATCTATAACAATACAAAACAGATGCAAGTGAGTCATAGCTTAAGCAAACAAACAGGTGCTAAAATCCCCCTTTGAATACAAACAGCAGCAGGACCACAAGCCGAGACCTTCAGTCAAATTAAGCCATGACCTCAGACAGAGAAAAGTTTCACGTACTGAGTCATGTAACTGCAACGTTGCTGTTATAAACACAAACACAGGTTTTCAGTGGACAAACCACATGTGTCCATCACAAAGTTAAGTATCCAAAAAACAGCAAGAGAGGAGACAAAGTGTCCATGATGTCACTGAAAATGTTGTTTTACAACAGGAATAAAATGCCCGCTCTTTGTCATTATCTATGAAACAGCATCAGCTCTGGTTAATGCTGACCAACAGCTGACATGACAAAATCTATAAACTAATCTTGATGAAAGCTGTGAGGCTTGCATACCCGGAGGTCTGAAACATACCCTTTAAAAATGGATAATTTCTTAACTTGGAACAGTAATGGCCAACCAAGGTAATAAGCTTTTATCTGTAACAAATCTTCTGGTATAAACAACTAAATAGGTTGTTTACTTTCCAAAACAAGTTCTGTAACTCTGGGAAGTAGGAATCCTGTGACTCTTTTGTGATCTGTCACCTTTATGGTTGAGGTTTGATTAGGTTTTCGGGAAAATAAGCTTAGGCTGGGAAAGATTGAAAAAGAGTTTGGCTAAGAAATCAGTGTAGAACATTGTGAAAGGATGAGTCGGATGTTTTTATTCCCTCTGACCTTCTCTCTATATGACAACATGCATAAATGGCATGTAAAGTGCATTAAAACGCTGGCAGCAGATCTGACATATCATCACAGGTTAAAGTGTGACATCAGCGTCGATATACATCGACTCTACAGAAAAGCATTTTATCACAGAAACTCCTGCCAGCTGTGCCTTGACCGCTTCTTTTGACTATTGGCATGTGGTATGGGAATTTTTAAAGAAAAACTCTTGAATAAGGAAGACCGGATTCAAAGTATGAAAGTTTAAGTTGAATTAATTATTCTTGTACAAGAAGGAGCACTTAACAGTGCAACACACAAAAGGGGTTACAGAGAAAAGGCTCCTCGAGGAGCTCTAACAGTTGGTTCTTATACATTTTTTAAAATGGGCTGTCTCAGACACCTTATTGGCATTATGTATCAAAATGACCCTTCTCAGGCCTGTCTTTCACGTTCTTGCCTCTCCTGTCCTTAAACTACTGATACCTCTCCCTGCCATCCTCAGCAAAACACAGTCCAAATAAGGGAAGTGCATGAGACATGCAAAAAACAGTAAACACACACTATATGAGTTAAAACATCTGAACCCCAGTATAAATCCTAATTTTTATAACAGCATGTCTGGTGTATGTTTCTTGTCTGTTTGTTGTCTATGCAACCTTAAAAAAGTCAAAGTGGACATGCCATATTTATTGTTCCTTATTTGCTATTTTAGTGCCATATTTTCCAGGGCCACTAATCAAGTGTCAACCAAGTATCGACGAGTTGGCGAGAATGTGTTGGTATATTTGTGGGTGATGACAGTAGTACAGATAGGTAGTTAGCTTACAAAGAAGAGATGATGTCACTACTATGAGTGTTACCATACTCCTGCCAAAAATGACTGGTTGGGTTGGTCAATCTCAACATCAGCGAGCACAACACCAGACCTATTTGTATCTCTGAGGTCTGGAACCCGGCTAATGCTGTCCACCACAGTTTTTTCTTTCTTTCTTTGTTTTTTTTTGTTTGTTTTTTTACCACTCGGAGTCACTATAGTCTACAATGTTAAAATTCTGTACATAGTGGCCTTAATTAAAGTTTTACTGTCATAGTTAGCATGTTTTTCAGCTCAAGGCTTCACATCTGGATACACTCCATGATCCAGTTTTCAGTGTCTGCTTTCTACTGGAGGGTCAAAGTTCCCTTGGAGCACTGGAATGGTTACAGAATATTTTGTTTCATCGCTTCAGTGTATATATTATATATTTCTATAATCTTTATAGCATTTCTGTAGAACATACTTGTTTATACCACTTGTATATGGAATTAGGAGAACAATCCCCCCCCGTGTTTGCTACCCTATAAAGCATTCCTCCCTCTCACTGACATTACCACCACAGGACTTGAAAACAGATGCAGTCATAAAGGCATTTATTAGGGAGGCCTTAGTCCTTGCTTTAATGTGAAGGTTGCACCTGCTAGCCTGCTAGCCTAATATGATCCCTCCTCTGCTTTGTGGGAGAGGGCTCCTGGTGTTTTAACACCTTCTGGGAGTCCCAGGTGCATACTCCAACATATGAGCCAATTTTTCTCTCTCTCTGTTTTTTTGCTCTTTCATTTGAAGACAGCAGAGAACAGCAGGATGGCAGTAGAGAGAAAGAAAGAGACTACATATAAAGGTCTCTAAGAACTCGACTAAATGCTTCTCAGTGGTCATACAGCTATTTTGTGTTACTTTATTGCCATTTGGTTTAGTGCTACATTGATATTTTATATTTTCAGTACGATTCTAAAGACCATGTATTGGCAGCTGTACCATCTGCAGCAAATTGAGTTTAAATGATGATGAAGATAAAAATTTGCCGTTGCATTGATTGGAATGAGGGCGGAGCACATGGAGTGTTCAAATTAGTGAGTTCTTCCTCCGGATGGCATGAATAATTCTTGACACATTTCTTAGCAATTTTTGGTACAGATGTCCATTGCTGCACGATGGTTGCATTAGGGGAAAGGCCAGAAGGTCACAAAAACTTTGACGGTTCATCTAATGTCACCAGGATCACTGGGTATCTATTGCATTCTGAATTTCATGGCATTCAAAAATCCATCCATCCGTGTTCTGCTACATATTTGAGACCAGGTCATGGTGGTAGCAGGTTTAGCGAACTACCCGAGACATCCCAGAGTCTGGCAATTTTGTCCGCTCCCAAACCCAAGCCAGATGGGATATTTATCTCCTCCTACATGATTTGGATCTGCACTCGGGTCTCCTTCCAGCTGGATGTGTCTGCATACCTCCACCTCACATTGCCACACCATCTGAACCAATTTAATGAAAGGATCAGCAGTTGTAGTCCAATTGTCCAAGCTCACACTGTCCCACCCTGCAAAGAAAATTCACATTGGTTAATTTCAATCTGTGTAAGTAAAAAGTAATCTTAATAGTAATGGAACTAAAAAAGCAATCATAAAAATAATAATTATAATCATAAGTACATTAGGTAGTGACTCATAGCCTGAAGGTATAAGTTCGTCCTGAGAATCTAAGTGCTGGCCTGGTTTATCTGGAATCTTCTTCCTGATCGAAGCATCGAGAAAAACCTGAAAATATTTAAGTGGTTTTGATCCTCAATGATTCTCCAAGCCTTAGTTTGTCCAGCATCTCATTTAGATGTCTTTTAGGTAAGGTAGAGCACCACCTGTTGTACATTGGGCTACGCTCAGAACACGTGGTCTTGATCTGTTTCCGTCAGTGATGTTCCCTATCAGGACCCTCTTGAAGGTGCAAGAGTACATATACCTGGAATTTCTTCAAACATCTAAGGTGAAAGAGTGTCTGCCTTGCTTTTTTTGCCCACAGTCAGTATGAAACACACAGATCAGGCACTCTGTGATGTGGACATTGATGAAATCAAGGAGGGAGTAGTCTACTATCTTGTCTACTATCATATCCTGAGTCTTGATGACCTTCAGGAGAAGACACCAACGGGACAGGCCTATCTTCTTTCAGACAGGCCATGACCGCAGATGAGAGTTGGTCATTGAAATATTTGCCTACTGGACAGCCTCGTCACACGAGAGTGACTTCATGGCATGTTAATGGTCCATCACAGCATCAACGTTCACCACAGAAAGTGTTTTATGGGTATTGTAATGATGTGCATGGATGTTGTTAATTGATAGGCAGCGGAGCCAAAGGAGCATGTGGACAGGGGGGGGGGGGGGGAGTTTAATAATAACTGTTATAGTGGAAACTACAAGCTCACGGATGTGGTTTAAGGGCCACATTTAACCCTCTTACACCTGTTTTCTGCAAAGTAAACAATGCTGTTACCGTTTTATGAGTCTGACTCATAGCCTACTTGAAAAGCCTTCACTGTGCACTTTAATCCATAACTTTAGCAAGGACCATCTGGGATGATTTGATGCTAATCATCTTTCACCACTCATCATAGACAGTACATTTTTCTGTGGTACAGACAGGCACTTTAGCTTACGTAAAATCAAAGACAGTTAGGGAATTGGCGTTCCACTTTTACACTTTAAATGCAGTCAGCTTTATTCATATTTTCCATTTTTGTCCCATGCTACAGAGAAAAAAGTTAAGTCAAGATCCCAACATGTTCTAAAAATTATATGTTACCTGTATGAGGTACTGAAGGGACAAAAACTACTGTGGTAATGAGGAGACTGAGCCTTATGTTAAGATGCCATTCCTAACATTTTAAAGTCTGTGTGAAGGCAATTCTGAGATTTCTTTCTAAACACATTAAATATGTTGGAAGATAGTTGCTGACAACACATGAAAAGACTTTATAAGACAATATATTACTGAAATGTGGGGTTAGAGGTTCAAACTGTTTTTCAACAGTTTTCAGTCCAGGATTTTGTGGGCGGTCCTTAAAGTGTGGCTCGATGACACGCTGAGGCCACCCTGAGCATACCCCTCCACCCCTAGCAGAGAGACAGATGAATTCATCTTGCTCAGTATTAGCTAGTCATGTCATTTTCTGAACTCATCTGACACGTTTCAGTCGCTTCAAAATGGCTGCTTGACTGCTCTCATGAGTGGGCGTGGCTTCAGCACACTCAGAGGACACGCCCACACAGTCCTGGAGCTGAGAATTCATTTTTACCTGATTTGGACACCTAATTTCATCAACTTGTTATTTTTAATCATTCAAATTTGGCTGGGTGGTTACAACACTTTCTTCTTTGGCCTGACAAACTCAGAATTTATTCTGACTTTATGGGGGCTTTAAGATTTTTTTATGCATACATACATGACATGATCATATTAACATTACAAACTGTAAATACACACGGTGAACATTTTTTATTTTTACTTCACCAATTAGCAAAACACGTTGGCAACAACTGATGCTGAACTTGGATTACATTACATGTTAAACATGAAATGAACTCGAGACCTCAAGCTCATTCAGGAAATCACCTGGAGTATGTTGCTGCACTCACACACACGGCATACTCCTCTCGCTGCAACAAACTGAACTGTATATCCAACACAGTGTTTGATCATGGCAGTGTACTTAAGCTGTCAGTGCTCTGCTCAATCCAGCTGTCATGCCTGATGCCACATTGCTCACCTGTAAACTGTGCTGACACTTGCTAACATTTCTGCCTCCACCCAAGAATCCAGAATCCTGCAGGCCGTGAGTCCGGGGGTCACCCTCCACTCCCTGCTGTGCTGATCTTGCTCTTTCCTTGTAGGGATTTACGAGGTCAGAGCTAAACATCAACACCGTGTTAAGATGCAGCATAAATAAGGGAGAAGCAATCATCAAGCACTGGAAGAAATATGCAGTCTTTGGAGAAATGAGATCCATGTGTATTTTGTGTTTCTCAAAAGTGACACATACACCAAAAATTGGATTACTCTTCCCTTCAGTTAAGATAACCTCATATAACGTGGTTCCTATAGTCTCCAAAAGTAGATTGGGAGCCAGAGCTTTCAGCTATCAGGCTCCTCTTCTGTGGAATAAACTACCATTCTGGGTTCAGGAGGCAGACACGGTCAACACCTTTAAGAGTAGACTGAGGACTTTCCTTTTTGATAAAGCTTATAGTTAGGGCTGGCTCAGGTCACCCCCTAGTTATGCTGCCATAGGATTAGACTGCCGGGGGACAGTACATTTTAATGTAGGGGGAAGAATGTTACTTATTATAGATGCAAAAACATGTACACATGTGAAATGTGATGCTCAATAGTTCATTACACTGACAGTATCGCCACAAACATCACAAACACACACACACATATACTGTACTGGTAGCTTAAACTACACTGTTAATGTGCAGGACTCTGATTCCCGTCCCGATAAAGCGCTTTCGTGGTGATACAGTGACACCTAGTGGGTGAAGTTAAGTAATGTAGCCATTACTGAGGGGGCTGCACTGGTTACTCAGAATGACTCTGAATTGGCCGTATGTGTGAACGTGAAGAAAGACAGATAGACCGAGAATTAACCTATAACACAGTATGCGTACAATAAAACTGAGCTTAGATCAATCTTAATTTAAAATTAAAGCATGTGCCAAAATATTGGACATTTGCGGAGAAGTTAGACTTGCATGGAAATGAATTATGTACAGGGAAATTAAAATTGTCTAGAGATATTAAACATTTGCATAGAAATTAAATATATAACTGTGTTAAGAAGTTAACCTGTGCTACAGGCTGTAAACAGATGAAGGAAAGTCACAGCAGAGGTAGTGCAGAAATGACAATGACAGAATGTTCAGGAAATAATGATAGTGTTTGGTTGTTTGTCTGATGAACTGCTGTCTCTTGCCCAAAGTCAGCTGGGTTAGGCTCCAGCCCCACCGTGACTCTGATGAGGATAAATAGTTACAGATAATAGATGGACACTAGAATGACTCACACACCGACAGTGACTCCATATTCACTTCCAAGTTGCTGACTGCATACAGGTCTTTAGTAGTGTTGTTGATCCATCCAGGTTTGAATCTTGACAGTTTGGTGCATAGTATTTGAATTACACATATTGTGCCTCCCTCTACTGGTCGAAACCCGGCTATTGCATTTGAATTTTACTATTGCAGGTGACAAATAGTGGCAGCTTTCATCAGGCGTTTGGTATTTAGATTTCAGGACATTTTAGGAATGAAACACACCCTCAAATGACTTGACTATTCTCTACTAGTTTTTCAAGCCATCTAATGTACCCAAATACAAAGCTCGACACATAATTCAAACCTTAAAGCTTTAAAACTGATTTTGAGTGCTATGATTTCTCTGAAAATATTAATTTAAATATTAAATATTTAATTAATATTTATTATTTAATTGACAGTTCAAATGCTTTCCGGCCAATGAGATTATAACTGCTGTCAGGGCTAAGACATTGACAGAGAAATTCATTACTTTCTTTTCAAATGTTTATGTTCTATTTCAACTTTTTTCAGGGCTTCAATTCAAACTGACACCATTCAACTGCCAACAGGGCTTAGAGTTGACACTAAATTCTGAAATGCTGTCAGCAGCAATAAAATCCGACACTTCGAATAACCACAACTGCTTTTAATACTTAGACACACACCATCACATGTTGAACTGCCATGTTTCTACATGAACAGACAAACAGAAGACTTGCTCCAAAAAGGGCAGATAGCACAAGAAGGGAGAGGGTGAGGTGAGGTGACGGCAATCAGCAACTACACCGCTTAATCTTACACATGGTCCTTTAAACTCAAACACCCATGCAAAGAAGGTAGTTTTAAGACATTTAAATGTAAACCTGTGCAAATATCAGCCCATGTGAACACACTGTCCAGGTGAGGCTGTAAGCAGATAGTCTTTGAAAATGAGGATTAGAGCCACATTTAAAAAGTGGAAAATGTATTAGGCAACAATTAGAAAACAACTATAAATTCTCACTTTGTTCTCAGAATTTTAAGAGTAAGGTCAGAATTCAGACTTCATTGTCAGAGTTCCTGAAGTCAATATCAATATCAACGTAGTTATGGCTCATTGGATTTTACACAAACGGGTTTCTGTGTGCAACATACAAAGACAGATACAAAATGTAAGGTGGGACTTCAGATATGAGTTCAGAATCAGAATCACAATCACTTTAATTGGCCAGGTGTGTGTACGCACACAAGGAATTTGACTCCGGTTACACTCTGTTCTCGTAGTACAAACAGATATAGACATAAGTACAGTAAAAATATATAAATATATATATAATATGAGTTTGATGGTAAAGGAAATGTCACTTCTATTGGTTGAAATCAGTGTACAAATATTCTATCAAGTAAAACTCCTGTATTCAAAATGTTTTTAAATAAAAGTAAAATAGCAGCATAATCTGGACATGAACCCAGGATCAATCCTTCATTGTTTACATCCACCCCACTACCGCTTTCTAGATTCAAAATGATGTTGTCACCACAACAAAATTATGAATGAGGAAATGCATTGCAACATGTCGTTGTGCAAAGTCTTATGTTAAAGTTTATGCTGCAGGTTGTACCTAAGTTCAGTGGATATAACAGTTTGTTCTTTAAACGTGTAAATATCACACACAATGCTGTGCATACTGTATATACTGTGTAACAGTGAGAATAAATCATCTGTAATTTACAGTAGACATTTTGAGACAAACTGTTTGGTATCTTTAGTGCCACCCGGAGGGAAGAGGTTGGAGCAACATGTGCTGGAAATTCTTGGTGTGAGAATGAAATAAAGACTGGAGAATGAATTGCCTTTTCGCATGTTTTTTATTTGCAAAGAAGATTGCACAGTCATACAGAGTGCATAGCAGTCTGCAGCGTGAACGACAATCAGACACTGTGACCTTCTTTCCACAAACTGTAACTGTACAGGTACAGAATGTTTCGTCCCTCATAGTGGATGTGATAGTAGAATAGTTGCTGTATGACTTTACTAAGGATAAGGAGATTCCTCAAGGTAGGGTTAGGAGGAGGGATTGGAGCCTGTGTCCCAAAGGAAACGGGAGGTGCGCGGTCTATCTTCTCCTGGTCCATCCCACCACCCCGGTCCCAATCCTGGTTCCGCCTCCGGTTCCGTCTGTAACGGACCTCTGTCCACCCCTCATCCAAAAATGACATGACTGCCAACTGCAAACAAAGCTTTTTAAACTGCATGTGTTTTGTAAAAAAAATATTTATTCAAAAGGAACAATAAAAAATGCAATAAAACAAAAAATCCACTTACTAAGTGTAAAAACCCAAAAAATTACATTTAAAATGCAAAAAAAATAAAAATAATAATCTGTGTGTCTGCAGGCAATGTTTCGACTCCCAATGAGTCTTCCTCAGGCCTAGACACACTAAAACACCGCAATCCAACAAAAAAAAAAATAGCAAGAATCCTAGGGTTAGGTTTGGGGTTATGCATTTCTACTAGCACATGGTCTGCAGTGATGTTTCCTGACTCTGGACATGTACAGGTCCGGAATGGAGGGCAGGTGGGCACCAGTCCTGGGTGTCTGTTGTAGTCTGTTCTGTTTGGTGCCTGATCCAAACCAGACAGTGATGGATGAACAGAGAACTGGCTGGATTATTGCAGTGTAGAATTTGATAAGCAGCTCCTGAAGCAGCTTGAGCCTCCTGAGCTGGAGGAAGATACAGAACAGGTAGAGTTAGAATGTTGTAAGAAACACAAAATAACTCATCAAAAGCTGAGGGGATGAAGCCAGCCGTAAAGACTGATGAAAGGCATGAATTTTTTGATTTCTGGTAAAAAAAAAAAAAGTTAAAAACGGGGATGATGGGGTGTTAATTATCTCAGCTGGTAGAGCATCCGCCCCATGTACAAAGCAGCTGCCTGGGGTCGAATCAAACCTGCGGCTCTTTGCTGCATGTCATTCCCCATCTCTACCTCTCCACATTCCTGTCACTCTTCAGCTGTCTCTATCAAAAAAAGAAAAAAAAGAAATGGGGGTGATCCCAAAGCTGGCCAGATAGTCTGTACTTCACTGCTTGATTGATTCTGTCCAGGAACGAAGGTAAGAGGGGACAAGGCGGAGTTCAGCCAGCGTGTCTTTTGCTGGTGCTTGCGTCCTTTCCCTTCTCTGCCGTGTCTGTTGGCTTCTCCGCTTCCTCCTTTTTATGTTTGGGAAGGTGATTAGCACTTGCAAGCGTGTCAATTTGCTGCAGGCGGAGGTCCTTCAGCCACACAGGAGAGAGAGACACTTCAAAACAGTGAATCACACACACACACACAATTGCGCACACAGTGCAAAATAACAGGTCTCTCCTGGTGACTTTGTGATACGAGTGTGACTCATGTTCCTCTACAGTGTCTTCAGTTACCTCTACCGGGTCACTGCAGATATTCAGAGCTGGACAAGAGAGCACAGAAACTCCAGGGAAGAAGTTTAGTTAGTAAGATGCATTAACATGCATTAATGAGACATGTATGTTTACAAAAGGTGTGAGAGAGAGAGAGAGAGAGAGAGAGAGAGAGAGAGAGAGAGAGAGAGAGAGAGAGAGAGAGAGAGAGAGAGCTCAGGGCATCATGGGAAGTCTAGTCCTATGGCGTCATAACTAAGGGATGACCTGAGCCAGCCCTAACTATAAGCTTCATCAAAAAGGAAAGTCCTCAGTCTACTCTTAAAGGTGTTGACCGTGTCTGCCTCCTGAACCCAGAATGGTAGTTTGTTCCACAGAAGAGGAGCCTGATAGCTGAAAGCTCTGGCTCCCAATCTACTTTTGGAAACTATAGGAACCACAAGGAACCCAGCATCCTGAGAGCGCAGTGTTCTAGAGGGGTAGTAAGGTATTACGAGCTCTTTTAGATATGATGGTGCCTGACCATGAAGAGCTTTATAAGTAAGGAAAAGAATTTTAAATTCTATTCTAGATTTAATAGGTAGCCGATGCAAGGAAGCCAAAATGGGAGAGATGTGATCTCTGATCTTGATTCCTGTCAGAACACGTGCAGCAGCATTCTGAATTAACTGCAAAGTCCTAAGAGACTTATTAGTGCAGCCTGATAACAAAGAGTTACAATAGTCCAGCCTTGAAGTAACAAATGCGTGGACTGACTTTTCAGCAGGATACGTCTTATTTTTGCGATGTTACATTGACTCTGATCTTGACTGATGTTTCTTGTTTTCAGTTCAAGAGTATTTTTATCATGTCATTTAGTGACCTTACCTCTCAGAGGGGAGGGGGAGTGCAGCAGCTGAGGGGGAGGAGCTCGTGCTTCCACAGAGCACAAGTGATTTTGCAATCTGTTTTCAAAGCTCAGATTGCATGTGGACTGAAGACGTGCTCAGCCCTGATGCTGTAGTGGGCTCTGTACTAAAATTACCCCGTCATCTGCAGTCCTGTCATGGCTGAGAGGGACAGTCCGACTGATCATGGGGAAGAAGAGGAGTTGGAACAAGACAAAGATACAAACACTCCTGATGATAGAGACACTGCCACTGCTAGAGAATCCCCAGACGTAGATTCTAGTGAGGATCAGCAGCTTGTTCAGCTTCCAACCCAACCTGAGGAACAGTCAGAGTGTCCGGGCTGCCAATCGATGGGCATACTGACGCTGCCTTGTGGCCACAAACTGTGTCCTACATGTATCGAGCTGAGCCAGGGGGAGCTGGGTCAGGCCGGCTGCACCATCTGCTACGGATCACAGTTAATGGACTCGGTCCTGCACACTTTACTGGAAGCCCTGTTCCATGGCCAGCCCAGGAGACCTGGGGTCACAGCTGGAGCTGCAGAAGAGCATGTCAGGGCGACGGAGGGTGGAGGGAGAGCCTTGGGTGTGGAGAAAGAAGAGCTGTGTGCGGCGCATGGGGAAATGCTCAGTGTGTTCTGTCTGGAAGAGGGCGAGCCACTCTGCCAGCAGTGTCAGAC
Source organism: Collichthys lucidus (assembly GCA_004119915.2). Lineage (NCBI taxonomy): Eukaryota > Metazoa > Chordata > Actinopteri > Sciaenidae > Collichthys > Collichthys lucidus. Next base: position 7,534,256 of record CM014095.1, on the reverse strand, counting down.
AGACGAGCATGTGGCGCACCAGTGCTGCTCCATACAGGAGGCTGTCCTCGACTGTAAGGTCAGACACAAGAACCCCACTAACCTGAATACTTAGGCTGCACCACCAGGTTTTAAAGGGACACTCCACCCAGACACTCCACTAGATAGTCATAACGTATTCTCCAGCTTCACATCTGTATTCTGTACTGGTTATAAACAGAACACATAGGATCTCTATGAGCCATGTGGTAGGTTGTAGTTGGGGAAGAAAACTGGATTTAAAATATAATATATATATTAAACTACTTCCTTATTGCATATTAGTAATTATTTATAATATGCCAAAGATAGTAATAATTATTGACTACATGCTATTATTAAGCTAACCTAAATTAAGTGAAATCCCAGAACACATAGAAAACCCATCGCATGCATGAGTGATGAACCACCATATGCAGAAGATGACTGCACAATGGGGCTGCTGTCTTGGTAAATGAGGCACAAAATAAACACATCGTAGGCGTGGATTTAAAGAGGACTGCAGCGCACTTTTGCACAACACTATTTTCTTCATGAAACCAGCCTTTTATCTGGCAATGTAGATCATAATGTGCCTTTTATTTTATCTGTAGAGAGAGCTGCGCTCTGCAGTCAGAGGTCTCCAGGAGCAGTTGGAGAGTTTAACATCCATCAGACAAACCTGGGAGGATACAGCTGCTCATATCAAGGTAATGCAGGTTCATCACACTGACATAGTGTCTAAAAACTCATAAGGGAAATTACAGATGCTTGACCAAAGTAGGATTCAAGCCAAGTGTAAACCCAAATCCAGTGTTTCTGAACTGTTCTTCACTGTGCACCACCTCAGAATATATTCAACTCTCCACCAGTATAAGCGATGTTAAAATACAGAAGGCCGACCCGGCGGTTCACACAGGAGGAAGGTTTGTTTCTAATAGGAAGAAAAAATTGTATTGGTTGATGGTGAATCCTGAATGGTTCAAGAAGAAGAAGAAGAAGAAGAAGAAGAAGAAGAGCTACTTGAGTAGAAAAAGGGTTAATCTTGTTTTTTTTTACTTCTCTTCCTTTTAGCTTTGGGGTCATGACAGCAGTTTTTTTTAAATCAGTTTACCTCCATGCATGATGTCCCTGTCACATTTTAGCTTGTAGCTTATGTGTGCTGCACACTACCTGCATGGACTTAATGTGACTGTGGAGAATGATAATATTGAAGCAAAACATTACAGACAGTCATAGTTTAGGCATTTAAACCCTAAACCCTAAAATACTACTGAAAAATATTGTTAGGAATATCATATTCAGTTTCTGCCAATATGCTGCCAATAGACCCCATTTATATAATTAAAAAAAATGATTTCAGAGATTTGTCTGCGTTCCACTCAAGAGATCTCATGTACCATCAGTGATACTTGTACCACACTTTGAGAATCAGTGCCCTAACCCAAGTGATGTCATCCCTTGGTTTGTCAACAATCATTTTGAAGCCTTGAGTTTGGCATAGTGGCCGTTGCCGTCTTGGGTGACCATATTTGGGAAAGAAAAACCAAAGACCTAACTCCTAAAGGATGCTTTAAATACATTAAGGCGAGTAAAATTGAGGCATGGCTTTAAAATATAAAAAGCTTATGTTAAAGAAATCTTCTCACATGATGTCTCATAACCTGGTTGCCAGAGCCAATCAGTACAAACAGCCCAGGTCTTGAGGGAGGAGTTTGAGAAGATGCACGTGTACCTCCGTGATGAGGAGGCCACTCTGATGTCACAGCTGAAACAGGAAGAGGAGGAGAAGGGTGAGAGGATGCAAGAAAAGATTGACAGACTCAACAATGACATACGAGAGCTCACCAGCAGTATCAGAGAGACAGAAGAAGCCATGGGCTTTGATGACTTCCTCTTTCTGAAGGTAATTCTCATCCCCACAAACCAGAACCCGTTTTGTATTCCAATCCCAACTTTAAACCCACACTGCTCTATAAGAAGAGTGTGAATATGTATCTGTCTCTCCTCTGTCCCACAGAACTACAAGAAGGCCTCTGAAAGGTGAGCTCAAAACATTTGAGTCACTATATGATGATTTTACTAGCTTTTATGAACCATAACGAAGAATTGCATAGCAGTTTACAAATCAGTCCAGCTCTTAACCATTGACTTTACTTCACGATGAAGGGAATGTACATGAGGATTATTCAGTTTATGGCACACAGATGTTGTAGCGGGCCATCTTCAGTCCCTGCTGTTTGTTCCAGGGCTCAGTGCAGAGTAGAGGAGCCTGAAGAAACATCAGGAGCTCTGCTTGATGTGGCCAAACACCAGAGCTGTGTGCAGCACCACGTCTGGGACAAGATGCTGAGGATTATCCAGTACTGTGAGCAAAGCTTTACTCCACACAGAACACAAAATAATTGGACCACTGAGATCTCTTGACTTAAACTGATTTACTGTCAAACTCGCAGTCAAAGCAAAGTTAGGCATAACTCACCAGAGAGATAACTTGCATTGATCCAAGGAAATAAAACAGTGGTGTTCCATAACACAGTGAAACATCGTTACATTTACATTTAGTCATCATTTAGGACATGTTAGTGCATAAATAAGTACTATTCTCATAGAATCGAGTGTTTTAGAGGGGGATAGATTTATCATGTCCAGTTGTTGTTGGTATCCCCTCTAAAGAGCTGGATCGTCAGGAGGATTTTAAAGGTAGAGAGGGACGCCCTGATCTGGTAGGAACTGGTGGCACATTCTACCAACAAGCAACAACCGTCAAGAAAAGTTTGGATTTCTCTGAGCGAATGGGTGGCAGAGCCAGACGTTGTTCATTAGTAGAGCGCAATGGTCAAGAGGTAACATTCAAGTATGTGGGAGGCATTGCTATCTTGCAAATATGCATGCAACAGACCGCTGTGGAAAACCATTGCCACTGATGCATTTTCATTTATCCATTTTCCATTTTACACATGATCACTAGCAGAGCTGATTTGATCCCATGTTTCTATGGTGAAAGTGAAGAGTGCTAAACCCATATTTACAGATTTCAAGCCGTGGCTCTGGGGTCAAAGCTCAATCAGTTTTAACATTGACCTTGTTCTTCAAGGAGTTTTCATTTGCACAACCAATGAGAAAAGCAACAACTGTGTCTTATTCTCCAGAGTTGTTGGTGTTTAACTGAAATGCATTATTCACAAACTATTTGATAAGCTTAATATTGTGGTTTTTAATGTTATGTTGATGCTATGTTGATGTTGGCTCACAGACTGCTGATCATGCATAGAGTCACCTAAACACACTTGTGTATGTATGCTTGGTTGCCTTTTAGAATTGATTCCTGTCTCTGTTTCTTTGTATCTCCCTGATGTCCTTATGTTCCACAGTCCCAGTGACCATGGACCCTAACACAGGCTCGGTGTGTTTAGGCGTGACTCCTGACCTGTCCAGTGTGTTTGTGTGCGAGGAGCAAACTCTTCCAGACAATCCAGAGAGGTTTGTGAGCCCACAGAGCATCCTGGGCTCAGAGAGCTTCAGTTCAGGGAGGCACAGCTGGGAGGTGGAGGTGGGAGATAACAGTCACTGGTCTCTTGGTGTGGCCAGTGAGTCAGTCCATAGAAAGGACTGGTCCAACTCTGGTCTAAACCCTGGTCCTGCCTTAGACTCAGACATAGACCTTGGTGGTAGCTTGTGGACTGTGTCCCTCTCCTCTGGTGAATTCTGGGCATCTCCCGGCAACAGTGCCCCGCTCAGACTGAGAAGAAAGCCATCCAAAGTCAGAGTTCAACTAGACTGGGAGAGAGGGTGTCTGACTTTTTCTGATGCCAACGACAACGGCCTGATCTATCGTTTTAAAAAGCAGTGGAGCGGAACTCTGAGACCCTACTTCTCTACGACGTGTTCCAAACACCCACTGAAAATCACAGCGGGGAGAGTGACTGTTAACATAGAATAACATCACACTGTCGTGATGCTAAAGGAATCTCATTACTTCTGGAGATATAACGACGTTCATCTCTTGTGTGTCCAGCCTTAGCTCATCTAACTTTGACTTGAGTAGAGGGTAAGTGCTAGCCATAGCTCAGAAGTAAAACTATGTCAACAAGGCTATTGCACCCTGTTTAGTCTCATTCTGGACCCGTAGGCTATGTAAATGATCCGTTTGCTACATTACAGTATTGCACATAACAAAAAGACCAAATGCAAAAATTAAAGTATCGTAACAATAATTAACTACTCTGTGTGTTTATATATGAAACATCAAATATATCTTATTTGTGCCATTATTGTCCAAAAACTGCTAAAAACCATCATGTTCCTTCATTGCCTTGATCAATCAATCTATTCTGCCCTGTGTATGCATTTTGTGATGCGGAATGATGACTTTGGTGGAGTCAATCTTTAGTGGAATGTCTTGAGATATCTTGTTACCTCCGAGTACATTCATAGGGATATTCTAAGGGCAATGTGCAGCTGAGTTTGTATTACCTTCTTCCCCAATGCAGTATGATGTGTATCTTTTTTACTAATGTCAGTTTCCTGTCAAGTCTACGTTTACCCCCAAACTTATTGCCTTTTTACAGTAATATAATAATAATTCACTTTTAATAGTGTTCTTTGGAGGAGAGTTAAATCTTGGGTAACTAGAGTTGGTCAATCTGTGAAGACATTGATTCCACCAAGGACCAAGTATACTTTAGTGTTGGGAAGTTTGCGTCTTTTTTTACTGACTCAGATCTCTTACTCTAGGACAGTAAATTGAACAAATCTTTTTTCGAGTCATTTCATTAATTTTTAAAGTGGATGGCGCTTTGCTGCAGTTATAGAAGTATTTCTATGCCGTCCGAGTTTGAATATTCATTTCTAATACTGAATTTTTCAGCATTAAAATCAAACTTTGAATTTTTTTTAAAACATTTTTAGTAAACTAATTTTTAGTTAATTCTTAGCCGTTTTTTTGCCTCTGTTTTTTATGTTAAAATAAATTCAGTGTAAAGAAAATGCCTCAAAATATTCAGTTTTTGCAAAATTCGACATGTAAAGAATTAAGTGTAAAAAAAAAAAATCAATAAAAAAAAAATTCAGTGTAAAAAGAACCAGGCTCAACATCTGGGTAACAGGAAGAAGCAATCAATCCCTGTTTTTATTCATCCAACGTCTAGCCAATCAAGTTACGCTCCATTGGTCATGTGACATCGACACCGGTCTGGCAGTAGGACAGACCAGCCATGTCCAACAAAGAGAGCGATGGTGCTTTGGTGAGTTTGTTTACTCTATTTGCCTCTATTTGCCATTTGTGTTTGTAAAATAGAATAATAGATATTACTCGACACGTTGCACATTAACCGGATTTATTGAACAATATCTACACTGAACTTTTAATGAGGTGGCATTCGTGAAAAAACAAATATGAATGAATGTGCCAGTAAAACCCAGGTTAAAAAGGATTAAAAACAATTTTTTAATCGCTCTAAAGGTCAGTTTTCTTCCCTTTAGCAACACAAAATATATATGTAGACATTCAGGAAGAGCTTAAGATGCTCACAGCGAACTGGTTCAATGATAGGAAGTACAGTTTGGTCAGAAATCCAACTTAAATTAACAACTTAAATACAATTCATAACAGGATTAGCCAATGGCATGTGCTACTGTTCAGGAACAACATAGAATATAATTATATATATATATATATATATATATATATATATATATATATATATATATATATATATATATATATATATATATATATATATATATATTATATTATTATTATTATTATTATTGACTCAAATGCATTTTTGAACGGCTGGTGTATCCTGACTATCGTGTTTTGTTATGGTCGTCATGTACAAACATTGTACATTGTAATTAAATTGTAATTTTTCAGGATGATTAAATATCTCAGAAGACGTACGATCCCCAACACTCTGGATGTTGTTTTCTTGGATGAAGACCCAACAGAAGTACCCATTTTTTTCCTGACTAACACTTATTTAGGCTATCGTCGACTTCAAACACAGTCCCAGGTCAAATGCAATCGATGACATGGCCACCAAATCAACAGCTGATGTTAAAAAACTAATCTATATCAAAGATCCATGGATCTTGTGGTCATTTCAAGGAATCATTACACATCAGTGGTTTCAAGTGTGTACAAACACTTGGTGTTGTTTGTCTGTGCTGTCTGATCTCTTCTTCTCACCGAAGCAGCCACAAGTGTCTGTCCATCTGTCCGACTGAGGAAAACATGACCTGACCTTTTCTGGAAGTTATGCTCATAGAAATACTCTGAAGCACTTGGCACACATGCATGTATTTGACCTTTAAGGCTGAGCCAACACACACACGCACAAACATTACTGACCTCCTTTCCAAAAATATGCATATCAACACATCACAGGGTAAATCAAAACAAGTAGTAAACAGTGTCACATGGACAACTTTAGGGATATTATTGTTGTGCTGTCCAACAGTGCATACAAGGGATAAGGTCGGAAAATCACCATTTAATAAAGATCCAGATCCAGTTAGTCATCTAAACTAAGTTTAAGGGCGCTTTCGAGCCTGCGCTGTTTGGTCCAGACCAGAGTTTGTTTCCTTGAATAGTCTGGTTCATTTAGGCAGGCGTGAAAGCTCATCCGAACTCTGGTCCGCCTGAAAACTTGGATCTCGGCCCACTTGCAAGCCCTTCTTCCTTGTGATTTTTTTCTTCCTAGTCAGTGCTTGTTTTTGGCAATACTGCCCCCAAACGTACAGCTGTTGTAACTGCATGACGTATAGTATGTATATATGTATGCTATGAAATCAGCACGTGCACGCCTCGATCCACATCAATAGCACTGCTTTGGAGATAGTACAACAGCAGGTCTCTGGGGCTATATGTGGCTGACAACCTGTCCTGGGACCTGCACACCTCCTTCCTTGCCAAAAAGGCTTACCAGCATCTGCACTTCCTGCGACAGTTGAAGAGGGCCCACCTCAGTCCATCCATCCTCACCAATTTCTAACTAGCAACATCTGGTTTTCTTCTTGAAAACATACATTTTAAGTTTTGATCTGATTTGAAAAATACAGCAATGTATTCAAAATAAAAATAAGTGTACACATTTTTTTCAGGTTAAATACAATTATGAATAACTCTGGTAATTCTTTTGAAAAAAATGAATTATTTTATTTTATTTATTTATTATTTATTCAGATCTTATTTTTTACAGTCAGTTTCAGATCTTTGATCTTTCTTTTTCAGTTTCAGATCTTTGATCTTTCTTTTTCAGTTTCAGATCTTTCTTTTTCAGTTTCAGATCTTTGATCTTTCTTTTTCAGTTTCAGATTTTTGATCTTTCTTTTTCAGTTTCAGATCTTTGATCTTTCTTTTTCAGTTTCAGATTTTTGATCTTTCTTTTTCAGTTTCAGATCTTTGATCTTTCTTTTTCAGTTTCAGATCTTTCTTTTTCAGTTTCAGATCTGTCTTTTTCAGTTTCAGATCTGTCTTTTTCAGTTTCAGATCTTTGATCTTTCTTTTTCAGTTTCAGATCTTTGATCTTTCTTTTTCAGTTTCAGATCTTTGATCTGTCTTTTTCAGTTTCAGATCTTTCTTTTTCTGTTTCAGACTTTTGACCCAGATCTAGCGTGGGGGGTGTGGCATCAACTGAGAGGGGTGTGGAATCATGACAGACAGCTCAACCAAAAGCCTTCAGAGAATGTAGAATCTAAAACGCCCCCCACGCTAGCTGTGGGTCAAAAGTCTGAAACTGAAAAAGACAGATCTGAAACGTTTTTTTTTTTAACTATAAAAAAATAAGATCTGAATCTGAAAAGATAAAACTTGCAAGTAAAAAAAACATATGACAGTAAAAAATGAAAACAAATAATTTTTTGAAAAGAATTACCAGAGTTGATTAGAATGAGAGAATTGAAAAAGTAAACATAGGTTTAATGAAAATGATGTTTATGTTTCGAAGTTAATATCAATACCATGTGCTATACCATGGGTTCAACACTACTCAACACACTGTAGATCAAATCTGCAACAGAAATATAAACAGTAAATAGTTTTTACCACTGATAGTGATTAAAATCACTGGTTTGCCTGGTAACGGTGAAGGTTGTACCTTCACACGAGCAGCTTTGCACCTTCAAAGATGGCAAAAAGAAAGAAAAACACTTGTGTACATTATCTTTACCTGGCTGCAGACAGGTAAACAGCAAAATTAAGGTTTTTATGATTTGCTCATGGGTACAATATCCACCCTCCCCTCTCATGAAGCATGTGGTTGGAGGAATGGCTTTTAAAACATCAATCACAGCTTCCCTGTTATGGAGAGGCTGTTCTTTGTGAGGCAGTACATCACAGTCCCCACCTCTCCTCAGGTAGACATTCTCTGCTCTTAGAGGGTACAACAATTATTATTTTCAGGTGAATAACTCATATTATACTATACATTCAACTAAAGATATCCTGAATTAAGTTTGATATAAGGTTTGATTTTATTGTGTGGAAGCATGGCATGTCAGGTGGTTCTTTGAGGCTCAGCAGAAGGACAGGAGGCCTCTCCATATTGTTTTTTGTAAAGAAAATATGAACTTGAGCTCTAAACAATGATTTACATGAGAACTGTTAAAAGCCAACTGATCAATATGTAAAATAAACACATCATTTTACGGTTCAGTATGGAACTGACACAAATTTTAATCTATTAGTCCATGCATGGTATATGGAATTTTCTATCCTTAGGTTACACGAGGTCACGTGTGGGCCTTAAGGTCCTCAGCAGTATTAATTGTTTGGCTTCGTACGAGAACAGTATGCGCCAGTCTATCTCAACACTGTGGGTTGAGATAGACTCACTGAGATAGGGTCACAGAGACCTATTGCTGCCTTCATAGACATAATAGATAGTTTGTTGTTGCTGTTCCAATCTGTAACCAGACATCTGTGTCTCCAGACTAGAAGGTGCTGACAGTAACAGCTCCATGGGTAAAAACATTCTCTTTGACTAATTCGGTTCATGTAGTATTTGTGCTGTTATCTTTGGGTTTAAAGTCGATCCACCAGCATGAGTTCTGCAGAATGTGAGAGTGACTCAGACACTTTTGATGAACTCTTATTCTTCTTGGCCAGGCGTCAATAAATAATACAGCATAAGACATCATAATCTCCTGAACACTTTCTGAACTCCTGACCTCACCATTGACCTTTGACTACAGCAATTTCTCCACAACACATGATACCGTCTGTTGTGATTTTTCTCTCATTGATAACTGTAATTAGACATGAAACTTCTCTTGAGGATTTAGCTGTGCTGAGGGTTCAGTAGATGGAACCTCCACACTGGATGAGACGGAGCACTCAGCTGTGCATGTGACTGTAAAATAGTGCATAAAGGAACAAGAACAGGTTAGATTATCACTTCATTTATATTTCTTTCAACCTACATATTGATTAACAATTTATAAAAACAGATATATGTTAGGTATTTGGTAATGTCACTGCACATTTTTTTCTACTTTCAATATCAATAGCAAAAATATTTCTTAGTGATGGCCACTACACAACTCTGCAGTATCGTTAATGATCAGGAGTATAGGAAAACTCTCTTATTTTTCTGTCGTGTGTGCAAACAGTGAAAAACGTGCGCTCCCGGGATCTATAAATTACAGAAAGACAAGATATCGAATAAAGATAGGACCAAAAATTTTAAATGTCAATTAAAACTTTACACTTAATTTACTTTACACTTAAATGAAAATCAAAACCACGATCATGCAGCTGTAAAATTTGTGGTGCAAGTACAAAAGATGCTTCCTGTTTGAAATACATGAAAAAAAATAAATGTATGTATCAGAGAACTTCTGGAGGTGACAGCTGTCAGCGTTGTGTCTGAAGAGAAAGAGTGAGCACCGTACACCGAGGGGCCACGAATCACCACATCAGACACAGTCATGAAGCCTCACATACTGTGGTCTGTTGGTGAGGTAGTTAACAGTATATAAAGCCAGGTGGCGCTCAACTCCAGCTCCTTCTAGCTGGATTGAATGTACTCCAGCTTTTCTCTTCAAGGTTTAGTTGGTTATTATTATAACTCACTTCCATACTGGGTCAAGAAATGTCTTTCTTATCTCTTTTTTTTCTGTCTGTCCTGTGTGATAATGGATAACTCTGGTGAGGACCTTTTATAAGAAGGCAGTTGTATGCGGTTTTCAAAAAAGGTTTATGTAGTGTTAGACATAAACTCTCTCAGGGGATGTTGTATCTCACACAACCCGGTCAGTGCCAGGAGAGTGAAAAAAAAATATCACACCATGCATGCAGTGACAGGGAGAGGGGCACCTACAGGACAACCCCTGTGTGAATCATCAGGCATTGGCACCACATCTCTAAAAGCCTGTCCACATCTTAACTGGGTCCAATAAAAAAATACAAACTAGAAGATGGCACAGGTAAAACAGCAGTGGGGATCCTAAAATGACAAACCAAAGACTGTCTCTCTCTCTCTCTCTCTCTCTCTCTCTCTATCTATCTATCTATCTATCTATCTATCTATCTATCTATCTATCTATCTATCTATCTATCTATCTATCTATCTATCTATCTATCTATCTATCTATCTATCTCTCTCTTTCTCTCCATCTGTGGACATGTCTCATTAATGCATGTCACTAACCAAACTTCCCCGGAGTTTCTGTGCTCTGTCGTCCAGCAGGTTCTCGTGGATCGTGGCTGCTGCTGTGATCCTGCACGACGTCCACTACATATATTATTTCTGTCATTATTGCTACCATATCTGCTACTGTGGTCACTTTATCATTCATTGTGATTCATTGTCATTTTGTCAGTCATTGTAATTGTACAATATGTTTGTGTTGATTTGTTCTGTACACGTGACATCCATTGCACGTCTGTCCGTCCTGGGAGAGGGATCCCTGCTCTGTGGCTCTTCCTGAGGTTTCTTCCACATTTTTTCCCTGTTAAAGGTTTTTGTGGGCAAGTTTTTCCTCACTGGAACCGAGGGTCTAAGGACAGAGGGTGTCACTCCCTGTACAGATTGTAAAGCCCTCTGAGGCAAATGTACTTTGTGACTTTGGGCTATACAAATAAAATTGATTTGATTTGATTTTGGTTAGTGCTTACAATATAAAACTTCCCGGATAAGCTATGGAGTGTTTAATTGTACATTCTAATAGCGCACTCCAGCACCTTGTCCAAAAAAATGAAGCCTCAGTTTTTTGGACGATCCAGTTACACATGTGCAGCCTGCACTTCTTCTTCATGGTGTACAACAGCTAGTATTGCATGATCGCCCTCTACTGCATGTAATAAGTAACCCTCGCTTTATGATTACATTTCATTATTATTTTATGCAGATAGCAACGAGATACAATTACGTGAAACATTTTGTAACTGGACAGACATATGTTTTATGGGTAAACTGAAAATGAAGAAATAATACAAAGTGCACAAAGGACCTCATTCATTTCTTTCAGTGCACAGAGGGAGTGTGGAGAGCATGGAGACGTGGCTGAATGAATTAACTTTGGACTCGCTGCTAACTTTGGACGGCTTTCAGTTTGTGAGAGTGGACAGCTGAAGACAGACCGGAAAGCAGGGAGAGAGAGTATTTCTCTGCTGTAACAAGTGAATTCCTCTGGTGTGGGATCAATAAAGTCCATCTATCTCATGTTATTTTTATCTTATCTTGAATGTTTGATTAATAGATCTAATGTGTTATTGTGTCAATTCACAGTAACTCATAGTTGTTGGTGTATGAGTATTTTTATTGTCTGATTGACAAAAAAATATGTGTGTGTGAGTGAGTGAAAGAGGTCATGGATGGCTGTGCTGAATAACAAGGTACATCTTTCTCTCACATAGCATTACTTCCACAATTAAAGCCTGGGCCAGATTATTTCATACCTGGACCTCATTGCAGTTGGTAACTCTCATATGTTCCAGTATCCTCCTATTGTGGCTCATTCAGGGTTTTTTCCTGTCTGCAGTTCTCTTTGTTCAGCTGGTGTTCTCCAGTGAATCCTGATCTGTTTGCCTTATTTCACCTGTGACACCAGCCAGCCTTCGGCCACCACCTGTATTAGCCTCCTTCTCTGCATTCTGGGTCCACAGAAAACATCAAAACATAACAAATTATGTCAAAGTCATAACTGATTATTTTATGCTTAAGATCAGAAATTATGACATTGATTCTATTGATCAAACAGCATTAACTATGCAGATTCTAGTTCCAAGCATGCACTTACAACAAGTCATAAAATCTCAATAACAAATTACAATAATCTTATCATGATAATTAATTACCAAAATACGTCAAACACGCAAAATACTTCGACTACTGACATTTAAGTTGTCAACGTAATTTTTTTTAACATAATAATAACAAATGTAAGTGTACAATTGTCCACATTTATGAAAGAGATGATTGCACTTTGAAACTATGTAAAGGTTTTTCACATAATGTTGCTTTATAAAACATTTTAACAGTGTCCGTTCATTTAATGTCAGTGATGCAATCATTTTCAAACTCTCTGTGTTCGTGAGTTGCCCAGCTGGCTACTCTTTGAGATCTTTGGATTATATCAGTGCCACATTCCATATTATCTGAGGACATTTTTCACCATATCCTTAGCAAGAACTTGGCAATGGTGGCAAGGAAAAACTCCTTTTCGGGAGGCAGAAACCTCGAGCATTCATGGTGGGCAGCCATACATACTGTATATGGAGTAGAGGAGCTTGGTGGCTCCCACTCTACTAGAGACCATAGGAACCACAAATAACCCAGCATTCTGGGAGTGCAGCGTTCTAGTGGTATAATAGGGTAGTCTGGGCTCTTTAGGATATGATGGTTCCCTGATCATGAAGAGCTTTGAGGGTAAGGAGAAGGAGTTTAAATTCTATTCGTGATTTTACAGGGAGGCAGTGCAGAGAAGCTAACATGGGATCAATGTGAGTCTTAAGGGAATCCAGGGAAGTAAACTGCTTCTTTTTTTGTTTTGTTTTAATAGAATGCGCCTGATGAAATGCCATGTCCCCTTTCTTTGTCAAGCACTCCTTGGTAAATAATAACATGGTCTGCTTGTTTGGAGGTGCTCCTTGAACTGCCCAGAGTCTCTTTACTTCTAAAGCAATCTGCAAATGCCAAAATCTCTCCTGTGAATCAGCTTCTGGCAACTTAACAGATTCTCTCTGACTGCCATACACACAGTACATAGGTTAGAATATTCCATTCTCTCCCATCAGTATGATCAGGATGTCTACCTTGAGTGTGTCTGTTGAGAAGGTTTCCAATGAGGGACCTGCTGAACACTACCAGTTTCAAGGAGCTGTCTTTTCTCAAGTGCTGAAACCTCAAGGTCACCCTTTCTGATTTCAGCTTTCTGATAAGTGTGTTTGTACAGTGTGTTACCTAAACAGTGGCAGGCATTGTCCTGGACAGGTCACAGTGTTATGTCGGTTCTACTTTTCCTTGCCACCCACGATACCTTTATATCACTATTTGTTATAGGAGCCTCTCAATGTCTGGACTTGATGTTGTGTTCTTCACATCTAACTTGAAAAGCAGATTTCAAGTGAGGACTGCTGTGGACATGCCAGATAAATTCATCAGGCCAGCACACCACTCCATTAGCTCCCAACAGCTGCATAGTGTCCTTTCACTCTTGTACCAATACAAAAAAAAAATCAGTTTGGCCGTAAATGCATGTCCTTCCATAGAGTACTTTTGCTCCAAAGGGAGGAAAGGCTGTTTGAATCTTTATGGACTTCAGTTTCCATTAGCATATGATAATTGGTAGCGACTGTGGGGCACATAAAGCTGAGTTATTTGAGAGTAAATTTTATCAAATCTTCTTAGAACTAAGGTATAATGCCATCAGGTGTCTTTTTGAGTGTGAACTCCTACCTCGTAGAAATGTAATTATGGCCTACATCTTTTACCCCATCAAACAGATTATTCTTGAAAGGCAAAAACCATTCTGGGCAAACAAAAGGAACAGGAAGTTTCATGAGCCCCTCTGTTTGACTAGGTCACTGGCAGAGTGTATGAAAAGAGTATTGACCTGTCTGAAAGGACAGACAGACAGCAAACATCTAACATCTAGCAGTAACAAGGCAGACAGGAAATCAGAAGCAAAGTTCTAGTTATTTATTTTGTGTGAATGAGATTTATTTGACTTCAAGTCTGGTCAACATGTCCTTTCAAGGTTATCTTTTGCAATGGCCTGTTGTGACTGGCGGCTGCTAGCAAACAGTCAAAATAATGATGATTAATGATGAATGTTAACAAGTTGGTCTGCTTAAATATATATTTCTTGTCATTTATCCATCTTTTATTCACAGTACAGTAAGGTATTCCTAAAATCTAATATGCTTCCACTAATTTGTCACAATATAGTCAGGAATCTGTACATGTAATCTGTAAATCTGTAAATTTTATTGCGTAGTCGAAGATGACACCTAGGTTTTTGGCAGCAGGTTTTCTATTAATGGTCAATGACCAGCAGTCCTGGAGGATATTAGAAGAGACCTTGTGAAAACCAGAACTTCAGTTTTACTATCATCTACTTGCAGAGAAGCCTGAGACAGTCACTCAGCCAGATATTTATGTAGAGAAGTTAAATTTGTGAAGAGGCCCGGTTTAATAAAGAAATAGGGTTGTGTATCATCATATCCCGGGCCACAGAAAAATCGAAAACAACAACTAAGGTGGTAATGTGTGGGAATAGCTTCCATGACTCTTTTTGCGTATCTAACAAAAGCCTGATTTTTAAGAAATGTAATTTTCTTTAATCAGTTCTAGGAGTTGCTTGCAGACCAACTTTTTACTATTTACCTTTTAGGGCTTTTTGGTGGAACTGAGACGTGAAAGAGTGAATCAACATGAATGGTTTGTTTACTGAGCCAGCAATAGTTCAATCTATAGAAACTTGACTTTCTTCCCTCAAAAATGTCTATGGTTCCTGTGTAAAGTATGTCTGTACTTTGGGCCTGTGGGTAATAATGGAATGAAAAATGAAAGTAACACTAGTTGGCACCATACATTTTGAGTAGCACTCATTTGAAGTTTGACAACCTTTTGGCAACAATGCAGTGTACAATGTTTTGGGTAGAAGTGGGTCAATATGGCAATATGCATGCTATCCCCACAGTTAAGCTTAGAGGTGGAAGCTTTATGGTATAAAGGTTTGTTTTTCTTCTCACGGTACTGGCAGATTGCAAATTATTAAAGGGAAGATTAATGAGCTATGTACTGGGAAATTCTTGAGACCAATCTGTTGCCATCCTCCAGGATGATGAGGATGAGTCATAGGTGGACCCACCAGCAAGACAATGATCCAGAACATACTGCAAAAGAGATTGTTAGTTTGCTCCAGCAAAGAAAAAAAAATGTGTTGGACTAGCCGAGTCAAAAGTGTAAGGATTTAAGTAACTTTGACAAGGGCCAAACTTTTATGGCTAGACAACTGGACCAATCCATCAAGCATCTATGGAATCATGGGCACACCTCACAATTTACAAGACTTAAAGGATCTGCTGCTTATGTCTTATTGCCAGATACTGTGATATGTGTTGCTGGTAAAAGAGTGACCAACACAATATTTTGGCAGATGGTCATAATATTATGGCTGATCAGTGTATATGTAATGATTTTGCACATAGTTGGTTGTTCAGAGGTAGTGTTGGCAGACAGTAAATGGCTCTATTCAACTACTGTAATAATTCATGTTATGGCAAGAAACACTAACTGCTCAGCTAAGAGAAATGACAATGTATTTTTCACATCTGCAAAGGAGGTTCAGATTCCACTAAGCTTTCTCAGAAGTATTTAAGAACTAGATGTTGGGTTTTTCCACCAGATCAAATTAGACAGTCATTAAATTCTGCCTGTAGCATGTTTCATCAAAGATAAAACCCTTTTACTTTGGCAAAGTTGGCACACTTTTACTACGTTATGCTTTCCTTTCCAGGTATGCCTCAGCTTCTGAGTATGCCAACTGTTCTGTGAATGAATTAACTGGAATGTTCCACAACACAAACCTTCATGCCAGTGCCAGATGTGTACTCAGCCAATGTCTGTTTTTAGACTGATACGGCCTGTTTACTGAGTGTTACAATCTTACATTGTGTGCCTTAAGGTCAGATGTTGTGAAAAATGGCCCTTCCATGACACGAGGCAATAGTTTTATTCAACATATGGTATTAATATTGAAAATAATGACCCCTTTAAATGTCTCTAAAGTGCGTGAACAGGAAATTCAATTTAAATACATCATCTGATCATAATTTTGAAAATTCCAGTTACAAAGTTGTCCTAATTAGTACTTTGAGGGAGACTTTTTAAGTCCATTATTATTAGTTGATTCCTACACATGTCCAAGCGGGGCACAACTGACTGGTCTTACCTTACAAGAGCAAGGATTTGTTGACAGAGTGTGATTATGCAATGTTAGATGATGTTACCCTTGAACACTGTGATGTGTTGTTTCAACTCTATGCTAATTTTTGAGGTTGAAATATCCAATGAAACTAACAATCAGGCGCAGTGGTTAATGACCCTGCATTTTCAAAAAAAATAAAAATCATATACAGACACAGGGTTTTCGCTAAGCCATTGTGACCTAATAGCCATTCGCTGTATTGTTGTGTTGTTTTGTCTTTGTCTACTTGACAGTAAACTGTGTGGCGAGAGGACCAAAGTGTGAGCCTGTGCTTGAAAAACATGGGATCAATAAATGTGACAGTGTGTTGGACTCCACCAACCTCATCACCCCAGCCTTCCACTGGGTAAATATGTAACAGTGAGTAAGTCTGTGCAGTTGCGATACGTAACATTATATAATGTTACATAAGAACTGGGGTGGATTTAAAAAGATAATCCACGTAAGGTCTACAGTATGTCTGGCTCCAGTCTGACCTTGGTTGGGTTGGCAGTCAGAGATTTTACAATATTACTATATCCTAACTGAAAAGGATCAGTCACCTGGCTGGGACATATTTAGCACACCCAGATAAATTAAATTAAAACAAATGTAGTTATTAAATGGTACAAAAAAAATCAGACACTCAGATTTATAAGCCATAAAAAATATATCATATGTATCATACCCACCTCAACTTCTATTTGGGATCTTACAGCCTTTGTAAAGCAGTGACAGGTGACTTATTATTGTGCATTATTATGCATTAAGTTTTCTATTCTTTATCGCTAAAGATAAAAAACATTTAACTGTGATTGTACCTGTGTGATTATACTCGTCCTTTAAACTGAATTCAGATGGTGCTCCTTAAAGTTACATAAACCTGACGAGTAACACAAGTTATTGTCTGTGGAATTTCTTCCTTTTTTTTCACATATGCAAGACGTGGCATGTCTATTAAGTGAATTTACATAGCAATGCACGCACACTGGCGTGTAGCAAGTAAAAGTCACTGGAGCACGTCCAACCTTCAACTGTTGTGTCCTTTTCTTTAGCTTCAAATGAGGCTTAATGTCCACACAGTTTGTAGTGGACGTTTACTGTTCCTTAGTATCACAACATTAGTCCAGCATTGCATAGCATCTGGCTAGATATTACATTTACATTTAGCTGACATTTTTATCCAAAGTGACTTCCAAAAAGGAAAACAATCAAGTTACAGTAAGACAAGGACATGTTAGTGCAGTTATAAGTAGTAAACAGCAGATGAAAATCTTGACTCGAGATGAAGTTTCTACCCTGGTGGGGAAGATCAAAGGTTGCTCCATTATATTTCATAATGAAAGTTGATGATTAATCTTTATTTGTAAAATCAGTTTCAATCAAGGAGAACATTCACTATAGCATGTATCCTGTGAACAAAAAACACTGTATTTAGGAGTAGAGTGGGCGTAGGGTCGAGTTGGTGTAGAAAAAGGGTGCCCACTCTTCAGTTCGGTTCAAGAGCCAACTGTGGTTATCTCTTGCAAAAGAACAAACTCTATTGCCCAAACTCTTGTTCTGTTCTGTTCCAGACGAGATTTTTTTTCCCGACTCTTTAAATCTCTTTCGTTGTTGTTGCGTGTGTGTACAGGAGCTTTGGATTTACAAGTCCCTGACACGGACTCCTACTCTCCAACAGCAGACAGCAAGTATGGATAAAGTAATTCAGCAGGAGCCTGAGCCTGTACAATGATCTGTAGTTCAATAGTTGACACTACTAAAGGAAGAAGGGTGGAGAAAGCACGATCTCTTCAGCTGTTTACCATGAGTGTCCAACGCAAGAAGGATTAAATATCACCCCTAAATGATGCAGCTTTGAGTCTTATCAGCAGTGACCTGTAAAAAATGTTCTGCTGTTCAGTCCATGATAGTGTTAAAGCAGTCTAGGAGCCAAGATAAATTCAAGCCTAAGTATGTATAAATCACTATATAACAAGGAATGTCTCTGGCACTCACTGAGACACATTTTCTATTTTATCAAAAAAAAAGTGAAATTCCTCGAAGCACAAGCAAATGCTGGTTTATTTGAAGGCCTTTTCTCCGAATCAACCTTGAAAACTAAACGATAGTTGATAAATATATGACCTATGTTAATACCATGCACAGCCCCCCTGTTGGCCACATGCTATGAACAGTGAATAGCACTGAAGTCTTCAGAAGTTTCCTTTACTAATCATTCAAATGAAGCCTGCTGTGACAAATCTAAACCAAGTCACAAACTATACACTGTGTAAACTATAAAACAAAAACGCAACAGGAAGCTACACTAACTCTTGTTAGCATGTACATGTAAATGAATTCAATATGGTTTGCAACACTTTGTGTCGCCCTTGACGTCATTTGTAGTGCGGGGTATGTTTAGTTTATGGGGTATTCTTTCTTCAACACTGTCCCACATACCCACCCACAGTATAAGGTAATGCAAGAACAGGAAGCTGACTGTGACCATAGTCCGAAAACAAGCACGACAGGTTAATCGGTGACTAAATTGCCTCGTAGGTGTGAATGTGAGTGTGAAGGGTTGTTTGTCTCTATGTGCCCTGTGATGAACTGGGTACAGGGTTATCTGTAACCACTTCACGGTCACGGTGGGGCTGGAACCTATCCTGGCTGACATACTGTAGGGTGAGAGGCAGGGTACACCCTGGACAGTTTACCAGCTCATCACAGGGCACATAGAGACAAAAAAACATTCACACTCACATTCACACCTACAGACAATTTAGAGTCGCCAATTATCCTGTTATCTGCGTGCCTTTGAACTGTGGAAGATGGAGTACACGTGCGGTCACGAGGGGAACACGCAAACCCAGCCGAGATTTAAACCAGGAACCTTCTTGCTGTGAGGTGACCGTGCTAACCACTGCACCACTGTGCCAAACATGTATAAGAAGAAAATCGCACAAAATAACAAAAAGAGAAAGTCATGAACGAGAATGTATACTGTATATGCCCCCTTAAGAATTCTCTTGAATTTGATTCCTTGCCACACGAGAGCCAAAATATAAATGATTCCATGGCTGCATTGTCAACGGATTACTGTCACAAATGAAAAGACTTAACGACAAATCACTTCTGTGTGGATTATTTTGCAACACGCAACATTTGTCCAGTTTCTTGTGTCTTGCGTGCTTCAAAGGCGATTGCATGAGTCATACTGTTGGCCTGAAGGACTTTGACACTGTGGATAGACTGCATCGTGCATGTGGTTTGATTTAGGCTGCAGGCTTCAATCCTAAATTTTGTTTTTAGAACTGTTATATTTAAGCACGAGCACAATCTTCTTTGGGTTTTTTCATTCTGTCCTTCACTACACCTTGCACCTCAGACAGAGAGGCGATGTGGGTATCCCGGGTGTGGATTCAATCAGGGATTTATCTGAATGAACACTTTAATACTTTAAACAGAGTTTACTCTTATGAATGAAGCATGGAGCAACAAAAACAGACAAATATAAGATAAAGATGATTCAACCTCTGAGTTTAAAGTTTGTCTCATTAAATTAAAATAAAACTTTGTAACTGGCTGCATTTTTCTCCCACAGGTACGATAAAACTACAACAGCGTGTCAAAGGAGAAGAAAGAAAAGATAAAAATAAACGTGCAGCTTCATTCAGGCACTGGGCACAGAGCCGAGGGGGGAGGAGGAGGGAGGAGGGGACAGAGGGTATGCACCAGATCTGACGTCAGAATCGTGTTACAAAGAAAAGCCGCGCAGCTTAATATTAAGTACCATGTTCGTCCTTTTAAAAAGAGAGTTCGAGCTCCGGCGGCCTCGCGTCTGCGCGCACACGGCGGAACACCTGAAGGGGAACAGAGCACGCGACACACCTGATACACCTCCCTCATATCTGCACCATGCCGGGAGCAGTCCACGGGGCAGAGCAGAAACTATGAGGGGAGCAGATGAGACCCAGCACACAGCGTCGTGCGTAATGAAGGGCGGTTTGGAATAATTCGCTCGTGTAGACGCACAGAGAGAAAATGGGCATGGCGAGTGAGGATCTGCTTGTCACACTCCAGATACTACCTGGTTTCTTTTCGAACTGTCTCTTTCTCGCCCTGTACGACTCCGTGGTTCTTGTGAAGCGCGTCGTGTCGCTGCTGAGCTGCTCCAGGTCTGCCGGATCCGGAGAGTGGCGCCGCATGCTGACCTCAGCGGGGCTGCGCTCCATCTGGAACAGTTTCCTTCTGGACGCCTACAAACAGGTAAAGTCACTGCTGTCAGTCAGACACAGCGGCATGAGCCACAGTGACTTTGTCGTGAATCAAATGAAGCATTAATCATTAAACTTGACTTTGTCTTGAGTTAGAGAGAGAGAGAGAGAGAGAGAGAGAGAGAGAGAGAGAGAGAGAGAGAGAGAGAGAAGGCGAGACAGGGAAGGAGGGGGGTGTTAAACCTTCGTCCTGGCTCCGCCTGCTCTCCATTATCATCTAGGGTTTGTTTGAATGTAGCTGGATTCCCATTTACGCACTTCATGTCAGCTGAATGCGCATTAAGTGTCGTCACCGTTTTATACAATAATTCAAATAAACGAAGAACAGGTGACGCGCAGCAGCTGGCCTGATACTTCCCGCCCTCCTCACACTTCACATCTGGCAGGCCTGAGGTCGTTAAGTTCAGTCCAAAGACGGGGTCGGCCTGTCTGTGTGTGCGTGCGTAAAGCTCGTGTTCCTCCGTTTATGACTCCTGTGTCACACATTTCCACAAATATTTGATAGCTTATGTCTGACGGCTAGTTACACTTGTAGTTTAGTGTCACTTGTTGCACTTGGCAGCTGTGTGATATATTGTGTCAGCAGTAAGTTATGTGATGTTATGTCACATCCTGCACACAGTCATAAATCAAGCCAAAAGTCCTGCAACAGATGTACCGATTAAGTATGTTTAAAATGTGTTTTTGTTGCACTGAATCAGTGTCAGAGTTATTTTGCTTTTTCACATGAACTACAGATCAGACTTGCATATCAGGCTATGTGTGCTCTGCTTGTCTGACCTGTCTCACCCTCCTCTGTCAAAGTCGCAGCCTGTACAGCGGTTACAGCAGCAATGAAAGAAAGATTCCAATCTAGGAGTGTGTACACATCATTCTAATGTGGTTAACTGCTAACCATGTAGCCACCACCAGATAAGAGATAATGAAGATTGACTTTATTTATCTTTCATTATGTAAAACACAGAGCATATAGACATGCAGATGTGGAGAGTTTGTGGATGCTGCGGTCCATTCTGGACTTGAACCGTTCTTGAGCTAAGTCCCTATGGACTTAACCACTGTGTTAGAGACTCCTCTGACTCTGAATGATGCGTAAGGCTGACGCTGAAGTGTTTCTTTCCTCACTCTGAGACCTGTTATCACAGTTTGAATAATGAATGCAGAATCAGTGTCGACATGAGTCAGAAGTTTAATTGGCTAGAATATATGAAAACACGAGCTACGTGTAAGCACACACACACATTGTTTCGACACGGTCAATACAATTGCCAATGACAGAAAAATGCACCTCAGACTGTGATCCAAAAAGCAGAAGAAAGAACATTTATTGATAATATATCACAGATTCATAAAATATTGAACAAATCGTAATGTTTATTGTTCGTGTGCCATTTTAAAGATGTTAGTGTCATCTGTAAAGTGGAATAGTGTACTGGATATACTCTTTATTTCATTCTCATAGGCTTTGTGATACCAAAATATGGCACAATCAAAGACAAGATACACCCACATTACACCTCATGTGTGTATAACATATTCCTTTTTCTCTTTTTCTTTTCACCTCTTTTAGGTAAAACTTGGCCGCGAGGCACCAAACTCCAAACTGGTGAAGGTGCCCGATGGCCTTCGCTGGAGCAGCAATATCAGTAACATGACTAATGTGCCACCTGGTGCCAAGATCCGAAATGGAGATGAGTGTCGCCTTCTGGATTTTGAGTCATTGGATCGCCCTCTGGTGGTCAACTTTGGATCAGCCACCTGACCCCCGTTCATCAGCCACCTGCCAGCTTTCCGGCAGTTGGTGGAGGACTTCAGTGATGTAGCTGATTTTCTGTTGGTGTACATTGATGAGGCTCACCCATCTGATGGCTGGGTGGCCCCTCCCATGGGCCAATGCTCTTTTAACGTCCGGAAGCATCAGAGCCTGGAGGAGAGGCTCGGAGCTGCACAGAAACTCATTGAGCACTTTTCCCTGCCGCCGCAGTGCCAGCTGGTGGCCGACTGCATGGACAACAATGCAAATGTCGCTTATGGTGTGTCCAATGAACGGGTGTGCATAGTGCAGCAGAGAAAGATCGCCTACCTGGGCGGTAAGGGGCCTTTTTTTTACAATCTGAAGGATGTGCGGCAGTGGCTGGAACAGAGCTACGGCAAGCGGTAGGAGTGATGAAGGACAAGTGCAGAGGAGGATACGTCCCGTTTTTCAAAAGGGAAATGACGCATTATTCGGTTTTGTGTGAACATAAAGGGCAAAATCAAAATGCATCTTCAGATCAGTGGTGGAAAGAAACTCAGTACATGTACTCAAGTACTGTACTGTCTGTTTTTGGTTCCATTTTATGCCACTTTATACTCCACTAATTCTCCATCCAACAACAGATTTCCAGCTCTTCCTGGGGCATCCAAAGGAACACCTCCAATGGAAGGCACCCAGGGAGCATCCTAATCAGATGTGTGAACCACCTCAGCTGGCTCCTTTTGGCGCAAGTGAGCAACGGCTCTACTCCGAGCTGACCCTATCTCTAAGGCTGAGCCCGTCCTGCTGGTATCCGCAGTCTAATTCTTTCAGTCACTTACTACATGGCTGCAGGTGAGGGTTGGAACATGGATGGACTGGAAAAATTGAGATGCTGTCCATCTCATGCTCCATCCCATGCTCCGTTTTGCCATCACTCGTGAACACAACCCCGAGATACTTGAACTCCTTCGCTTCACTACAAGCCTGAGAGAAATATTGTACTCTTAACTCCACTACATTTATTTGCCACCTTTAGTTACAAGTTACTTTGCAGATTCTGATATTCAATTCATATTTCTACTCTATTATTATGGCTACAGACAAGACTTCACATCCCTTAGTGAAGTTTAGAGGTTAGTAAAACTTTACCAGCTGCAAGATTAAAATGATGAAATGGGCCATTCCGCGGTAATGAGTACTTTTTTGTACTTTTCATATATTTGATGCTAATATTTTTGTACTTTTACTGCAAGTCAAATTTTTAATTTTAACTTCTAACAAAGTATTTCTACACTGTGGTATGTATCACCACAACTGGTTATGATGACATTGTGCCAAAAATGTGTAATGAATTAAGTTCCTAAACTATGTGAGGTACACACATAAAGACTCTGATAATCCACATTTGCTGGCATAAAGTTGAAAGTGTCTGTGCTCCGTCCTCTTTTGTTGCTGAAATGTTTCAGGCGATTTCACAAAAAATAAGGAGAATATAAAGAATATAAAATAAATATTTTTTTTATTAAGTATGTACTATACACTATGTCAACAACCTAATATGATCTCTATCTACTCTCCTATCTTTACGGGAAAAGAAAATACTGACCATTGTTCCCTCAGAAGTTTCCATGTTTACAATATTGAATTAAAGTAGATTTAATTTGGCTTTCTGACGCTCATGAACAGAAAACAAAAGCTTTAATGTCAAAGTGAAAATCGATATTTACCCTGCAGTTTTGATAGACTATGCTTGGTAATGTTTTGCACATCTGGACACTGTAATTCTTCCCTGTTCCTCTTCATAAAACTGCTCAAGTTCTTGTCAGGCATCGTGGAGATTAGGAGTGAACAGTTTTTTATTTTGCAGTCCTGGCCACAAATTCCTGACTGGTTTGCGATCTGTATGTGGTGCAGCTTCATATGCGGGTTTATTAACTCCCTGGTGACAGGTTTCTTTTGCAGCAGGTTTTCATCATAGAAATAACATGTTTAGTTCGATGGACATAATGTTTAGTTTTTTGGTCTCATTAGACCGTAGACCTTTCTCCAGCTGAATTCAGTCTTCCACATACCTTCTGGCAAACTGTAGCCCAGATGTTGTGAGGTTCTCTTTACGAGTGCCTTTCTTCGTTCTCCCATAAAGCTGCGAATGTTTAATCGCAGACGTGAAATGATCAAAGATTACCTCACTGCTTATTCAGTTTGTGAGGACAGTCCGTTTTAAACAGATTTACAGCTGTACCATACTCTTCCCAGTCGCTGCGTTTGAATTATGAGTGAGCTGGGCTGGAAAAGAACACATCTGAGAAGAAGCTAAAGTTAAGTCTATATCAAAAGTAACAATCCTTAGGATCTGTAACTCTGTGATTGATGAACCGAAGCTATAAGATGTAATGTTAAGTGTGTGTGTGTGGCTCTGCCGCGGTTGCTTCACTGTCCTCTGTCAACAAGAATGTTTTTTTGTTATTTTTATGTGTCATATTTCATAGGCTGCTGTCACGTGTTGCATTGTATGCCTGCCATAGTGTAATTTACGCAACAGATAGAACAAGGTGACTTCCTTATTTCTCATTGTTTTTCTTGGCATTGGAGGCGATAGCCTAATAAAGGCTCTCTTTCTCTCCATCTCTTCCTCCTTCCTCCTTTCCAACAGACATTCAGTGAATTTCCCCTCTCCATCCTCTATCACCTAACCACTTTTCTGTCTTAATGGTGCATGTCTTGTGTGCCGCAGTAGACCTTTTTCCACAGCAGCCAGTTTGACGTGAAACCAGAGTTGCTGCCGTGGTGCATGTTGGCTCCCTGGAAAGTCCCTGCTGCAATAAGTGGAATGGAACCTCAAAGAGTGTTATTAGAAACATCTGTGTTGACCCGACTACTTCATGTCAAAATGGCTGCTGTGATATAAAAGGTGATTTCCATTATACTAATTATGTCACTTTGCACTGCTGATGATTTTCTGCACAAGGAGGCCTGGTGAAAAAGTGACATGACAATAGCTACAGGAGGGGAGATGCTTATCATTTATTAGAGAGGGTCAGTGTCAAAAAAGCCAAGGTAAATTTATATTGATTTCCACATTTAAAAAAAAAGTGCATTCAGTACAGTTTATGACATTGATCATGTCCCAAACAGTGAAGAGAAACACAGGCATCCTTTTACTTATTATTATTCTCAAGATCTTTGCCAGCCTGGGCTATAATGTCATAATTTCTTGTTTTAAAATGCAAATACATTATTTATCTTTTATTTTTTTATTATTCTTTATTCATCTTTTTGTTTGTTTGTTTTTTTCTTTCTTTTTTTTTTTTTTTTTTTGATTTGTTATGCATTGTCAGCTGCTTGACCTTATGAGTTCCAAAATTCTGGACCTGATTTGAAACAGACCCATGCATAGACACATTTTTTACCCAGAAAAGACACCTGATCTAAAAGCATAGAGAGAGAACACCAGTACTGGTATTGGCATTATGATTCACCACTTAACTAACAGCAATACATGTCTAATAATCCCTGTAAAATGACTGTAAAAACTCACAACTTTAACTTGACCCGACTCTGCGTTTCCGCGTTGGGTACTAGTAGCTGAGTGGATCTGCTTGTCATGTTAATGAGGTTCAGTGTAGATGATTTTCACTTTCAGATCTGTTTAGTGATGTAAAACTAGAGATGGGTGTAGAACATGTTAAGAGGAGCTGTCAGTCGTGTTTCAGTTGACGGCCTCGGACACACAGACGGTTTGTTCTAGTCACAATGACAAAGGTGTGCAAATGAAAACCTTTGACGAAAGAGTCCCTGATTCAGTCTCTGGTTGGAAAGTAAACTGCATCTGGTCATCATGACACAGAACCGTTCCATCTGTTTTCACTGTCAGCCTGTTGGTACTTATACTAGTTATTTCTCAGTAACTCATACAGAACTCTGTTTTCCATTTAATCAACATTTTCATTCATTACTGTTTAGTGCAATGTTATTTTTCACATGTGTCAGAGAGAAATAACAAAATGGAAAATAAAGGAGAATGTTTGCTGCTAAAACTGTTTTTCATGTTGTCTTTGTGTCCTAAAGGAGAAGCAGAGGCTCACCAACATGACACCAAGACAAGAAAGTATTTTAAAAATACAAAAAATGACATTTTTTCACTGGGTAGTTGCTTGTGGGGAAGTGGGAAGGGGAAGTTTTGTTTGACATTTTTAGATATTCCAAACTTTTTTTTTTAGCATTTGAGACAAAAATTAATTGCTTAGTTTATGCCCCTCTGAATTAATTATAGAACCCAATAAACATGTTAAAGAGGGGAAGTCTTTCAACCCTTGTGCCCTCTCAGATTTACTACTCTCTGGACACCTTGACCAAAATGTACAAAAAAAAAAAAAAAAACTTCCAATAATACATCAATATTTTTTCCTGCTTTCATTTTTTTCTAGAAATCTCTGACACAACTCCATTGTAACCCATTAAATGGCAGTTTCATTATTTCATAATTGTAATTGTGTCCTCTGGACACCTTCATGGTCAAAAATGCCTCACTGACTTCCATTAAAACCACTTTTTTGAAAAATCTAATTGCCATTACAGTATAAAACCATGCATTCTGTAATGTCAGCATTTTATTTAGAAGAAATGTAGTAATATTCAACATTTTTACTGCACCAGATTCAACCATTTTCCTACTGAAGGCCGATGCATGAAATTCTTGTATCTTTGCAGTTGTATTACAAGCAACGTGGCAAGAAGGAGTGATTTGTTTGTGTTGTGTGTGTGAAATAATCAATGTCCAGCCTCAATCAACATCAATGTGAACATTTATTGTGCAAACTGCAACAACAGAACATAAGAAATAGGAACACATTTAGAATCCAGGCTTTGGATATATGATATATGTGTGTATGTTTAGGAGAAACAGATGAATAGATTGAGACAGGGTGTGTGTAATGATCTTATGGTGACTGGGAGGTTCATATATGCACGCAGTATATCCAGGCTCTGACAAACAACAACAGACTTTTATTGTAGCCTCACACAACATTGTTTACCTTCACGTTCATATCACTAACATAGACTTTCAGCCGCACATACCTATCACTGCTCTAGCCTCATTACACTAGTATAAGCGCACGGCATTATATACTACAGTGTGTGTGTGTGTGTGTGTGTCTGTCTGCCCCCCTCCCTCCCTCTCTCTCTCTCCCTCCCTCCCTTTTACAGTAAAATAAAATCATGTGCTCATCTTCTGGAAAACATGTTTACTTTGCTCTGGAACTTAGAACCAGAATCTGATGACATCATAGATTTATGGCTGTGATCTTGCCTGCCTGCCTGTGAGTGAGTGACTGAGTGAGTTAACTTTCAAAAAGATTTCAAAAAGTTAACTTATTGGGTGAATTAATATTATTATTATTGTTGTTATTATTATTGTTACTGTAGCAGCCGTAGTAGTAGTAGTAGTAGTAGTAGCAGCGGCAGTAGTACTATTAGTAGTATTAGCAGCAGCAGTACTAGTAGCAGTAACAGTAGTAGTAGCAGCAGCAGCAGCAGCAGCGGTAGTAGTGGTAGCAGCAGCAGTAGTAGTAGTAGTAGTAGTAGTAGTAGCAGTAGCAGCAGTAGTAGTAGCAGTAGCAGCAGTAGTAGTAGTGGTAGTAGTAGCAGCAGTAGTAGTAGTAGCAGTAGCAGCGGTAGTAGTACTATTAGTACTATTAGTAGTAGCAGCAGCAGTATTACTAGTAGTAGTAGCAGCAATAGTACTAGTAGTAGCAGTAGCAGGAGTAGTAGTAGTAGTAATGGTAGCAGCAGCAGTAGTAGTAGTACTATAAGTAGTAGTAGCAGCAGCAGCAGCGGTAGTAGTGGTAGCAGCAGCAGTAGTAGTAGTAGTAGTAGTGGCAGTAGCAGCAGCAGTAGTAGTAGTAGTTGTAGTAGCAGCAGAAATAGTAGTAGTAGTAGTAGTAGTAGTAGTGGCAGTAGCAGCAGTAGTAGTAGTAGCAGCAGTAGCAGTAGTAGTAGTAGCAGCAGCAGTAGTAGTATAGTAGTAGTAGTAGTAGTAGTAGTAGTAGTAGCAGCAGCAGAAATAGTAGTAGTAGCAGCAGCAGCGGTAGTAGTAGCAGTAGCAGTAGTAGTAGTAGTATCTGCCGCAGCAAAAGTTAACTTACTGGGTGAGTTATTATTATTATTATTGTTGTTATTATTATTATTGTTACTGTAGCAGCTGTAGCAGATTTAGATTTAACATTTAGATTTATATTTAACATTTAGATTTAGCATTTAGATTTTACATTTAACATTTGGATTTAAATATTTCAAATATCTCTAAGTTTACAAATATTGTTCTTAATGTGCAAAAAAGTGACTCAATAATTCAAACCATTTTTTAAACATTGTCTTTAGCTAAATGTGACAAAATGTTGCTGTTATTTTCAGAGCAAGACTCTTTACAAACGGCACCCCATACAGCAGTAGTAGTAGTAGTAGCAGCAGTAGTAGTAGTAGTAGCAGCAGCAGTAGTAGTAGCAGTAACAGCAGTAGTAGTAGTAGTAGTAGTAGCAGCAGCAGCGGTAGTAGTAGTAGCAGTAACAGCAGTAGTAGTAGTAGTAGCAGCAGCAGTAGTAATAGTAGTATTAGCAGCAGCAGCGGTAGTAGTACTATTAGTAGTATCAGCAGCAACAGTAGTAGTAGTAGTAGTAGCAGTAGCAGCAAGTAGTAGTAGTGGTAGTAGTAGCAGCAGCAGTATTAGTAGTAGTAGTAGCAGCAGTAGTACTAGTAGTAGCAGCAGTAGTAGTAGCAGCAGCGGTAGTAGTAGTAGCAGCAGTAGTAGTAGTAGCAGCAGCAGCAGTAGCAGAAGTAGCAGTAGTAGTAGCAGCAGTAGTAGTAGTAGTAGTAGCAGCAGCAGTAGTAGTGCTAGTAGTAGTAGCAGCAGCACCAGTAGTAGAAGTAGCAGTAGTAGTATTAGTAGCAGCAGCAGTAGTAGTGGTAGTAGCAGTAGCAGTAGTAGTAGTAGTAGCAGCAGCAGCGGTAGCAGTAGTAGCAGTGCCGTTTGTAAAGCGTCTCCCTCTGAAAATAACAGCAACATTTTGTCACATTTAGCTAAAAACAATGTTTAAAAAACTGGTTTGAATTTTTGAGAGTCACTTTTTTGCACATTTAGAACAATATTTGTGAACTTAAATATTTTAAATATTTAAATCCAAATGTTAAATGTAAAATCTAAATGCTAAATCTAAATGTTAAATATAAACCTAAATATAAATGTTAAATATAAATGTTAAATATAAATGTTGAAGCTAAATGTTAAATATATATCTAAATGTTAAATATAAATCTAAATCTAAATGTTTCGGGTGAAACTAAATATTTTGCTAAAATTCAAATTCAAATGACGGTAACCTGAAGTGCCAAAATAAAAGCTTGAGAAGGTCAGAGCGTCTTTATAATAGCAAAAAAATGAATAAAACCCATCTTAGCTTCCTTCACAGGGTGGCTAGGCTCTCCCTCAGAGACTCTGCCTCCTCAAAGGAAGTAGTGCTGGTGGGATTGAGGAGGTCTTCGAAGTATTCCCTCCACCAACCCAAGACGTCCCCAGTCGAGGTCAGCAGCACACCATCCCCACTAAACAGTGTTGATAGTGCACTGCTTCCCCCGCCTGATGGTGGTCCATAACCTCCTCGAAGCTGTTTAAAAGTCGCTCTAAATGGCTTCACCGAACTCCTCCCACGCCCGAGTTTTTGCCTCCGCAACCGCCGAGGCCGCATTCCGCTTGGCATGTCGATACCCGTCAGCTGCTTCAGGACTCCCACAGACCAAAAAGGTTCTGTAGGCTTTCTTCTTCAGCATTAGCTTCTTTAGGTGTCCACCAGCGGGTTCGGGGGCCGCCGCCATGACAGGCACCGACCACCTTACAGCCACAGCTCCGGTCGGCCGCCTCGACAATGGAGGAACGGAACAAGGTCCACTCGGACTCAACGTCCCCGCCTCCCCCTGGACATGAGCGAAGCTCTCCCGGAGGTGGGAGTTGAAACTCTCTCTGACAGGAGATTCAGCCAGACGTTCCCAGCAAACCCGCACAGAGGGCCTGCCAGGTCTGACCGCCATCCTCACCCACCATCGGAGCCAACTCACCACCAGGTGGTGATCAGTTGACAGCTCCGCCCCTCTCTTCACCCGATTGTCCAAAACATGTGGCCGCAAGTCCAATGACACGACCACAAAGTTGATCATTGAACTGCGGCCAAGGGCGTCCTGGTGCCAAGTGCACATATGAACACCCTGCTTGAACATGGTGTTCGTTATGGACAATTCATGACGGGGACAGAAGTCCAATAACAGAACACCACTCGGGTTCAGATCAGGGGGGCCATTCCTCCCAATCACGCCCCTCCAGGTCTCACTGTCGCCGCCCACGTGAGCATTTAAGTCCCCCAGGAGGACAAGTAAGTCCCCAGAAGGGGCGCTCGCTAGCACCCCCTCTAAATACTACAAAAAGGGTGGGTACTCTGAGCTGCCATTCGGTGCATAAGCACAGACGACAGTCAGGACCCGTCCCCCCACCCGAAGGCGAAGGGAGGCTACCCTCTCGTCCACCGGGGTGAACCCCAACGTATAGGCGCCGAGCCAGGGGGAAACAAGCAGTCCCACCCCCCGCTCTGTGCCTCTCGCTGGGGGCAACTCCAGAGTGGTAGAGCGTCCAGCCCCTCTCAAGCCTCTCAAGCGAGCCTGACTATATCTAGCCGGTACCTCTCAACTTCGTGCACCAGCTCCTTCCCCGCCATAGAGGTGACATTCCACGTCCCCAGAGCCAGCTTCTGCAACCGGGGGTCGGACCGCCAGGGTCCCCACCTCCGACTGCTGCCCATCTCTCTTTGCACCTGTCCCCCCCTGAGACCCCTCCCATGGGTGGTGGGCCTATGGGAAGGGGGGCCCATGTCGCCCATGTCGCCCCATGGGTAAGGACCCGACCACCAGGCGCTCGCCAACAAGCCCCACCCCCGGGCCTGGCTCCAGGAGGGGGGGCCCCGGTGACCCGCGTCCGGGCAAGAGAAAATTGGTTCCGTCAGTTCTCATTTCATCAGGGGATATTGAGCTGCACTTTGTCTGGACCCTCACCTAGGACCTGTTTGCCTTGGGTGACCCTACCTGGGGCATAAAGCCCCCGACAACATAGCTCCTAGGATCATTGGAACACGCAAACCCCTCCACCGCGGTAAAGGCCAACTCACACAGGAGGCGAACAGTACGGTACCGCCGCGGTCACCATAGCAAATAGAAGTCAGTCTAGTCAATGAGAGTACTCACACAGAGCGCGGTCCAGAAGTGTCCCAGAAGCGGCTCGAAGCGCCACGGTGCAAGCTTTCCGTTTCATTCCTATTTTTACTGACCAATCAGAGTCAGGAGAATCGATTAGTACCACCCACCAATGACGATCCAGAATGAAGTAAACCCACAGCTAGTATATCGCACCAACAGGTCACACTTCACTGTTAAAGCCTCTGTCTTTATGTAAACAACCAGGAGCTTCGTGACTGATTCAAACTAAAGCAGAGACATTAGCAGGAGACATTAGCAGGAGACATTAGCAGCATTTCTTTGCACTGGAATAGAACTTTTGACACAAAACAGCAAAGATCAGACATACTGTATCGTTTTGTGGATTTATTTGTTACTCTTTGTGATGAGACACATATCTTTGTATTTTTATATATATTTTTATTTTTTCCCCCGTCGCGCCTCCCCTGAAGTCCTCTGGCCCCCCCAAAGGGAGGCACTCCTCACACTTTGAAAACCTATGTGCTAGCTAGCATAATTTGCATGCTTTGTTGCAAAGTGACGGCTGATATTGTACTCTTTAAAACCACAACAGCTTCTTGGCATATGAGACACACAGCCGTTGATCGAACTTCAGTGAAAAAATATTTCCTTGTCCACTCTTTACACTACACTCCAACAAAATATAAAAAATAAAATATAAAACATATGTTGACATGTACTTTAATTGTATTTATGCATCTGTGTTCACAGAATTAGTGTTTATTGCAGATAAGTAAAACTCAAATAATCTAAAATCCTGTGACCCTGTTTGTCAGGTATAGGGCCTCTGTGCAAAGGCTGATGTGTGAACACACCTGCACTGAAGGTCACCAGCAACAACGTAGAACACCTGTAGCACCTAGATAATTTGGTTCTAGCCAGGTGAAGCTGCTTTGTTTCATAAGATGCAGTCCATATTTGGACAGTAACATTTTGTGTTGTAGACTGTAATAGATTCATGTGCTGACTATCAGCTTTCAGGAAGTGTGTTTCTCCTTTATTTACTCAGGGGCGAGGTTCACCGAGAGCAATGCTCTCTGTTTCAGGAACGCCCTGATCACATTCACAAAGTTATGCATTCACACCTGGAAGCTGTCCAGTACAGCCATAGTCTGACCTGCTGTCCACTGAGCAAAGTAGACCAGCAAAGTCAGTCACCTGATCAGCTAAGTGGGTGTTGCACTTCCTGAAATTCAGACTGAGGGCAGAGATAGCTGCAGTACAGACCCGGCAGAGTGTTAGCCACTGCAGCTCTCAAACTTTATTATCAATAATGTGCATGGATCCAATACTGTATTTAATTGCCCTGTTAAACTATTACTCAATCTTGAGGTATTCCAGAACCAGAATCTGATGGATGACAGTAAATGTGTTGCATTCTCACCATCAGTCTACAGAGCCAGAATTCTACTGCCCTAAACTACAACTTTCACCAGAACAAACTATCTATGTATCGTGGCAAGAAGATGTGACTGTCATATGCACATGGAGTGTCACAGGAATCACAAGGCAAAGTAAACCTCTTTCATATAGTACAGCAGCTAAAACCATTGGAATGATGTGACAGAGGGTACAGCAGAGAACTGCAGACAAAGTATTGTGGGACAGAGACTGCCTTCCGGTGTGGACCATCCCAGATTGAGGACCAAGCATTTCCAAACATCCCCTGGAGGCTTGGCCTACTTCTAACCCCTACCCACTGAAGAACCTGCTGAGAAACCACTCAGAAAAGGTGTTGGAGGGTAGAGATTCTATGAACCAAATAAATGGTATTAAACAGTTATTCAAGACAGATATTAATCAAAGAACGAACAGCATGAGTCTCCTGATTCCTTTCCTTGTCACCGCCCCTCCGCCTTGTCAACCCCCCGCTCCCGGGGGCGCCCACTCCACTACCTTGATGAGCGGTATAGAAAAGGAGAAAGGGAGAATGCGCCCTGGGCGGTTGCCCACATTGCCCATAGCTAAGACCAGCCCTGTCTGTAGCTTTCGGTGACAAGTACAGTAGTTATACTTGGAAAAGGAATCTTCATCATCTCATCTGTTTACCTGCTAAAGACAGAAAAAGATTGATTGTTGTAACCCACACCCCCCCCCCCCCCCCCACACACACACACTTCAATACATACTTCAAATACTTTTTCAGAATTTCCAAAGATTATCATATTGCACTAACTGCATTATTTGACATACCACATCATATGTTTTTTGCCCCTGTATGCAAATACATCTTTACATACATTGTTTTGGTTTGAGATGCTGATGCTCTAGTACTAGTGGTCATGAATGTCATATACACAGACATGCAAGAAGTAAAAAGACACCTTCTTTCAATTTCAAATTAAAGGTGTCTTTTTATTTCTTGCATGTCTGTGTATAGCACCTTGAGTCTTTAAGAGTTTGGATCTATAAAAAAAATATTGTCCCATATTTTAAATTGTACTATATTGTGAAACACTTAAATATTTAGTAAGTAATTACACTTGTAGCTAAATTGTTCTTGTTACATAGTTTGCATATTGCTGTCCAGCTGTGTTTTTCTGGGAGCCAGTTGTCAGTGCTCAGGATGAAATCCTGGGTTTGGAAAAATCAAGTTCAGTACTGACATTTTTCTTCTGTACAGACTCTTAAAACACAGAAAATATGCTCTTTCTCGAAACTCGAGGGAAAGTTTGCTCTGGCTGACCCTCCGTTCACCCAGGCTTTTGTTCATTCACATTTTCTGATTAATTCAAGGAGAAGGAGCATGGCTGAAGGAGGACAGAGAGTAGGATAGAAAACATTAGGAAGGGAAGCAAGGCTGGGGTGCATTTAGTTCACATGACACTACCTTTCACGCCAGCCTTTCTCTCCCACACACTCATCTTCTCACCATCGTTGGCAACAAATGTAAGACAGTGCATTTTCCCTTGGGTAGTGGTGGCACAGTCAAACAAAAAACAACAACAGCCTGTGTATTCACATCTCCTCCAGCCACTGAATAAGAGCTTCAGTATTGCTGGAAAGTGTGGCAGAATGTGATTGTGGAAAACAGGACACTAACTATACAAGTTCCAGTACCAGAGACAAGAGCAGAGGGGTTGGTGTGTATGTTTTAGTATTCCAAAGAAAAGGAGATGTAAACAGGATCTGTACAGAATCATAACAGGAACCTTATTTTCTTGTGTGCTTGAATAATAGACACATATTTATTTCATTGGTTTATTTAAGGAAAAATACAAAAGCACCCACAAGTCTGCATCTCATTCCTTCTGATGTAAAGAGGTTTTTATATGAACCATTTTCAAGATTTTTATTAAGTTCAATGTAGTTTTAACCTGATCTGAAGGTCTTCTAAACAAGCTTGTACAAGACCTAAGCCCAGTTCAGACTAATAATTCACAATGAGATAAAACTGTTAGAACATTTCAGGGAAAACTTGCAGTGGTGTGAATTGGCCTATCACAGCTCAACTCAGCCTTTTTATTCTTTGTTTGGATAGCCTAACAAAAACACAAGTATGCATTTGAGTGTTTAATATTATATTTGTTATTATTTAATTTATTTATACGTATGACTACATGTCCAAATTGCGTAGTAGAGTGTAGTTACATCAGCCATTTAATTAGTAAAGGTTGTTCATTTCACCAGCTTTCCTGCTGTTACTTTAATATTCATTGTCATACATTGTCTAACCAGTAATGCGACTCACTCTGCTCAGTGACTCATCTATGGCAAAGTTCAATTCAAATCTTTCATTCATTGAGACACACACAACCAGTCAGTTCGGAAAGATGGATAGACGAGCAAAGATAGCTTTCTCCCATCACAGCCACCACATTGTGTTGGCTTGAAAACTTGAACTGTAATCTTTACATTGTGATCGTATAGTGACATGTTTTGAATAAAATAGACTTTAAAATATATATAATCAATAATAATATCAATATATACACATTGCACAGTTCAGAGTAGAATGAATGTCCTTAGAGTAAATAGTGGGTTTTTTTTGTTTGTTTTTTTACAAGCGTGTATAAATGAACCTGCTGCCACCCACAGGAATGTTACAGTAACAGCAGGAAAGTTTTCAATCAACAAGCACAAACGAACAACCTTTACCTATTACATGGATAATATAACTCTACTTAACATACACTCATGATGCAGGAAGCTTCAGCTAGGTTAATTGTGTTAGCCATCGGTGTTGTTTATTTCCTGAAATCCCTGGGGGGAGTTTTGTTTGAGAGTAGGAATTATTCATAATTAGATGAAGATGAGTTTTGTAATCAGCACTGGCTCTTTAATGTACCTTTGTAAAGTTGACTGATGAACTAAAATATAATCTTTGTCAGACCTGCACTCTGACTGGCACATTGACTCACTGACTCAAACTGTCAACGACATGATGGTTTTGAGATGCATCATAATATTCAGCTTTTTAACTGGACTTTTACTGACTATAAGGAAATAAAATAAATGAAAAAAAAAACAAAAAAAAAACTATCCTGTCTCCTTTTTTACAGTCAATGTGATGTTTAGTGATGCTGATTTATTTTTTTAATTTGGATATTTATACTTTGACTTAGA
This sequence comes from Collichthys lucidus, assembly GCA_004119915.2. Taxonomy (NCBI): domain Eukaryota; kingdom Metazoa; phylum Chordata; class Actinopteri; family Sciaenidae; genus Collichthys; species Collichthys lucidus. The sequence goes on along the minus strand of CM014095.1, from coordinate 7,497,983 downwards.
TTTTCAATTCAATGGTTATTCAGTTTCTAATTAAGTGGAAGACAGGATAATGGACTGATCATCTATCAACTTTTCCCTGTTTCCTCCCATTTTGCAGAACCTAAGGGATATGCTTAATATGAATATCAATAAGATATGTTAGATCCCGAGGTACCCCTGTACAGGTGGTACTGGTCCAGCTCTTCGTCTCACGGGCCAGATCCTTAAGCCCCCCCCCAGGACCGTTTAGAGGACTGTTTAAGTTGGTGGCGAAGAGATTCGCCCATCTTCTGACTGCCTTCGTCCGCACGTCTACCCTGCTTACTCCAGTATAGCACCTGATCGAATAGCCCCTGCGGGCCAAATACTACACTAGCAGCGTACGTTCACGGCAGGTCTCCTCTCATTGATCTGTGCAAGTCGTATGGTTGCTAAGCCCCAAGGGTCTGTTAATTTCTTTGGGCTAGGGTAACCTGTTAGAACCTTTTAAGATGTTAAACACACTGTACCTTATAATTACAACCTTAGGAGATGCCATAAATGTGAGGTCCACAACTTAATCTTTAACTGCAGTGGATATATTTATTGCAAAGTTTAGCAAGGGCGAGCATACAGTTTTGGCTTTGTCCAAAGCCCGGAAAGTCCCTGATGTCCACACTCTTTTATCGGCAGGATGAACATGAACAGAATCCTGGTTGGCCCAGTCAAGACCCACAGCCGGTTGGGGGTGGTTAATCTTCCTTGGTATGGCTCCTTCTTGCCGGCTGTAGCTCTGCATCTGCCATTGGGGTAGCCCTATCGCTGAGATCCAACTGGGTCAAGATGGCAGTGACCCTGGTGTCGGCTTGTTCTTTGGCTTCCTGGTCTGCCCTGGACAAGGGATCCTCCTTTTGCAGGGTTGGTGCATCGTCCGGTGGTGTGGTGGCTAGGGTGCTAGAGGGTTGCTGTAGTGGTTTAGGCCCGGTATCAGAGTTGCCTCCGCCGCGTTCTGTTGCAACTGCCATTATCCTTGTTTCTGCTTTCAGAGCCTATCTCTGCGACTCACTGTGACTCTTGCAGACTAAATGGGAAAATGGTTCGTCCCAGAGGATTCAATTTTTAGTTTCAGCAGCATGTTTTAGCGTAGCAAGCAAGCTTAGGGGTACTCTTTCCAGAGGCCCTCTTTTCTCTTCCCGCAGCACGTCTTTGAGCTAAGGCAGCCAGCCAGGGGGGTCATAGGGTGATCGGTGGACTTGGTCCCGAGCTGGTGGTAGTTCTGGATCTAGGAAAGAAGGCGGCGTAGGTCATGAGCCACATGACCACCACTATTTGGTTGACTTGTTTTCTCCATGTCCCAGAAATACTTTGGCACATCCGCCCCCCGGAGGGATTGCTCTTATCCACTCGTTCTTTAGCTTCTTCCAAAACTACTTGGCTCTCATGGGTGTCATACTCACCCTTGTAATGTGCCAGGCAGTGAGTGTGCCTTCCATCCTGGAACATGTTGACAATGTCTTCTCGCAAGATTGACAGTGCAGGTGCTGTTGGCTCTGTCACAGCTCATAGTCCATCGTGTAGAACTAACTACGGGCATGGGTTTGCTCCAAATCCCCGGCCATATGTCTCGATCTTTGGAATAGACTGTGGCGATGTACTGGTATTTTACCCAGTAATTGCTGGTGATGCTAAGCATGGTATTACCCAGCGTCTCACCTTATCTTGTTCTAACCCCCACCAGGTTGACTTGGAGTCCCTTTGGTACCCCTCTTTCCAGGCTTGTAGTACACCTTTGAAGGTTTTGTTGGTCTCTAGTCCACTGCAATTGTAGCTCCAATGCGCCCATGCCGTTGTTTTAACTTGATTAAGTAGGCATCGAGGAGATTAACCGAACACTGTTATTCAGGTCCTGGAAAATTTTCTCTGCTACGCATTGGTCCACTTTCTGGTAATCTCCACTAGGCGTTGATGTTAGTTAAATCCCCACAAAGTGCTGTAGCTGTGTGACCCATATCCAGGGCAGAGTGTTATTCAGCCAATCTTCGTAGTACACATTTGGTATAGTACCGTATATCCCTCTCTGGGCCATGAACCATGGTTTGGTATCTGGTGTTATGACCATGTAGTTGTGCCCATCACACTTCTTCCCAGTATTCCAAAAACATGGGTTTAGGCTCTTTAGTTGTTTATACACAGTCTCTGGTGACATTCCTGGGTACGGGCCCTCTTTGGGTGTAAATTCTGGATCTATTAATTTCAAAGTGGATTCTGGCACCGGTGCTTTCACCGGTGCGGCTGTGCCTGGTGACAGGGTAATACCTGGTGATGGGGTTGTTGAGGCTTGGGCACTAATACAGTCGGTTCCATCTGTGGTGTCGTTCCATTTAGCCCCTTTACCTCAGGTTCCGGCCTTTGGGAGTACGGCTACTGGTGAGATCACATGTGAGATTAAGGCTCCCCCAGAACGTCAACTTGGGGAGTGCGGCGAGGCATGTGTTGTTTCGGTGCTGGAAATATGACTTCTTCCCAGTACCCTTCGTTCTACATCCCCATGTGCAGTACCATCCCGGTTCCTCGGATCCTGCCTGTATCCACGTACATCTCACAGTTCTTGTTTCTTCTTCTTGTCCTTCATTTGTTTCAGTGCCTGCACTGCCATAAAGATGGTTCTTGATTCCACTGTCCAGCAAGCCTGCTGCACAGTTTTAGTCGTTCTGTGTTGGACCCTGGTATGGGTTAGGGCCCAAGGGTGACTACTATAATGGTACAGGATGGCCTGGACAGCCATCAGTCCTGCCATTACTGCCATTGCCTTCGCCACAGCCTTTATACTCATGCAAGCTTTTTGTCCGGTTGAGCGTTTCCCCTGTGATTGTTGTTGCCTTTTGTCAATGCTTTCTTGTTCCAATTCTTCTGTCCTGTGGGTGAGGCCCTTTTAATCTTGGCCTTCCCCTCCAGGCTTGAGTGTCTAAAAATGGCAGATCCATCTGCCCGTAGCTGAGTAGGACCAGACAGTACCACGCTTTCTGTTTTTTCGCGGTTTTCTTCGTAACGTTTCTAATTGCACTACTATAGGAGGTGGTCCTCCCGTGTCGCCACTCGATGATCTGGTGAATTTTTGCCTGAGGAGTGCTTTATACACTTGTGATTTGTCATTTGTCATTTCCAGCAGGCAACCAGCACCTGTTCTGGTTTGGGTAGGAGTCCTTCAGTAGGCGTTGTCCCCCATCGATAGCCTCGAGTCTTAAGGTCATCATATGCTTTCCAGAAATGCTCCCCATCCCCTCGGGCTTGAGTTAGCATTGTATACAGGGGTTGTTTATGGTGGGTAACATTGGGTCGGTGACTCAATGGTGAGTTCTGTCAGCCTGGCTCGCATATCATGCCTCAACCCCTGCTGCTGCTGCAAAGTATATGAGTAGCCATCAATCAGGAGTCGCCCTGCTGAGGTATCCATTCTGCTGGTGATCCTTATGTGTTCATGCTGATTCTTAACCATCACACTACCTGGTTCTCCTTCCCTATGGGCGAGTTGTCGATACATTTATGGGCTGCTGGCCCAGATCTTCCCTGATCCTAACCAGAGGTCAAAGTACATCCCCTGCAGGGGTTCGGCGCAAATAGTTTGAACAGTTTTCCTTCGATTGCTTTGTAGGCTGTATTCAATATCCACATCAATCCCTCTGGACACCTTGGCACCAGCTGGTTTTCGGTCCTTACGGGGTTATAGGGCATGTACCTTTGCAACTGCATCCCATCCAATATTACCTTTCGCTGGACTGTTTCCCCCTGAATCGATGAGCCCCGGGCTGACAGATCTGGATCCCGTCTGTACTCCCAATCGCTGCAAAAATACCCCGCAGTGCCCCGGTTCCATCCTGTGTCAAAATCTTTCCTAGGCCAGTCCAGAAATACTATGTGGTTTGGTAGCTCTAAGCTTGGCGGGCTCTTTCCAGTGTCAGGATTATTTAGGGTATAGTAGGCCAATCTAACTTTCAGTTTAAATTTTTTACTCATCTTCGCATTGACTTTAGGCTATCTGGTTCCTGTGTTCATTTTTATTCTCCTGGCTGGGGATTCTACTGTGTTTCCTCTTCCAGAGAACCAGTGCCAGAACCATGAACTTAGTCGCTTGATTGGCTTCTTTTCTGGTGCTTGCTTAGGCTCTTCTGGCTTGATGTCTTCTACCACTGTGATGTCTGCTCCTACTGAGTAGATTCCCTTTTATGGGACTGCTATCATCTGGACCGTTATTTCAACTTTTACTGTTTGGTCCGGCTTTATGGGTGTGGTCGCTCTACTAGTCACATTTCCAGGCATTTGCAAGATTCCGTCCCTATACTTCTGGTGTGACAAAGTACTGGGCCCTCTTTGCTTTTGCTCCGGAGTTTCCCCACGCATCCAACCCAGTCACAAAATAATACAAGTTGGTGCCTCTAGCCCCTTCTTCTCTCGGGACTTCAGGTAACTCTTCTGTTCGCATGCCCGGGTCTTGGACGACTCAATGAGTTTTCTCCCATCCTTTCTCACGGACCTGCTTTCGATCATCATCAGTGAACTTCTCAAATCCTGTGGTGTAGCCTGGCTGCGCTGGATCCCTAAATACTAATAATTACTAATGGGACTTGTCTCGTGGCAAACGGTGGACATGCCATTTGCTCATACCGAGGAGTGTATGGCCGTCCATGGTGTATCACTTCCTCCAAGAGGGATCGCCTTCTACTGCAACCTTCAGCTATTGTGCTATAGCCTTCCAATTTATAGGCTCCCACGGCTGAGTACAGGGCTGGCGCCGATGGGCTGGCACTTGCGTGCCTCCGTGGCTAATCATTTCCGCACCCCTGGGGTGCGACTACAGCCGTGGGTAATGCGCTCCAACTCTCTTCTCCAGGTGGTGATTTGCCTTTCAATACATCCAGATACCTCCTCACCTGCCAACCTTTGGCTCTGCTTACCTGCAGAAGTCTTTCACTCCTCAACTGGAGGGAGCAAGCACTACAGTGCAGGATGTAGAATCCATCCCACTGGCAGCTACATTCTGATGGTTCCAGTTTCATCCCTCGCAGATCCCATTGAGTCATGATGATCAGCCTGGGTAGCTGGACTACCCGACATAGTCCGCAGACATAAGCATCCATTACTTTTACTAGTTTATAATTCATGTTCTTGAACTCCCTTTTCAATCCATCTGGCTTGGTTTCTCACTCCCTTGTCCCTATCATTGGACGGACAGGGTGGATGGCTTTGAGCAAACCACACAGGTGTTTTTTTACTTCTTTCATTCAATGATTTTTTTTCTTCTGACAGGAATCCCTGCTTAGCTCAATCTAGCTTTCTTAGTCCTCTGCCTGCCCAGAGTCCCGAGGTCGTTCTCATTAGGGCTACCACCCCTCTGTTTGTTTTATCTTTAAATAATGTAGGTGGATGGGGGACAGACAGTCTCTATACTAAAGGACTGGGTGGGCAGCTGCTCTAATGGAGGCGCAGAGAAGCGTGTAAGACTGCAGCTCTGCTTCCTGGTCTCAACTCTGGGTTGTCGGTTTTGGTCAGCTAATAAACTTGGCCATATTTCTAGATATGACAGCTGCTCCATCCAAAGTGGGATGGATGCCGGCCATATTTCTAGATATGACAGCTGCTCCATCCAAAGTGGGATGGATGCCGTCTCTCCTAATCAGACCAGGTTTTCCCCAGAAAGGTGTCCAATTATCTATGAAGCCCACATCGTTTGCTGGACACCACCCTGACAGCCAGCGGTGAAATGACGACATGCGGCTAAACATGTCATCACTGGTCACATTGGGTAGGGGACCAGAGAAAACTATGGAGTCTGACATCGTTTTGGCATATTCACACACCGAAGAAACATAAATTTTAGTGACCTCCGATTGGCTCTCTGTATTTACGCTTATCTTTAGCCAGCAGTTTCAAAAAAGATTTGATGTCGTACACTCTGTGCATTTGCATTTAACTATGCCCCCCGGTGTCGCTAACTTCACGTTTCGGACTATGGAGCTGCCAATGACCAGAGTTGGCCTCTCAGCGGGTGTGTCGCTGAGCGGGGAAAATCTGTTTGAAACGTGGAGCAGTTGGTGGTGTACCGTGGGCTTCAGTTTGGGGTTATGCCTCCTTCGGACAGTCACCCAGCCTCCCGGCTGCTTGGGAACTACTGGGGGGACAGCTAACTGAAGCTACCTGTGGCTGTACCGCACCGGCTACCGGGGACTGGCTAACTATCTGAGCTACTGACTCTTCGGGGGTGCGGTAGCGTGCCTCTAACTCACTGACCCTCGCCTCCAGAGCTACAAATAAACTACATTTATTACAAGTACCGTTATCACTGAAGGAGGACGAGGAGTAACTGAACATGTGGCACATGGGACAGGAGAGAGCAGGAGAGGAGAGACGCCATTGCTATAGCTAGGCTAGTTAGTGTGGCTAACAGAAACTGGTGGTTTGTGGTTAAGAGACCTGTTTGTGCACAGACAGAACAAGTCAAAGGATAGTGCAGCGATAAGTAGATAGTCGCTGATGTGAGAAATATACGAAAATCTGTTCAGGTTAGCAGAGCAGAGAGCACCGTGGCAACAACACCGATACCGGAAGTTAGGGGTGGGCGATATATCGAATATACTCGATATATCGCGGCTTGTTCTACGTAAGATGTATGAAATGACTATATCGCGAACATTGAGTACTTTTTTTTTGAGCCGTCTGCATTTAATTCTCCGGAGTTTTGCCTGTGTCACTCCTGCTGCTCACAGCACGCAGCACACTGCCCCGCCCACCCAGAAAAATCCCCTGCGCGCATGCGTACTTTCTGTAGCAAGTGAGGAGAGAAGTGAAGTGAAGAGCCCAAGCGAGTTAATCAAAGATGGAGACGGACGACTTGGTTTCCGCCGAAAAACAACTCTTAAACACGCCAGCCGTCTCTCGTTTTCGCGTGGTCACGTCAGCTGGTCCAATATTTTTCAAGTGCGCCCTTATTGCCGACTTTATGGCAACCACTTTGGGAAAACCGGGAAAGTCAGCGCTAGCTTACTGCAGCGTGTGGACACTTCCGGTTTCTCAAAATAAGACGTGGGTGTTAAATGTATTAAACGTTTATTTATAAAATATGAACGGTTAAAAATTGATTTTTGATTTTAAAAGTGTCTCATAAGCCAAGTATGATCCTGCACTGCTTTAAAGCTCATATTTAAATTATGAAAAGTATTAAAAATTCATAAAAAATAAGTGTTAAAATGCTATAAAGAGTGTGTGTCGTATAGCAGGTGTAGATAGACTGTTCTACACTGATTTTGAGCCAATAGGTCACATGACCTGGAAGCTATTGAGCTCTAAAGCTCATATTTACATGATTAAAAATATTAAAAATGTATAAAAAAATATGACAAGTGTTACAATGCTATAAAAAGATGTGTGTCTCATACAGCAAGTGTAAATCTACTGTTCTACATTGATTCTGACCATCTACAATGCTGTCAAGGTAATAATGCGTTAATATTTATTAGAAATAAACAATACAAAACAACAACAACAAAAATATCGAGATATATATCGTGTATCGCGATATAGCTTAAAAATATCGAGATATTGGTTACAGGCCATATCGTGCAGCCCTACCGGAAGTGACACAATACGTTACCGCAAAGCATGTCGTCGTCGCAAACCTAATGGACCCATTATAGGGGTGTCGAAATTGGACACTGGGCGAGAGACTGTCCCATGAACGATCATGAACAGGCACATGAGCATACGGCACGTCTGATTGACAGGACGAAGGGCGAGGGACATCACCTGAAAGCTCTGCAGAACAGGGAAGTGAAACACACACACACACATGCATGTTTACATAATGATGACAGCCAGGAGCACACACACCAGCATGTTCATGCTCATGTACATAATGCTATAAGATATTTTGAACAGGAAAACACGCCACAGGTTGAAACTTATGTAAAGTATGCAGGTGATTCTTCCTTTATATGTGTTGACAAGAGAAGGGATTGAAGTCATGTTTTTGGTAGATTCAGGAGCTACAAATTCTGTGATTATGGCTTCCACATTTTCACACACACCAAAATGACTTTTAACCATGTGTATTCTGTCGGAGCATCTGGCCAATCGACTAACTGCATTGTATTACACCAGAGGGGGAGCAAATAAAGCATGCATTCTTATTCTCACATCTCTGCCCTGTTAATCTGCTCGGCCGAGATCTTATGTGTAAATTGGGGATATGTTTGATATCGACTCTGAACGGGTTAAAGGTGACTTTTCTCACCTTCCTAACGGGACCCGATGAATCATTGATAGCTGTTAAGCATGATCCCCGACAACTGTTGTATGCATATCAGTGGAAGTTAAAGGCTTCTGCATCCACTGATACAAAAAATAACACTTGTTTCTCCTACAGATACAGATTTTCTAACAATCAATGAATTACATTGTACATCTCATGTGAATCTTGGCCTGGACTCTGACTATGAACACACATGGCTCCAAGTGACACAAGAATGACTGACTACGGTCTCCCTTTTCTGGGATGACCACCGCGCAGCGCTGTCTGTTTGTTTGACTGAGAATCAGAAAAGACTTTTTGATGCAAACAATTGTTTTCCTCACGTGTCTTTTTCCAAACACGTGAAGGATAAGTTGGAAGATTTGGGGTTGTTTGTAGAAAGATGTGTACATATTCAAGACTGACAAAGTACAAGTGACCCACTGGTCACATACTCTCCCCAGCTGCAGGTATACAAACACGTGAAGGATAAGTGGGAAGATTTGGGGTTGTTTGTGAAAAGATGTGTACATATTCAAGACTGACAAAGTACAAGTGACCCACTGGTCACATACTCTCCCCAGCTGCAGGTATATAAACAGTCCTTACAGTCTTCTTTCCACGACACACGCACTGTGCATTTGCTGCCTTGAATGACTCACTCTCACACAAGAGCATGTACCTGCTCTGAAAGAAGTGCCTAATATTGTGTGGGCAAAGCATAAATATGATGTGGGACTAATTCAGGGTTGTGAGCCAGTAATGATAACTGCAAAATCTGACTTTCGCCCATGCAAACAACATCCTTTAAAGCAAGAGGCTATTGATGGCTTTGCTCTAGTGTTCAATCACCTTTTGCAAGCAGGCGTAATTGTTCCATGTCCTGATTTGCCGGTTCGCACACCTTTATTCTCTGTCAAAAAGATTAGGGATGAAGGCCAACCAGTTGAATGCCGATTTGTACAAGACCTACAAGCTGTGAATGCTGCAGTACAGCCACGTGCACCCAATGTTATAATCCCTACAATATTTTATCACAAGTGCCTGCAGATACTAAGTTTTTCTGAGTGGTTGATCTCTCAAATGCCTTTTTCAGTGTGCCAGTGCACCCTGATAGTCAATTTTGGTTTGCTTTCACCGTTAATGGCAAACCATACAGATTCACTCGTTTGTGTCAAGGTTATTGTGAGAGTTCAACTATTTACAATGCAGCTCTTAAGGACAGCTTAGAGCCTTTAGTCCTGACTCCCGGACAGCATTGCAGTATGTTGATGATTTGTAGCCCCACCAAAGAGCAATGTGAGGCTGATACAGTGACTCTGTTATGGCATTTGGCTGATCATGGGCATAAGGCCAGTTTGTCTAAACTTCAATTTGTACAGTAGGAAGTTGTTTTTCTGGGTCATGTGATCACAGCAGCACACTTTTTTTGGGAATGTGCTCTTATTGTCGACAGTTTATCCCCAACTATGCTGAGTTAGAGGCCCCGTTGGGAGCCCTAATTTATGGTAAAGGTCTACAATCTTCAGACCGTTTGATCTGGACTCATGATGCAACACAGGCATTCACTGATCTGAAGCTTTTATTGCAGTCAACTCCCACATTAGGCCTCCCAGACCCACTCAGGCCTTTTACTCAGACTGTGGATGAAAAGAGTGGTTGTATGACATCAGTTCTTTTGCAGGAACATGGAGGGCGGCTGAGACCAGTGTCCTATTTCTCTCCTAAGTTAGACCCAGTGGCTGCTAGACTGCCTCGCTGCCTCAGGATATTCTGATCTAACTCTTCTTGTCCCCTATGCAGTCTCTATGATCCAAAAACAACAACAACAACAACAAAACCTCTCATCTTTCAACAGCCATTGGTTAAGATACAACACTGTTTTGTTGGATATGCCTAACATTACTGTGAAAAGATGCACTGTTCTTAACCCAGCCACTCGTTTACCTTCTCCAGATGATGGTGAAGCTCATGATTGTCTTGCTATTCTTCAACAGGCTTGCACACCCAGACCCGATCTGCGAGAGACTCCTCTTACTAACCCTGATCTTGTCTTTTATGTTGATGGTTTTGCCTTTCGAGATACTCAGTCTGGGTTAAACAAAGTGGGCTTTGCTGTATCAGCTGATCACTCCATAGTGCAGTCGGGCTCTTTGCCCTCTAACTATTCGGCACAGGCCGCTGAATTGATAGTCCTCACTGCGGCTTGCACACTAGCAAAAGGTTGCTCAGTGACTATCTATACAGATTCTCGCTACGCCTTTGGTGTGGTGCATGATTTTGGCACACCATGGAAACAGAAATTTTCTTAAATCTGATGGAAAGCCTATCTTACATCATGACAAAGTCTTAGCTTTATTGGGCGCTATTCTTTTGCCAAAACAGATTGCAGTTTGCAAAGCTGAGGCGTTCTGTTTTCTCTCACAAACACTCCCTGACTCCCTCTATGCATTTCAGTCATTTGCCTCTCCTCCCAAAGTAACCCAGTGGAGAGCATGTGGAGCTCAATACAAAGATATGGTTTGGTTCTGTCCGGATGGACGGCCCTGTTTACCTGAACATTTTTTTCCTCATTTTGCTAAATTGACACACGGGTTAGACCATGTGTCAAAAGTGGGAATGTCACAGGCAATAACACAACACTGGTTTACAGAGGTTTTTGCAGCATATGCACAGAAATATTGTCAATCTTGTGTTATTTGTGCAACCTACAATGCAGGAAGAGGTATTCCTGTCCCTGCAGCAGCTCACCCACCACCAGACAAACCATTTGATCACTTAATGATGGATTGCATAGAACTAACTGCAGACAAAGGGAAGAAGTATTGTCTAGTGATGGTAGATATGTGGTCTAAGTGGGTGGAAGCTCTCCAGAAAAACATGCTAACAGCCATGCAGTCACCAAGGCTCTGTTAACAGAAATCATTCCACGATGGGGAATTCCATCAAGAATCAGTAGTGATAACGGCACACACTTTGTAAACGCTGCATGTGGAGGCAGTGGGACAGTTCTTAGGCATTGAGATGAAAAAACATTGTGTATATCATCCACAGAGTGGGGGAGCAGTGGAGAGAGAGAATGGTACGCTCAAAGCAAAACTTGCCAAATGTTGTGAATGCCGCCAGAAGTAACCAGTGTATATAAAAGTCCTGAGGCCTGTAGGGTAATTATAGTTAAGTTTTTGCGACTAAATGTCTTTGGCGCAACATGACCCAAATGGATAAATCATGCTTAGCTTGGCAGTGCACGTGGTGGTCTACCTTTTCCCTTCCACAATAATACAGGGGATGCCAAATCTTTTCTCGTGGATATACCAACTACAGAGAGATATTTTTTCGGTATGTCATTGTAAGGGACAGTTTATGAGTATATCCCTTTGCAATAAATCATTTGCATGTCATCTAAGGGTCGATATTAGCGTTGTTTAGGTGTATCGGCAATCGGCCGATACACATGGCCGATACGGCCGATACGCATCCAGCGTCATTTACAGACAGGCGTTCAAGGGCAGCTCTGTGAAGACCCGCTATGCACGCTGCTGCAGCGCCACCCCTTCCCCCCACTGACAGAGTGGAGTGAACAGCCCTGCAAGCTGCCAAGGTAAGTTTTCAAACTTTCAGTGCCTCTATTGCTTTTTAAATGCATTAAGCATCAAGCAAAAAGCATTAAGCAGACACTTTAAAAAAATGCTCAATGGGCTTCCTGTTATTCATGTTATGGCGTGATGACAGGATTTTTTTTATTTAAATGATACTGATTGGTGGATTTTTTCTCTTTTTTTCTCTGCATACAGATGGCTGGTCAAAAAAACCCATTGTGGCAGCACTTCACTGAGGACTCTTCAGGGAAGGCTCGGTGAAATCTCTGTGATTTTCCAGTGGGTATGGGGACTGAAACAGCAAAAAGTAAGAACACAACCAATATGTGGACCCACTTAAAACGGCATCACCCGGAGACCCACGCTACTGCTCTTAAAGGGATGGAAACTCTACGGCTTCCAGACAGCCTACTGTTGCAGAAATGTTTGATGCACAACGGAAATGGCCAAATTCGGATAACAGATCCAAAAAGATTGATGTAGCAATCATGGAGATGATCGCCACTGACAACCAGCCCTTTACAGTTGCTGCAGATGTCGGCTTTAAAAGGTTGATGGCAATGCTGGAGCCCAGATATTCTCTAAAATCAGAAAAGTATTATCGCACTGTGGTTTTTGAAGATGTCCACTCCAAGGTTGAAAAGAAAATCAAAGAGTTAATCACCCTGGACAACGCAGGCCCTCATCTGTCATTTACCACTGATTGTTGGTCAGGAGAGACAGAATCTTTGATGAGTCTGACCTGCCATTTCATCGACAAAGAATGGAAAAGGCAACAAATTGTCCTGAATGTCAAAGCAATGCATGGTTCGCACACAGGGGAATACATAAGCGATGTGTTCCTCAGCCTACTAAAGTACTGGGACATTGATGTGGAGAGAGTCGTGTTGGTCCTACGTGACAGTGGAGCAAACATGATTAAAGCAACGAGGCTCGCTGAAGTTCCTGATTTAAGCTGCAGTGCTCATACTCTTCAACTGGTTGTTAATGATGGAATTAACAGCCAGCGAGCTGTGGCAGACATTGCTGCTAAATTGAAATCATCGGCAACCCACTTCAACCATTCAGTGCTGGCCAAACAGCGTTTGAGGGAGATCCAAAAAGAGCTTGACCTTCCTCAGCACCGAATCATCCAGTCTGTTCCCACACGCTGGAACTCCACCCTGCATATGCTGGAGAGCATGCTGGAGCAGAGGCAGGCACCAGTGATGTTCACAAGTCATTTTTTCCAAGTCCAAGTCAAGTCTCAAGTCTCTGTAGTCAAGTCCAAGTCTTTGACGGCAATGCCAAGTCAAGTCTGAAGTCAAGTCTCAAGTCTTTTGTCCCAAGTCAAGTCTCAAGTCTTTGACAGCAATGCCAAGTCAAGTCTCAAGTCAAGTCTCAAGTCTTTTGTCCCAAATCAAGTCTCAAATGACCGAAATAAACGTTATCATTATGGTACCATGTAAGGAAAGCACTATATAAATGCAGTCCATTTACAATAACCTATTAATTATTATTATTAATTATTATTATTATATCAAAATGCAATATCAAAATGGGTCAGAGCATGTTCACTTAGCATCATATCACTGGGGGACTAGAATGTGGACACTTCCATTTATTTAATGCTATGATCTGTCTGTGTCGCTTTGTCAGTGCCCAACACAGTTACTTTTTCCACATTAATGAAATCTGTTAAGCTCAGCTTCCCAGGGATATCAAACATTTGAAGAAGGTCAAAGTATGTGTGAACAGGAGCCTTGTTAAGAGGTAGGCTACTGTGCAATTCCAAACGAAACCTTAAAATAGTAGGCACACATAATTAGGGCTATTCTAATGTGAAGAAACATCCTGAAAGCTTTGTTCAAACAAAGTTTTTTTAATGGTTATTGTTAGTTAGCATTTGATATTGATTAGTGTATTTTTTTTTTTATTTAACCAACCATGGCCAACCAAAGCCAACAAGATGACTCAGCTCCTTGAACTTGAACAGCAGCAAATAAAGAGGCTACTGTAGTGTGTCTAAATTGAACCTACAACAAAAAATCTTTGGCAACAAATATGACCATGTCCTGGTAGTAATATGCTTAAATTCAGCGGGTTGTCTCGTCTGATCTGAGGTCGTAGTCGAAAGGGGCTTCCCCCCCCCCGAGGAGGAGGAAGAGGAGGAGGACGAAGAGGCTCACTTTCACCCGTGGGTCAGGGAGCTGGGGAGACCGGCCGGCCGCACGACCCGCCGCCCACCCGAAGAACCCTCTCCTCTCCCCGCCGGGGCCGGCGCACGCGGGGCGCGGTCAGCGCGGAGACGCGGGCGTACACCTGCAGCCGCGCCCGACATCGTGCGGGCCAACGACGGGGGCCAGCCCCGCTCCCTTTCCCCGACCCCACGGACCCACACACATTGCACGATGCTGTTCGTCTATTACCAGTCTGTGTGAACTCTTTATATCCGAATGAAATGACAAATGGCACAGGTCGAGACGAACCCGCTGTTGCCATTATCTACCATCGGTCGACTGACGTCTGTTCCTGACGTCTGTTGTACGCATGGGTAGTGAGTGAATGGAGGGAAATATTCAGGCTGCTTCTGGTTTTCATTGTCAAATATGACCTTGCAAACATTTCTACTTATAATGAAATTAAAAAATATTCACAAGTCACACACGAGTCACAACAGACAAGTCCAAGTCAAGTCTCGAGTCATTGGGAGCAAGTCTAAGTCAAGTCGGAAGTCTTTGTTTGCGCGACGTAAGTCCGACTCGAGTCCAAGTCGCTAACTCGAGTCCCCATCACTGGCAGGCACTCACTGTGTATGCAGGGGAACATGGGAAGATATCGGTCTTGACAGCAGATCAGTGGACTCTTGTGGATAATTTGATTGCCATACTGAGCCCACTGGAACAAGTTACACTTTAAATGAGTAGGTCTGACTCTACTATTTCATGTGTCATTCCATGCATCACAGTGCTTAAGATGTTGCTGGAAGCCGAAGGTCCCAAGACGAGGGGAATCGGAACACGTCCGCGACACTATGCTGAAAAGCTTGAAGGGCCGATTCGACAAGGCAGAAACAACAAGATGCTTGGTCCTTGCCACAATACTGGATCCTCGCTACAAGGGTCATGCCTTGGCAACTGCCACAGTCACGAGTGCCAAGGACTGGATTAAAGAAGAACATCACAATCTAATTGAGGCTGAAAAGCAACACAGGGCTGCGTCAGAAGGTCAAGCCGAAGACCCAAAAAAGAGGAGAGTGGAGGAAGGAGAGGAAGAGGAAGTGGAGGAAGTCGCTGGTCCATCTGACATGTTGGAGAAAATGTATGCCAGCCTTCTTGCACAAGGAGGACCAACCCCGGGTGAAGCTGATGAGGAAGATGACCTGTTGTTCTCACATCAGCTGGACCTGTACTTGAGAGAGCCATTAATTGACAGGCAGAGAGACCAGCCACTTGAATGGTGGAAACAAAATTCGGTGCGACTGCCCCACCTGGCTAAACTGGCCAGAAAGTTTCTCAGCTCTCCCCCCTCCTCTGTGCCCAGCGAGAGGGTCTTCAGCGAGGTCAGCCACATATATGATAAGAATAGGTCCAGACTGACAGGGGAACATGCTGAGCGCCTCTGCTTCCTCTATTACAATCTACAGCTCCTTAACTGGGATTATTGAGAATTTACAGTGAGTGATGTGTGGGGTAACTAAAGACTTTTAAGTGTCTGTCATGCATATTATGCACAATTTTGTTTATTTATTATTATTTTATTTTTTTACACAACTTAAGACTATTAAGAGTCTGTCATGCATATTATGCACAATTTTGTTTATTTATTATTATTATTATTTTACATTTTTTTATTTTGCTGCTTTGTTACTTGTTCTTAACGTCAGTTCAGTCACTTGAAATATTTATTATTTTATGTTATTCAGCTTTTCTAAAAGCACCAAGACACTTTATTTTTGTATTACTTGGTTGTTCATTGTTTATTACTTGAAGTTCTACCTCAATTTGATTATGTTAAATAAATGGCTATTTATTTTTAACTTGAGACCTGGAATATTTGTCATTTTTTAAACTTTTTTTAACCCATATCGGTATCGGAAATCGGGTATCGGAAATCGGGTATCGGCCATGGGCCATGGGGAAAAAAAACGGTATCGCATCGGCCATCAAAAAACCCGTATCGGTCGACCCCTAATATCATCCCTCCCATTTAGTTTCCAATTTTGTTATAAAGATACGTGAGCACTCTATTCCAGTGCATAGAGCCGGGTATAACGTGTCTTTTGGAACTGCCGTGGTAACTAGGCAACTGTGGCGATGTGAAGAAACCTTTATGTGTACTTGCCAAGAGAATGGTCAGGTTGTTGTGTTCTGTTAAATCACACCATGTCTGGTTTGGCCGTATTGGCAACAGCAGTCCAACCACCGAAACACCACCACCTTAAACGAAGCATGGCAGAGTTTTATACCATTGATGCCTATCATTGGCGGATTTCCCTTGGGGAAAAAGTGGGGCATTGGTCTTTTTCCCTGGTATGGAGTGACATTTTTGGCAGACCACCTGGATAATTGTCCATGTCTTTGTGTTTGCTAATCAGACTATAAATGGCTTTAGACTTCTTTCAACTACTCAACAATCTCATCGTATGACTTTGCTGAAAGATGAGATGGCCCTAGATTATCTTACTGCACGTACCGGTGGTTTGTGTGTAACCCTTAATTTGACTGGTGATGCATGTGTGACTTTAACTCCTGTTAATAATGACAATATAACTTATGTTATTCATGCACTTGAGAAGATTCGAGATGAGTTTGGGCCCTCTGCTTCGGCAGGAACCTCCTTTAATGCATGGTTGAGCTCTAGATTTGGACCCTGGGGCGCAATGGTTTTTCCAACTTTTGTTACATGTTCTTATTACCCTAGGATTAATATTATTCTTTTGTACATGCACCCTGACTTGTATGAAAGCCTTGATGCATCATTGGATAGGCAAGACAGTGACTGGTCAATATGCACTCTTGTCACAGGCTGAACTTTTGTCAAAAGTTCCCTGTTAGTGATTGCGGTTCCTCAGCTTCGTCTGAGGATGCGATGTAAACATATGATTTCTTCCCTTTTTTTATTTTTCTTTACATATACTTTTGTAATCGACACAGTAGGGTGTATCCTTCACAAAAATAGTAAACGTCTATTTCTAACAGGCAATCTGTATGATGACATGTCTTGAATCCTTGTGAATTGTCATGTTTGATGTGAAATGATTGTCTGTATTTTTTTTGATTAATGTGTAATCAAAAGGGGTAATGAGCTGTTCACGTGACACGGACAATTTAGTTCCTGAGAGGGGGGGGGTCAGAATAGCAGGCACTTTTGGACCATCAGACGTCAGCGAGACCGCCCCCTTCATGACGAAAGTTAAAAATACATCAAGCTGCCGCGGACACTGCTCAGGAGGGGAGTGCGAGAGAGACGGAGTGGGAGCACTATAGGACTGACTCAACGAGCTTTCAGTTAACACATTAACAGCTTTAGGAGACTTGCCTCTTTTGTTTTAAAGCAAAACAATAATTAACTGTATGTCCACGCTTCTTGCAAAAGAAACAAACCCTGTCACTTTCCTTAACTCCAGCAATCTCCCTAACACCGGGCTTTGCACTGGCATCGCCATTCACTTTTTGTGCCACAGGGGCCCTGGGTGCAGAGAAGCTGCGGTCCCCAGAGGACTGTGGCCTATAAAAACTGCCCCTATGCGTGAGGACATACTCATCAGCGAGCACTGCTGCCTCAGATTTTCAACACTTTACGATCATTAATGTGTGTCACAATTCGATCAGGCAAACACATTTTTTAAATCCTCCAACAACACCAACTCCCGAAGGGCAGCAAAATCAGCAACATCCAGAGCACGACACCAACGATCAAACAACACTTCCTTCTCATGGCTGAATTCTACGTATGTCTGTTCAGACTTCTTAAAACGACGGATCCTCTGGCGATATGCCTCAGGCATCAACTCGTATGCCTTAAGCACCGCTTCCTTGACACGATCATAATTCAGACTTAAATCAGACGGCAAAGACGCGCAAGTATTCTGGGCTTTACCTGTGAACACACATTGCAAAAGCAAAGGCCAAACCTGCTTGGGCCAATGCAAGGACTCAGCTACACGCTCGAACAGGGTGAAGTACTTGTCAACATCTTTATTATTAAAAGACGGGACAAAACAGATGCATTTATTGACATCAAAATCACTGGGGGAGGAGGGAGGGTGAGACGGAGGGGTTTGTTGTAACTCCAATTTTAACGGACTGAGGACAGCTCAGAGATCAGTTTGAGAGAAGAGAAAACTATGTAAATGGTAAGTAAAACTTAAATTATTATCCCACAACATCTAGTATTGGTAGCTTAATGTGGTAACCAAATAGCTGTGTCTTAGTTATAACCTAAAAACTTCACCTCTGCGACTTAAGCCGTTTGTTGCTTGCTAGATTTTTTTCCCCCTTCGCTAGCTAGTTTTTTTTACCTGGTAAAATACTTTTCCTATAATATTTGTTTCCGTCACTTGTGACACACACTTCGATAGACTATCAAAGTCTAGCAGTGCAGGGATATTTTTTCCGTCAGTTGTGTGTGTATTCAGTTGTGGTATAGTTATTGTCGTAACGTTGTGGCAACGTTAGGATTGCCAACTGTCCCTTTAAAAAACGGAGTCGTCCCTATTTAGAAACAAAAACACCGGTCCCGTATTGAGCTGAAATTGGACGCACTTTGTCCCGTATTACTGTGTGAATCAAAAAATAGTCAGTAAAATGCCAATGGAAAGTGAATAACAGGGCGCTTTATATGAAAATTTAGGTAAACCTGTTCCCCGACCCTGTCCTGCTCTGTGACTAATGAGGTGACAGCATATTAACACACGAGTATGACAATACAAAATACGCTCATCCCATTGGTACTGTTGTCTTGGAGACGTTAACCGAAGATGGGAAAAACACGCATTCGTGGGTGACAGTGACACAGAAAAAAAGTATATTTACATTTGGGCTCGTTACTTACTGTATTTACTGCTAACTATTTCTTGATGTACGTTGTAGTAGCCACTTCTTTTTCTCACTGAAATTTCTCTTGGTAGTTTTTCTCACCATACCTTAGACCAGAGCTTGCCTGTTGTTATTATAATAAAGCGGATTGTAAACAATATTCAAGCTCTGCAAACACACTAAGTCGACTGGCTTTGTAAAAGTAATCATTAATCTTTCTGTTCTTTCCAAAAGATGGACGAGTTTGTAAAGGAGAAACTGAATGAATGGTCTCTGACTGATGTTAATTAAATGTTAATTTAAAATTAAATTAAAATTTTTATTCAGTATATAATACATTGATGTTTTTTAAAGTTTGAAATTATGTTTGAAAAGACCAAACCTAAAAAAAATATGGATGTCACTGGCTGTCAGGCTTCTCAGCTGTTCACACTCCTCTTTTGAGACAGAGTAAGCAGTAATAAGTGGTGTCATAATTTAGTTAGCATTATTGAGGACTTGTATTTGAATTGTATGAAGATGGGTTGAAAATGAGTGAAGTGGTCCTTTAATGTTTAATTAATGTTTTATTTTTACAGATCAACAGGGTGACATAGCGCCGCAGCTGCTGCCAGTGCTGCTCCCAACTGTGACATACAAAATTGGAGGGTAGGTGTACCGCCCCAGCAATCTGGAGGTTCACAGGGCCTTCATTGACATCCAGCCGGTGAGTTAAGACAGTGCTTTTCAAAAAATGTCACGTCAAGGACCCCTATATGTGTATTTGGACCCCATCTTGCATCGTTTTGTGGAGACCCCAAGAGAAGACTTACAGTATTTAAAATCTTTTCAAGGCCTGGGAATACTGACGCTCCTCCCCTAGCATGAGTACATAGGGGTATTCTATGCTATTTGCTACAGTCGCCAGGTACTGCACCATGTTTGTTCCATTTTTTGTTTTTGATATAAACTACCCAAAACTATGTGCCCAGGTTTGGGAGTTTATTCAGGCGTGCATCTTTGAAATACCAGGTCATGAGTCCAATGCTGTGAAGTTGATCAGGTCTCAACTTGCTGCGATGGAGTCATCCAACACTCTCAGTTAGTTAAGCTGCAAGTTCAGCTCTCATCATCTTCACCCCGTTAAGTGTTGTGTTAAGTTAAGTGTTGTGTTAAGTTAAGTGTTGATGTTTAAATTATTCAGGCAAAAACCTAAGAACTTTCTTTTTTAATATTTAGGTTATTGTATGTATGTTTGACTTGGCATTGTATTATTGGTTCAAACTGTTTTTTTTTCCAGATTTAGTTTTTACCAGCCAATGTTTCCCACACACACACAAAGTTTTAAAGTTTTAATGTGAACTTGTAATGTCAAATGTCAATAAAATAATGACATTATGTATTTGTTTCATTGAATAATTTCATGTTTAATAACAATTTCATTGTATAATACTAAGGTTAATGTTCATTAAATAATGCTGATTTTGCTCTCAAACATTTTGATTTTAACCCACTTCTTTGGTAACATTAACCCAACAACATGGCTGTGTTTTAGCCCATTTATTAGTTAATATAACCCAACAACATTGTTCTATTTTAGCCCATTTATTGGGTAACATGAACCTAACAGCAGAGTCATTTTTAACCCATTTTTGGGTAAACAGTCTCAACCCAACATTCTGGGTCAAGCCCATAACCCAGGGGTGGCCAACTAGTCAGAGACTAAGAGCCACTTTTTTTTCTGTGTTACTGCAAAGAGCCACATTATACACATGCGCACTAGGGATGTAACGATACACTAAACTCACGACACGACTCGAGTCACGATTTTTTGTTTACGATACGATTTTTTCACGATTTTTTTTAAATCAAAATGAGCTACAGACAAATTCTGACCAAATAAAATTATCTTTTTATTTGTAGGAAAAAAATCTCTCTTTACATAAACTCTCAAACAGTTTGTGTTCTTATTAGGGCTGCCAGCAAGCAGCTGATCTGACCATTACCTTTCAGCTTGAAGTATGAGCTAACTGAAAATAAAAACAATTAAGATGATAGCTCATTAACCCTTTAATGAGAGTCCACGGCCCCAGGTAACGGCGAGGTCCGGGCGCTGTAAACACAGAGCCAGTCGCGGCGCACTGCCTCAGAGGAAATGCACCCGACAAGCGCCGGTGAGAGATCCCATGAGGGGATCCTCACGCATGGTGCGGCAGTCCCTGACCCGAGTTTAATCCCCCGTGCAGACTGCGCAGAAGCAGAGGCGATTTTTCTCACCAGGCAAGCCAATCAGCTGCTTGGGGCCCCCACTAGCTGGCGACAGAGAGCCGAAATTTGCACAGAGTCGAGAGTGAAGAAACGAAATTTGCGTTTTGAAAAGTCATTCGCTGAGTCTAACTCTCGTGGGTTTCCCGTTTACAACAAGCTGTTGGGAGGAACAAAATGCTAAGCAGCCAATTGCGTGACCACATTTGAACACAAGTTGATTAAAACATATCTCCGATCAACTATGTCCCAAGACAGACTTTCTGGTCTTGCACTCATCTCTA
Organism: Collichthys lucidus; assembly: GCA_004119915.2. Classification (NCBI taxonomy): domain Eukaryota; kingdom Metazoa; phylum Chordata; class Actinopteri; family Sciaenidae; genus Collichthys; species Collichthys lucidus. Next base: position 7,476,598 of record CM014095.1, on the reverse strand, counting down.
TTGAGTACAGGGTGCGAAGGTCTTTGGATCTTGAAGACATGGTCACCGCGTTTGCTCAAGCCAAGGCCCGGAAACAGATCATGTGAAGACATCTCTTACACCAGTGGTTCTCAACTGGTCTGGCTTCGGGACCCACCATCACCCCTAAAGGACAAGTCGTGACCCAAATTGAGGAAAATTTTCAACTTCTCAAATTTATTTAATGAAAAGATGGTGCAGTTTGAACCTGAGACAGTATTCCAACACAGTGCGATGCAAAACGCAATGCTAAAGAGGGAAATATTAACAATTAGCTGCCTTTTAATTAAATAACAAAAAGTGCATCTTAAGAACACAAGGTAATACAACAGACTCAAAAGTGCTTTCATGCAAACATGAAATAAAAAAATTTAAAAAACTACTGAGAAGTAGTTTAAAAAAGACTGAAAGTAGTCACTCACTGAATCTTACAACCAAACACTGAACTGAAATGATTCAGTGTCTTGAGTAGCTGCTTTTATCTACAAACTCAAAATAAATTAAACAAAAAGTGATATTCAAAAAGCTTCAAGTATACAAAATTTACTTTTCTTCTGATTACATATACTTATCAGTAGGTAAATACTGAAAAACATAAGGAAAATTAAGCAGCACTCACTTCAACCATAGGTATACGATGTGCCACCCAGTAAGATGCACGGAGTGCCTGTTCTTGCTTCGAGCATGAAGAAGTAAGACACTTTTATGATGACCTCAGGTCTTGCAGTCGTCTTCAAAAGTACTCAACAGGTTTATCTTTGAGAGAAGGATGTTTTGTTTCCAAGTGCCGCTTCAGTTTTGACGGCTTCATGCTTTCTTGTGCCAGAACCTCGGTGCACAAAACACACTGAGGTTTTTGCCCTCTTTTGTCCTCAATGTAAGAAAACCCATATTTCATGTAGTCGGTGTTATACTTGCGTTTCGACATGTTAAATTAGCTTTTGAAAACAAACGTTGTGGGTCTTCTTCTATGCAGTAAAATGGTGGGTGTCTATTAACATTACAAGGCTTTATCTCCACCTACTGTGGCGATTGTGAATAGACGGCACTCCGCGGCATAAAAAATCCACTTCAAAACAAAAGCACAGGATTTTGTTCTTAACATTTTTTTCCCAGGCAGAGGCCCGCGACCCACTGAGAACGGGTCCGCGACCCACTGTGTTTAGCTTTCTTGCTAAATAAGCTAGAGTGAGTTTATACGTCACTTTTGAAATCCCCAAAACTATCCTCACCTTTGCTCCGATCTGGTTTCCACACTGGCCTGCCTGCAGATGAACAATTTCCCTCATTTTGGTTGATTAATTGCAAAACTTCTTCCTGACAACTGTTACAAAGTTGTTACCGCTCGAACGCTCCAGCAAAAAGCACAGGATTTTGTTCTTAACATTTTTTTCCCAGGCAGAGGCCCGCGACCCACTGAGAACGGGTCCGCGACCCACCACCAGTTGATAATAACTGTCTTACACTATTGTCTCTCCACAGGGGCTCTACAGCCCCCCAGGCGGTGTTGGGTGTAGGGTAGCGTTAAAAAGATCAAGCTTATTGGGGGTGGTGCTGCATATATTGGAGGTTATTGGTCCATTTTATTTTTTGGAGGTATATGGTGAGGTTCAGGGGGCATTTGTTTTTAAAAAAAAGTTGAGAACCGTTGCCTTACACAAAGACTTAAAGTTTAAAGGCTTTTCTTTTGTTTGTTTGTTTTAATATAATGTTAAAATAATAGATTTTAATATAATATTATATTTGATATTGCACTCTCTGTTAAAATAAACAGAAACTTCACAATGTTAACGTTCAATGTTTGTGTAAGTAATATTTATAACTTGTGAAATAAAACAAAACTATACTTGCTACAATTTGTTGGTTATTTATTAAAATTACAAAGGCCCAGAGTGAAATTCTGTTGGGGGGGTCGGGCGGTGGGGGGCCCGCCCAATGAATTTCTGCTTGGGGCCCCACTGGACCCTAGAATCGCCACTGCGCAGAAGTTGCGCGGAAGTTGCGGTGATTGGTTAAAATTGCAACACCGCCCTGAATTCACAGGGATTCACTGAAGTTGTGTTGAAGTTGCAAATCACAACATCGTGAATTCCTGGAGGGTCTGTGTTATGGTATCATTTACAGTACAGTCAGGTCTGCCGCCGATTACCACTACTGCGCATGTGCATAGGTGTGTGTGTGTGTGACACAGAAAAGCAGAGGCGGCAGTGGAAGCTGCAGCCACAACGTAACCTATTTCTAATTAAAAAAAGATGAAAAACAACATATCCTACTTCTCTCGCATTCGCCAAGAATCGCGATTCATTTTTTTCTGTCAACCTATGCGAGTCGTCACGCATTTGTACCGATTTTAATCGCGTCACGATGCATCGTGCGTTACATCCCTAATGGCAACGCCAGCCAAGCATATTTGACGCATGTCATGTTAAAGCTCCTGAAGAGCCGCATGAAACTAGTTAAAGAGCCGCATGAGGCTTGGGAGCCGCGGGTTGGCCAGGCCAGCCATAACCCAACCCTGTTGGTCTAAAACAACCCAGCATTGGGCAGGTCCAACTTTGGACCAGTGTTGGGTTACCCAAATTGGGTTATTTTCAACCCAGCAGTTTTAAGAGAGAAAACACGCCAAGAAAACACTAGCCAAAAAACGTGTCGCAACAACAAAGGCACACAACGAAGTCAACCGGATACAACGCGCCACTTATAGACACAACACTCAGTTGGAATCAACAAAAAGCTGAAGACCAACTCGAAATAGACGAGCCTCCAAATATGTTACGGACCTCAAGGGCTCGCAAGGCCTGAAACATTTTGAAAGAAAACAAAGACAAAAGTTGTCACTAAACCAATAGTAATTTTTATTAATTCAAAAACAAACGAAATAATTCCCCAAGAAAATAACAAAACAAAAGGGTTGGACGTTCCTGGCCAAAACAAACAAAATGAGAGAACGAGAACACTGAGCCAGCCACCCAGCGTCCACTCCCAAACTAAGCCTGCCTAAAACCCACTACCTAAATGAAAAGAAAAGACCGAAAACAGGACTACCAGGGAACCCCCGAACCAAAACTTAAATAACAAAACCCAAACGTCTACACGAGAGAGAGACATGAGAGAGACACCTCCTTAAGTCAGCTCATGCTGACGAGACAATGAGTCTCACCTAGGGTCTCCTGTGCACAGAGAGAGAGAGGGGAGAAAAAGGGGTGGGGAGAAACAAACACACGCCCACACACACAGTTCTTCCTCCTGGCCACACAGGCAGTGACAGTCTCCATCATCTTGTTCATTGCTGTGTTTATCTTCTTACATTTGACTGGAGGAAGTCTTTTTGACGACAACTTTGTGAAGTCCATCCGAGTCTGAATCTGCCTCGTTTCACGCTGTACAGAGGAAAAGATGCAGTTGACTCGGTTCAGTCAGTGAATCGTCTGGGTCTGCTGGAGCAATTGTCGGTCTCCTGAGTCTTGGGTGTTTCCGGCTCTGTACGGATATACTCGTGCAGGATGGATCTGAATCTGAATCCGGGTCTGTGCTACCGAGTCTGAGTCTGCTCTGCAGGAAGTTACGCTGACCCACGGTCGTCTCACCTGAGTGCAGGCTACCGAAGCTATGCTAGTGGTGGAAACAAGCTTATTGTCCACAATAATATCAGAATTTCTGGCAGCCTTTTAGGGACTGGGACATATTGTAATGAGATTGTACAGGTAAACAGAGAGGAGTGAATGGCGCGTTTTAATTTGCATATGTGGCCCGCAAATGTAGGCGGATGTAGGACGGTAAAGATCTGGGTTAATGGAGACTATCCCAAGTCAGTTAGAGGATCCGGGTTAATAATCCTACAATAGCTATAGCTACAATTAAAACATATATATGTTTGCCCTATGAAAGCGTCTGCATGACGATTTGGTGCATTACAAAATTAGTTCTCTTAACAAATTTAGCCACAGTAAAAGTGCTGTAAACATGCCAGTCTGAGCTAACATAATGTAACATGATGAAAATAAAAACACACTTACCTTACTTGAGCAAAATGGTTGTGGGCTCCACGTAGTTGTCTATCGAGAAAATGTCCAATTTGCGCTCAGGTTCAGCAGAGAGCCCTTTAAACCGGTTTAAACTGGTATCTACGGAGTTGGCCCAACTTAACTCAAAAATCTGCTTAAAGATTTACAAATCTAAAATTGTAATTAAGACAACAATGAGAGAAAATTGCTGGAGGGACAAGACAACATACAAGATTTTATAGGTTGCATATTGCAAAGATTTATTTCTGAGTCAGTTTAATTAGAAAACTCTAATGAGATCAACAGTGTTGAGTTACCATTTTTACAGTGTACGCACTTCTGCCGAGTACGAGTACAGTGATCCCTCGCTATATCGCGGCTTCACTTTTCGCGGACTCGCTGTTTCGCGGATTTTTTTCAGTGTCATTTTGCATGCTTTTTTTTTTTTTTTACAGCGTACTGTACAGTATGAACGCGCATTGTGTTCTGCGTCCTGATTGGCTAAGGGAGAACCGCACATGTGTTCTGCGTCCTGTTTAAGGGAGTACTGTACAAAATGTGTGTAAAAGGGTGTATAAAAGTGTGTGGTTAGGTTAACATGTATAATAATTGTAAAACTCACTTCGCGGATTTCGTTTATTGCGGGTTATTTTTGGAACGTATCCCCCGCGATAAACGAGGGTTCACTGTATTATACGAGTAACACGAGTCGCTGTCTGTGCTGGGATTGAATGAAAACCCTCATTGGGTAGCTGACGTGTGTGCGTTCTGTGATAGGCCAGTCACAGCGCCCCTTCCCTACACACAGATGTATTGTGTTGCTGTGTCCTGCTCTGATCACTCACACTCAGAGAACACCTCCCTGTCTCTCCCTCAGTCATTCAGGTTCATGGGTATTTTCCGTTAACGTTTAAGGTTTCTTCAGGTTCAGGTTTGCTTTGATTTCGGTTTGTACTTATTCACCAGTAGAGTTCTGGTATATGTGGGTTTGTTTCGGACGTGGTGCTTGGTAAAATGCGACTCGCGTCTGCCTGTTTTTTCTTTTTTAAACTGTCAGCTGGCTCTAACCAGAGTGTCTGACACTTTCTTGCTGTATTTCATAAAAAAATAAAGTTAGTGGTATAAATATTACAACTAAAGCTACACACAACACACTCTCTCACTCTGTCTCTCTCTTACTGACTCACTCTCTTACACACACACACCTGGTGTGGAAATAAAAAAAACTTGTTCTGTAAAAAGTTTGTTTGCTATCATGATCAGAACCATTGATCTGAAGCTCAATGCTGATGCTGTCCTGTAAATAGTTTTCTAATCAGCAATAAATATAACAATTATAACAATATAACACGGGATTCACACAGGAGGCGGAACGGTAGTGCCGCGGTACTTTGCCCGGTGTCAACTCACACCAGATGCTTTTCAGCCGCGGAACGGCAGCGGAGCGAGCCGGCCGTTTTCACGCAAGATCACGAGATCACACGCAAATCCAGATAAACAGTGTATAAAGAAAACAACAACAAACAGCTGACTTTGCTTCTCCGACGTGGAGGAGATTATAAAAAGCATCTGTTGTGTCATAAATGATTGTGTGTTGTTCCACTTCAACAATTAGTCTCTCATCGTCCATGTTGAGACCCTTTGATCGATCTTTGATCACCTGCTACCACCGGTCATGACGTAACAATGATTTGAAGTTGTAAAAAGCTACATGAACTGCTTATTGTGTTTTATTTTGTAAGGGGGCGGAAGTTTATTATGTTGATTCTGTTTCCTGTCTGGTGCGCAGTGCTCTGTTGAAATTTACGAGGTTCAGCCGCGGCTCGCGGTAAAAATAGGAATGAAACGAAAAGCTCGCGCTGTGGCGCGGTGAGCCACTTCTGGGAGGCTTCTGGACCGCGCCCTGTGTGAGTGCTCTCATTGACTAGACTGACTTCTATTTACTACGGTGACCGCGGCGGTACCGTGCCGCTTCTGTTTCGCCTCCTCTGTAAGTTGGCCTTAACCCATATCAATTACATGCTTAAAATAACATACTGGTTAAAGCCCCGTCCATTTCAAGACAACTTGGCCCACTTCTGGATTAAATCCCGCCCACTCCGAGTACAGATACGGATACAGATAATTCATATGGTTAACAGATACAGATAATGCTGTACTCGCTCATCCATACTGGCATGTTTTAGAATGCTGGCATGTTCTAGAATGTTAGTGTGTTATAGGATAATGCTATGTAACAAAATGTTATGTTGTATCACTGTGTTCCAAAGAGCTACACAGGAAGGCTGTAACCGTAGGCCACAGTTTGCACTTCAGTATGGAACAATTCTGAGGTTTGAGGCTATAGTTCTCTTCCTAACACGAGGATTGGCGTGAGTTGCTGCCATGTAAAGGAATTCAGTATCTTGTGCATTTGTCCACAACCAACGGTATGATGGGAGATTGAGCTTGACACAGGCACTGGTGAAATGCAGGAAACATTGTGGATGTTCTCCCTGTCATGATTAAGACAGAGCTGTGCTTTAAGGCAAAGCTCCAAGTTTACAAATTCATGTTAAACCAAATCCTCATACATAATCTTTGGGTAATGTTTGTAAAAAAAATTAGATCAGTAGCCAGTATGAGTTTCCTTCACAGGGTAAGAGGGCTCACCATTAATTATAACAAGGTTGCACATCTACAGACTGGTCAAAGTTGACCAAAGTTGGTCAGAGTTTGTGTTGAAGGAACCCAGTTACGTTGGGTCAGGGATCTAAACCAGATGACTGTACATCTACAGCAATGACTTTAGGGGTTCATCAGGAACTCCTGACCTGCAAGTTAGTCTGTTTCTCTCAGATGTTGTTTTATCACATAAAAACAAATTAGCAAATTAGCTAGCTGTCACATATTAGTTCAGGTCTGCTCCAGTGATCTCTGCCAGACCAACCTAAAGTCAGTTAACTTTAAACGTCCTCACACATGATCAGCTGTGAAACTGCTCTTTGCTGGCTATGCTATTGTTTTTCTTTCTGGAGAGTGATGGTCAACTCGGCTAAGTGCTGCTCTTTGTGAGGCACATGGCTCAAAATGACCTGAGAGCACTATGGTCATATTATTTAAACTTTGACCCCAGGGACTGCTGCACCTTTGTGAAGTGAAACCAAAAAGATAAGCCAAGGTAAAGAGCAGAGAGTGATGGAAGAAACTAAACTCTCAAAATCATTACGGCATTGAAAACATACCTTGATCCGGGAGAAGTACTGCATGGTGCAATGTGGGCAACCAGTTTTGTGAATGGGCTGGTAACTTAGCTGTTTATGTAGCTATGCATACATATAGCTAAACATACACAGGGATACACTTCATATAACACATGTGTATGTGTGTGTATATATATATAGCTAGATAGATAGATAGATATATATATATATATATATATATATATATATATATATAGCTAGATAGATAGATAGATAGATAGATAGATAGATAGATAGATAGATAATATGTATATGTTAGCTTAGCAATGGTGTCCCACTGTTCTGGCCTCAGCAAACACTGTGCGCTTGTCTTTTGGTTCTATGTGACATAATAACAGCAGAAAGACTGAATGTACTTGCGGTTTGAAATCATGGACACTATTGCTGTATGCTAAATGTATGGTCATTTCATACTTATGTTCCCTCCTTAGTATTAAGGTTATTGATAAATCACACTCAAACCTTATCAAACCTCTCCTCTATACCCCAAAATTGTGACCAAAGAAAACCACTGACACTGAAAAAAATAAAAGAAATAAATCAGTGAAAAGTACCAAAAAAATAAATAAATGGATGGCTGCTTCTTTGACTTCCGTTCTCCCATAAATTAAAAATAAATATTCTCTGTTGAGCTTCTTGCCTAATCCTATAATCTTTTAAACTCCTTTAAAAGGTTGTCTCCTTACACTGATTGCTGAAGTTTTCCGGTTGGAAAATGGTGTTGACAAACTGATCAGAATTTAGCAACATTCAAGTACAAATTTTATGACAGTTTTGGGGTTATTTGCTCATGTTGCCAGCCGGGCTACTGTAATTGAAATCTGATCAAACCACAGCCACACAGTCCTTATAAATCTGAAGACTGATTGTTTATGTGCTTATTTTGTCATTAATAATAATAAAAAAATCTTTGGAAAAGAAATAAAGAAAAACAAAATATTTGAAACCAAGTTTTCAGAAACTTTAAAGCTGCCTCAATTTTATTGTCTAGATGATTCTGAGAATGAGGACAAATATTTAAAGTGGTAAACTATGACCATTAGTAACTGCATAATTGAATTTATCGAAGGACTACAATTTAATTTTAGAGAAAAAAAGAACATTTTATTTGTTATCAAACTGATGAAAAAAAGGGTTATGAAAAATAACAATTATAACAAAAAAATATGATTTTCAGGCAAGAAAAATACCGTACCTCCACATCGTCAAATGGTAATGGCAGATAATGGAAACATAAAAATAGTAAAATATTCATGATAAGAGGTGACGAGACAATGATTTGAGGTGACCAGTCCCACTTAGAGCCAAACAAAAAACAGCTCTTTAGCTATTTAAAACTAAAAACCCCCATCAATAATATAACCTCTGTATTTCTCTCTTTGTCATAACTCAGTTTTCTCTTTCAAAAATATAGAACACTAGTGTAACCCAGAACAAAAAAGCCATGATACAGAAGAAAGGGCACCTTGTATTTGTTGGACAACTGCAAGTAGTTAAATATTCATGCAACTTTAGAAACATCTCTGGTTAGATCTCTAGGCTAACAATACATTTTTATTCTTTATGAAATATCAATATGATGCTCCACATTCTGATTAAAGTTTTTCTCCATGTAAATTAACAGTTAATAGATTTTGTCATGAAATACGCTGATAAACCATATGTTCAGTCTGTACAATAGAGGTACTAAAAATTACAACTGTCATGGTATATGTACAATTTCCTACCTACAAAGTACAACAGCTAGCATGTAATAAAATATGTAAACAAATTTCTTGTTTTTTTGACACAGTTGACTGTGACAGCAGATAGAATTCACACTTTCAACATTTGATTTATTTCTGTATACACATTTGTTAACAGTGTTGTAGTACTGCATTTGTTTCCTGACACCTCCATAAAAAAAGAGAATGATAGGCAATGAACCAACATACAGTTTTGCAAAAAGATAAAACCACCACTGGCTGTGCATCAATAATAGACCTTTTTCTTTAAGAGATTGTTTTTTTTCCATGGGTAACATTTTTGAGAGCTTCAAAAAGAGGACAGGGGCTAAGTTCTGATCTGATGATGAAGAATCGTTTTGGCATCAAAGAGAACATGGTCCAAGTTGAACACTGTATACTGGACTTTTACTGTACTGGACTTTACTGTAGAATCAGGATGGCATGCATTTCACAATCAGTTGCATTTTACCAAGAGAAACGGCCACTTCTTTCCACAAAGTGAGCCACTCTGTCTGTCAGACGATGAGAATAGTCGTGGTGATTCAAGATGCCACAGGGAACAGATTCAGATTCTGCTCATGGCAATGTGCTCACTTGATATCATTTTATACACAGAAATAGTTTTCTTTTCTTGCTTTTCTTTTTGTCATTTTGTTTCTTTTGCTTAAAGCAAAAATAAGTTAGACACCACACTTGTATTATGTATAAACCATAGAAATCTGTCATATTCTGATATAACAAGAGTCCTTTTTTAGTTTTACAATGATGGTGTGCCTGACCCCCTCTTGTTAAGCACTACATGTTGCTTACATGCTGAAAATGTAGAAGATTATGAGCCTTTTGTAATTAACAATTTTACAAAAAAGTTTTTTGTTCAATGCCAAGGATCACATAGCTCTAAAAGTCACTTAGGAGAATGATGTAGCTGTGAAATATTTCTATACTGATAACGTCTCTGACCAGATAGAAGAGTAAGGTCTCTAAAGTTGCTATTTAGCCTTGTCATTATGCTTACAATAGTAAGTGTGCTTTATATTACAGTACATATCATCAGTTCAACTACTCAGCACAGTATAGGATTATTCAAGTTCCACATTATACCATCATTTGTCATAGCTCCTCACAAGGAAACCGATAAGTAAATGTTCTCTTAGTGCTTTCTTTCTTCACTCTCTCGTGTTCACGAAAGTCTCACAGTCACACGTAATACTCCTTATCCTTATTTTTCTGTTTCTTGTTGCTGCCTTTCAAGCTCTGCTGTTTGTCTTTCATGACAGCGCCATTGCTCTGCACAGCTGAGTTGGTTATGTAGTTCCTGCTCTCGTCCACCTGGTAGGAGCCTTCATCCCTGTTCCTGTACTTATACATGGCATACAGAAGAATGAGGATGCACAGGGCAGCGGCCGCCACTATTCCGATGACCATCCCGGTGGTGCTGCTAGATTCACGGACCACTTCCGAGGGCCCTGGAACTCGCCTGACGCCCGGCTCTGTGGGGAGTGCTGTGGGTATATTACGGAACATTGGGGAGGTTATTAATGGGCCCCTCAGCTTGGTGCTGTCTACCTCAAAGGATGTGGGCAATGGAAGCAACACTAGGTCGGGCTGGGGTTTTAGCTCGCGGTTATTCATTTTGCCAGCTGGCTGTTTGGCCGGAGCATTGTGGAGGGTTGCGGTGGAGGCAGAGGTGGCGGTGGTGCGGCTCTGGTCGGCGGTTAGTGGTATGGCGGTAGTGGTAGCCCTACCGCGTCTGGAGATTGAAGGTTTGTTAGGTCTAAAAGTCTTGGGCGCGTGAGCTTTGTAGCCACCTTCAAAGCTTGACGTGGAAAAGGTCTTATCTGTTACCAAGGAGAAGGTCGTGTAAAAATCTTCATCATCAGTAGGGGGCAGGTTAGACTTGAACGCTTCCCCAGAGCCATACCCCGATATCACCAAGCCATCATCATCACAATCATCGCTGCCTCGGTCCGACAAGCAAGGTACCCCCGCCTCAGTGGCCTTGGACAGGGACTCTTTGGTGGTCTCAATAATGGTGAGGAGTGGGTGGTGGGTTGAGGGAGTGGGAATGAAGGGTGCACGAGGAGCTACAGAGGGGTGCGCTAATGGATCCTCAAGTACTGGGATGACTAACTCAGCTCCTGGGGTTAGAGACAAACAGGTGGTAATGTTAGAGAGCAGCATAGAGGTTTTATGGAATACAATAAATTAATATAGTTGGACAGAATAACAACTAAATCTAAATCCATAAAAAAATAAACTTGGCATACCAGTTTATAGTGCTAAATAATGATATAAACAGTTATAAAACTGGTATAGTTCTAATCAAAAGGTTTAATAGGTGTGCAAGGATGAGCCAAAAAAATCAAGCTTGCTTAAAGTGCAGTGTGAATAGAGTTAGGTCTACTTAGTTCTTTCTCAATATCATTTAAGAAGCTATGTGATGAATAAAATATAGTAGTTTAGACTAGTTTGGATCAAAATATACTGCAGCACAGGCAGTAACATTAATTTGGATAAAATTAAAAGGTATTACTAGATATGGATTGCTACTATAACTGAAACAACAGACTGACAACAGTATCGCTGTTTCAGGGCTCTCCAAGAATCTTAAACCTCTTGATTTTGTAATGTAGAAAAATGTAATTGAAATTATAGTTCTACAAAGTATTTCTCAGATGCTGAGCTGTTCTGAAGGTAAAAGTCATCAATCCTCAATATTGAAGAAAAATAAAAAAACTCCTCCATCATTGACTTGGATGTAAGTAAGAAAAAAAGTCTAACCTGGTCTAGAGTTTACTACCAACTAATTTGTGCTTTTTAGTTAGCTAATTTGCAAAAGTCAGAAACAAATCGGCAAACCTTATGAATGAGATCCAGTGACTTTTCATGCATTCACAACCAATCTGGGATGCCAGATAGTGGAAGTTTGGATTACAGATAGGCTTTGTGACATAACAGAGAACACTGATCATGTTTGTTATGCTGTTTGATGACATTACAAACTCCCTGTCTCCTCTATTGCTTTTTTGCAAGCCTTTACTGTACTGTTTCTTCATGGCCCATTTACTTTTCATTAGAAAAAGTCACAATGATAATTTATAAAAAGCAGCTCTGTGACCAAGAAAAAGCTGTTGAACTATAATTTGATTCATTTTAAGTTCATACAATGTCAATGGCAGAGCAAAGTCACCTGAATGTTCACCCTTTGTGAAATACTGGCCTGCCAGAAAGATATCATGACTTTCATCCAGTCTGTGTTTTGTCGTTAGCTACCGAGAGCAGAAGGTCCAGGTCCTCTAAAAAAATCACTTTTCATATGCCCATGTTCCTACTTTATATTACAATTAAAAACATTTTATTTTATTAACATTCTTCTTAAATTTCTTCTGTTGGTTTTCCATGTTACTTTCTGTCCAGCTTGCTAATAACAAGGCTTGCTAGAGATCTGTTTATATCCCTAAACATACGTTAAATTCTGTTCCATTTGACAGTCTTGATAAGAGTGACTACAAAGCAACACACCTTTTTAAGTGTTTTAACTCATGGTTAGGAAAAACAGCCTTTTTTTAACCTGAAAATGCAGTTATTAAAACTGCTGTATACAATACAACACTATCTGTTGGTACTCCCTAAGCGCCAACAAATGGCAACCCATTCAACACTGAGGTGTAAAGGCCAGTTCATACTGTTGTGGAGAAATTGCTAAAGTCAAAGGTCAGGAGGTAAGAAAGTGTTCAGGAGCCTCTGATGTCTTATGGTGTATTATTTATTGACACTTGGCCATAGAGAATTAGAGACACTCTCAAAGTTCATCAGAAGTGTCTAAGTTGTCTCACATTCTGCCCAACTCATCCTGGTGGATCGACTTTAAACCCCAAGATAACACCACAAATACTACATGCCCAGAGTTAGTCACACATGTCTGTTTACACAGATTGGAACATCAACGGCAAACTATCTATTATGTCTATGAAGGCAGCAACAGGTCTCTTCGAGCCTGACCACCACAGTGTTAAGATAGACTGGCAGCTGCTGTTCTCAGCCAAAGACAAACAATTAATACTGCTGAGGACCTCAAGGCCCACACGTGACCTTGTGTAACCTAAGGATAGAAAATTCCATAACACATACCAAAGATTTACAATAAGATAAAACTGCTTTAGAACGTTTCAGGGGAAAGTTTTAGCAGTGTGAACTGGTCCACCAGCTCAACTAAAGCCAGTTGATGGTGTTGCCTGTAACTTGTCAAATCTCTAATAGCTGGTTTTAGTGTTACGCTTTGATTCTACATGTTACCATGGTTTTAGTCTCCAATTCTCCATGTGACTTCATATCCCAATAGGAGCACCTCAGAAGTGGAAAGTTTTATCTGACAGATTTTGTCTAGCTCAGATTCGGTCATCCTTTCTTTCTACCATGAGTAAGAAGGCTACTTAAGTTAAATTGCACAAGGTGTGATTTTAAAACTGAAAGATGTTTCTGTGTCTGACTTCCTTAACTGTACTTAATGTACTTCTTCTTGATTGATGTGGCTTGTCTAGAACAGTTGTGATCAGGTCTGGCACATGTCGCATTTGGCACACATCTCGGTTGTACCTGTACCTCACCTGTTTCAACAGATTGTAGTGAGTTCAGTCGGTCAAGTCAGTTAGAACCTGTAACCCATTGATATGGTGATTTTGGATGGAAGAAGAGTCACCTCATCAATTTTTTTTGAGGAACAGCCATGACTCATGGCATAGTTTAATTGTTGAGGTAGTCCATTTGTCTAGCAGCACATGGCCACTGTGGCAATGCTAGCTGCTGGCGGTAAGTAACTTTTAAAGTTTAAACTTTTAATTTTCAAGTACTTTTAAATTGTCCACTGGCTGCTTGTTTAACAATGTTTAACAAAGTTTCACTGTCTTTTCTACATTTGTTAGAAACATTTACTAAATGTAATCTCAGACATGAAGACATCATTGGAGTGAACATTCAGTTCCATTGACATGAAAAGTATCCACTGCCATCAAGCATGTGCATACTGGATCTTTGATGCACATTCTATGTCAAATATTAAAGCAAACCGACTCACAAATTACCACAAACGACATATACATCCACAAGCACACAACTCTGTAGATCAAACATAGGCCATTTTATTCTATCATTTCAAACAATAAAACACTATTAAAGACTCATTCAGTTATTCATGACAGCTTCATCAGAGATGCAGTTTGCATGCTTTTAGATAAAACAGATGTTTACATATTGTCTCTGAAGTTAAGATCTCTTACAGGTAGTACATGTAGCATTTTGTGTTTGTGCTGAATAGTAAGTCAGACTATATGCAGTTTATGAAGAAGTTTTCATTTTCAGGTCACATTTGTGTGATGTGTGAATTTGGAATATGAGGAAGAGCTAGTTTGTAGATTGGGCGTCCGTGGCTGAGTAATAAATAAATCAGTTTAATGCACAGATACCTAAAAGCCTGAAGCCCAGCAAAGACAAATAACCAATAATATTTATTTATTTATTATTTATTTATTTAATATTTACTTGTTAAATAGCAATAACTGTTAACTGCGTGTTATTGCAGCCCATTGTCACTCTCGAGTCATCAAATAACCCAGCATGTACGAAAGCAATAATGTAGAACACTGACCAAGCTGCTGTTGATGATGAGTTGGGCATGAGAACCTTCCTTTGGTTTCCCTTGGCTCCAATAGTACAGTTGCAATGCTACATGTAACACCTACCATGTTCATTAGCCACTTTGTTTTTAACGTGAGATACACAAGAACTAATTCATTTGACAAACTGCATCTTTAAAAAAAAACAATTCAGAGAGAGTGATACATAGTGTGTATATTGTCAACTTACATCAACAAATTGCCCGCATGATTTAGGCATGAAGAAAGAATTTACAAAGGAAAAGTTGTGTAAGAATGTTGGATAGCCTGCTTGGTACCGTTAAAGATCATTTTTATCCATTGTAGGCTGTGTTCTATCTCATAACACGATGGTACAGGGAGGCAACAACACATACATCCACACCACATAACATAAAAAATAAACACCATAATTCTGTTTTTTTATGTTTTGCTTTTTCCTGGTAAATAATTTGTTTTTACAAAAAAATGTGTATCTACATTTTTCTTTTCATTGCAATAGACCTCAATAGTATCTAAAATCTATTCATGTTACAGTTTTTTGCTTAAATTGTAATTTGTTCTTTAGTGTAGAATGGATGGATGACTTTATATTTTAATATCTCTAAAGACAAGGGGGAAGGTGAAGAAGGGGTGGGGCCTATGAACATACTACATAGGAAATGAGGGTGATGAGGGTGACAGTGTAAGTCAGTTGCCATGTCCATGTAAAGGCAGTACGAAGCGGTCGGGCGGCATTAGAGCTTTTGGCTGTAAGGAAGGGATGGGGATATACAAACAATGAGCAATATACATGCCCATCTACAGAAAAGAACAGAAGAACTCTAACACTGACAAAGTCTGACAAACCCTAAACTGCAACTTCTTAGCCATGCAATTCATTTGTTTTTTGTCTTACAGTCAAAATATTATTCAGCAGAGATTAATTTGTTTTGTCAAAATAGATTTTAAAAAATCTGAAAAATGGAAGATATGTGAGAAGTGAATCTGGAACTGCTTCACCTACTAATTTGTGGGGTTTTGTGCGTCTGTTTACAAAATGCCTGAAGTTAAGCTAATTGTACGACTGCTCTGCTCTTTGAGCTTTTTCAATTTAATATTTGTCAGGAAACCATAACAGAGGGAAATCAATCACACAAGTTAGTCACTGAAGTAGTTCCAAATCCCAAAAAAGTCAAATTATATAAAAAATAGTTCACACTGTGATCTAAAGATTATCTGATTGACAAAAAAACAAACCAAACATACTTAATAAGCCAAAAACCATAATCAGAACCAAAATGCCAGTGATCAATTAGATAAATACAAAAAATATGACCAGTCAAAACTACCAAATGAAAAATGTTAAGATGAAAGAACAAAGCCATTTAAAAATTTTGCACACACTGCAACCAGATGCACACAATAGAAAACAGACACTGCTGAGAGAGGCACTCGACTGGAGGACGGGCTCCTCTCTCATGTGTTCCTCCATGACAAATCTATCAGTAATGTTAGTCTTTAAACATGAAGCGGCCGTGCAGTCTGGGTGTACATCAGAGAGAGACGGTACTGGCTGAGAATGGGTTATTCTTTCTTATTTATTATGATTTTTTTTTTTTTTTGGTTTAGTTTTAGTCGTACTGCAGGGTGTTGATGCATGCTTAAAGTAAGTTGCATTTAGGGAAAGTAGAAAAAAAAAACACAGCAAACTGGGGGGAAGGTAAAACTGACCAATGTTAGAAAAATAGGAGACGGACACAGTGTCCCAGTCACTTACTATGAACAAAGAGTTCACTGAGTTACTCTAACAGTTTGTACTGGCAAGAGACAAGATGTGATACTCATGATCGGTCAAAGTGCGACTTAAAGCTGCAGCCAATTCTGCTCTGTTTCTGTTGACACAACAACTGTTATCACCACAGTCGACATGAATTAAATTCAGTGTTTGAGTATACATTTTGTCACTTTTCCAGTGTGTACCCCCCCATACCCTCCACCCAACCCCACCCAGAAGAAATAATAACAAAAAAAAGTCACAGTATGCAACTGGGACACAGCTCAAGTTGAACTCATAGCAGTTGGGAAGAGGAAAGAAATAAAAACAGAAAACACATATATATCTCTATATATTAATAAAATGATTTCATGTACTATATGTGCAATGCAATTTATTCAGAATTCAGGAACTATAAGAAGTCAAAAGACGAGTTTAAAGCTGATATCCATGACACTGTGTGTGTATGAAGCTGTGCTCAATGAACAAAACTTGTTCCAGCCAATAAGCTGTTGAATTTGATGATGACACCAAGACTGAGCCCAGCTTGATGGCACAATAGTTTGTTTGTTTTTTACCTATAGGAAGGCAGTAATTGAACCGAGGGGTGCACACATTGCCCTGCGCCAATTTTTTTGTTTCCTCGCAGTCAAATGAGGAGAAGACTGCACAGATGTGCCATCAGCACAACAGCTAACCCATGTGAGAGCAGCAGCTGGCCTGGAGAAGCATTGGCAGTTAGAATCGAGCAAACAAACCTGGACTGAAAACTGACAATAACTCAGAAGGAAATCAAAACATATCACGAATACCAGCTTTAACCCTGCACTGTCTTTTGCCATTATTTAATATTTTGCCTATTGTGATGCACATGGTTTTTCCATGTGGGTAAATATATAATCAGAGAGGAATTCCATAAGATGGCACACATCTGAGCTATCTAGTCTATTCTCAAGTGAACGTCAACGCGACCAGTGATCTACTGGCACTGACTTTGTGAGTTAATGTCTCATTAAAGGTTCTGTTCACTAACTGTAATTTAAAACACTATTCAGTCACATATTTGCCTGTAAAACCCTTTGACATCACTTATCTAGCACTATGACTTTTATTATAGTGCATCATCACTTATTATTTTTACATTATGCCTTCTCAATAATTTGAGAATGATTCCCTTTTAATCATTTTTAATGTTATTAATCGTAGAATTATGAAACAGGCTGTGTGATGTTTCCTGAACTTCAGCACTAGTGAATGATGTGGACGTGTTTTTATGAGTTTCTTGTATTGTGACACATCTACTGGTTGAAGAGTGTTCATTTAAATTTGTTTTTGGTTATTATTGTGCATTTGCTGAAAGTATTAACTTTGGCAGCAGACTGCGTGCCAGAAAAAGATGTGGTTCTGAGACGTCCGTATAAAAACCCTCATTTCGAGCAAAAACACTGTCAACACGCTGCTCAGCACTGCCACATTTTAATGAATCTTACATCTGTTTGAGTCTCTCTTCAGCTGCAGCTGTAGGTCTGTCTCAAGTCGTGTTTGCTGATTGATAAATATTACATCGAGCACCAAAAACAACTGCAACTGGTCAACTCATTGTTTTCTCTATAAACTCACACACCAGCAGCATTTTCACAAGTCACTGCACACCAGATGCCGAAACAGCAAAATGATTTTCCCAGAAAATCTAATACTAAACTCTCATATTGTAAACATTTACTATAAAATGCTGTCTTCATGTGTACATTCATTAGGCTTCATAATTAATGGTGGTGACACATTTGATACCTTATGTGCTTTATGAGGACAGAATACGGATCCCTTCATCCCTCTCCTCTTATCCAGTGTCCTATCCCATTACTTCTCTTTCACCAGAGTTCTCGAAATAAAGGTCCTCCACTTCCTGACAAACATTTCTGACTCTTTAGCCAGACAGGCTCTGACTGTGTTTGTCTGCTGGTGCTGCCACAGAGAGTTTATCAGAGCTTCTACACACTGTCTGCTACAGTCCAAATCAACCTTATGAGCAATGAGAGTGAACCAAAAACAGTAAAACTGCAGCCAGCAGCTAACTGAGCCAAAGTCAGTATGAAGCTAGAACTCTAAAGCCAAGGGGGGGGGAAATAATGATCTCTATCCACACTGTCTTTACACTGTTATTTGATACAAACAAGAAGACCACAGGGATCTCTTTTTTCACATTAGACTGGACGATGCTCCGTGAACCTGTGGGTCAAAAACCTTTGCACTGGCTACCTATCTGCTTTAAAATTGACAGCTTGACAGGACAGCTTAAAGAAATGAAACTGGGCATTATTGGGGGAAAAAATATTATAAATCACTGGTCATAGGATGTTTGTGTACCAGTATCAGAATATTTATGTTCTCAGAAATAAACCTGTTTAAGATGTTTACTTGCTCGGTTATTTAGGAACCTTACTTTGGTGCCATCTTATGAAATGAATTAAAATGAAAGGAGAACACAATAGATTTACAACAGAGAACAGAATCACTTGATAACTTCTCCAGACAAACCAAACAGACAACAGCCACTCTGACAAAATGAAGACAATGTGCGGTAAAATAGACGACATTCAACGTTGCTTCGACCGCAAAAAAAAAAAAAAACGTTTTCCAACTTAAACAGAAATGCAGACAAAGCAATCCAGTCAGTCCAAATACTGGAACATGGAGTCAAGGATCAAACAAAAAGCATGCAAAGAAATACCAGAATTTGTGACAAAAGAAATCTTTTTCATGCCATCTTGATCAAATTGTGTTCAAATGCACTGTAGAGGTGGTGAAAAATGACCGAATTAGGAGGGAACAATAGTGTCAGTTGCATGTGGAAACTTTTTCTTCAGGGCAAAAAAACTGTTGATTGCAAGAAAAAGATTTTCTTTTGTCTTTTTATTTGCTTTGAAAACAGAAATAGGAATGTTTCATTGAAAGCCGCATGGTTCAAAGCCGCAAGGTACCCCAGAACATAAAGCTGAAACAATTATCACCCATCAAAACGTCATGCCACACATGATGACGCCAAAATACAAGTATGTGTTTTGGGATAATTGGCGAATAGACAGGGATGATGTCTCAATAACAACATTTTGAGAAGACAAAACAAAACAGGAAATAGCATTGACTCCCATAATGATAAAAAAAAAGAAAAGAAAAAAAGGAAATTTAAAATCAAAGCATGCCGCTGTCAACGTCAAAGGGATGTTAGGGTTAGAATGTCGTGAATTTCTGTGTAAACACATGACTGGATGACTGGGGCCCTGTCTTTGTCTTTCTTCACATGAATCCCCATGAATCTCAGGCTACACAGCACAGCTTTAAACCCATTTACACCACAGCCTTTCACATACTCTTTGAAAAAATTTGGGAATGACCTTGAAGAGGGAGAACATACTGCTGTTCAGCAAAATAGCACTGAAATCCTCACCAACCATGTGTCTGAATGTTACTAAAGTGACATTGATGTCTGACATGAGGCAAAAATATATTTCCTGTAAAATATTCAGTTTAACTTGACAAATACTGCTGCTTGATCAATGACCCTACAATTCAAGTTAAGATGCGTTTAGCTTAATGATCTGATGTGCTGTCAGTCAGATGACATAGTATAAAGAGAAGCTTACATAACATTTTGAAATTACACCTGTACCTGAAGCAGACCTGGGCAATCTGTTCCACAAAGGGCCGGTGTGGCTGCAGGTTTCCTCTCCAACCAAGCAGCAGCAATCAGACTTGACTTATTTAATCAACTGATCTGAGTCTTCACAGAGTTGATTGGTCAAACTGTGTGCTCTTGGTTGGTTGGAACAAAAACCTGCAGCCACACCGGCCCTTTGTGGAACTAATTTTCTAGTGCTGACCCTAAGTATCTTTTGTGGCAAACCATAGTGCAAGCATTTTTTTAAAGTCCATGTAAAGTAAAGATAAATATGAGTTCTGAGTTTGTCAGACCAAAGAAGGAAGTGTTGTTAACCACCCAGCTAAATTTAAATTATTAAAAATATTAACAAGTTTTTGAAACTAGGCGTCCAAATCAAGTAAAAATGAATTTTCAGCTCCAGGACTGTGGGGGCGTGTCCTCTGAATGTGCTGAAGCCACGCCCACTCGTGGAAGCAGTCAAGCAGCCATTTTGAAGCGACTGAAACGTGTCAGATGAGTTCAGAAAATGACATGACATGCTAATACTGAGCAAGATGAAATCATCTACCTCTCTGCTAGGGGTGGCCTCAGCGTGTCATCGAGCCACACTTTAAGGACCGCCCACAAAATCCTGAGACTGAAAACTGGTGAAAAACAGTTTAAACCTCTAACTCCACATTTCAGTAAGTATGTATCTTTACATGTTTTCAGCAACTATTTTGCAACATATTTATTGAGGTTTGAATGAAATCTCTTGTTCATCATGTTCTGACCAAGTGGCAGTATTTAAAGAGTTGGGAATATCGGAACAGTTCACTCAGCTTTTTGTTTGCAGAATAGCTCAACATATTGTTGAGCTGAAGGTCTGTGTTTATGGTGAATATGGTCTTAATGAAAAAACAATATAATGGTTTGGCTTGTGGGCTTGTATTTGTTTAAAGATGTTCATAATAATACAAGGTTGAGGATTACAACCAAATAAATAACTGCTCACTCTATCTTCCAAGCATGTAGGAGAAACTACAGTGGTTCTAAAACTCTAGATATAAAAGTCTCATTGTGAGGTAGCAAAACCACAGTAGATGCATATTATATTTCACTTCTTTCTCCTAAAAGGTACACACTGTACCTTTAATCTCTGACCAGTTGAATAAAAAAAGAGCAAAAAGCTTTTGATTAGTTTTCCTTTACTTCCAACCAGTTGACTAACTAACTAATTAAAACAAATTCATTGATCTCAATAAACAGCTTTGCTTCAGTTTTAAAAGTAAGTTAGATAATTGTTTCTATAATCTGTAACTGACTGGCGAGAGGAGTGTGTGGATTTACACACTTGACAATACCTGTCATTTTTGACAGGTATTGGACAGCTTGTCTTTATACTGTTTCAACCAACACCAGCCACTTACAAGTGTTGTGTTTGCTGACTGGGTGACTTATCGGTTTAATCGCATATGAGAGGATTCAAATGAGCGTTATTCTGAAAAGTTATTTTGTATTTTGAACTAATCTGTAGAAACTAAAACATGTTGTGAACATGTTAGATATTACTTAAGTGTCTGTGTGACAGTTTGATGATTCAGTATGAAAACTGACACTGATGTGTTTCAAAAAATAAAAAAATATGGAAATTCCCAAATTATTTCAAACTGATTCTCTTAGTTCTCACAGTTCTTAAACATTTTTTAAGATTTTTGTAATACTTAGATACAAAAAAGACAGAATAACAAGTACACCTAAAAGCAAAAGAATGACCCAAAAAAAGGAAAAACTTGTACACAGAAATTCAATGATATCTGTTCTCTAGTACAATGCAAGCATCTAAATATGGAAAAAACACACAAATGAAGACAGAAAGTAAAATACATCACTGTAGTCAGGACAACACACTGCATTTTAATCAGAAAACAAAAGACTGTCAAAATGTGTTGTTCAAACTGAAAGTAAGTGAGTGGTGAGTGGCAGGAGCGGTGGACTCAAACACAATGAGACATTTTGTAGCATCAGTGCAGAGAACATGGTTCCCCCTCATACAAATTTTGCATATTTGTGATGACATGTACTAACCCTTATTTTTCCTCTGACCAGTCAAAATTTGTATGCATATTGGTGACCATGTTAACCACTTTGAAAGACCCCATGTGCAAGTGTAGCTCATGATATTAATGGGCTTCTATGTTACACTCAACTAGCAACACCCTGAATGAACTCTCTGTGTGACTGATGTACCAGTTCAAATATTTTCAGTTTTGGATTTGAACTTTGAACAATCCAGCTTTCCTTGGATTGGGTTATGTGTGGTGCAACTCGCTGTGCTTACTGTCACTACACCTGTTTTATGAAGTTACACTTTGTCTAACCATGGGGGTGTGATGCTTTGAGGATACCTTGATCCTCTGGTGCAGATGAGTGAAAGCACAAAGAAAGCAAGCAAATGCAAACTAACCTAGCCCACCTGCATGGCTAGTTTCACACTCCTCCAGGTCTTCGTCGTCACTCGAACACTCTGCAGATGACACAAGGTCATCTGACGAATGCTTTGTGGCCAGAACATTGGTCGTCGGAGGTCCCAGCCGCAGAAAAGATATCCAGACAAAAGCCACCAGCATACAACAAAGAGGACACACAAAGACAAGGGAGAATATAGAAAACAAGTTAGAAGGTGAGCATGACAGTGAACTTGTTCGATTTTTCCAGCTTTCGGTTGCATCTCATTCACCCTCATATTTGAAGAGTGTTTGATCAGTTTTCATGGAGATGGCTCATCTGTTATCACCTAGGTAACCTAGGTATGGAAGTTCAATCACATGATCTCAACCTGTGAAGACAGGTAATGTCTAATCTTAGTCTAAAACAAGGTATCAGATTACTTAATACTTACTTACTTAATTTGATCCCATTCATTTTGCAATTCAAGTAATCAGGTGTTTAGTTAAAGTTTTCAAGTAAGCAATCCATTACTTTTGTTTTTTGGGTTTTTTTTGTTTGCCACAAAAAAGACAATAGAAAATCCCTAAGGCATTCAAAGTGTTTCAGTTTTTTCTGGTAACTGTGTATTAATTAATATCTAATCCTACTTTGCTGCTGATTACTTGTGACTTGAAGTCTCTTGATGGATGTTCTGACATGTGAAGGAGTTCCACCCTCATTTAACAATGTCCTGTCCTGGTCTTAAAATGTTGGATGATGGATGTTGTGCTCTGCATAGATCTTTACATCTTCACTACTGATCTTTGTTTTGTGAGTTTAAACTGAGGTAATACATGTGTGGGTTTCATGTGTTCTCCAATCAGCGCCTCAGTTTGCCCCAGAAAATTCAAAATTTAAACAACAAGCAAACCTGTAGAATAGCAGTTCTAGCAGAGCATGCATTCTCTACAGCTGCCTAAGAATAAAGATGGTTTATTAGTGGGAAGTTTTTAATGTGTTCAGCTTGCATTAGCATTTAACTAGCTCAAATGCAACTTTAGTACAGCTGTGAGAGCGACGAGTAAGCAGCAATCAGACTGATGTCTGAAAGTTCCCTGTCCGCGTCCTGTCACTCAAGACACTGTAGAATCTAAGTGTAAAAATGAATAATTCAACTAAAATAAATTGAGTAATTGGAAGATTTGGGAAGCAGCACTCTCTCTTTAAGCCAAAGAAAATAGACCCCATCAATGTAAATTAAAGCATAGGTTTACGTTTGTTGTTGTGTTGGTGTCCTCGTTTTCTGATATCAGACAGCTTGTCAGCTTGTTACCCTTCATATCCAGCTTCAATGTGACATTGCCTCCATGTTAACTGATTTCCATTGGGGATGGCAATGTAGTTTCCCCCTAACCAATCATTATAGACCAATGTATCCGCCTGAATCTGAAATCATTTCTATTTGACACCAATGTTAAGCAATACTAACATTCTGATTTTGCCATTGCTTTAGGTCCGTTAAGATATCGGCAATATTAAGAAAACATGCTGTCTTTTTACCGTGATGTCAGACCAGATAAGACAAAATAAGATAAGATAGACTTTAATTATTAAAGTATTATAAGATAATATTATAGATAAGATAGTAGTTATTAACTTTGTCAAATATTCACTGTGTTTACAGCAAACAAAACCTGGTTCAATGTTCGCACCTGACTATTGTTGCAGACAAACTGGAAAAATATAAAACTATCCTTTGTGTTTAACTCTTATTTTTATCATTTTACCATCTTGCAAATGCAACACAAACACAAATTGGGTCATTGCTGTGTGTATGATGTAGAAACTGGCCATCAATCAAAAATGTTTCTGAGATTCCACTCGTAAATACGAGGCTTTAATGAGGACAGCCTTTCCTGGTCACAACAGTACAAAACAGACAGACTTTACAGTAACTGACTGACTGATGTGTGGTTGACATTTTACAAAACAAAATAAATTGGGCCGGAGGGGAATCCAACGTTATGCACGAAGCGAAGGCCTACACTCCCACAGGCACTCTGTCCTGATCCACTTCTTGGACAGGCCGCATGCATGGTTGATCTAACTGCTGCCTGGTTACTTAGTTTAACGTTCCAATCTTCAAGCTGACGCATTTGAGTCTCTGCAGTGCTAATAAGAATGAAGTCAAACCAAGTTTCTACTGAATCGAGTGAACTTGAATAACAAGTCCCATAGTGTTTCTTTGTTTTTATGTGTCATTACCACAAGCCTTTTGGTTTTTACAAATTATTGATCCATGGAGTGTGTTGCCTTTATGCTGCCTTTATGCCCATATGCTTATAATAGAGGTTTCTCCATACCTGTACAGTTGAGGAGGATCTGTGTTTCCGTGTGGTAGTGGTGGACATCATGGTGGTAGTCTCTATGAAGGTAGTAGACATCTCTGGAGACAGGGCCGTGGTCCTGGCTGAGCCTGGCGCACTAGGCACATCACCTACCAACCTCACACTGCCATTAATCTTGATGTTAGGGTTGCCCTCAGCAGCCATGTTCAACACCTTGAGACCATTGTAATAAAGGCCAGACAGTTGACCCTGAAAGGGCCGGCTGCGATCACTACCACCGATTGTGACTGTCGCTTGGGTGTTGAAAATTGTTAGCTGCCGTCCTAGAGGAGACATCCAGATGTAAGATATTTTCAACAGCAAAAAACACCTTTAATACTTGAATACTTCCATGGCTGCATTATTCATTCACAACAAGACAAAGGGTTTTAGTTTTCTTGTGGCAAAATGACCAGCGCAAGCAATGCTTCAATAGTTCCACTCTCTGATCTTGAAAATGTTTTTCGCCTATCCATGTGGAAATTTGGTGTCTAGCATGGCTCATGTGGTAAAAACAGTTTGCATTGATCTATTAACACAATCTGTGCTTATTACAATAATTGCAGGAATTTAAGCAGCTGTGAACGACAGCCATATGTAGATAGCAGTGCCATTACACACAGTCATCCACCGCAATTTAATCACCATCAAATGAGACCAGGCTGCTAAAAAAATGATGATACCTCGACACAGTGAAGCTCCGTGATGTGTCACATCGGTGATGATTTAGTGTGACCATTTACAGAAATAAGATACTGTAGAATTATAACTAAAATAACATTGTATTAGTACCCTTTCTATGAAGACCACATCTGCATTATTGGGCCATTCATTCATAATTCAGCAAATAATATTGCTGTCATAATGCTTTATGACTCATAAACATAAATAATGCTTTCTGGTGCACTATATCCATCCATTCATTATCTGTAAATGTTTATCCTCATCAGGGTCATGGTGGGGCTGGAGCCTATCCCAGCTGACTTGGGCGAGAGGCGAGGTACACCCTGGACAAGTCACTAGCTCATCACAGGGCACATTGAGACAAACAACCATTCACACTCACATTCACACCTACAGACAATTTAGAGTCACCAATTAATCTGTTATGATTCATGTGTTTGGACTGTGGGAGGAAGCTGGAGTACATGGAGAGAACCCACAAAGACACGGGGAGAATATGTAAACTCCACACAGTAAGACCCAGCCAAGGTTCAAACCAGGAACCTTCTTGCTATGACACAACAGTGCTAACTACTGCACCACTGTGCCACCCATGCACTTAGGTTATAAAACATAGACATAGATGAGACTTTATAAACTTAAGGTTGACTGATAGAGCTTATAACCCATTAGACTATCTATACTCACCTGTACACTCACAACTCAACAATCAACTGTACCTTATAGATATGTATAAATATATATTTTGCTTTACTGAACACATACAATGATAACTAATGACACTGTACGGTCTGTTATAGCATACTATGAGCTCTTAATACATTACATTATAATTAATTATAACGCACTATATATGTGGTCTTCATAGAAAGTGTTACTAAGAAAACACGCACCATCGAATTGAATTATGATTTCCTGGAATCATTTGTTGATTGAGTGATTAGGCTGATGGAGAGTATTTAATGATCACCACACAGATTTTTTTTGTGTTCTGCGCTTTTTGGCATATATGAAATGGAATAGCACACACTAGTTTGTGCTGGTCGTTGGGGTTAAAAAAGAACCCTTACAGTCTAGAGCCATTCTAGTGTCTACAATCTGAGATCTTCTCTCCACTCTCACTTTCATTTTATTTCACAATTTATTGGCTAATTTATTTATAGTTATTTAGTTCCTTAATTAGTTGTACATTTTGCATTTTTAGCCCACATAAAGTTGCATAGAATGTTGCATGCATGAGTTAACATTTATATTCATGCTACTTTAAAATCACACAATGCATCTCTTTTCATCATAGAATGGCAAACTGTATCAGTAGAGTGCACACATAAGCAAAGAAACATGTTTGTTTGAAGTTACCTTTCTCTTGTAGCCACTCTTCTACTGGTCTGGCATATTTGAAAGGAATTTTCTTATTGGCCATTTGATAGCGTTCAACGTCGCTGTTCCCTTTAAAGTTTAAGAAGACATTTATAAAGACATTTATTGATCATCAGCATCATGTCACCTGGAGCAAATACCACTGTCCTCCTAGCATTTACAACATGTTTAAATGATTTTATCTGAAGATTAGAAAATGTGTTTTAGTTGCATGCTTGTGAACTTTAGTTGTTTTTTGTTGTTGTAGAAACACAAACAACAAAAAATCATCAGATATGTGTTCCCGCCATTTCTCCTCTTCACTGTGTATAGAACGTATGCACTAATGCAACATTTAATGTCACAATTGATCTGTTAGTGTAAGGACTATGTACGAAGAGTTTTTGTACCAAATGTAGTTACTGTATATTGTTGTTATTATGTTATACTTGTTACATTCTTTTTGTAATATTTCAGATTGAAGCAGCTCTTTGAAAATTAACGTTTTAATTTTCTTCTATTCAGTTTTAACTATAGCAGTCTGTTAGTTTAAAGTTTTAAGAAACATAACACATTTAACTCAACTTGTTTTGACCCAAATCATAATCTTTTCCTAAGCTTAAACACGTAGTTTTGTTGTGTAATCTTAACCAAACTGTGAAAACCGTGTTATTAAGGCATCTCATACAGATTCCTGAGGTGCATGTTGTAGATGATTCTGCTCGTCTTGGAACAAAAAGATACAGAACCACAAGACAATATAAGAAGTTGTCCTTAGTTTTGCAACACTCTCTGAATGCCCCTTTTCTTCTGTATCTATTCTTCATTTCACCTGTCTGTCATAGGACATGGAGGCATTTTCAGTTGTCAAAGGTTTATTGCCACACATCATTTTCAGCCAAATTTAGCAAGTTTAATTGTGCAAACATATAATATTATTGCTATGCCATTTTGACTTATATATATTTGACTTCTACAATAACTCTTTTTGTGCTTAGATAAGTTATACTTTGGGTTCATTATGTTTAATGATACATAGGATATTGTTCAACCATTGTAATCAAACTACCATTCTGAAGCGGACAGATTGGAGGAAACACTGCTCAAAGACTTTGAATGACTTCATGTTAACACACAGCTGTGTTAGGATCATCGCTGTGGTTCAAGGGCATGTCCTCCTGCTTCCCTCTCCCCTCTGCCGTCTACAGACTCTTATTCACTGTGTCAGTATGACGAAGATGCGACTTTATCAAACCGTTCACGGTGTTTTCATTTAAACACAGGGGATTAGATGGCAAAGTCTCCGTGAGCAGCTTATCTGTCTCCCTCCCACCTCCTAACATGCAGACACAGCACTGAGCATGAACTCCACTCAGGTTTTATACAGCGTCAAGATTGTGTCTGATAGCAGTAATTGTGTTTCTCCTGTTGAGGTATGTCAGGTGTCACAGTCAATCCTCAATTCTAATTGTGCCCAAGTTACCCACGCTCTACCCTACAGTCTCTTGTATTATTTCCATGCACATTTTATCTTCTCTCCCATACCTCACTTTTACTCTGCAAAAACAAATTTTCCCACGTCCTATCCATAACTTTTCCTTGTGAAATAGCTGCCCCTTAATGCCTTATGTTTCATTTACTTCTGACAGAAGCTGGACTGTCATGAACTGAGCTATTCACCAATCCCATCTCAAATCAACAAGGAAGGTCAGGTCCTTTTAAGAAATTAAGTTGTGACTCCTCTTATATTGTGCTTCTCATCTCCAGGACTTTAAAGTCCAGTGTGTAAGATTTAGGAGTATTCATTGGCAGGAACAAAATGTATTAGTTTTAGGGCGTTTCTTGCATGCTTGAAAGGAGAGGCTGAGGTGTGGGAGAGTATTTATTTGGTTGCAATCTGCAACTTAACCTTTAGGTGCCACTAAATCCTACACACTGGACCCTTAAGGCAAAGGTAGAAGCTACGCAACAAAAACATTTGGAGGTCACAGTGTGGCTTGAAAAGCGTGAAACAGGAGAGTGTGGGGGTTTGGGAGAGTCTCTGACAAGCTGTGCTGTTTCTAAATGCTTCTACTCATAAGAATGAGGTCTGGTTTGTCACAGTCAACAATTACTAGTCATGAGCAGCAGTGCCGGTAAAACACGGTTTACTATCAGGACCCATGCAATGACCTGTAATTTACAGATATGACCACCGACCTATTACTCAAGATCAGCCAATACTTCATAGTCTAATGCAGGCTTTATTGCTGGTTGAATATCCCAAAACTCTGATGATGCTCCGCTAAATTACTTAAGATGATGCCAAACGTATGAATCAGAGAGTCTGTGTGCATCAGCCACATTGACATTCAAACCAGTGCCTCAACATCGCCAAACTGTATAGCTTAACCCTTCAAACAGTTGTTAAATTGAAAGTTATAACTGCACTGCATATTTAAATGAGTGATAACTAAACGAGGACTGTCTAGGTTTTTACTCTGTCAGTCTTCCCTGACAGATACACTGCATTGTGTACTACCTCAATGTATGTAGTCTTGCTTCTGTTAAAACATTAGTTAGACAAAAGGTGAGAACAAAAGCAGTAGTTGACAGATGCTGCCCAGGTGATTTTCACAGTTGTCTCATAATGGCGTGATTCCACCTTATCTGATCATGTCAGTTCTGCTAACAGTTGTGATTACCAACATGTTCGCATGGCAATGATGTCAAACAAAGATGATTAGTTTTAGAGTTGATCGACTGAGTGTCATACCTGTTGGGAAGTGTTCATTGATGGACCAGTTATCCACCTGCAGCGTTGCATTGCCACCATTCCTGGTGAAGCGGACAACGTGATACTTCCCATCATTCACTGGGGTACTGCTCTCCTCCACACTGATATCCACTGTGCCGATGTTGAACGTCACTCCAATTTTGCCTTGTTGCTGAAATGAGAAACACAATTCTTTGTTTAAAACACTAAAACATGGATCTGCTTGGATTCATTTCTGATGGAATAAAACTATGCTTATACTAGATATAATACATCATAATGATACTTCTGTGATTGCGTATGTACAAGTACATGTTTCGCGGTGGTGGGGTGATGCCTTCCTCCTCTCTATCTCCTAATGCAAAGTGTCTGGGCAGAGGCTAGTTAAACATGTTAGTTTACTCTGCCTGACTCACTGCTCTTTTATGTGACTGAGGTTTTCTAAAGTCACTGTGTCTTAATTGTTCTACTTCCATACTTAGACTTGGTGTTTTGATTCTAAATGCAACATAAAGTGAATCCCCGCAGTCAAAAGTTGAGTGTGGAAGGCTGAACACTTCCCGTCCTCAATGGTCACTATATTAGATGACCAGCATTGGTAAAATGCTGGCTGAAGAAGCTACTGGAGCTAAACCAGTTGGGTGAACACAGCATTATACAAATGCAAGTTGTACATATGTTTTATATATAGGTTGGCCTTAAAACAATATGCCACAATCTCAGCTGTCCCATTTCAAGCTCTGCCTTTTTGCCCTTCTTACTGGCAGAGACACACATCTGGGAAACATTTGGCCATTTAGAGATAACATATAGCAGAAAGACTCAGTAGCTCAGTCTTGAGGCCTGTGTCCAGTGAGTACATCTCCAGGGTGTGTTTTTATCTCCATTCACTCTTTTTGTGTTAATCTGTGTACAGTTGTCCCTCACTGTAACGTGGTTCACCTTTCGCAGGCTCGGTGTTTCCTGATTTTTTTTAGTGTAATTTTGAATGTTTCTTTTTTTTTTTTACAGTGTGCTGTACAGTATGAACGTGCATTGTGTTTGGCATCCTGATTGGCTAAGGGAGTACTGTACAAAATGCGCTGTATGTTCTGCACTCGGAAATAAACACCTGCACCAAGGCCTTCAGAGGAAAAAGCTGTTACAGCGGAGCGGCACCGTCAGAGGAACTGAGAAATATGGTTTCATTTACTAATACAGTATTGTACTTATTTATTTATTTATTTATTTTTTATTTTTTAGGCCTTTAATGATAGGACAGCAGAAGATAGACAGGAAGCAGAGATAGGGGGAATGACACACAGTAAACGGCCGTCCGATGCGGAATTTAAACCGGGGCCAGCTGCACCGAGGACTGTAGCCTCCACACATGGGGCCTGTCTGAGAAAAGTGTATAAAAGTGCGTGGTTAGGGATTTTACGGCTTTAAAACATGTATAATAATTGTAAAAAATAAAGCGGATTACTTCGTGGATTTCGTCTATTGCGGGTTATTTTTAGAACGTATCCCCCGCGATAAACAAGGGACCACTGTACTTTGTTTTACTCCAGGCACCGTGCTGCTAAATGTATGACTGCCCGTTTTATCAGGCAATATGACACCAAAGACACTTCATTTTATAGATGTATGGGCAGCCATAGCCTTAAATGTGCTCGCTGAGCACTGTGCTAGGAAAATGAGCTAAATTATGAAGCTTATGTGGGACGTTTCCTACTACATGCACTAACTGCTCTTTGACAGATAGGGGCTGTGCTGTAGGTTACTGATTTTACTCTTGTGGTTTTACTGTGCTTTTTGTGTTCAGGTAACAGCCTGTGAATGGTGGTGGTGTGTCAGTATCCCTAAAGTACCAACATAACCTGAGCTGGTTTTTATATTTTGCCATCCTGTCTTAGCGTTGTTGTTTTTTTTTTTTTTTTTGGTATTAACTCCTTGAGCTTTTATTATTTTCAACATAATAGATTGCTTTAAACTTGATTTTGTGAATTGAATTTGTCCATCTAGAGTCAAAGTTCATGCCTCTGTATTATTTTTACCATCATATGTGGGGAACTTTAAATCCAACTTATCACCATTCATCATCCAGTCTTACCAGCCTCATTATTTGGCCGTGTCACATATATTTATGTTTTGGCAGTCAATTGCGGTGCCCACGTGCAATCTTGTTAGCAATTCACTGGAGAAGCAGTAAACTGATGAAACTGTTTTCCAGTTTCAAGTACGTGCACAATGGCTGTGTGTTTTTTTTTTTTTTGTTTTTTTTTTTAAAGATAACTTTTTTTTGGCCTTTTCAAGCTTTATTCTGACAGAGACAGCTGAAGAGTGACAGGAATGTGGGGAGAGAGAGATGAGGAATGACGTGCGGGAAAGAGCCACCGGTCGGATTCCAACCCTGGGCTTCCACAGCAAGGATCGCTGTCTGTAAAATGACTGTTAAATAATAAAACTGTTTGGCAGCTAAACACACCTCACTTTCACTGTTTGTATCCTCTGGTTAAATAACCCACAGTGTGTAGTAATGTCATCACTGAACTATGATTAGGATGCACAGTGACTGCGTGGAAAGCTGATGGTATGATCATGTGAGATGTCAGTAAACGTGCTAAACTGAATGTGTATCGATGAAAACTGATTGCGTGCAAAAATAAAACAAAGTGACTGTGTGTACACACTGAGAAATGTCCTCACCAGTCCTTGAGAATTCAGTATTTTTGCAACAATGTTGCTTCACTGTAACATGTTGATGACATTTACATTTGTTGCTATATCTTCTCAAAATCTGTGAAATCAATCAACTCTAGCAGCTCTAAAGGTGTATGCCCTGCATATAAAATGCTGTAAAAGTTTGAAAATGTTTCACATATTGTGGCTGCAGTAAGCTTTAAGTTTAGCCCGCCAGACTTTGTTTACTTTACCATTCTACCGGTGCATGTTCTTCTACATGCTTCTACATGTGTAAATATGCTACATAGTTATTTAGTTTAGCTTTTGTCTGTTTTTACGACAGGCAGTTTGCACGGGGTATTTTATTTTGAAAATCCACTGGATTCGCTTTGCTTTTTTCTTTGTCTGGCTTCCCGCCCGCTCAAGTGCTCTGTGGAAATTGACGCATGCTGGTTTCCTCATGGAGACAGTTTTTCTCTAAATGTTTGACTTTAGTCTGTGCACATCTCATCCTTTGTCACGTCTGGGAATGGATGTACTGAGAGTTCATGACTCAGATCTTTAGACTAGTTTTTAAACAGATTTATTCTGTGATCTTGGATTATTGGGTGATGCCCCAACAAGTAAATGAATTAAATGCACAATTGTATTAAAGTAGTAACATTATAACAACAAGTAGTAACAGAATGTAAACATCTCACATCAAACTGAGTGAAAAAAAAAAAGCAGCTTACTATGTGCAGCATGAGGTAGTCACCCAGACCAGGCGCGCTGTCAATCCTGACCAGGATGCCGTCTTTCAGGGAGGTGCTGAAGCCGACGGTCAGCCTGTCCGTCCTGGTGCTCGGCCTCTCATTGGCTGGCCACTTGAACGTGATGAGGCCTCCTCCTTTGCCAAAGATGTACGTTGTTCCAGCTGAACAGGACATGGAATACAAAAACAAGCTCAGGACCACAGAACTCCAAGATACATACATGAAGGTCACGTATGAAGGTCATATGAAGTTATGAATACAACACTTGTTTATCTTTAAGGTTGTAGCTTCATCACTATGAACAACACCTTTAAATGTGATCCAGGAGAGAATGAAAACACATTTTTATTCAGCAGAATTTTAGGGATTCGTTAATCATAACTTCAACACAGAAAAACATATGAATATGAATTGTCTCTTAGTGACAGCAGGAAGTGCTGTATGTTGATACTTGATATGTCATTAAAGTTTATTGCACGTTAGTATGAAGTCCATTACCCCAAATGTTGGATTACCATCACCAGCCATTGATTACTGTCTATGCAGGACCAGAACCTCTGACACAGAGACAGGCCTGTGAGTAGTGGTGTAATGTAAGGAGAATCAGGGACCACATGCACCAACAGCTTTACTAATGTCGTAATCCATGTTGGTAGTAACACTGCAAGGATGTCAGTAAGAGATCACAAATAAAGCTCTGTGTTTAAGACCTGAGATTCTGTTGGACGAGGAGAGACAGAGCTGAGCTGGAAGACAGACGCTCTCCATTTTTCAGTCCATGTATGTTTCCGACCCCGGGTAAGCCGGAGAAAATGGACTGGATGGATGAAAATTTATAAGAATTTGTGAAAAGATTAGTGTGCTCTTCATTAAAGAACCTCCCTGATCTGTTGTGAATTATATGATACGGTACACTCCTGTTCCTTAATAACTGTGAGCACTATTCCACAGTGAGGCGTAAATAAACTAAATTAAACGCATCTGCCGTTCAGTGACAAAAAGAGCTCTTTGGTTCTGAAAATATTCCGCCTCTTTGACTAAATGCCTCCAGATGTCGTGCTGTAACAGGAACATCTTTTCTTTGTCCGTGTGAAAAACCTTTCTTCACAATGACTTTGCTTTTCTCAGCATGACTACAGCTTCAGTGTCACTGCTCACTGTCGATCTGACTAATCCCAAATGTCAGCTGAACCAGAACCAAACCCTCACCTACAGCTCTGTATGTGTATGTGTGTGTGTGTGTGTGTGTGTGATAGACTCTTAAATTTGATCAAATACGTTTCTCTCCTTTCTGTTTTTGTTCTTGGGTGTGTTTTTATTTTTTTTAAATTATTCTATTTTCCCTTTTATCTACCACATTGTAGACAGTAAAACAAGGCTGGGTGGCTGGGCTGGATGGTGAATCGGGTGCGTCGGTTACATTGTATTCTGCCTGTATGTTCTTTTACAGACAAACAATTTACCTTTAGGAAAAAGCAAATCTTCTTACGTACAGCTGAGCTGTGTATTGTCTGCAACATGCTTGGAAGTTCTCAACGCAGAAGAAGAATTCAACTTTCTTTCTTTAAAAAGTCAAATAATAATACCAACGCCGTACACGTCTGTCTAGGTCAGGAAATGAACAGAAGACTAACAGAAGACACACGTGGCTCCACAGAGACACACAGTGTATGACAGTGACAGCGTTTCTTCATTTGAAGTTGCAGTACGCTGCCTCATCCGCTCCCACAGCTCAGCGAGTGAGTCATGGAGCTCGTCACGTGTTGGCTGTCTCACCATATGCTGCTCTGTATGACTGATGCTACGCTAGGAGGCACATGGAAGTTATTCTATTGTACCACACACACACTAAGTTTGCCTGTATCTGACACAAACGGGCTGGCTCATGCTGATAAGCCTGTACAGATTAGTACAGGTCCTCGTGAGAACGCTGCCTCCCCCTTTGAGCCTGCTGGAAATCTGTTCATTCATGTTCTGATACAAAATGCCAATACTGTGTGGGCGTACCGATTTCAGCTGCATGTCCCCAAACTCACTATTCACCAACTGTGTGCCCACCTGAAAAAGCATGTCATGTCCCTGATGACGTGGAGCACAATGCAGCTTCTTTCCACGGAAGCTTCGCCGTGTCAGCAACTTGAAGCCCAGTATAATTATGTCCATAGACAGCAACTTCAAAATGCTAATATTTCTATATTAGTAGTATTAATATAGTATCATATAGTGTTACAGTATTTCTAAAGTTATTTTATGTGATTTTCTGACGTTTGCTAACTTTATCTTTGTTTTCATTTCTAGTGTTGTAATGTCTGTGGGTCCATCCTTCCATATCGTTCATTTTTAACGGCTGATTTGAAGATTCCGCGTCACCTTTTACACTGTTCATGCTGATTGAATAGTAACCTAACAACTGCAGCTCCAAAACATGTCACGTAAAAACAGGTCATTGCACCACTTCACTCATGCATATTAGTGCCATCTCATTTCATTCAAACTCATCTTAATCAGCTGACTACCCGGGGGAATGATTCTGAGAGGCTTCACAGAAAGTTTTTAGAGATCCTCGTCAAAAGTGTTTTCTGCTCCATCAGTGCTCTCTTCTTTTTAATGAAAATTAAGAATTTAATGTCCAGTTGGGAGTTATGAATGTCATGAATGACTGATCATACGTCACGTCATTTTGCTATAGATTGCTGCTGACTGTTCACAACATATTAGCAATTTCATGTTTTTTTTTGTCATTTTAAGGTAAATATTATCTGTACTGTTACATTCAAATTCATCAAACTTTGTTCTTTACATCAAACAGACATGCACAGACTTCTCTCTGTAGCATTGTCACTTTTTTGAAGGTGTGTGATTGTAAAATGTAAAGTGCTACAAAACCCTGACTTAAAGTTTTTATGGTTTTTGGCTATAGTTTTTTAAGAGCTAAGAGAGCCAGGGGACATAGATTTTTTATCGCATTCAAATATACAATTATTCTTTCAGTGTATATAACAATAAACTTGATCTTAATAAGCATATATGTTTGTGGAAAACGGAGTCTGTCTATATGTACTGCGAAGACGATACCACACCACACACATCACTGTACTTTCACTTTCGATATTTTTCATGTTTCATTTGTTTTTTAGGAGTGACACACACACACACACGCACGCACACAAACACACACACACACACACACACACACACACCTGGCAACTCCAAGTTTCCCGGAGAAGAATCATAATTGCAATAATCACATCACAGTGAGGATCATATGGTGTCCGACTGCAATCACCAAAATGCTAATCTCTCCACAGCATGTCATCACACACACACACACACACACACACACACACACACACACACACACACACACACACACACACACTGCACTGCGCTGCAAAAGCAACCAGAGAGATTTCTAGAAACAGATTCAACATCACAGTGTGACCTCCGCCCACACATGTACGAGTATGGCAGCAAAGTAAAATTCTCTCAGAGGAGATTAAAAGATTAAAAAGTCCTGGAAATCACAAACACTCGACAGCAACCCTGAAACAAACAAACTGTCCTCAAAATGACAGATCAAGAAGTTAATGCAGCAGTTACCAAAATAAAAGCACACAAACGTCCAGGTGTTCTACATCTGGAAGGGTAACAGAGAACTCCATTACAGGCAGCATGTGAGTGAGCAGTGAAAGAATTACAATGGCAACAGTAGAAATGTTGGGTTTTGTGTTTGTGTTGCTGTTTTCTGTTTCATTTTGGAATTCTCTCCTCTCCACATGTCTGTAACCACTCCCTGCCAGTTCTGATTGTCTGTCCCACCCTCATTATGTTCACGTGTCCAGCTATCCTTCCCTCTGTAGTTTGTGTCCCGTTGTTTCAGCTACCAGCTCGTATTGGTTCTATGTTCAGGTGTTTCAGCCATTCCTAGTTTTGTTCCCCAGTGTTACTTGGATTTCTCTTTTGGTTTTGGTCTGCGCCCTTGTACCCATTGTTTGATTATTAAATAAGTGAACTGCCCCACTTCTGTCTCAGAGTCTGTATTTGGGTCCAGGCCCGTGTATTCCCTGTTTCCCTGCTTGAAATGTGACAAGAAATATTAATGGAGTTGGCTGCAGTGTTTGGACTTGTAGTAAGTTTGTCTTATTTCTACAGTGCACAAGGACACAATGTGTTTTCATGAGGCCATTAGAATATTCAAATAAACCTTTTAAAATATCTTGAACTAGATTCTTATGTGGACAGCCTCTGCCCTTGCCTTGCGCTTGTTTAAGTCCTCTTCATTGTTAGAAGGTCAAATGTTGTTATTTAATTATTACTAATTCTAAATAAATATATAAATTAATCCTACAATGTCATCTATGTAAAACTGAGCCATACAAGTGAAAGTCATATTTAAATGTCCAGCATTTTATACCTATTTTAGAGTACTGGGCCTACTTTTCTGATGCAGTGTTTTTTTAGTATAGATTCATGCTTGTTTTGATCTTGGGGTGTCGTAGTGTCCACAGCAAATGGCATTGTGTGGCATCTGCTGATCACATGGTTGATTCCCACTGCAAATGGTTTCTGGCAAGGACCAACCTTTGTGGCTGGGAAGTGATGCAAATGTAGAGGTGCCAAAAAACTGTAATTCCTCAAGCGGCCACTTGAGGCTGGTTACAGAACATTTCAACCATCATAAACGGCTGTAATGAGATGTTCAGAAATAAACATATTTACATCCTGGTACAAAAATTGTTTCGGTCTCTATAGCTGATTTCTTAACTGTACTGAATGTATTTTTTAACAGAATGGGACAAAAATCATGGTTCATGCATCAAAAGGGTGCTACATCATACATCATCCATTCTTTATTCTGTCGTTGGTGCACACAAGGTACATTTTGTCTGAAATAGAACTGTTAAGGAAAAGTAAGTCACACCACACTGCCCTATATGTAGAACAAGGAAGCACTTCCATATGATGATGGTGACATCATTCACCAAACCATGGGCTGATGCCCACGAGTCCTTGCTGCAGGGGTTTACTCGAGCTCTCAACTTTCATGAACAACACATTAATTCCCAAACAATACAGCCAAACTAACCTTTACTATCCAGTAGCTAGTCTGCAAATCTACAGCTAATCACTAGCTTGCTACAGTCCTTTGACTAAATGTTAGCAGAAAGTTCATAAAAAAAGCAAATACAGTAACTTACACATAAAGTGACCAGCAAAGGACCTAATAAAGCAACTAGACTAACAAAGATAGAACAGCCAAACCTCTAATGGAGACCAGGGAATCATAACCATGACTATAGAGTATATCAAAATATTAATATGTTTCATTGTTAATGTGCTACAGTATAGTATTGTAGATACAGTAAGTGCAAGTCAGGTGGATACTGCTATGGTAGTACGGTGCATGGTTGTCTGAACTCACCCGTTCACCTGTTTTGACACCATAATCTCAAACTGGTGAACTCTGTAATGAGACAAATGCAAACCTACCATCTGCCCTGATTTGTAGTTTAAATCTGGACATAATGATAATATGTACTCATAAGTAATGTGCTCATGTAGAGCATGTACTGAAGAGGTTTGTCAGGCCGGTTTATAATATTCATACAGACAGACACAGCACATGAATAATGTTCCTCCATGCTGTGTATGCAGAATGTGTCAGTGCTGAAACTATGAGCTGATTAATCCATTGGCAGGCAGAGTACAATTCTTTAAGAATATTATCTGTTGTAGACTAAATTAACAGTTAGTTAAAGAATTAATCAGAAATTTTAAAAAGAAAACTCTGACGTTACTTTACAGCTTTGAGTCTCACTGTGTGGACTTTTTAACATGGAGGCTTATGGAGGTTGAAATGTTCTGCAACCAGCCTCAAGTGGCCACTCGAGGAACTGCATTTCTTTAGCACTTGAATGATGAATAAATAAATGCCTTTTACTGTCACTATATGAATTGACTTCATTTCGCAGACACAGAGGATGCTGCCTGCCAGGAGATAAAACCATAGACCCTGTGATCAGAAGGTGATCCGCTGTACCACCTGAGCCACAGCCTCATCCTATAGTTTCCCTAGAAACGTGAGTTACAGAAGAGAAGTTCAACAGAATCAACCTAAATACTGTAATGAGACACATTTAGCACCAGCAACTGTCCTACATGTTTCCACAGAGCACACTGCCCTATTAAAAGATATTTTACTATTGTAGAGTTATTCACCCAAAGCTCCTTCTATCTGTGCTGAATACGTGATGGAAGAAAACATCTTTTCAGTGGTCAAGAAGATTGTAAATACTGACCATAGACAGAAGAGACCATGCACGTTCTATATATAGAAAAAAGTCAAATCATGGTTTTGCCGTTCATTCAGTCATTGTTCTTATTTGACTTTAAACTTTTCTGGGTAAGATCATCACGTCTGCTGCACGCAGAGAGACAATGTGAACGCCCTCACAGTTACATTGCGATGCCTTATTGTCATTTCATGTGTCAGCATCCCTATGTATGAAGCAATAAATGAGGCTATTTAATATTACACCTTACCCCCTCCTCCCCAAAAAACTATGAAGCCCAGACCTGCCTTCAGAGAATACACCGTTTACACCAGCTCCCTGATGGCAGTACACAGCTTTGTACAAAAGTCTGTATGATTAAACGCAATTAGACTGAGGCACAAACAAAGAGGAGGTATTCTTCCTCATTTCAATCTCCTACAGAGCAGGTACTGGAACACAAACTTACCATGACCCCCCCTCAGTGACGCTGGAGACCTGTATATAGAGATGGGTGGAGAGGTGCGGTGCCTAGTCACACGCAGGTGATGCTGCTCAGGGCGAGCGTACGACGCTGCTGCTGCTCCCACCTGAGGTCTCACAGAGTTCAGTGACCTCCCTGACGGGGGCGCAGCGATGCATCCCAGGATCAGCCACCCCATCCAGGCGGTCTGATAGAGGACAATAAGACCGAACGCTTGGCAGGAACCCCCTTTCATGAGACCCCGTGAAGGTGAAACACCCATAGGGCACATGATGGAAAGGATTGGAACAGATGCACCTGTTCTACTGAGAAACAGTCTCATGACTGAGGAAAGCCCAGACCAGCAGGCTGTCAGTCCCTGATGTTTTCAGACCCCTCCTACACATGCCGCTCAGTGGGTTGCGATTAGTCAACCATAGGAGAAAAAACTGAGAGTGTTGGAGAAAAAACGAGGTCTAATTGAAAATCAAACATGGTCTGCAGGTAACGAACGGACTCCTGCCTCCCCCTCTGTGCAGGACTCATGGCTCAGCTTGTGCAGCCATTTGCCAGCTCACTGGCAGCTCCTCATGCGCTCCACTCCACTCACTCCTCTGTCTCTCTGCCTATCGCTGTTTTCTCTCACGAAAAAGGGACTTCTAGGCAATCTCACAAAGATGAGAGAAGTTGACTGTCTGATCTCGTCAAACTTGCAGAGAAGTCCTGGAACAGAACGCTGTGTATATCCACGAGGAGCTCTTTCTGTCCACTTCTGCACGCTCCTCTTGTGTTTCTTTCAGTTTCACTTCTTGCATGTTTTAGAAGTATCCAATTTAGAATCACAGCAACAAGAAAGATCCTCTCTCCCTGCTTCGCCTCAGGTCTGTGGTTCGGTGACAGACCATCCTTTTGATGTGCGCAAACATTTTTTTTTTTTTACCACACCACACTTCAACTGAAGACAGCAGCAATGATCTGGATCCCAGAGCAGCCAGAGAGAGTGAGAGAAAGGAAGGGAGAGGGAGAGAGGGAGGGAGGGGAGGAGAGAGATAGCAAGGTAAAAGAAAGGTGAAACATCGGTGGTGGGGGATGTGGAGGCAGACAGAAGGATAGAAATAAGCAGGCTGAAAGAATAGATGGATGAGCTGGAAGAGTGAGGACATGATTGCAAAGAGGGAGAGGGAGAATGTAAATGAAAGAAGTGAGAGTGCTTTCACTTTTACTTTTACACTGTTCAGTGCAAGTGTGCTTTGCCATGATGTTGGTTTAGACTGACAGAGCGGATGAAGAGAGGAACAGATTATCACAATTCTGTCCTCCAAAACTGTTGGTAGAGGTCCATATGCCAGCCTACACCCGTGCATTTACTCAGAAACTCTCACACACACTCAGTCCAAAACAAAATTTACTTTGCAAAAAATAAACTTACATTGGACGAGTAACAGAATCTGACAGAGCATGTCACTGCCTGAGACGAAAACTATGGTGGATATATTTCCATACATGAGCCAAGATAATTCTGGCAACACATTAGTTGAGTCAATATAAGTCCTCGAGTTCCCAAAATGTTGGGTTCATAAATAAGCGTGTGAAAGATGTGGAATGTTCTAAAAAAGGATGTGTGTCCAAGAGTGGAGAATGTTGACGGTTACTTTTCTAAAAACTGAGAAATGTTCTAGACCAGCGGTTTTCAAAGTGTGAGGCGCGTCTCCCTTGGGGGGCGCCAGAGGACTTCAGGGGAGGCGCGGCGGGGGAAAAAATAAAAATATATCTTACAAAGATATGTGACTGTGCGATGAAAACTCGGCGAGCTAGCCCCCAAAGAGTAGCAAATAAATCCACAAAACGATACAGTGTGTCTGATCTTTGCTGTTCCGTGTCAAAAGTTCAAAATGTCAAAATGTCTCTGCTTTAGTTTGAATCAGTCACCAAGCTCCTGGTTGTTACATAAAGACAGAGGCTTTGACAGTGAAGTGTGACCTGTTGGTGTGATATACTACCTTTGGGTTTACTTCATTCTGGATCGTCATTGGTGACAAAGGTGAATGTGGTCGGTACTAATCGATTCTCTGACTATGATTGGTCGACAGGTGTCAATCATCAAAATCCGCCAATCAGGACATCCACACTCTGTGTTGTTTAAACCTTAGCAGCACCGCTAGCTGCTACCGCGGCTGCTTCATATTCTTTAATACAGCTTGTTTCAAACATCGCGTCATAATAAAACTCAAAGTCTTCTTTCCTCCTCTCGGAATCGTTGCTGAACAACTCTTGCAAACAGCAATGCTGTTGTTATCTTTTGACCACACTGGTGAAGACATGTTCATTATTAGGGGTCCTGCCAATAAGGAGCAATAACTTTTGGGGCAACTCGGCCAGACAACGTCTGATGAGTGAACATATGTTTAAGAAATCAGTTAAAAAGTTAAAAATTGTGGGAAGTTGAAAAACAAAAATGTGTTTAAATGTATTTAAATATGTTTAAAAACAAACAGATGTTAAAATGTTTTAAAAAGATGTTTAAAACAGGAAGGTTGTATGAAACTATTTAACAAATATATACAAATCAGCTACAACGATATGACTACCTGCCAAATACCGGCCAAAAATGCTACCAACTCCAGATACAGGCTGTGGTCATCTCGCAATAGAATACTCTAACAGACTTGATTCTCTGTAAGTAGTACTTATTGCTGCACTAACGTGTCCTTGTCGCACTGTACACTGATTGTTTCCCTTTTTTTGTACGTCGCTTTAGTGACGTACAGCTAAATGTAAATGTGAAACAGTCCTGACCCATATGGACCTCTGAAGGTGTGCTGTGGCATGTGACACCAAGACGTTAGCATCAGATCCTTTAAGTAAATACTTAACTTGTGAGGTGGGACCTCCATTGATGGGACCTGTTCGTCCAGCATATCCCATAGATAGATCGCATAGAAACTACCCCAAAACCCCACTGGGCATATCTTTGTCACATCATGGCTGCGACGCCTTCTGCCAATCCCTTAAATAGGACTTAATAAAAAAGCAACTGTACACTGTAAACCTTGTGCAACCTGCTTTGGCAATACTGGACCTAATTCTGTTAATGTCAATAAAGCTTGTTTTCAATTTGAATTTGACAAGCACAGAGACGTGGTAAAAAAACATTTAAAAAAATGAGACGTCTGTGGCAGAAAGAGAAAAACAGTGACATCCAGAAATCACCAGGGAGCTGATGGCACAGTGATCTAAATGGAACTTCTTCTGATTCTTGCTTGTCTGCCTACAGTCACTTTAGTCAAATCATACATTGCCTGTGGACACCAGTGTGCCTCAGAGGCTCCAAAAATAGTAAATTACCAAAGCTAAAAAGCTTAATGGCTGCTGATATTCCTGCCAGTAATAGAACAAGGACTGAAAATTAAATTGGGACAGTGTTTCTGTTGCTATTTCGAGGAAGCTTTTGTGACTGTTGCCGAACAGAGCAGCAGCCACCAAATAAGTAAGGCAGAGCGGACCAGAATTCATTTCAGGTCTGATGTTTGTCCTTTTACAAATATTCAACACGTCTTTTCTTGCAGTATGTAAGATAAAAACAGGTCTCAGCATCCTCTCAGTGGAGGAAGAGCTTGCTCAGATGAGCAGCATGCAAATGACCTCACTATAATTACTTTCAGCATTTGGATTCTTTTTGATTATTTTCTTTAATACAAACCTTCTCAGTAAACATTCATGGTGAAACAGTAATTAGTCGTCTAACATATGTTATATTAAAGGTTTTTTAGCACCGTTAGACTGGCCTGTTGGAGAAGTTAGCATTAATGCTGGTAATAACAATAAACTGTGCAGTGCCACAACATGAGCAGATTGAGAAGCAAAGAAAAGTAGCACATCTACGCAGAGTGCAAAGCCAATAAGTTCCGAAGTTAAGTAACCCAGCAGAGAGCAAAATATGCTCATTTATCAACATGCTTGTTTTTTAATCCCTCAAAAAACAACTGCAACACATCCAAATTTAAACTCTACACTATGAAGATGTTTGTTATCATAATATGTATGTATTTATATATATATATATATATATATATATATATATATATATATATATATACATTTTATAAGCGCTTTTACACTACATAACTCATTCACCCATTCACACACATTCACACACCGATGGCTCAGCCTTCAGGAGCAAATTGGGGTTCAGTATTTTGCCCAAGGACACTTGGACATGCAGACTGGAGCCCGGGATCAGACTGTTTATCATCTGATTGGGGGATGCTCTAATCCCATAAAGTGATGAAGCGACTGCTCCCCAACTCAGAGTCTCAACTTCCTCCTGTCCTCCCACCACCAGCCGACACCGGCCCATCTCCAAACTCCTCCATCCATCTACTCATGCTCACCCCTCGTCTGCCATCCCTTTGTCTCTTGACCCTCATTCATCCTA
This sequence comes from Collichthys lucidus, assembly GCA_004119915.2. Lineage (NCBI taxonomy): Eukaryota > Metazoa > Chordata > Actinopteri > Sciaenidae > Collichthys > Collichthys lucidus. Next base: position 7,432,356 of record CM014095.1, on the reverse strand, counting down.
CAGGGCATTATGTTGATTCACCTTCATCCACCAAATGCAGTATACCTGTCTACATCTATAACCATGTCGGGGTTAGTTAAAAGTATATAAATATGTGGAGATGGAGAATGGGAGAACAGGGCATGAGTTTTGAATGATGAAACTGACTTTCAACTCTTTCATCAGTATCACAAATGTTATGTTATGCAGTTACATTATAAACATATTCAGTTGTTTATAAGAAAGTAATAAAAGATGTTATATTTCGAAAGAAAAATAAATCAAAAAGTTGAACAGTTTGAACTTTAAATATTTGTCTTTGCGCTGTCTTTAACTGAATCAAGGTTGAAAAGATCCTGATCTCATTTATGTTTCACACAGTGTCGTCCCAACTCTTTTGGGATCAAGGTTGTGGAACATCATTTTAACAAATGCTTGTGTAACAGACTGCTGCATCTGAAATGACTTGCTTCCTGATTAAGTTATGTAAATTTGTCACTGTTCCATCAGTGTTAATATTTCCTTTTGAAATGGTGGTTTGATTGATTGTAAAATTCTAAGAGCTGCGAATTGAACTATAACCTCTTTTTATTCAGCATACAAATGTCAAAATATTTTGTAAATGGTTGCTCAGCAACCACTGATTATGTCAGCTGTAGAGGAGTGAAGTTGGTGGAGTAATTCTAGGAGTCCAAGGTTCCTGAAATGTGAGGTGACATCTCTACAGTTACAAACCTGTGGTTGTAAACGTGAACGTGAAGTCAGCTCTGACTAAAATACACATCAAATCACACAGATTTATATATTCTGCTGGCCACTGACGGTGAGCTGAAGCTAACAATTTCAAGTCTGGAGAAACATAAAAATTCACCATCAGTACAGTTGTCATGAACAGGGAAATCAGCTACAGAGACCAAAACTGTTTTTTGTACCAGGCTGTAAACATGTTTATTTCTGCTGTGAAGTTTTTAACATGGGGACTTATGGAGGGCGGCATGTTGTGTAGCCAGCCTCAAGTGGCCATTTTACTGCAGCGTTTGAAACTTTAGCACTGGTTTGACTTCCCAGCAACGGAGGTATTCCCATGGTAGGAACCAGTCCCAGCTGCTGTCTATACAACATTTTATAGCATAATAATGTTGATGCAGTTTGCATCACCTCTATGAATATCAAAGACTAATTTAACTGGTGGGCTTTTTGAAGATGACCTTCATCTGGATGTTGGGTGTATGATCTCTTCAGTCGCTGTGACATGACTCCACATCTAAATCTATTCTGATTTCTGAGGAGTTGCTCAACTTCCCTGGCTGCAGCATGGAACACCTCTGACTCTTGTACAACCTGAGGGGATAAAGTGAGGAAGCTACACAATCATGTGAAAACCACCACGTCATACACACTCCTGCTGCAGCATAACAAATGCTGCTGTACGTTCTTCACTGCTTGTTTGTTGTTTTGTTTTTTATCAGCATCTGTTGTAGTAAATTCACTTTTTTCTGCAAAAAAATGCACATGGAAGTTGGCGATGTGAGAATCAATGGGAATTAAATAAAGAAAGAAATTGTTCAGCACCATTGCAAGATGTTGCATCACTCGTTTTCACTTTGGTCAACTCACTTTGCTGCAGAGTGGTTGAACTCATTCCATGACAGGAAGTATACAACCAGGCATATGCATGTGTTTTTATATTAATACATCTTTAGTACTATAGTGTGCGTATCTGCATGAATGCCCATGTGATTTGTTGGTCCATTGTGTCAGATTTAGGCTGATCTATTTAAAGAATATGCAGATATGGAATGTGATATTCAGAACTATGATTTCAGTAGTGTACAGTCACGTTTTGATACTTTAGAATGAACCTTTCATGTTTACGGAAGACACGGGATGTCTTCCACGGACATCATGTTTCTACAGTAGCCCAAAATGGACAAACCAAACATTGGCTGTGAATAAGTGATTCTGATTTTTTGTGGGTTTTGAAGCCATCATAGTTTTTCCTTCAAACTGATCGAGAAAATTACACCGCCCGCTGCCACTAAATCCTCCTTTAAACTTACTGATTTTTTTTTAAGGTGGACCTTTTTAAGGTTTCCAAAATTGTTAGCCAGAGCCTAAACCAGACTGCCCACTTTTTTTTTTCAGATATTTTTTTTGGCCTTTTCAAGCTTTATTTTTGATGGAGACAGCTGAAGAGTGACATGAATGTGGGGAGAGAGATGGGGAATAACATGCAGCAAAGGGCCACAGGTTGGATTTAAACCCTGGGGCGGATGCTCTACCAGCTGAGCTAATCGACATCCTGAATGCCCACATTTTACCAGAGCACGGGTGATTGTGTCTCTTGTGAAAAAAACTGCAGTTCCTCAAACGTCCACTTGAGGCTAGGAACAGAAAGAGTTACTCTCCATAAGCCCCCATGTTAAAACATTGAACTTCACAGCAGAAATAAACATGTTTACAGCCTGGTACTAGTGCCAGTGTTTTTTTTAGCAACCGGATTTCATTCAGCTACCCACACTTCATGTTGTTGCACATTTTTAGATTATCCAGGAGGCGGCAGAGGCCTCCACACTCTGAGCTTCACGACAGCTCTTCAGAAACCTGTGGGTGACGTCACAGATATGACATCCATATGTATGACTGATGCTTGAGGCGTTCCTACACACTGACTAAGCTGCCATTTTTGAGTTGGGAGTGAGAACGTGTCTATATGCAGTACATTTTCTGTTTCTCTTGTAAAATGTCAAAATACAAATTTCATTTTGACACCCTAATAAATAAATAGAAAACCTCTACTGACTGTTTTTTCAAAGTAAGAGACAGGGGGCATGCTAAATATGTGAATTCTTAGAACAGTAATTCACCCTTCAAACTCATACCAGTTTAGGATATCCATATATATGCAGAATACTCTGTAGATCTGTTTCTTGGTTTGTTTCTGTGATTCTTAAGATCCTCACTGAAATTTAATTTACAATGAATTTGCAGTATTTCTGCTGTCTGTTAGCCTGTCTTGTGTGCCCGAGCCTCATCCGTTCTGACTGAACCTAATTTGATCCCTGCGGGGTGCCACTGTCACGCTGTGCCTGAAATGAGGTGAGATGCTTGACCTGAATGAGTGAGAGACAAGAATAAATGTAATTCACCTGAGCACGTTATGGAAGAGGCATTTGGATCTGTTTTGGTTTTGCTGTTTCTATTCTCTACAAAGACCAATGCAATGGTCAGACCTCCAAATGCGCCTCACGGGTCAAATAAGAACTGGTAAAACCATGAAGAGCAGCTGGAATGTCTTGTTTTACTGCCGTCTCTCAGACTGACCACACCCACATCAATGGTGGGTAATGAGTGGGCGTGGTCACTGTCACCTGTAAACACACCCACCAGTGATGACGTCACCAGGGGTACACCTGTACATCACTGCAGCCAGATCAGAACTCCATCTTCTTCATGAATTATATGTGCTTGACTTAATTACTGATTTTGATTATTACTTTAAATTTAACTTAAAAGGAAAAAAAAAACATCAAAATACTTTAACAGCTTTGTGCTCCATTTTTAATGTCTGGTTCAGGTCTTCACATCTTCAAATCCTCTTCATCTAAACACAAATAGATTTTTTGTCAATGAGGGCAGGTTCCACACAGGGAAAATGCTTATAGGCACTGAGCCTTGTTGAGCTTATTGCCTGGATAAAAGATGTATTTCTCTATGCTCTATGTGGTGTTGTTGCCTTAATTTTATTTCATGTTTGCACCTGAAATCACAGTCACAGGTGTCATGTATTAAGTTAATGCTATATGTGCAGGGAACCACTATTCTAAAATTGACATGTTGTATGTACAACAGACACGGGTGCCAGTCACCTGGAGCAGAGTTACTTTTTTCTTCTGGTGGTTGGCTAAAGCGCTTCTTTGTACTGACCTAAAAGCAGCTTTCACACCTGTGCTTTGTGCAGTATGAGCTGTGGTATTTATACATGAGCTGCTAGTGATGTTTGGGACAGAGAGATGGACAAATGTCCCTACTATCTTCCAACACAGGACTGATGCAGAAAGAACAGAAACTCTCCATCCATTCATCCATTCTTATCCGGGATCAGGTTACAATGGCAGCAGGTTCAGACGACTTCCAGGCGTCCTTCTCCCTAGCAACACATTCCAGCTCCTCCTGGGGGATCCTGAGGCGTTCCCAGGCTAGATGGGCTATGTAGTCCCTGCAACGGCTTCTGAGTCTGCCCCGGGGTCTCCTCCCAGTTGGAGCTCCCCCTGAGCTTTGGAAACAAACTAACTAAATAATAATTAAAGCAAAAATGATTTAAGGTATTTGTTGTGTTTGGTCCTGCTAGTTGTGCACATGCATTTGCTATAATTGTATTACTTTTTGATCAAAAACTAGGAAGGCCATTTTGCTAATACTCATAATACAGACTGGTCCAAGCAAGAACCCCAGTGTCTGTCTATGTCAATGTCTGTCCATTCAAAGCTCTCACTAGCGTCTGAAGGTCAGTCCCAGATTTGCTCTTGTCTGGCAGCCTCTTGCTCTTCGGTTGTCCTCTTTGTCTCTGTCTTTAACTATGCCCTGAAAAGCTCCTGAGCAGGGTAGTTACATAATGTTATTTTAATATTAAGTATGGATATGTGGCTTGTTATTGCAAGTAGATTTAATTGGACTCATTTTGCGTTCATTGGTGCTTCAATCGCAGATTGAAACAGAAGCTGTCAGATCAGCGTGGGGATAAGATGTAAAGCTGGTGGCCACAGCAGCGATGGTCCTGGACTTTTAACTGCCTTAACACCTACAACACAAAGGCAACGTTTATGGGAAAAAGATGATGATGCTGTAATCTTAATATTGTTGTTTATTGCATGCCATTGCTGTGTTTGCTAGTTTGCCCTTGAAAATGTCATTATCTTTCAGAATAGAAGCTCCTTTATTACAGTTTTCTCCCATCTTGCAGTTATTGTCCTATTATGACATTTTCTCTATCCATTCGTGTAATATGAAAATCAAAGTGTGAAACAGATTCAGCAGTACAAGTAATAAGATGAAAAAACGGATAGTGAGTAGGCAAGCCTCCAATGTATCTGATGTCTATTTAAACACAACACACACGTGCCTGTACTCACGCATGGACAAGCATGTGAAGATCTTTTCTGCCTAACACACAAAACAGGTTGAACATTAGCAGGTTCACTGGGTTTAATCTCCATATGTCTTGTATAATGAATTCAAAGGGAGTTCTGGGACGTCTGCTTACGTTTGCATGTCTACATTGACAGTCTGGGCAAATCACTCTATGTTCTCACAGAGACGGGCCAGCTGAGATCAATACAGACACAAAGGGGCCAGAAAAGACCAGTTAAAAGATCAATCTGAACCAGTCTGACATCCACCATGGCGTATATTACGAAAGTAAACTGTCTTGAGTGTCGGTTCCTACATAGACAGATGTCGAACAGGCTTGCAGAGGTAGTAAAGTTGACTGAGCTCTTACTTTCCTCCTCTTCTTTCTGTCAGGTTGTGTTAAACTTAAAAAAGGTAAAATAAAACAATACATGTTAAATCAAGGTCTTTTGGCTCAGATCACAAGTTCTTATACTTATAAGAACAGTCTAATCCTTATATTTGCATAGGCACAGATGCAATCCTGATTAAATATGTAACTGAGACATGACACGACCAAATTTGGGTCGCCTTATGGCTAAAAAATAACAATCAATTCATTAAAATACCTCTGGATTGACCCCAATACCAATACTTTAACTTGTTTGAGGACATCTCTGAAAAACCTTAAACAACCTTCTCCCTGACGTATGACAAGAAATATACCATTTCTATTAAATTGCTTTCTATCTGCCATCATGTTATAGCCTCACAACTTGCACAGCTAGAGCGAAATAACTTCTTAGTATAGCACCGTCACCTGCCTCTCTTCATCTCTCTACCCCTGACAGTGTCCATGGTTCTAACACACTCATCATAGGTGCATTGCCTCAACTGACCAGCTGACTTCTGAAGCTGAAATAAATTGAATAAATTTATTCCTAATCAAAGGTAATATTCATCTGGAACCATGTCATGAAATAAATCTGCAGCCTCTGATTCACCTCATTAAATCATGTGCAAATGACACAAGGCTGCTACAAAGTAACCCCACACACCTCTGCACACATCAGAGAGGACGGTTTTAACTCTGCCGGGTAATGAGAAAGATGTCTGATAGCCGCTCCATGACACAAAATATTTCTCTTCATACTATGATAAGTCTGACAGTTTTTGCTTTACCTGGATAGTTTAGAAAGCAGAGATTGTCTTTCATCACATATTTCATGAAAGAAAAACAAATCACAACAATAGCTTTTACAGGTTTTGGCCAAAAGGCAAACAAATCCCATGTTCCGCAGGTTTGAATGAAAGAATCTCGGTGAGGGCTGGGGATTATAGTTTTGTACAGAAATCTAAGATACATTTGAAGATTAGCAGTTACACTGCGTCATCACATTCTTATTTTGACATAAAACCTCTTTCAAATACTGTACATGGTGTTGTTGCTGCTGCAATTTATACAATGAACAATGAACTTTAATCAACAATGAACTTCATAGTCGAGAGCAGGATCCCTGACAAGTTTGTTGAAGTCACACTGGGGTCATGTGACACTTGACTCAACCAGTGAGTTTGTATGAAAATGACTGGGAAGGGTTCTCTTCTTTAATCTCAGCTAAACTGTATTGATTGCATTCAAGTGTTCAAGTTTGAACTTTATTGACATGGTTTCTGTCCACTTGTGAATTGACTGAGCTCAGCCACCAATACCCTTCTCATATAGATAGAAGCCTTTCTGTACATATGGGACACAATGTTTCTCCATGTGGCGTATATTGCCCAGATTGAATCCAGGCAGGAGCCTTCTTGTTCAGATCTAGTGTTTGTTATTTGTCCAGAGGGAATACGTTGTTTTAAATGAGCCAAGAAGGGCCTGCTTTAATCCAGACGTAACTACTCATGTGCATTCAATACACTCAGTGGATGAAATGTGTCTGTGCTGTCCGAATGGGAAACCTAGTATCGGGAGTTGTGGGTCAACAGGAAGTCCCTTTCTCACTCTGTCCGTTTAGTAAACCTATGTTCACCAGAGCTGGTACATGCCATACAGTATTTAAAACACACATAGTTTTTTGCTGCAATTGGTTACCTACCAAAATAGAAATGTGATAAAAACCGCTTCCAGAAAATACTTTGGTAAGTAGAGGAAATTTAGGAGGTCAGGGATTGAAATGATTTCTGACTAGACTTGGAGAACTGAAGCTGAGTCTCAACATGTCTGAACATTTTTGAAAGTTGAACTTTCTCCGCATCATAAACTTGTCTCAGTAACTGAGACTTTAAATCACCGTTCATATGACCATCTTTTTTATGTAATGTAAAGCATAATATTTAAAAACTGCCTACATGGTTAATAGAGACATCCAGAACTGACTCTCAGGATCGGTTTTACATCCAGTCTGGGAATCTGTAAAATGTATCAGTATTGACTCAGTCATAAACTGATCCTCTCTCGGCACACACACACAAACATGGCAATCCATCCAATCGTTGTAAAGATAGTTTAGCCCTATTCAAAATGTTGCACTGACTAACTGACTCACAGTCATCCTAAGAAATATGAACGGACGTGCTGTTGTCCCCGTCTTTCATTTCATTGTAGACTGCCTTATGACATGTAACATTTAGAATCTCACCTGTATGCACAGGTGTTCATGCTGTTGCATTAACTCAAAGTGCTGTCACTGCTCTACACTGCAATTATGTCTTCTGTGGCTTGCCACAAGAAGTCTTGTGAAGGCTTGTTAAGGCAGACTTAAAGAAATTGAATCATCTATGGTGAAGCTTCACATTGATTGACAACTAATTTGTGGAGCCATAATTTAAGCTTTTATCAACTTCTAATTGCAGCGGGTCAAACTAATTGTTGCCTTTGTGTTCAATCCGAAGTTCTGGACAGCACAGAACATTTAGTTAAATACCACAGTGATTGGATCGGGTGAGCGGGTGAGTTGAAAAAGTTTTTGTTCTTTTGTACTTGTAGATGTACCAGAGACATCATAAGAGGAGGTGGCAAATTATAGCCAAGTGGACTCATGCATCTCCCAGGCCCTGTGTCACTCATACTGAGGAGAATAGAACCTGCCAAGATGTACATCCCACAATCATTCATAGCAAGAGGAATAAATTAGTAAGAACTTCTTCAAAGGCTACTTTTCATCTTATCCATTGCTCCAGAAGTTTCTTTAAAGTGTGCAATCTCTGGGTCACCGCTCTCCCTTCTTCCCTCTTCAGCCTTTGCATTGCTGTAACTTTGTTGTAACTTTCTGATCATGGTGCCCTCGTGGTACCCACAAGGCCTCTCTGTACTGAGAATCTTTTGCTCCATCACCACAGTGTTTCTGGCAAACAAAGACTGTGAAGAAGCACAGGATTATCCAAACAAGTGCTGTGGAAATTGATTTAGGCCACCGAACCGTGGAGGCCTGATTCAGCCTCTCCGTGAGCCCTGGGAATTGACCACAGTGATTCAAGATAAAACCTGAGAGCAGAGCACAAACTGCATTAAAGCTGTGTTGCACGAAAGAACGAAGAACGAAAACAGAAAATGGATTCACACACTCTATTTTATACTCAGTGCATGTACTATTGCTCACAAGGTCTTTGTACTGTGTTGTGAGAGTAACAGAGAAATGGTGTGTAATGGAGCATGATTTCTATGGTGGTGAACCTGTATGTAGAGAGCTGTGTTCTGTATACACAAAGAGGTTGGTTAAAATATCAGATGAAACTGTACAGACATACCAATAGCATACCAAAACACATTTTCTTTGTTAATTCAAAGACCATTTGTTTTGTTTTCTGGAGATATGGATCCTCACATTTGCACTATTGTATCCTCTTAACATTGTCGTCTACCTTTTGTTCTACGTAGGACTCCACATAAACACATCCTGGCAGTGAAGCTATAGCAGGCAGGCGTAAAGGCTGTAGGTGGTGCTTGCATGGAGCAGAGGAATGAAGCAGAGTTAGGTTATAGAAATAATTGGGGTAAAATCAGAACATTGATCACTTTTGTGCAGTGCTTTGGGATACCACGCTGTTGGACAAATCAACTTTTGGTCCAGTGGGACACTTTTTAGAAGAATGGCATGGCGACATACAGTAAAAGCCACATCAAGTGATAATTTCTCAAATAAAATATTGCAAATATTTATTTGTACAGAAGAGTAAATTAAAGACATGCCCAACAAAAAACATTGTACCATTTGTACATCCAGGCCCAGATATGCTGTATCTTCCAATATCAACAGACACCGTGACAAAAATGTCCATACAGGTTGAAACTGGATTATTCAAAGAGGGACACATAAATGCTACCCATTTAAATGCATTTAAATATGTTTGGTGTCTGATATAATCAAGGATTCACTCAAAAATCCATATCATTGTCAGAGAGTCAACAGAGTGACGAGATTTTATCATATGCAGATCATGCAACTCTGTAAAGATTCCATGTCAATCCATCCACCATTTTGGTCAATGGACCATCTAACAGTTACATTTGTATCCCTACAGTTATGGCACTATCATTGCATCTAAGCATCTAAAGTTGTCAGTAATCAGACTAACCATGAAAGAAAAAAGTACAACACACTGTGTTGGATGTTTTCTGTTGCTAGGAAAGTGCATTTGCACCTCACTGCAATAAATGGCACTACACGAAAAACTTGATGTGGCCTAAAATTATTTATAATCCATTGTTCAAATCAGTCTCTGGATGCAGCTTCAACAGCTAAATTGATCACGCTTACTCATATTTATTCCCCTGTCAACAATTCAACCCTTGATGTAGCGTTTATCTGGATTATTCATTTTTAAATAGGATACATTCGGAAAAAAAAACTCATTAATGATTTAACAGTAACACTTTTTACAAAGACCACCTCTGTAGTGGAGGCTTTCAAAATAGATTATAATAAATTCAAAGTGCTTCATGACAATCCTGACAAAACAACATAGATGTTACTTATAATGAATTATAACTTGAAGTGTCTTATGGATGCTCTTGCATAGTTATAAACTCATTATGACTACCTATACTCACCTGAACTCATAGTATGAGGTTATTATTAAGTTATTATTGCATGTGTAAGTACATTTTAATGCATCTATAATATTGCATCTTCATCACAATTTTTCGTTCTTGGTGTTTAGTTAAGTGTGATGCATCTCCATGCATTTAAAAGAATTTATGCTGCATCATAACTGATTGATTATTATGACAGAGAATTAAAAGTAAAGTTTGTCTGCTTTCGGAATGGAACATTCTGGTCTTCTGAACATGTTTTATGACTTCATATAGTGCGTCAGAAAGCATTATGAGTGTTTATGAGTGATCATTGAGGAACAGTCTGCATTCCTGATCATGTATTGCTGCATTTTCCAATGTGTGATGATTTATTTATGTATAGTAATAGAACCATCACATCAAGCCAAGAGAGAAATGGGATAGAGGGAGAAGCTAGAAGTTGAAATATATTATTCTAGTCACTAATATATCCGCCTGTTTATTGCTTTTATTGCTGCATACTCAACATTCACAGTACATATCAGATTTAATACATTTTGGCGGCATATTCAAATTCACAACCTTATTCATTTATTCAAGTATTATTCAAGTATCTGCACAGTATTCCAATGGACATGTGCTTTTCATTGCATTTCTGCAATTCAAATGACAGACATGCCATGAATGTGTCCATTGAAAATGGAAACATAACAAAGAGCCAATCTAAATGTATTCATGATCTCGATTGTACATATGCATATGTCATGTAATCATATTTTCAAGTTATTTAACTGCATGTTGAGTTTCATGGCATACATGTTTTAAATTAAGTGAACAGAGGAGTTCAGATCATCTCTACTTGTGAGTCTGAGCTCACCACTGTCAATACTGTCTATGGCTTTGTTCATCAAAGAGATTTTTTTTTCTTTGCTCTGAGGTTTCTTTTTTTTCATATGACATGTGTAATATGTATTGAATGTTGCAGGCTTTGTTCTTACATTTGGCTTTTTTTTTTTTTTTACTGAAACAGGCTGAAGGACGATCTGAGTCTTACACCTTGACTTTTAAAGACTGGATCTCTCATGAATGCAGTAAGTTTAGCCATAAGATGAAACAACAAATAAGGAAAGACTTACATTAATCACATTTTGCACTTACCATTTATGGTCTCTATTAGATTTTCATTTTGCCTCCGAACACAGTTTGTACAGTCTAATCAGACTTATGTTCAGTTCACTTTGAATTTTTGAGTAGTTCAAGCAGTCGGCTGAACATCTGGGTTTTCAGAAAGTGGTGGCTGCCAGTGAAACAGGTGCACACTGTGATAATGACGAACATAAAATGACTCATTTGAAAACAGGCAGCTGTTGTTCTCGCATTCTTCTGCCTTTATTGAAATTTTCAGCTGAGAATAGGCACCGCGATATGCTTTCTTGGAACAGAACTCACTACCAAATAAAGATGTTTATCTTATTACATGTATGTATAAAAAATATGATTCTCATAGAAAGATTAGAAAGAGAAGTACCATACCAGATTGAGCTGTGAGCTAATTTCCATCTGCAGTCTGTGGCCGAGTGGAAGAATTCCCTTTTCTGTTCGCATTGCCTTAATGATTGTCTCTCTGCAGTGATTTATTTTATAGAGCTCATGGAGTCAGACCAGGCTGAGGAGTAAGCATCATAAAGAAAAAGACCATGACAGTAGTAAGGAAAAAATGAGTGATTGAAAATCTGTTCCTTAAAGAAAAACACCCTAAACTAAAAAGGATGGGCTTTTAAAACCTTCCTAGAAAAATACAGAACAAACACCGAACTGTTCCCGTCAAAGGCATTCCACATCTTGAAATTATATGCTCTGTTTTTGGTGAAGAAAAGTTGGTTTGTCTGGAATGTCCTTGGATGTGTCTGCACACATGTGAGAAATAATAAGAGGACGCCCTCTGCTATAAAAACAAGTTAATTCAGGACCGGTCTAAATCTCTGAGGTGGCTGTTGATACTAACACAACAGTTCCATTAAAGCAAAATTAAGCACCACAAAGACGGCGCCTCAGCAGAAATACGCAGCGAGGCCTGTCACATTAACATAAAGCATGGTCCTTGGAAATTATTAGCCTCCGTAATCTCACGAACACTCAGAGGCAGCATTGCACTGTTCAAATGACCTGTCCAGCGTGATGCATGGCTGTTTTTTTGCCTCACCTACTGAAGAACGCCAGCTTCTTCTGCTGCCCCCCACCCCCGACACCCGCTACTTTTTTTTTATTTCCCACTCTCTGGCTTTTTTACCTCTTGCACCAGATTTATGCAAGGCGGAGCAGTGAGGTGCAAAGCTTTCACAAACAACAGCCAAGCCAGACGGGCAAGGTGAAGGTCAACAAACACATTATCCTCCACTTATCAACAGCGTATTAACGCAGCTCATTCCCGTCTTGCATTACACATAGACGACCCAGGTCGTATCAGCCTTTCCTTCTTCGACCTCTCCTATCTGCACTACCCAGGGAGGAAGAACCTGAGAACGATATAATGACATAAAGCTTTATCTCCTGTCCTACCCGTCCAATCACAAGGAGCGGGACTGGAGGGAGAGCTTGGCCTGGATTAAAGTTGGGGGGCTGCTGTGCATAAAGACACGGCTTTACGGCATGCACTTGGAGCTAATGGTCAGGGTAGGGGTGTGGAGGTTGAGGGATCGATGGGAATGATCTAGCACGCAGCAGGACAGATATAAAGATCAGTGAAGGGGAAAATAGACTCTCTGTCACCCCGCCGATTGCTCTGATTGCCTGCCAGCCTGCTCACTTGTGACCAGATGGCCTGTCCCCATCAATGCCCAGCAAATACCTGTAAGACCCCCCTGTAAAAATCTCTCTATTAAAACCATTAAAACACCAAAACTCAAAAACTGTAGGTGGCATTGGTGAAACCTTTTGAAGATTTTGCTGAAGATGTGAACATGTAGTTGGTTAAGTTCAAAATAATATCACATAGTCCCTACAGGTGTGTTTTTATCATGCAGTAAGTTCTACTGCTTATATTATACTGCGTACATGAGAAGATGTTGTCTAGATTTGAATGTATGAATTGTGCATGACAAGAGAAAGTTCTGAAAGTTAAGAGTTGAAGTCTAAGGGACAGTCGATGGAACCAGCACACACACCAGCTATCAGTAATAAACCTGTGAGTTTCCTGCTATGACATGTCAATATGCCTGCTCTGCAACCAGTCCATATACACCCATTATTTACACAGAGAAGCTATTAACCCTTTATAGGACACTCACGCAGTGCAAAAAATATTATTGCTAGAGTTAGAGTGGGATCCATTAAAGGCAATAGCAACACTACCCGTGACGTAACCTGGCATTCACTGATTGGCTGGAGAAAGTCACATGATTCTGCTCCTTCATTGAGAGACATGGGGCACCATTTTTAAAGCCCATGGAAGTGATCATATATGGTTCCTCACCCTATAAAGGGTTAAGAAAGAACTTAAACTTTAACTGTGACCATTTTGAAAACTGTAAAACTAACTACAGTGCTCTTGTGCACTAAAAAGGCTAATTCGGAGATTTCTTTCAAAATACTAAATATGTTGCAAAATAGTTGCTAAAAACGCATGAAAAGTCACGGGAGGTTCAAACAGTTTCTCACCAGTTTTCAGTCCAGGATTTTGTGGGCGGAAGTGTGGCTCGATGACACGCTGAGGCCACCCTGAGCATACCCCTCCACCCCTAGCAGAGAGATAGATGAATTCATTTTGCTCAGTATTAGCTAGTCATGTCATTTTCTGAACTCATCTGACACGTTTCAGTCCCTTCAAAATGGCTGCTTGACTGCTCCCATGAGTGGGCGTGGCTTCAGCACATTCAGAGGACACGCCTCAGCGAAGCATTTTTATCTCATTTGAGAGTTATTAAGTGTTTGACTGACTTAGGTAACAAGTCTGAACCTCTCTAGGTTTTATCACGGGCGTCGCACCCGTCGGGCTGGGGGGGATGCGACACCCCCACTTTTACAAAAAGACGATTTCATCCCCCCCACTTTTTCTGAGATTTAAACCATTTACCCGTCCTCGCGGTCCACCAGCATACTGAAACGGAGCGCACGTCAGTTCTCCATAGGCTACATAAAAACCCATTGGTCCAGTTAGATCCATCCGGCCATACAGCCAATCACAGCCATTTGACCAAACCCACCCGGTCCGCCGGCGAAAAATAAAAAAATAAACATTTTTTCAGAGCTCTATCTGCATTTCTTTATTACGAAGCAGACAGCGAGCAGAGGCTGTAACCAGGGCCGGTCTAAGCTATGGGCAATGTGGGTGGCCGCCCAGGGCGCCGTCTCCGTGGGGGGCGCACGAGCGCCGAAAATGAAAAAAACCTGCAAATTTTCGATACTGCTCATTAAGTTAGCGGAGCTAGCGCCCCTAGGAGCGGGGGGTTAATGAGGCAGAGGGGGGCGCCGAACAGACTGATCGGGGCGCACCGCACGGGCGCCCGTCTTCTCGGGGGGTGGGGGCAAATGTGGCCAGGACCGGTGCTGGCTGTAACAGTCATCTGACCAGTAAGTAATGAGGAATTTTGTTGGTAACTAACTATGTCCAAAACTATGTCTTGCTTTGTGACATTTAAGTCAATATTAACCAAGCCAGGTGGCAAACAAACTTAGCATCGAGTCAAGTTAATGGTAACTGACAGAAGGTTTGCTAATTTGCAGACATCTACTTCTAAGTTTGATGATCAGACCATGTTTAAAGGAAAGAGACAGCAGACCATCGACTCACTTTTCAAGTCAAAGTTTCAAGTCAGTGGAGTTGTAGTGAGAGGAGGGAAACATCAAGCTAACATTATTTATGTTAGCTTGCTACCATCACCAGTGATAGCAAGTAAATGTTTCTTCCACTTTTTGTTGCCAGGCCGGCAACAGGCCTTCAGCTGTTAGCCATAACTTGCCAAAGTTGATTGAGTGGTCAGAGCATTTTAATTATTTCTAGTTATACATATATATGGTTAATTTTCCCGATAATCAATGCAGATAATTTCGCTCATGTGCCACCCTTAGAACACCCCCACTTTTTAAAGCGCTGTGACGCCCCTGGGTTTTATGCTTACTTGCTCAAGTTCTGTTCATTAGCTTAGTTTACTAATGGGATATACAATAGGATGTGCAATAGGTCAGGTTTATTGTAAATATTGCGCTGTCTGCTGAACCACAAATTAAAGTTCTTAAAACATTTTGTGGCATACCAAATCATCATTGTTTGATGGATGGTCGGCTTAGGCAGAGATCTCAAGCTAACTTCACTATCACTTTTTTAATCATCCCTCTTTAGTCTAATTTCCCTGCTCCCTCCAATTTCACTCTTCATTCCCTCTGCACATTAAGCCATGAAGTAATTCAAAAACACACAAAAGGACAACTATTTACTGCACACTGCTGCTAGAAACAAAAAAATAATAATCTGATCAGTCAGTAATCAATACAGAACCATCTCTCAAACCAATAACTAACAGCAGTAAACGCTAGACGTTCTAATACTTATCTAGCGTTGACAAAACGTTCAAAAATGAACATTTGAATTCAACTGAAGCTCCAAACACCAAACTCATTTTAAGAAATATGACATTTGAACACTTCATTACGTTTATCTAAAAATCTACAATACAAACACAAGATAAAGGACACCATGTGTCCACAGTCTGACTGCTAATTTAGCATCAATATAATTTATAAAGATTTTGGATTTTGTCGCCTAAAAACTCAACAACTCTCTGCCAGTCTTTTGTTTAGCCATGATATTATAGTCAGAGATAGAATGAGGCGAACTCACTAAAATAAGTGCTGGCTTGTGGATCAGATGTGCTGCAAGTTAACCACGGACTTGAAAACATTTGTGTGTGTGTGCATGACTCGAGGAATTGCCTGGTTTGCTGCTTCCTGTTTGGTGCTGAAGAGAGTGACCCCACATATTTCCACCAGTGGCTACACAAAGTAGAAAACAAGCTGGTGTTCAGGAAAATGTTTATGTGTTGCTAGACAATTGTACAATCCCAGTCCAGTTGTGGAACTATTTGTATTGGCAGAGCAAAATAAGTGATTCAATAAACAAAACAAATATTTATAAAAAAAAATACACATTTCAGTTGAGGTCGTGCTGCTGTAACAATCAGAATAGTCTGTGTTTCATAGGCCTACAACCACATCCCACCTGTGCTGATATCCAGTACATCAGCACTCCTTCCTGTGTGTTATTTCTTCAGGCTGTGGAATGTCACTTGTCACAGTGTCTTGGTTAAGGACCTTGGACAATTTAATAGAGTACCTGCCTCACCTTTTCCAAACACATTTCATTTAGCAGCGGCCCATGCATTAAAGACACCATCTGTCAGGGCTCTGCCTCAATGTTTCCCTGCACTTTAGAGTGTGCAGGGAAGCATTCTGGTATGGCAGTGGAAGGAGAAAAGTGGTAAGAGAAGAAGAAAAAGAAGGTCGGGTGGAAGAAGGAGTACTCTAAAACCTTTGAAATCCGACCTCCAACAAAAAATTTGACTTATTGTGGTACATTCAACAACCGGATGGTTAACAAAGTGGATTTGAAGCAGGAATGTTGAAGTTCATAGTCAAAGCTTAAACTCCAAAGCTATTAAGGTGCTCCACATAAAGCCAACACATATAAAGTTCCATAGCAAGATCTCTCTAACTCAGAGCACAGCTTATGAGGAGAAGAGAGGTGCAGGGTTAACCTAAAATCAATAAACTCATACCAGGACTAAGTATTTTATTATTAGATGTACAATATTTATTATTTTTTTTTAATTTATGCTTGAAGTTGAGGTGAGGTTGAAGTGAAGTTTTTAAATGAATAATGAAGATAAAAATATAAAATCTAACAATCTCAGAAAAATAATGTTTACGTGAATTGACTGCAGTTTTGGTAGCACTGATAGAGATGTTTTAGGAGTCCGAGCTGTCAAGAAGCCAAAAAGTATTTAATCCATTTTAAGATCTGTGACTGAACATTCACATTCAGTCAGCTTTTATGTTAGCTTGTTCACAACAATGTGCTATTAGCTTAACAAGTGCACTATAGCTAAAGGACATTGAGAGATTTTGTACAAGACAGCTAAAAATATCACTTTTCTAATCATGTATGCTCACAAAACAGATTGTTTGCCATTGTGCTCACTGCACGTGTATCTTCTGTATAGATGGCATCAGCTTGTCAGCTGTGTTTGGTTGCAAGTAAAGATGAACACTGTCAGTCATGTAGACACAGCACAGGATTGCCGCATGGTTGACTATAAACCTTTGTAAATCGAGTCTCAAAATGACCTCACGTAACTAGCTGTGAGGGAACAAAAGAGACAAAGGGCAGTGCAATGCATAAAAGTCTTGTTTCTGTTGCCTGACACATGCTGAGGTCGACTTTACTTTTGAACCAATAATGGTAAACCCTCCTCTACTGCTATCCAGGGTTATTGACTTTTCTGGAGATATGGCTGTTAGCAGTAGGAGTGATGCGCCGTGCTGTGCAAGGATTTTATAACTGACCTATGACACACACTTTTTACTTCACTGACTCTGTGGAAATGTGATGTTTTCATGGGCTTTGTGCAGCTGTCAACCAGATACGAGCAAAGTAAATTAAAAAAGTGCAAAACCAGAGGTTTCCTAACAGTGGTTCCGAGAGATCTAGCAAAGGTAAGATAGAAAATCAGCATCCTTATCCTCCACTGGTACAATGATAAATGAGATAACTTATTGAGGAAGTTGATCTGATGATTGATCATGGGTGTAGTATTGACAGTCAGATTTGAGCATATCTGGGTGCAAAAGGGACAGAACACATCAGTAGAAATACATTCTCATAACCCATTGGCTATCAACGCTCTATCACCTCGCAACTTACAGGACTAAAAGTATCTGTTAATAACATCACTGGACGGAAATTCAACTTTGCATTATCCTTTTCTCAAAGATATCAACACAAACGTGTTTTTGTCATCATTCTCATGTATCAGTAATCGGACAGACTGCAGAGGAAGCCTTGGCCCGGATATTCATTATCCTTCCTCTGGAAACGTTGGCCATTGTCTCAATAGGCTGAATTTTCATCAGACAGTAGCTTATAAGTTCTGAGACTACCTAAGAAACAGTTATTAATAATTGTTTTTGCCTGAAGCTGACAAAAATATCATAAGTATTACTTATTATATTCATACATGATATGTTCTGACTCAAGTTGTTATTTTGACGACACAGCTTTCATTCTACAAAAAGAAGAGTACTGAGTAAAGACGTCATTACTTATGTATGTATTTTGTATGATCCCTGGAACATCTGGAAAATATGAACAGTATAAGTAGTACTTGTGCACTTAAATATACTACACACTACTGCACTGACAGAGGGACTATAATCAGAATGAATAGAAGACATTCAATCGTTTCAATCAATTGGGTCATATATCTTAAGTGCGCTATTTCTCTTTCCCTGTGCATGCCCATGATGGATACTCCACTTCACTTTCCATTCACAATGCCAAAGACAAATAACAAACGATTCCAGTCCAGTCCCACATGGATGGGACCCAGAACACTCAGAACATGTCGTACTTCCTTTGTCGTATTCAAATTCATTTTTCAGCAGTTGCCTGTCTCTCATGGGAGGTTATTTACTCTCTTATTGCACCACTCCATCTTTTGTCAGTCTCCTCATCATAAGCCCCGTGACAGATTCATGATGGATATGACTTCAAGCTCCAAGAGATATCCACCTTCAGCACACTCACTCCTTCAGACTTTCCATCAGCTTCCCACTACTGAGCAGAGGCTGCTCAGGAGACCAGTGCAGTGGATGACGAAGTTAAAAAAAAAAAAAAAACTATATCACTTTAGTCGCTCATTTCATTCTGCCACTTTGCAGCTGTGAGACAATTTGTACCTTGCAGTATGAAACACGTAATATATAGTGTCTGTGTCCTGATGTATGGCAAGATTATGTCAGAATTTAGACTTCATAGAAAAACACTTGAGATGAGATGAAGGATGAGCCAAAAGTCAAGCTACAGCAGGCAAGACCAGCGAGCTTTGACCACCGACTGCTAGACAACTTCCACAAACGTATGTTACATCACAACTACATGACAGTGTGTTCACTTATCATTAAGAGAGGTCTGTGTTGTGTTTCTTTCAAAGTGAAAGAATTATGATGGATTTCACATATGCATGGTGAATCCAATTCATTTTTCCATAGACGCCCTATAAAAAAATATTTGTATGTATCTCTCCTGTAATTTAAATCTGCACCAACATAATGGGCTCTTCTTGACCCATGCATAATCCTGCAGACAGAAAATCAAACTAGCATCAGCAAAAACATCTCAAACACCTCTAAGGACTAAGTTATAATGAAGTTAAACACCAACTACCACCTGAAAAAGTGAGTATATTGTGACATTTTTTTATGCTGAATGTTGAACAGACTGTCTTTTCCCCAGCTTCTCTAAATATCCTGCATTCATCTGAAGTGAGATCATTGACCAGGCAATGGGGCTGCTAATGAGACATTTATTGGTATAGTTAATCAAATATCCCTGGATGATAGTTTACTGCAGGGCCCAGACACATTGGGCCATAGCAATGATGCAACACTGTGTCAACAGACAGAGAGCTGCCTCTTTCAAAGGAAGGTCTGAGAGGGCCTGTCTACTACATGTCTGTGTACATGTCTGCTACATGTCTGTGTACATGTCTGTGTACATGTCTGCTACATGTCTGTGTACATGTCTGTGTACATGTCTGCTACATGTCTGTGTACATGTCTGCTACATGTCTGTGTACATGTCTACTACATGTCTGTGTACATGTCTGTGTACATGTCTGCTACATGTCTGCTACATGTCTGTGTACATGTCTGTGTACATGTCTGCTACATGTCTGTGTACATGTCTGCTACATGTCTGTGTACATGTCTGCTACATGTCTGTGTACATGTCTGTGTACATGTCTGCTACATGTCTGTGTACATGTCTGTGTACATGTCTGCTACATGTCTGTGTACATGTCTGCTACATGTCTGTGTACATGTCTGCTACATGTCTGTGTACATGTCTGTGTACATGTCTGCTACATGTCTGTGTACATGTCTGCTACATGTCTGTGTACATGTCTGTGTACATGTCTACTACATGTCTGCTACATGTCTGTGTACATGTCTACTACATGTCTGTGTACATGTCTGCTACATGTCTGCTACATGTCTGTGTACATGTCTACTACATGTCTGTGTACATGTCTGCTACATGTCTGTTACATGTCTGTGTACATGTCTGCTACATGTCTGCTACATGTCTGTGTACATGTCTGATACATGTCTGCTACATGTCTGTGTACATGTTTGCTACATGTCTGTGTACATGTCTACTACATGTCTACTACATGTCTGTGTACATGTCTACTACATGTCTGTGTACATGTCTGCTACATGTCTGCTACATGTCTGTTACATGTCTGCTACATGTCTGTGTACATATCTGTTACATGTCTGTGTACATATCTGTTACATGTCTGCTACATGTCTGTGTACATGTCTGCTACATGTCTGTGTACATGTCTGCTACATGTCTGTGTACATGTCTGTGTACATGTCTACTACATGTCTGCTAAATGTCTGTGTACATGTCTACTACATGTCTGTGTACATGTCTGCTACATGTCTGCTACATGTCTGTGTACATGTCTACTACATGTCTGTGTACATGTCTGCTACATGTCTGCTACATGTCTGTGTACATGTCTGATACATGTCTGCTACATGTCTGTGTACATGTCTGCTACATGTCTGTGTACATGTCTACTACATGTCTACTACATGTCTGTGTACATGTCTACTACATGTCTGTGTACATGTCTGCTACATGTCTGCTACATGTCTGTGTACATGTCTGCTACATGTCTGTGTACATGTCTGTTACATGTCTGCTACATGTCTGTGTACATATCTGTTACATGTCTGTGTACATGTCTGTTACATGTCTGCTACATGTCTGTGTACATATCTGTTACATGTCTGTGTACATATCTGCTACATGTCTGTGTACATGTCTGTTACATGTCTGCTACATGTCTGTGTACATGTCTGCTACATGTCTGTGTACATGTCTGCTACATGTCTGCTACATGTCTGTGTACATGTCTGCTACATGTCTGCTACATGTCTGTGTACATGTCTGCTACATGTCTGTGTACATGTCTGCTACATGTCTGTGTACATGTCTACTACATGTCTACTACATGTCTACTACATGTCTGCTACATGTATGTGTACATGTC
This sequence comes from Collichthys lucidus, assembly GCA_004119915.2. NCBI lineage: Eukaryota > Metazoa > Chordata > Actinopteri > Sciaenidae > Collichthys > Collichthys lucidus. The sequence continues at coordinate 7,410,915 of CM014095.1, read as the reverse complement.
TGTGTACATGTCTACTACATGTCTGTGTACATGTCTACTACATGTCTACTACATGTCTGTGTACATGTATGTGTACATCTCTGTGTACATGTCTGCTACATGTCTGTGTACATGTCTGCTACATGTATGTGTACATCTCTGTGTACATGTCTGCTACATGTCTGTGTACATGTCTGCTACATGTATGTGTACATCTCTGTGTACATGTCTGCTACATGTCTGCTACATGTCTGTGTACATGTCTACTACATGTCTGTGTACATGTCTACTACATGTCTGCTACATGTCTTAGTACATGTCTGTGTACATGTCTGCTACATGTCTGTGTACATGTACATGTCTGTGTACATGTCTGCTACATGTCTGTGTACATGTCTACTACATGTCTACTACATGTCTGCTACATGTCTTAGTACATGTCTGTGTACATGTCTGCTACATGTCTGTGTACATGTCTGCTACATGTCTGCTACATGTCTGTGTACATGTCTGCTACATGTCTGCTACATGTCTGTGTACATGTCTGCTACATGTCTGTGTACATATCTGTTACATGTCTGTGTACATGTCTGTGTACATGTCTGCTACATGTCTGTGTACATGTCTGTGTACATGTGTACTACATGTCTGCTACATGTCTGTGTACATGTCTGTGTACATGTCTGCTACATGTCTGTGTACATGTCTGTGTACATGTCTGCTACATGTCTGTGTACATGTCTGCTACATGTCTGTGTACATGTCTGCTACCTGTCTGTGTACATGTCTGCTACATGTCTGTGTACATGTCTGCTACATGTCTGTGTACATATCTGTTACATGTCTGCTACATGTCTGTGTACATGTCTGTGTACATATCTGTTACATGTCTGTGTACATGTCTGCTACATGTCTGCTACATGTCTGTGTACATGTCTGTGTACATGTCTGCTACATGTCTGTGTACATGTCTGTGTACATGTCTGCTACATGTCTGTGTACATATCTGTTACATGTCTGTGTACATGTCTGCTACATGTCTGCTACATGTCTGTGTACATGTCTGCTACCTGTCTGTGTACATGTCTGCTACATGTCTGTGTACATATCTGTTACATGTCTGCTACATGTCTGTGTACATGTCTGCTACATGTCTGTGTACATATCTGTTACATGTCTGTGTACATGTCTGCTACATGTCTGCTACATGTCTGTGTACATGTCTGCTACATGTCTGTGTACATGTCTGTGTACATGTCTGCTACATGTCTGCTACATGTCTGTGTACATGTCTGCTACATGTCTGTGTACATGTCTGCTACATGTCTGCTACATGTCTGTGTACATGTCTGCTACATGTCTGCTACATGTCTGTGTAAATGTCTGTGTACATGTCTACTTCATGTCTACTACATGTCTGCTACATGTCTGTGTACATGTCTGTGTACATGTCTACTACATGTCTGTGTACATGTCTGTGTACATGTCTACTACATGTCTGTGTGCATGTCTGTTACATGTCTGCTACATGTCTGTGTACATGTCTGTGTACATGTCTACTACATGTCTGTGTACATGTCTGCTACATGTCTGCTACATGTCTGTGTACATGTCTGTGTACATGTCTACTACATGTCTGTGTACATGTCTGTGTACATGTCTACTACATGTCTGTGTGCATGTCTGTTACATGTCTACTACATGTCTGTGTGCATGTCTGTTACATGTCTGCTACATGTCTGTGTACATGTCTACTACATGTCTGTGTGCATGTCTGTTACATGTCTGCTACATGTCTGTGTACATGTCTGTGTACATGTCTACTACATGTCTGTGTACATGTCTGTGTACATATCTGCTACATGTCTGTGTACATATCTGTTACATGTCTGCTACATGTCTGTGTACATGTCTGTGTACATGTCTACTACATGTCTGTGTACATGTCTGTGTACATGTCTACTACATGTCTGTGTGCATGTCTGTTACATGTCTGCTACATGTCTGTGTACATGTCTGCTACATGTCTGTGTACATATCTGTTACATGTCTGCTACATGTCTGTGTACATATCTGTTACATGTCTGCTACATGTCTGTGTACATGTCTGCTACATGTCTGTTACATGTCTGTGTACATGTCTACTACATGTCTGTGTACATGTCTGCTACATATCTGCTACATGTCTGTGTACATATCTGTTACATGTCTGCTACATGTCTGTGTACATGTCTGCTACATGTCTGTGTACATGTCTGCTACATGTCTGTTACACGTCTGTGTACATGTCTGCTACATGTCTGTGTACATGTCTGCTACATGTCTGTTACACGTCTGTGTACATGTCTGCTACATGCCTGTGTACATGTCTGCTACATGTCTGCTACATGTCTGTGTACATGTCTGCTACATGTCTGTGTACATATCTGTTACATGTCTGTGTACATGTCTGCTACATGTCTGTGTACATGTCTGCTACATGTCTGTGTACATGTCTGTGTACATGTCTACTACATGTCTGCTACATGTCTGTGTACATGTCTGCTACATGTCTGTGTACATGTCTGCTACATGTCTGCTACATGTCTGTGTACATGTCTGCTACATGTCTGTGTACATGTCTGTGTACATGTCTACTTCATGTCTACTACATGTCTGCTACATGTCTGTGTACATGTCTGTGTACATGTCTGTGTACATGTCTACTACATGTCTGTGTACATGTCTGCTACATGTCTGTGTACATGTCTGTGTACATGTCTACTACATGTCTGTGTGCATGTCTGTTACATGTCTGCTACATGTCTGCTACATGTCTGTGTACATGTCTGCTACATGTCTGTGTACATGTCTGTGTACATGTCTACTACATGTCTGTGTGCATGTCTGTTACATGTCTGCTACATATCTGCTACATGTCTGTGTACATGTCTGTTACATGTCTGCTACATGTCTGTGTACATATCTGTTACATGTCTGCTACATGTCTGTGTACATATCTGTTACATGTCTGCTACATGTCTGCTACATGTCTGTTACATGTCTGTGTACATGTCTGTTACATGTCTGTGTACATGTGTGTGTTACAGTGTGTTACAGTGTGCCTCTGCTTGCAGATACTTTAAATGGAAACAACTTGATCTTTAAGCAGAATTAGAGAATAACTGTTCAAAGCCTGTGCTGATCTAAAAGTAGACAAATAAAGAGTTAATAAAGCCTCAAAGAAATGTTTTTTTTTTCAAAAAGAAAAGAAAAGAAGAAATTCTTTGAACTTTGCTTGACACCCCTGCTCTCCAAGTGTGGAATGGATGGTTAACTAAAGTTTGAACTTTCTACTCTTTCTACTCTTCAGATCGTCACAGCGCATGAAAAATGTTTTTTATTTGTGGGATTGGCTCGCTGTCGTTATTCCCACAATTACTTTCATCCGTTTAGTGTGAACAAACGAGTGCAGCGACATGAAAGCCTGTGTGGGCCGTTCTCTCTGTTTGACCGATACATGGTGTGAAACTACAGAGGCATGCAGAAATACTGGAGATGAAGGAGGCAGTGTATTTATGAAGTGTATGCATGTTATATGTAGGATGGGGGTACTGAAAGGAGCTTGCATGTGTACAGGCTGTCCTGCAGATCTGCTTCACTAATCTTCCAGTTCAGCCTTTATTCTCTTGTATTTGCTACAAACTAGTCCAATCATTGCCCTCTTTCTAATTAAACACTTGGAGCTGCTTCAGGTTGATGAGTGCAGTAGATGCTGGTGATCATGTGGAGCAGCTCTGCAGGACTATTGAATGAAATCATGCTGTACATCAACATCAGGCCTCTTGGAACAAAATGATTACGTTTTTTAAACTGCGTGTGTGTGTGTGTGTGTGAGTGTGTGTGTGTGTGTGTGTCAGCATGCAGTTAATTTTTGTCCTGAAGTGTTCCCTCTGGACATGAGATGTTAATGCTGCTCTGCCCTCTAGTGGTGAATAGTGTGTATGCATTAAAATCTCAATACTACCTTTGTCACTTTGTCTAGAATGTTTAGTTTTTATCTTCGGATAATGTGTTTCATGATGCAGAAAGGTAGTGTGGAGAGGAGCGAGTGGGAAGCTAAAGATGTTCTTCAGTGTGGCACCTTCTCACCATTGTAATGTCATATACTGTGTATATACTGTGTGTGTATGCTATCCCAGCCTTTCAGTTTAAACGTTGGATCTATGATAAATTTATTTGTCTTTATATCATGTTTCTCTGGTCTACCCACAACACATTTCACATTTTTACACTTCATAACCAAAGCACTCATGGTAATGTTAAGCTCATTGGGAACTAAACCAGTGACCTTCAATTACTCCACCACCTGAGCCACAACTGCCCTTTAACTGGGCTCAGGCAAGCCACACAGGTATACTGTGTATTGTAGGGCTGACTGAGGCTCTCATTAATTCATTGAATAAGGGCGTTGTGTCTACACTAACAGACTTTTCAAGTCAGTTCTTCAATGTGTGGACGTATGACAGAGGAGTAACGTCAAGGAGAGTTACCGTCAACGCCGAGTCTGAGAAACAAAAGGTAGTTCTTCCTCTTATAAACTGTATTTAAGGAATCAGTCCAAACAATCCAGCTGATGGGTGGCTTTGATGCTGCATCTCTGCATCATACCTTATACTACCTCCCGACGAGGAGCTATTACTAAAGGTGATGAGGCCTTGGTGTACGGCTGTACGAAGGCCGTGAAACCTTTAAACATGATGAACCTCTCATTCACACACAGCACTTATCTTTGATGAACACATCAGAATAAACAGTTTGTATGTTATGTCACTGGAGAATCTTGTGGATATAAGGTTATATTGTGATGTTTGCAATAAGCATTAGTAATAACAGGTAATAAGGGCCTTCTGAAATGCTTATTAACATTTGTATTATGTTGATAAGCATCTTGCCAAATTTATTAGTGTTAATAATAACATTGTCAACATGCTTTTTGTGAGAGTATACGACTCTTCTAAGGAACGTGTTAATAGTTTATAAAAAAAGTTTTTAGAATCTTTAGAATTTCTTTAAAATTATTTGAAGTGTCACAAACACATTTATGTTCAACCTTTACTAACTTTTCTCTTATACTTTATAATTCACTTATTATCAGTCATTTAGTTTTTTTGACTTGCTTTCCAGATCCAAAGTGGGAACAATGCTTATTAAGCCTAATAAATCATTTATCATATAGTTATTAACAATGGTAGGAAATGATCATTTTGTTGATGTTCTCAATGAGTAAATAAGTAAATCAACATTTTCTTGTAAGTGCTCACAAAAGTGTTTTTGATGCTAGGTCTAAGACTTCACCAACACACATCATCCATGGGTGCGGTGTGTGCTCCCAACAAATATGATTTCAAAACTTTTTGGAATCCTAACATATATATTCTCTCTAAACATTAAATATCTTCATTTTCATTCAAAGCACTCACCACTGGCACTGAGATGATGTTGTGCACGCTGTGTGCAGCATTATGTATTTTATAGCGGCATTAGTACTCACGGTCGTTGCACTGTGTGCCGGTGTAGGAGGTCATGGAGCAGTCGCAGGTGTAGTTCTCCCACTGCTGGATACAGATGCCCATGTTGGCACAGGAGTCCTCCTGACATGTGGTGCTAGGACCTGCAGAAGTCCAGACAACACATCCAGACATCCATCCAAAGCACACACACACAAACAGAAGACTGTGTTTAACACTAAGCAAACTTAGTGATGTTTTTTTTCTTCTTCTAAATGGATAAACGTGTTTATCTGTGACTAGTAGTTGTTATAAATGAATATATATTTCTATCATTCATGTACAGAATGGGCCTCACACTTGAAAACACAACAGTGAGAGAGCAGGTTTGTCTAATAAGGAAAGCAGATGTTGGACTGTATGTTCGGAAGAATGATTTGTTGATGTTGAATTCTTGATACAAATCTTAAAATATCACATCATGTATTTCTCCAGTTATGGTACTGTATGCTATAAAAAAAAAGTGTGAATAGACTATTGTGTTTTCATGCAGTGGTATTATCTGCTCACCAATAAAAATACACAGAAAAATAAAATAACATAATCCATCTGTTATGTTATATGATGATAAAATTATGTTATCAAACCTAATAAATGTTACTGTGGCACAATTATTTCACTGTCCCCAAAGCTAACATCTTCATTTCTATTTGATGCTAGGCAAAAGTTGACATAACTTTATTAAACTCTGTCCAGAAAAACCATGTGTTCACAATGAATAGCTTTGAAAAAAGTACATTTTTGGATTTTGTCACATCAAAGTGAACGTTCCATGTATAATATAGACTTTACTCACTTCATATCTTACTTGAGCTCGACATATCAAACTGAATTTAGCCATATTTAGGCTAGAATTTAACGTTTGGAACAAACTGAAATGTTAGGATGAGCGGTGGAGGATAACATGCTGCAAAACATGAGGCTGAAGGAATGAATGAGACGTTCACGTTGACATTTTAATTCTCAATTCTCCTACAGTGAAGACCAATTGTTACTGCTATACTCCATGAAATAGGCCTGTAACATGAACAGTAGCAAATGTTTCGTGTCACTTCAGTCAACAACAATGTCACGGTATTGTCTTCATACCTAAATAGTGATTTTTTTTCCTAGTTTCAGACTCAATAATCACAGTTTTCAGTTGTGGTTATGTAGAATTTGATTTTTAAAAATAATTATTTATTATTCCTTAACACTTTGTTGTTTGTTCTTTATATGAATCTGCCGTCGAAATAAACTACTTTGACTGAAATCAGGTGAATGTGCTGAGTGGAGACTTACCTGGTAAACATGTTGCAAGCTGTTCTGTTAAAGGAGCTGTTCAGGACCAAGTGAACTGATGCTGAGTTGGAGAAGGGACTGGACTTACAGTGCAGGAATAATCTGCAGTGGGAACTCATTCTATTTCTGATGAGTTATCAGGTTTGTATCATGTTACTTCTGTTCTGTTAAAGGTTTGCCAGCAGTCTAGTGTCTCCATCTAGTGGCGGCACAGCGCATTACAGCAACCTGAGCCACTCAGCTATAGAATCATTAATGGGCTTTGATAGGAGAAATCCAGTTTATGTGATGAAAGCTTGTAATGGAATGCAGACGGTACATGGTTATTGCTGACATAATGACTAACTGATCATGATACATCTGCAAATGAAAAAAGAAAAAGGTAAGAAAAAATACAAGCACACATAAAAATGAGACATTAGAATGCCATGGACACAACCAACAGACTGTGATTGATGAGATTTTATTTTGAAAAATAAATTAATCAACCATTACTTTCTTGCAGTACATTCAGCACAGTGAATAACATTTTTATTGACCCCATTCAGATTGTCACAGCGAGGAGGACATACAGTACACATAGTTTTGTTCTACCACTTTTATTCACCTAACATGGGGCTCTGTAAATTAAGGTTTAAAAAACAACAACAACAACAAAAAAAACATACAGTAAACTCTATGTCCAACTGAATGATATGGCAGGCATAAGAAAAAACAGCTGTACAGAAAATGACTTCCATGCAAACAATAACAGGTTGTGGAAGCTGGCCCAGAACCTTAAAGAGGATGACAAAAAACAACCACAAAAGAATGCACGACTTGCACAGGAAGATGGAAACATTTTGTCCACAGTGACATTTGCTCGCTCGTGCAAAATGTTTCAACTGCCCATTTTGATGTTGCTATGTGCATGAACAAATCAACTAATAACAAATGGAAACTTAGGCAAGTTGGAGTCTGGAGTGTGTATGGCCAGATACAGATTTGCACTGTGCTGTGATGTCATGGTCAGGTGTTTTGTAAAGGTTTTGTATTTTTCTTTGCACTCACACAGTAATTGACCATTCGCTAAAGCCCGACCCCAAACAGCGATTGTCCAATAACAGCTTAACAGCCACAACTTTGCACGCCTCTCTACCCACAGTAGTAACCTCTCTCTGAAGGCAAAAAGTTAGGCCGTTAGTTAAGGTGTTTCAGCCAGTTATCCAGCCCAGTGCATCTGACAGAAAAGTTATGTTTGTATTTTAATGAACTGTCTACACAGACTGCATTTAGCGCACACTATTCGACATGTAAACATGAAATCTGACTGCTGCCAACATGATTGTGACCTAGACTCAACATTGTACCTGAACACAATGACTGAAACTGTTGCATGCCGTGTAGACATTGTGTTAGAATATGTTTATGATTTATTATTATAATATTGTTTTGTGGGTTTAAAAGGTTATGTTAGAATACAGTATGTCCCATTCAGGACTGACACATCCGCTGCATGGAAGACAATGTTAGAACACCGGTTAGCAGCTCTGTCCTGCTTTGTATTGGGATAGGCAAAGTTTACCTGAGACAACTTTTGCCACACTCAGAGGTTAGTCCTCATCCCCAAAGTCTATGTATGAAAGTGAAACATACAGCCTTAAAAATACTTAGCAAAAGTATTGTGTATTTCAACTGTAAACAGTTAATGATTAGAGGTTTCATGTGGAAGAATAGTGCTATGTTACAAAGAAATTGTTTCATATAATACTGCCCTTTAAGAGCTAGTCATGGGTAAGGGTGTTGATGCAGATTTTATTCATCAGGGATTGGTTAGCATTAGCCTAGGTCTCTCATCTATTAAAATGTCTGGGTTTATTTTGCAACAATTACTGGCTCGCTGTACATTATCCCTTAATTAACATGACTTTATTAAGCCATCAAATGCGTATTTAGAGTTTTAAAAAATACAAACATACGTGTATTGCTGCAATGGATAGCTTGACAAGCATATTAACAATAACTAAGATTGGGTAGGACTTAGAGAAGGGTCAGTTAATAGAGTTAGACTTTTGCCCCAAATGTGAATGTATCTCTGTACAATCAAACGGATGCATGTCTTTCTAACTAACACACCTGAACCAGACATAAAGAACTCTGTTGTACCTTCATGATAAAATTGTCACAAAAAATCTGAAAAAATGAACTTTACAAAAGTGTAAGAAAAAAAAAATGGAGCACCTGGCAGTATTCTTTGTCACTGCACTGGCAAAAACTGCTCTAATGGTGATTGTGACGGCACTGTCAGTGGGCGACCAATGTGGCCGATAATGTGTGGTGTGTATGGGTGAGAAGGTGTCTGATGTTTGGCCTGACTCAGTGTGTAAGTGAAGTAACAAATACAGTTAATAGGATAAAGGGACTTCCATATTGATGCAGAGCTGTGGAACTACTGTTTGCATTCAGCAGGAAGAAAGGGCTGCTGGAGTTGGAGTTGAAGTTTGTGTAGTAGTAGTCTAAATCAGGCTGGGATTTGAGGGACGGTGTACCTTCGCATCCACGCTCAATCTGCCCGCTGCGAAACAAGGCATCGTTGAGGAGATCCGGTAGGCGACCGTTGAGGTCCACCGACGCCAAGCAGCCCTGGAAGCCTTCTCGGGAAGCCACCAGTTTAGGCAGATTGCCATACATGCCTGGACCCAGTCCTGCGATGAAGAGATCACCTGGGATGTGGAAAACACAGAGACTGTAGGATAAGGAAGACCTTTTTCAGGAACTGAACACATTCACACCTAGGAGCAACCACAGATCTGCTGGCTCATCACTGAGCAGCTCCACTGGCGCAGTTGGGGCCTCAAAGGCAAATCAGTGGTAGTAATGACGATGGGGCAATAGGCATGTTGACAAAGTTCTGCTTTTCATTTTCTCAATAGGCCTTTGTTAACAACATTAACAGAGAGTTTTCCCTCAATAACCTCCGAATCTATCAATCTCAATAATGTACCACAATAGTTTACCAACATGTCTCATGTTAAATGACATTGTAAGAAGACTGTCTGTAACTGTAACAAGGGAAATCACTCAGAGTTTTGGTGTCATGTCATTTGCATACCTTTCAAGTCCAGGTTCTTGGCCCCATTGATGCTCTGACTTGTGGCTGTAGCATCTACTTTCAGCGTGTGGGTGTTGCTGTTGTCTCGGGTGATAGCCACATTGTGCCACTGGTTGTCATTCAGTGCCCTTTCACTTTTGCCCTTGATTAGGTTGGGCCCATTTCCAAGGTCAAAAACATAGTGGATGTATCTGCAAGAGAGGAAGTTATGAGAAGTTACAGAACGTTTCAGAAATCTTCAGCTTTCTGCCTTCAAAGCTATTCTTTCAAATGTTCATAATCAGTTTATGAACCAAAGTATGAGTTATGTTGATAATGCACTGGATACATCTCAACGTAATGTATCCAGTCACTGCAGACACATTATCATTTAGACTTTTTAGTCCAGTAAGTCTTTGATGATTGACATCATTTCCTGCAGGTGGAAATGTCTACCATACAACAATAGTCAAACAAGCTCACCTGATAGTATAATAAAATTCATACCATATATGTATATTCCTTAGATAATTATACTTAGGGGTTTATTTAATGACAGTGCAAACATTAGCACAAGCATTTTGGAGAAGACCTTTGATGTCTCAATATGCAAAAACTAACACAAGCATCCTTTTAGAATAAAACATACCCTTTAACAAGTTCCACAGCGATAAAATCATTGCCGTCTCCAGAGTTGAAGAGTATGAAGCCATCTGGGGAGGTGGTCTTGAACTGGAAGAAAAGGTGCATGGACGTATAGGCCTGTAGGGTGGCCAGGCTCAGATAGCTGCTCTTGGATTTGAAGGTGACAGGGTCGGCGATAATGGAGCGAACCCCAAAGCGGGCATTGAGCTCGCAGTAATCAATATCACCATTCTTGCAGAGGTCTATGTAGAGCATGCCATTAAATCTGTGGAAGGGAAAGAAACAGGCAATTGAGAAGATTGTTGTATAATAAGAACTAATAGAAAAGAAGTCATAAGAAAAGTATGACTGGATATGGGAGACCATAACCCTAACCGTTCTTGAGAGAATAAATCTGGCAGAAGAACTCCGACACACCACTGAATGTATGTATGTATGTATGTATGTATGTATGTATGTATGTATGTATGTATGTATGTATGTATGTATGTATGTATGTATGTATGTATGTATGTGTATAAACATAGTCTGTATAAATTTGTGTGTATATACAAAACAACATGAGGACAAATTCTGTCTTGTGTCCTGTGTTTGGACAAATGTCTGTCCAATACGGACTTGTGTTGGTCTCCACCACCTCCTGAGAAATATGTCTGTATATAAATGAATAAAGTGAAGTGTTCTGAGTACCTAAGGCTCTGAAGATGACCAATGAAGCTGGATGGGATGCTGGAAACAAATCGACGCTCTGTCATGATGCCTGTTTCGATGTTGTGGAACTCCAGACGAGTGTGGTCACCCACCATTTGTCCTGAAGACGGGGAGGGTGCAGGGGATGGGTTGAAAAGAAAGACAAAAAACGAAAAGAAAAGAGAACACTGTCTGACACTAACACAAAAGGGCTGATTTAAGGAGAAAATTACATTAACAGTATTAGATGGATGCAAACTGTGTCTAATGGTTATACAGTATAGCTACATGCTTTCTTTGGAGCAGAATTACTGATACTGTCATTCTCTAAGGCAACACTGCAGCATGGTGTAAAACCAGTGACAAGGCAACGCTACGAACATTTTCTTCAAGCATGAACCGAGTTGATGCAGGTAAGTACCTTCTGCTACATCATCGTCAACCGTTAGCTTGTAGGTTTTGCCGCGGCGCACCACACGCACTGTATGCCATTCATTATCATTGAGCTTTTGCCCGGCATACAGGGTCTCCGGTCCCTTGCCTGAGAACAATGGTCAATCACAAAGTTAAAAACATCCTGAAGCTAAAACCAAACCTTTGTTTTCCCACCAGTCAGCCTGAAATGATTGGCAATGGTTCAACTTAGTAGTTTAAAACTCAGAATTGCTTTGAATGTAGTTTTCAGACTATTTCTTATACCTTTGGGAAACAAAGGTTTGGTTTAGTCAGTGAAATAGACAGAAAATATACAAAATACTTCATATCTGTAATTATCATAGAGTACACCTGACCACTGGGCTGCAAAATTGCAGAATCTCAACAATTTGAACAGAGAAAGGGCAACTACAGTAGGAGATTTGCTTTTACTCATCATAAGCATATATAAATCATTTCCTTCCACTTCTTCCTGTCCGTCTCTTTTCATTGCTTTTTAATACCATGAAATACAAACCAAAAACATCACCAGTAGCTTCAATCCAATATAATACAGTCCAATATAAAATGGCATTAGCTCTTCTTTCTAATGTATCCCTAATCTTCTGATTTGCTGATAGGAAATTCGTATGTGTACGTGCATGCAAAGTCACACATATCCACATATTTATATGGATACATGTCCAAAGTTCTCTTTCAACCAGATGAAATCTGATCTTTTTCACATTTCTACTTACATTGTATATAGTGTAATGCCTCTATTAGCGGAAGGACATTGTTTGTCAGTGATTTTGAAAGCCAGTATGAATGACCACCAATCTGGCTGGTGTGGATTTAAACACTAAAACATTTTTTTTAGATTGGGAAACAAATAGTCATGATCAAAATACACAAACTTTGATGGTTAATATGAGACGAAGTACAGTGGGACTTTGTGTCGAGGTCACATTGTCAGCTTCGGTCAAGTTTGGACAGTGTCGGCAGATTTGTAGTGCCAATATGTTTGACTGTCTTGGTGGGGTCATTAGGGCAGATCATTTGGGGCTACTGGTTTCAGTGTTTCATTGGTCCAAAAACAAAAGAAAAGTCACAGTTTGTGTGGCTTTAAGTAAGTTTGTGTCTACACCCACAAAAAAAGCTAATGTGGTGTAATATTGTGGGCTTTGTGTTAGTATGTAGGTTAAAATCCTTTTTCTTTTCTGTCATAATATTACATGTTTTTTTAAACATATTTCATGTTTAAGAACATACAATAGTACATTTTTTATTTAGTAGAATCTTAGGCTAGGACTCTTAACCTTTTAGTAGTAGAGTATGTGATTTTGTATGTGATTTTGATACTATTTTTTTTGGATGGAAATAAAAATGGGTGGTACCAAAGTTGTACTATATATATTATACGATTATACTATATATATAGATGACACTTTCCTTCTTAAACAAAAACCGGTTGTATTTTCTGTGAAGAAAATAAAAGCTATGCTGCACTTAACTTTGACACGCTTACATATTAAAATGTCCTGACTTATTACTTTTATTTACCTGGTCTCTACAGTATGTGTCCTTGTCCTTTCTGCATCTGTGAGCATATAAACTTGACTGAACTAAACAAACACTTGATCTCTTTCCCTTTGCATCTCTTTTCTCTGCATCAAACTACAGAAATATCGCTAATGGCGAAAGACACAAACTCTTTTGGGATTTTCAGACTTTTGATCTATAATTATTTATTATATATTCTGTTTATATAGAAATGACTACGAACAACTGCTGCACAGCTGAGACACTACACACTATGTGAAAGCATTTAATCTCTTCAAATAGTGGGTACATTTTTTTAAATGTAAAAATAAATGAATAAATGCCAAAAATTACAGTGCCACATAATAAATGTGTAGCACCATGTTCCCACTGCTACTACTGTAAAAATCTGACGGCGCTATTCAATGTAAATATGGGAACATTTTCATGGTGATATAAAACATGTGGAACTTCATTTCATTCAGAACAAGCCCAGGACTCGTCTTTTCTCTCTGTTGGGGCTACATGGGTGTTACCTTCAGGTTAATGGGTTAATGTGTACTAGTGAAGTGCGACAAAGTTTTGAAGAGGATTTTAACAGTCTATAACGTCACTCTCAATACTGTATGTTGCCTTTTCTCCTCAGTGTAACAGCCACCTTATCAAATACTGTCCCATACTTTTACACTGTGGTAGATGTTTGGTCTAATGGAATGTGGGCTCTTGAAGCATGAAGTACTGTACTATCTCATGCACTACTCACCATTTTTATTGGCATCCTATAATGGAATTTAGCTGTTATCCATACCAATTATTTATTATCTTTAACATTAATGAATGGAAGGAACTGTGTTAAACATTTGTATTTGAAAAAAGGGTTCACGGTCAAGGTCGATGAGGAGATCGACCATATTGGGCAGACCATGTCAAACATTTAGGGAAGTAAAAGACTGTCCAAAAGAAGTGCCTCATTAAAGATATTTTAGATTTTAGAATTCCTCTCTCTTTTTTTGCACTTGTTGTGGCATCAAAGTAAAACTCAGCTAAAACTACACTTTTGTATTTATTGCAAGAGTCATTTACTTTGATTTGTATTTTAAATGCATGTCATTTCTTCTGTATACAGTGCAAAAAGGTGTAAGAATAGTCTAAACTTTGAGAGAGCAGGCCCTTCAGTAGAAAATAGAGCAAAGTGGTAGACATAAAAAGAAGTTAGTTATGTCTAATAATTAAATAAATCAACCATTGTCCATTGATTGAGGCTATTTTTGTTGGTCCCCGACCAACTGAGCAAACTCCACATGATAGGCTTAAAACACACTTCCTTTTAAAAAGATACAACATCAACATACCATCAACATAGAGAGCAAAATGAAACTTGAGTGTTAACTTACTGGAGTTACAGTTTATCCTGATACAGTCTAGATGGGGAAGAATAAATGACAGATGAAATTGCATCCTTCAAGGTTACTGCTGCAGACATCCAAAAACAAAAAGTCCACCCTTCCGGGGACGCACACATGCAGGAAGGCAGCCATTTTATTCCTTTGGTATTTACATTTAACATTATGCCAAATTAGCATGAAATAAATGACAGATTTACAGAAACATTATTTAAATAGTAAATAAAATGATGCATGGGTTTATCAGTCATAGAAAGGTGCTGGTTTATAAAAACCTGTTTTTCTCGAGCTTGTGCTCCTTAGTTACCCACAGAACCAGAGTTTAAATTGTATTAATTGTTAATACACAGTATTTACAGTAAAATGGCCACTTGTAGTACCAGCTACATGAGTTTTCCAACCCAACACTGACTGTTTGACTTTAGGTGTAAAGATTCAGATTCGAAAAGTCAAAGTCTCTGGCTCCAAAGTCTCCACACCAACAAGGTAGGTGCAGCCATCCATTTTAGAGCCACTGATCTTTGAAAAGTCTACAGACTGCTATGCTTTGATTTGCTCTTAGAATAAGCAAAGTTGAATTTGTAAGACAGTAGTGTGACAGACAATGAGAATAGGATGTATCTGAGGCCCAATATCCGCTGTATGCAGCTGGAAAGACAGTGAGGGTTGGTCACCATGTGGCTGGTGGTTTCATGTGTCGTCAACCGCAACAGAAAAGTGGGAGCAAACAGCCACGATCCAATCAGCACCAGCACCATGCAGAGGCACAGGAACCCCAACCACCACATCTGGAGTACTATACTACACCTACATGTGTCACTAAACTACATCAGAGGCTAGATCTGTGACTATGTACACTTTTACAAACATTCTGTGGAAAATGACACAGATTACAAAAGCTGAGAAATCATAAGAGAGCTGACCAATTAGAGCTGCATTTTGACTGAATTCTAGGGTGTTATTTACATAAATTAACACAACCAGTGAAATACTTTTCTAAATGTGACTAACTTATGCTAACATTGTTCATGATTTTTTACATACGGTATATGGGAAATATAAATTGAGGTGTGTGACACATTTGTCATTGTGGTATTCTTTACATGTTATAATTGGAAGTGTTGAAATATTTGGGGTCGCAGCCAGCTGTAGGTTTTGCTGGGCTCTGTTCTCGGGCTGTTCGCCTGACGGGCCGCAGGCTTAAGGCCTTTGAAGGGGTGAATACCATCTTTTGACAAAGCATGATGGAATGATGGAGTTGACAGGGAGGAAACAAAAAAAAAACACTAAAAAAAGCATAGACTTCCATAAAGAGACACCATCATTAGCAACAAAAACAACCACCCAGAAGAACAAGAAGGTGACAGAAAAATTACTTGATGTCAGACAGAAATATTAGGTCACTGAGAAAGACAAGAAACGTTTCTTCTAATGTCCTGTTGAGGGATGGCCTGAAGGTCAGTGGGCATACTTGGTGAAGATCACCTCTTAGAAAGTCTCAGCACACTTTTGTTCATAAAAAAAAAAATCATTAGAGAGTAGACTTTTAAAGCCCAGTACCTCTACATCATAATGTGTATTTTGCTTATTGTGCTGTGACTGTCTCAAAAGTTCCATAAACAAGAATATGGATATGACTATGGTTTGTCTGTTTCAAAGATGGGCCAAAATGTTAACCACTGAAATAAAATTATGATAAGTTAAGATGTTATCCATTAAATAGCTGTATTCAATAAACAGTCCATGGTTATATGTGTGCATATATCAGATTAACACCCATGCAAAAGAAAAAGAGAAAACTGTCTTATCTATGTTCTTAAGCAGGTAGAAATCGAAAAAGAATTATTAGTGATGAGTAACTGATGAAAAGACTGTACACAAAAAGGTAGAGAGGAAAGAGGGTGAGAGAAGAGGTCGCTGCTCAACGGTAAACCGTCTCACGGTGAAGGTGTGGAGGCAGATGGGTGAGGGGGTGAGGGGGATGATGGGCATACGATACCTAGGTTGACCGTGAGTTTAACGCGACTCCCATCCAACTCCAGCCTGAGTGTGTCGGCTGAATCTCGGGAGGTGGTGGCCATGAGGAGGCCATACGCCCGCTGGGAACGAAAACGCAGGGAGACGTCCTCGGCCTCAGTGTGCATGATGGTTGGCATCACCACCTTCATGTACATGCTGCCATCATAGGAGAGGATGGACGCCTCTGTGTGGGGAAAGTCGGGAGCATAGAGAGATGTTAGCCAGATTTTAAATAAGGTCAGAGTCAATGCAAATATTGTCAGTCAGGTCAGTTTGTGGCTGGAATACAGGACTACTTGGTCAAAGGTCCCTTCAAGACAAGACTGGGTCTTGGATCCACCATTCTGCTATTATGTGTGTTCATGTTGCATGTTGACAAGAGTTGACAAAAATGTTTTATTACTTTGATACTTTATCTTTACCACATGTTTACAGCAATAAAATCTGTGTACTTTTGATGTTATCCAAAGGTTCTAGCCTTCCCATATATATGTCTATGTATATAAGTGTGTGTATATATGTCTATGTATATATGTCTATGGAAGTAACAGCGGTAAGAACGATAAAGAGGAATTCCAGTCCAACACCATTTGTGTCGCGAAAATAACGCCACTGACATTACCTCGGGAAAAATAATAAAACAGCTGTTTATTCATTTTGGGAGTGAACAGAGTTGTCAGAACACTGGTTTGTATTCTATTAATAAAGTTTGACTGACTTATCTGACTGTTTTGTTGACATTCCCTTTAGCGCAGCTCCATCTAGTGGATGCATAACGCAACCCCAGCCACTACTGTAGCTTCTATATATGCGCCTTATAATGCGGTGCGTCCTATATATGAAAACAGTTTTAAAATAGGCCATTCATTCAAGGTGTGCCTTGAATGAATAAAATACGGTGTGTGTGTGTATATATATATATATATAAAAAATTTTTGATAGAGACTGAAGAGTGACAGGAATATGGGGGGCGAGACATGGGGAATCACATGCAGGAAAGAGCCACAGGTCGGATTCAAACCCTGGGCTTCCGCAGCAAGGACTGAGCCTTTGTACATGCGGCGGCTGCTTTACCAACTGAGCTAAACACCGCCCCGAGTATTTGTTTTTTAATACTAGTATTAAAGTTGTGATTCGTGAATACCTTATTCCCAACACATTTTAGTGTGCAACCCTCTAATGAACACAAAGCTTGCATCTTTATTGGCCCCTTTGCCCATGATGTAATCCAGCCTCGGTCAACACTGAACATGTGATTAGTTTAATGCCATCACGGATCAGTATCGCAACCTGACCTCTGAAATACAAATCACACTTTCTCTGGGTTGAGTTTTAATCCTTTCTCCCTTGTTCTCTCACCAGCGTGGCCTTCAGGTTACCGTCATCAACAACAGCTGCTGCACCATTATGGTCCTTGTACATCTCATTAATCAACAAAAACAAGCTAGACTCATCTAGCTCATGAAATGTGTATCTTGCAAAAACTGAGTTCACTTTATGCATAGCAGCCTACTTTGTGTAGTTTGTTTTAAGCACCTTGGATTCAGCTCCCATGTGTCTATACATAACATGATTTTGATCAACAAAAAGGACAAAGCTGCATTTCTCTGCATCTGATTTGCTTCACAATGGTGTGGTGAACATTAGTTCCATACAGTAATACCGCTTGGACTTTCACCATGTATCAGGCATGATGAGTCACAGCAAATGTTTCATGAGGAAGGGAATGCATCACCTTTAATAGATTTAAACTATACACATGATACATTTTGGCATGTAACACTGAATGCGAGTTCAGTTCAAGCAATGTTTCGCATCAGAGATCAGTCAGAGAGAGCATAATGATGGTGTTGGCAGCAGCGGTTCTGGCTACATTTGCGCCCTGGGTGAATATGTTTTTGTTACCTTAGAATGAGCCTTTTACATCTACAGACCTCTTTCATGAGTCCATCATGTTCAACTGCCATGTTTCTACAGTAGCCCAGAATAAACAAACTAAGCACCAGCTCTAGATGGCCCTTTCAAGATTCACAGCCATTATTTCTCCTTCATGCCAGGAAAGAGGGGGTGAAACAGGATGGTTGCAATCCAAGGAGGTTGTGACTTCAAACTCATGCAGGGTTGCTTTTGTGCATACAAGCAAACGCAACTGAATGAAGCTAGCAGTAGAAGAAGGAGCGAGGCACTTTTAAAAAAGGCTGCTTCCACTGCCAAACAGCTAATCCCTGCCAAAACATGAAATTATATCTGGTTCCAGGAGTTGTGAACGGCATCCCTCATAGCTGTGTTCAGTCCGTGTCCTCATCTGACTGCGAACTCTCGACACACTTTGTCTGTACTTAAGATTGGCTCTTACACCATGCTGCGCTCTGATTCCGCCCTGGCCTTTTCAAACATATTTGGATCTGTTAATAGTGCTGAGAGTGAGGAAATCATAGAGTGCACAAACTGACACACACACACACACACACACACACACACACACACACACACACACACACACACACACACAGAACACACAGCCTGTGACAGTTTCTACTGTAACATGTGTGCTGTGGATGAAACAGCCACTGAGCTTCCATGTGAATGCATTCATCTCCATGACAACTGAGTAGACTCTATCCACTGATGAAGATCCTGTGACGCAGTTAAAAGCTCCATGAAATGCTAAGCACACCTTGACTTTGGATTGTTTTTGTGAAACATCATTACATTGTTTGCTCTGTCCACTACGTTTGCATAGGGACTGTAATCAAAATCTTTAGGGGCTATAGTGGGGTATAGACCTCAAAGCATTTTTTCTGATTTCACTTCTGTTTAATTGCATTTATAGCACCATATCATAACAGAGGTTATATCAAGTTTCATGCATTCAGTTACCGCTTGATTCCTGTTCGAACTGTTTTTAGAAGCAGACCAAGATGAGTGTAAAGTTATACACTGATTAGGATGGTGTCATGGTGCATCAGAACTCACATGGTGAAATCAAATTACAGTGATTTCACCATGTGAAAGTTTATGCAACACTTTAATGCTTCTAATGTGTATATTCTTTGATTATGTGCATTATTAGTAGTATTAGACCAGTAGGTAGAGGAGAGGACATGAAGAGACTCGATGAAAGGAGGCTTCTTGTAGTCTACGTGTACTGAGTAGGACAAGAGCAGGTTAGAGTAAATAAGTAAATAAGTGCTACTGAGGTTGATTTGCATGGATATATACATGGTTTATTTAGATTAATTACGATTAATTAAGATTTTATTTTATTTTATTTATTTTTTTTTGAAATGCTGGGTAAAATATAACCATAGCAATGATAGTTGCTCATCAGTCTATGGTCTCCATTGTCATGTTTTGGACTTAATAATGTAGTACATATTTTTAATGGGAGGTACGTGTGGACTGCAGGTGGCCCGTCTAGTGCCTGCACTCTTGTTTTGAAATCGTCTTGCTGAAATAAGCAATACCATCCTCTCTGGATGGCAGCACATGGTGCTCCAAGTCCTGTATGTACCTTTCAGTATTAAGGGTGGAGTGAGTCAATCATATAGAAAGATAGTTGATTGTTGAGCCTTATTCCAACGTCCTCAAATGCTGCTATGAATGGTTTTCTTTTTTTCTTTTCCCCTTACATGCAGAGATTTCTCTGGATTCCTTGAATCATTTATTGATATTTTGTATTGTAGATGGTGAAATTCTTGAATTGGCCACACACTGTGTGACTTTTAGCAGTCAGCCTTGCTTGAGAATAATGGAGCCCAGTCATGATACTATCTCCTGTGTAATGTTTTAAACATAACTAAGACCAAGCCCTTTCAGTCCATAAGCTTTGTAATTACTTATGGAAGGTGTTGCCAACCAGCTGTATTATTTATTTTTTAGAATTCTGGTCAAATATTGGGACTTGGGTTAGATTGCAGTTAGTATATGGATTCCACGTTTCATGTAGAGCTTTAGAAGCATAAAAAACGAGCCCCTGGTCTCGATCTTTGAGCATAGGATGTTTTAAGAGTAAGACGCTATTCCTCACCAGCAGTTATTTCTACTTCTGTTATCGTTCCTGTTACTGCCCAGTCTCTGTTCCACTTCATCTTACTTTCATCCACTAGCTGAAAAGCAGAGCTGCTTGCTGTTACTTTGCACTCTCTTAGTATTATTCTGAGGTGATTATTTGCCCTGTCACAATAACTTAATATGATAAATGAGCCAATAATGTGCTGAGACATTACGTGTCCTCTAAACGCCCTTTGTTCAGTTTTACTGCATAAATAGGAAGCTGCAGTTCTGCCAAGTGTCCACAGAGTGGAGACACAGCCCATCTGTCCGCTGGGAAACATCTGCGTGTAGGCAGAGCAGGAGGGAGGGAAAAGAGGAATGATGGATAGACCCAGGAGTCGGAGAAAGTAAAAGGAGGGTATGATGTGACTGGTACCTGAGGAGTGATATTGAAAATAGATGTGTGCTGATAGAAACTGAGGAAGGCAGAGAAACATAACAGAGTTAGTTATTATTGTTTGGTGTGCGTAAGGCGCACTGGTTGCTATCTGTCTTGTGAGTGCTGATACAGACTTTTATAACCTGCCACAACACATACAGATGTGACACGGTGCTGCGCAGGAGTTTGAGACATGGGCCTCAGCTTCGTCTCTGTGAAATGAACTCTCTGAGCTAGCACTGAGACAGCACTTCCAATCACCATGGCAACCTTTGATTGCAGCATGGGGAAACATAACTGATTGAGATTTGCTAATTATTGCAGTTTGACAAACACTCACACAGAGACAGACACACACATGCATACCCTCACACATAGTGCAGCTCAGTGAATCCTTTTCAGACCTACTTCACTGTGAAGTTCTACAATGACAGCATTATTCTACAACCATCACTAAACTTTTATTAAGCTTGTATTCCGAGCCTGGCTGTGGCTGTGTGTAGAAATGATTGTTGTGGTGCCATTTCTAATGAATTACTAATTATAAAGGCTAATATTCTATAACTACTTTTTAAGAGAGAACAATTATTATTGGTAAAGTAATTCACTCAATGCATTTAGAATAAAATAGTTTAATAGAAATTATTTTATAATGCACTTTAATGACAGGGGCTCAGGGACAAATACTATGTACACTACATCCTGGGAACATGATACTAAACTAAGAACAAACAAATTCTTAGAGAAGCTAAAAAAGGTTCCACTCAGGATCACTATCAAGATCCACGGCTTCTAACTTTGCAGGTGGGAAAGAAAACTCAATTTAGAAAAGGTCAACTTGGCGTAGAGAATTGTGGGTTAGCAACTTTAAACCTAAAGACACCTGTAATCATCTGGTGCTATGACAGGTAGTGAAATCATGTTAAACATCTAAACTTCAAGCCTTTGGGTCTAATCATGGAATAAATGCTCTATTAATATAATGCAACATATAATTCATGTTCATGTTTTTCGTGCTACAGTAGTGTAAATGTCACTGTATGCGATTTAATAAGTTCTCTTCTTTTTGCAGCACCTTTGCAAAAAAATATTGGCAAGCTGTGTAGTGAAGAATCATCATTATTAATGAATTGTCTTGCTCCCACAACATTTCTGCACAATATGAATCTCAACAATATGATATTATAAAATATATATATATATATGTATATATATTCCAATCTATGACTTAATGCCCCATGAGATGTAATATCCATGATGATGTGGCAAAATCAATATGAGCATATGTTTTTGGTTCACCGGTGGGCTCACATGCTGTTGTGTGTCTGGGTCCATGCTCAGCTCAACATGAAATAAACGGCCATGTTTGGTCACAGGGATGCCCGGGTCTCACGTTTAATTGACAAGGTGTCAGATTACAGCCCGGTGAGATATACACAATTTAAATTCTCATTACAGCTCTGAGCTAGGCTGTCAGATTAATTCTAACATGTCATATTTTTGGATGTATCTGTGTGTGTGTGTGTGTGTGTGTGTGTGTGTGTAATGCGTGCCATCTCAATAAAGTGTGTCCAAAGGATTGATACACTTTTAACTGGCTGACCTTGCCACGTTAACACCACCCCAGAGGATTTGAATGCATTTTGTTTGGTATGAAGATACTCGAGACGTGAGAGCTGTTCACTTTTCCTGCTTTGATTTTTTGTCTTTTTACACCTTTACATTGAAGATCAGGCAAAAGTGTGATACCTACCTATGTATATGTGAACCAAAAACCTCAAACAGGCTTCTATTGGACACAGGCCTTTATTTTAATACTCTGTTTGTATGTCTGTATAATCGATCCGCGGCAATTAGGACTTGTTAACCCAAACTCAACACTTCCAGATCAATGTACATTTCCACAGTGCTAATTCCATCAGCAGAACTACAGCCATGTCAGTTTCCTTCTGTGTTCAGACGGACACAACCCGTCACTGGAAACTTTTTGAGATTGGATCACCTGATCTGATGAAATAATGCTAGAACTGACACTGTAGTGTTCAGGACAGAGCTAATAACAGCATCACTAATCCAAAGAAAAAGTAAAAACATGTTTCCTGGACATCAATCAATAGATAACCAATAAAATGTCTTCAGTTCATTACAGTCAGTAAATAAGTAAATTGGGGGCGACAGTGCTAACCATTGTCTTTTCTTGCCCAAAATATGTTTTTGAAGAATTCCATTATTATGCTGTAATCATGACACATTTGGCTTTGATTTGCCTACCCATGTCTTTGTTATTGTTCTATTGTCTATATTCTATTTTTGAAGCTGGTAAGAACGGTTCAGATTTCCTGACACCTCTGCTGTTTGAGCCAAGTTCCAGTGATTATTTACAGTATGAGCGTGGCCTTCACTCCCCTATGAATCAATAGTAAGTAGACCAACAGGTGACTGTGCTCACGCCAAGAGTAAGAGGTGTGATATATTCCTGTACACCCAATATATCCTCCACTCCATTACATAACTACTGATGTCTCAGTACCATGGCACTTTATCCTGCTGGACAAATTGGCTGAAGTCAGAGCCAAAGACAAATGGCAGGTAACTCCATGCAGAACAGCAAACAACCACTGAGTAAACAACACCGGAGCCAAGATATAATGGCTGCTATGTCAAACATGCACTCACCTTCACACACACACACACACACACACACACACACACACACACACACACACACACACACACACACACACACACACACACACACACACACACGCACACACGCACACACACACACACACACACACAAATATATATCTAAATATCTAAATCCAAATAATAGTGTTAATTAAAAAGATATAACACAACCCTCACTGTCTTTGGCTCCTGATAATTATATTGCAATATTTCGATAAAATATCCCTTTCAAAATAATTTAAGGTGAAATGTGCATCTCATATCAGATTGACCCACTGATGCCCTACAACTTTTCCTTTCAAAAGCAAAAATGAGATTCAGGATAAAATATTATTCAGCAGCACACTGGATGAAGAAAGGGCTGTATGCTATGAAGATATGATCAGGAAGCTGATATCTGATATGCTAAAAAATCTCAAAAGCACTAAGGGGGTTTGATGGGATCAGGGATGTGGTCATCATTTCTTCAACTCTGATCAGTCTTTAATAAGCTGGAAACATGGACTGATAACTGGTCAGAAGTGAGTGGCAGTGGGATGTAGGCTGTAGATCTGGCAGGCAGCTATGAAGATGATAAGAGGATTGTCCCTTACTACAAGGTCTGTGGTCTGTTCTTTGCCAGTGAGTGTTAAAATCCATCACAGTGCCCAAGATGTATTACCTAAAATATTGCATATCAATCTCAGCATCAGCTATACTACTACTACTTTCAAAAGAAAAAAATAACAAAGGGATGCACATGCACAAGGCCTGTTTGTATTGACTCTGCTTTATGTTTAATATCGTTCAATATCAAAATATTTTTCACGTTGAGGAAGAGCTATCTTTTGCAGTAGTTACTCCGAATGTGCTCAGAAAACATATTATCTCATGCCACTGTCTCTTTGTCTACGTTGATTATGTATAAAAACTGTGTACGCAATACATTAGTCATGCCTGCCTAACCATGTTATGGTACAGAACAACTGCATTGTATGTGAAATACGCGTAACACACTGCTGGAGAGTCACACGGCAGTCTAGGCTCCTACTGTACACTGACAATATCAAGCAGGAAATAGGGAGAATTAGGTGGATGTGTGTGGATGTGTGTGTCCTGTGGGCTGCCTTGCTGGCAGTAGAAGATAATGGATTTGGACAACTCACAAATAAGGACATGACTAGCTCTCTCTGTATAGAAACAAGCTTACTTTTATTCTCTGTTTTATCTTGTTCCCTTCCAGTAACTCACTGTTCCCTCTCTCTGATTTTTTCTCTTTAAGTAGATGACAAAAAAAACATCTTAGATGAAATGATAAGACAACGAATGATAACAAAATGATCTTAAAACTAAACTTGGACACTCAGAGTTTGTATTTGTTCCTTCTTTTCATGCTTTCTGTCTCTGTCTGTGTGTCTGATTTACATTTTTAATGCTTCTGATCCGGTTACCTCATCCCTTGTGAGACCTAATCTAATCGTGAATTCTATCATCCCTGGAACAAACTTTCACAACTTAACGTCTCATTTTCTTGAGATAACAATACCTATTTTTGGTGCACGGTTCAGTTAGAGTCAGGAAAGATGGCCTGCATATTGCACCTGGTGGAATATGACATTGTATGTCAGAGCATAACTCCAACAGCTGCTCTTCTCCCTCACCACTAAAACTACTTGTAGTTGTTGCAGCTGGTGCATAATGATCGTTCAGCAGTGTCAGTGACAACATCAGTGTAGTAACTGCTCACTCGGTGCAGTGAGGGGAAAGGTGGCTCTCTCACTGCATTCACAAACAGTTTGTTTGTGTGAAGAATCTGAGGAGAGATGTCAGGATAGATGCGTAGCCTCCTCGGATCGATACGTCGGGTTGTTAAACTAATTGGATATGTCAGCCAGATTTGGCAAGTTCAGTATCCACTCCTGGTTGGAAGTAGCCTGATAGTCTGACTCCATTGCCATTCTGTTTTCACTTCATTATGGATTCTGACGTCATGTCATTGTTATCAGTTAATGTTTAACTGCGTAGCTGCATAAATCTCATCCACACTGCAGCATCTCTGGCCTGGAAACAGGCGAGCTCCAAAGAAACCTTGCAATGTCAGGTTAGACATCTTCTCTACACTCTGACATCTCATTGCTTAGCTCAAACCTTTGTTGATTTTTTTTTTTAGCTTGAGGCATCTGGAGGACTTGAAGGTGAAAGAACAATATGTCATAGCCAAAGTCGAATAAAACAACATGACTGTGATCCTCACAAAAACTGCCGTCTCTGCCATTAAAACTTGTCCTGATGTTCTTCCAGACACCTCTGGACACAGCATGTCGAGGCACCGACTATTGCAAAGAGCTCTATGGTTGGATTTGGTGGACAAAACTGTGAATATGTCTTAGCAGTACTAAATAGGGGTGGATACTTGTCCACCACAATGTATTATACAGTCAGAGCTCAATACAAAACCCACAGTTTCAACTAGCAATAAACGAGTCCTTATCTCAACAAAAACTCCTCTCAGGGATCTTAGGAAGCAAACAAAAATACTAAGTTTGAGGCTCAACACTACTGTTAACCCCAGTGACCTCTTGTGTCTAATAGACAAGCTTAATGATTCTCAGGAATCTGTGGAGTTTTATCTCCCGTAGTCCAGCCAGTGTGCTGCTGTTGGCTTCAGGGAATGGCCGGCCTGGGAACCAGACACTTTGATGGTAGATCCACAGAGTAATTAAGCTAGAGGACGGAGTTGGAGAATAAGTCGATTCTGAAGAACGGCTGAACTATGAATAACAGAGTGGTTGGCTTTTTGCCAAGGGTTGGCAAGCTAATCTATGACTCTTTGGCTGAACTGGGACTTTTCCTCTGTTGAGAAGATACTGGTTTAAGACACTAGCATAGGTGGCATAGACTTGCGAAGTGTATGCACCAGTCCCCACAGCATGTCTATATATATATATATATATACAGCTGGGCTTCTTGCTGTTGTTAGTATTAGCTATTTCGTGTGTTGTTGCACTGATGTTTGGCTGTTAGCATAGTTGTTGACTAGTCAACTAGCTTTAGATTATAGGTTTATGACAGTAGTGTAGGAGCGAATGGCACTCTGAAACTGATGCTATCTCACGATGATATGATGCTAAACTTTTCTGAGTAGACATAGGTACAGCTTACTAAACAGTCTGTCTGTCTGTCTGTCTGTCTGTCTGTCTGTCTGTCTGTCTGTCTGTCTGTCTGTCTGCTATATTCAGTCATTACAAAGCCTGCAGTCAGAACATCCTTGCTGTGATAACTGTTTCTTACAGTCCTCTGTCTGTATTCTTTGATATCACTGTCTTTGCCTTGGACATATTTACAGTTTATGCAAGAGAACAAAGCACGGGCACATCCAAAGACACACAATTACCTCTCTCACAGGTGCGTGACCAGTAGCCAGTGCCAGTGCAATCGCATATGAATCGATTCCAGCCTTCTTTGCAGACACCTCGGTTCTTACACGGGTAGCTTTCACATTGCTTGCCAGTTTGCTTGTTGCACGATGGTTTGATGCCAGCGCCATTTTGTGCCTCAGCAATCTGACGGATGTCCTTGCTTCGGCCATCAATGAAAAGGTCACGAATACAGCCCACATAACCGTAGTTGAGCATCGCTGTCCAGAGCTCGGTGGGCAAGATGAGGTTGGTCCGATCAGTGGGAAGCCCACCCAAGTACATGTCACCCTCCAGGTCCAGAATCTCGCTCTCACCACTGGCTGTGAACGGGGTTCTTCGACTGTTTACAGAGATGGTGCCTGTGGGAGAGATTGAGGCAAGGTATAGAGCTGCACTGATAGAAGACGAAATGGTGAAGTCAGGAAGAAATCATACTCACTATTACTCATCCTGATCAGATAAGAAACTTTTTGGTGTACTTGTCAGATCTTGTACTTTATTATTTGTAAATGTGTTCAAGAATATCTATCAATCTAAAGAAAGCCAACAAATTATTTGCAAGAACTTCATAACAAGTTCTCCATAAAATTGATATGGTCCTGAAGTACTTCAAAATTGAATTGGAAGTGGACTTATGGAAAAGGACTATTTAAATTATATTAGAGCTAATACAATTGGCTGTCTTTAACTTCACTAACGCAACTGACCTGAGCGTCCATCTCTCTGAATATCCACATGATACCAGGCACCATCATTGACCTTTGTCTGAGTGGCCTTCACCTTGATGGTCCCTGAGCCCATGTCCAACAGCAGATACAGGCTG
The DNA here is from genome assembly GCA_004119915.2 of Collichthys lucidus. Lineage (NCBI taxonomy): Eukaryota > Metazoa > Chordata > Actinopteri > Sciaenidae > Collichthys > Collichthys lucidus. The sequence continues at coordinate 7,382,979 of CM014095.1, read as the reverse complement.
CCATCCAGCAGCTCTACTGCAAAGAAATCCACCTGGATGAGGGCAAGAGTACACATCAACAGGAATTATTATTCAATCATAGTCATTTTTTTCTGAAAAAAAGGAAAACGAGATGTGGTTCTTTGATTTCTGGTAACGTTGCATGTGATTATCAAAACAAAAAGTGTTAGACCAGTGAGAACACCTGGGGAACATAACCAATGGAGTGGTCACAAGATCGATCTAAATGGATTACAAGCTGATTAACAAGAAAAGACAACTAAGAAACACTTCAGTTACACAAAGTTATTAGGAAACTACTACATGAACCCAGTTGCCTTTGACCTCATATTGGCATATATTCACTGGATAGATAGACAGACCTTGGTGTTCTTCTGGCTGCGTGCAGCGTCTTTGCGCTCTTGTGGTTTGCCATGAGTGAAGAGAATAAGGCCGTTGGGCTCTGTGGTACGGAAATCGAAAGAGATGGATCCCATCCGCTTGGTGTTCCACTTGGGGAGGCTGATGTAAGCTTCGGGAGTCTCAAAAGAAATGGGATCCAAGGTGGCCACATTCTCACACTGGTAGGACACCTCACCCTGGATTTTCATCTTAGGGTCCACAATGCGAGCCAGGCGGGACAACTCAAGACGGATGTCATTGTTCTTATACACCACCTGTGAAAACACAGACAGAGATGGCGATTAAGTTATTCATCAATTTGGGAAATGTCAAAAAAGATATTTACTCACAAAAATGTAAAACTAATTTTTTTTCTTCTGAAACAGTCAAAGCCCTGAAAATGCTCAGGCTTTTCAAGATGAATGCAATGTGTATCTGTGAATATGAACTTTAAATCATTTTATTCTGGTACTTAGCAATGGCCCTGGATGACATTATTACTTGGAACTAGCAGCGGGCTCCTAGGTTGGTTTTTCTTTTAATTCTACCACCCTGGAGTTATTGTGTGTACCACCTAGGCGTAAAGGAAACACAGATTTGATCAATATAAACTGAATAACAATGAAATTAATAAAAATGAATAGTTGTCTTTATAGTGCTGACACCATTCTTTGTGACCTCCCTATATATATATATATATTAGCCAGCTAGTGGTTTGTTCAGGCAAAACAACATGCTACAAGAATGGCTTATTTAATGTGTTGTAAGTTGTAAGTCGCTTTGGATAAAAGCGTCTGCTAAATGCAATGTAATGTAATGTAATGTGTTATCTTTAAACTCTCCTGGTTTACTCTGTGATTTATCTGCAATTGATGTAACTTCACTGCCAAAAAAGGTACTTCTTGTCAAAGTTGTATGGACTTTTCACTTTTCTTGGTTGGAAGACAGCATAACTAAGGATGCAGTGTTTTGTGCAGACATTTCCCCAGCGAAGCTGATGCCCCATTTGCTAGATATGGGTTTTCAGACTGGAAGCACCTATGGTAAGCGTGTGAAAAAACAGCAGATGAGCAAGCCCCACTCTGTTTCACTGGATGAGTTTCAAGGCTAGAGGGCCAGCCAAACCGCAGGCCAGGGAAATGTGTTAAACCAAATGAAGCGTGATGCAATGTTTGCCATGCTATTCCTTTATTGAGAGGAATTGGGACCATCTAAAAGTAGTTTGGGATACTGTACTGTTGTGTGCCAAGCATGACATTCCCCTAAGTGAATACAGGGAAACTGCAGATGGTCCCAATAAGGGAAAATTTTATGTTACTCAACGTAATGTTAGTAGAGGTACTGTGTTTGCAGAAAGTAGGGCTTAAGGTCACAGTCCCTGCAGACAAACGAGTTCTTATTTTCCTTGATACGGAAATTCATTCATTGAAATTCTTTGGAATACCTGCATTTAAAATCATTCATCCAAACAAAGCTTAACATTATGACTGCCTACCATAATGTTCCACCATCAAGTTGAGAGTTCATTAACATTCCTTCCATGAAAAAACTCCAAAGTACATAGAGTAATACCATAATCTGACAAAACACTAAACCACCTATGTATACCATCAATGAAATGGTAACTGGACACATTCATTGATCCCGGTGATGGCTTCTGGAACACAAACATGTCTTTGTTGCATCACCATTCCAGAACTTGTTAGAACCTGACATCACAGGCTGCAGTTGGTGAACACAGACAGACACAGCTTGCAAAAAATAACAATGACAGTTACAAGAACGTCTGAAATCTGACTGATTGATCAGTCTAACAGTAACAGTTATTTCATCTGATGTTTTTTTTTTCAGACGTTGGTTAAATTAGCATGAGGTGTGATTACACAGGAACAAGAATCTGAACATTATTCAGATTATCCTGTTTATTCATCCAGACATTGAAACTGTTTAAAGAAGATCTTGTTAAGATTAAGATTAAGATTTGAGAAGAGTCACTATGAACAGTAAGAACAATTGTGTGGCCAGCAGTCCTTTCATTGTAAATATATATATATATATATATATGTGTTTTCCTTTTTGTTTTCTTTTTTACCTTTTTATAAATTTAAATTACAACTTAGTTGGATTTCATTGATCTTGGTTTGCTAATACAGGACAGTAAAATTAAACAATTAAAAACAATTAAATGTATTTTGAGGCACATTCTCGTGCCTTTAATAAGGACAGTAGAGACATCACAGGAAATCGAGGAGAGAGAGAAGAAACAAAAGTGTGGGGCAATAGAACCAGAGATGTCAACTTCTCAAAACAACCTGGAAAGATCACAAGGATTAAGGCGATTTCTTCTAAGCCTGAACAGGAAGCGGAAGTGGAAGCTTTTGGGCCGATAATCCAAATATCACTCAGGATGTTATCCCTTAAAACAGCGCTCCACCTAGATCTGACATCGGGCTAAGAGAGCTAGTCACCTGTGCACGTCCGTCTCATCCTCAGGACAGGAGCATAGCATCTTTACAGTCAAATCCCTGATTCACACGAGTTAGTTCTAACACACTCTTTTTGGTTATGAAGAATTTCCATTGAGGGCCCGTCCCCAACCCTCACAGAAACGAGACAGAGAAAAAGTCTCACTGCCTGTGCCCGGTGCACTTTTTATCTCAATACATTTTGCTAACCACATGGCGTCCGTCTGTCCAGTTTTGAAAGTGCTTCATCTCATCACATCTGGTGTTTTTGCACAAAAAACCACAACACGCCTGTAAGCCCATCATCACGGATCAGTGGGCTGCACGGGAAACCATCATGATATGCATTTTCGGCTTGATGAATATTTGTTCTTAATCTAACTTCTATGACCTGCATAAACAAACAAGACCACCAGCAAGAAAAGTAGCTTTTTAGTTACTATATATTAGCTATTATTTCTGGTCACTGGGTCTGATTCGGTCTGTTTGGCCACAAGGGGGCACCAGAAACAGCAGAAAATAAAGATTCTTCGTAGGTGCTTTAAAACTGAAGCAGATCAGACAACAGGACGGCTTCCTACTGAAACACACTTGTTGTTTTTATATATTTCATTTATGTAATGCATATCAATTTTTCTATCAGGGCGAGTTAGTAAAAAGTAGAGTTGAAGTAAATATAACTGATATTTAACGTGGGTGAATGCTGGCTGTGTACATTTTTCAGTTCTACTTTCAGACGTGATGAAGCTGTCGCTCTGTCCGATAAAGCATTTTGAAAATAATAGCAATAATAATAAAGTGAGTTATGTTGGGCCACAGTAATGATGGAAAACAAAGGAATGAAAAACACTAAGTGGCCAATCTTTTATCACAGCAGCCCTAAATGCTATCAATAACGGCGGGAGGACGAGTCACGGAGGGGGATGTGTGTGTAAATTGAAATCTGCTCAAGTGGAAAATTGAAGGGCCTTTTTTTTCTTTTCTTTTTTTTTTACCTCTAATTCTCTGGGCAGAAAAACACCCTCTGTCTGGCTATATTTTGGGCACATACATACACAAAACAAACACACCCTCTCCTCCATTTCACTCTCTTATATTAATGTCTGGGCTCTCTCTCGCTCCGCCTGGGGTTCTGTCTGAGTGTGCAGCGATGGCTGGGCTGCTAGATTGAGGGGCCTGGCTGAGATTATCGATAATCCACCAGCAGATCTGACAGTAAATCAACTCATCCCGCAAGGTGCCCGGGGATTGGACGGAAAATTGTCTTTTCCTCTTCTCTGCTCTCCTCTCACTCTCTTTCTTTGTTGCCTTTCCTTCTCCTCGTGTTACATCCATCCTCCATCCTCCCTCCATCTATCTCGTTCCCCCCACCTCTCTAAAAGAAGCTGCCGCTCCCTCTCATGCTCTGACTGAACATAAATACCCTGAGCCTCTCCAGCACCCCCACTGCTCTTTCTTCCAAAATAAAAGCCTAAATAAAAGACAACAGCAGAGAAGGCTTGAACTTGTCCCCAAAGGCTGATGTAGAAGTGAAACAGTAAAAACCTGCAACTTTTCAAATAACTAATAATAATAATAATGATATGACTACTACTACTAATCATAACCATTTCAGCAAAGATGGCGATATAGTAAATAACATTTTATGATGTAGTCAAGTTACTGGGGGCTGAGAAATCTTCAGCTCAGTTTCTGTTTCAAAGCTGAGACGCTTTTGTTCTTTGCACTCGATGGTGGAACCCAGAACAGCAAAACCAAACCGGTGCCTGGTTTTATCCAATCACCAAGCTCCTTTTTAGCTTGATTTAATACCAGAGTCTGTCTAATGTCAAACAACCCTTTAAATGATTTCACCACTGCAGGCAAATGTGTTTCAGTTGCTGCACGCTCCTGTCCTCTTGATTGTTTGGTGTAAGGTGGTCAGAAAACTCTTCTTCTCGTCTTGATGCTCTGATAAAATCAAACATGTTTAACATTATCTGAGGTTTTCAGAGGAGGAGAAGGTGGGGGAGTTGTGGAGTGAGTGTCTTAACATTTGTATCCCGATCGAGTGGAGAAGTAAAAAAAAAAAAAAAAGAACAGAAATGACTGCAGACCTTGAAAACGCTCACACAAGGACAGCTGCTTGTTTCTGCTCCATTCTTTGACAGTCATTCTTCTTGTAAACTTCCACCAGGTGCATGATGGGACATGGATGTAGTTGTAGTCTTCTAAAAACCCTGTGACTGTAGACACACTGTCTAAAATCTGTACAAAATGTCCTTTTTTGTGTTTTGTTTCATATTTCATATATCATGCCTTAGTTGGTCAACAAAGCTGATCCTAATAATTATAATAATTTTAATTTAAATATCAGATCTATACTGGATTTTGATTGAAGTCTTATTTTTTTTTAGGTTTCTGTATGGTATGTTTAGTCATTATAGTATATGAATTGTTTCTTTGTCAATAGTGCAAGAAAACACAAAAGTCTGTTTATTCTAAGAGTCCGGGACATGTGTGTAGCAAAAATGATAATCTGAAAATCATGTTGGCCTAAAACTAAATGAAAACACGTCCCTTTGCAACTGACGATAACAAAAATAAATGAATGAATAATAAGCTGAAAACACACAAAGAAAATATCTATATTATCCCAAAAGTAGCGAAAGTAAACAGGATGTTGAGGACTGTATGCTGTTTTCTTGACAATGACTTGAAATAATGCAGCATTGTTACTAGAAACAGGCTGGTCCCTTTCATGGAGTATGAAAATATGCTGCCAGGGCGCACACACACACACACACACACACACACACACTCACACACACACACAAAAGCATTTGATGCGGACACTGTACATGTCTCCCCCTGTTACATGCTTGCTGATAAAAGAGAGCATAAATCATATAAACTGTAGCTTTAGACTAGAAGGAGAAGGTGGAGTGGGGGTATGGCATGGGGAGGGTGGGGGTGTGGAGCAGAAAACGGAGGGTGTAGCTGACATCTTGACAAGTCACTTTCAGGTCCCTGCCACCTCTGAACAATAACAGCAAAAGGGCCTTTCAACATGCAAAGGGAGCTTTATCAGCACGCTGCAGACGCAGGCTGCAGGTTAACATGAGAATGAAGCTTCAGCAGAGACTGATAGAGGCTGAGGGATACCCAACACACACATGGAATATCCATACATGCAGACACACAAATGTGTGTGTGTGTGTGTGAGTGTGTGTGAGTTATGGTGCCTGGAGGAGTGTGTATACTCCTAATTTATGCCTTTTTTTTTTAGAAATGTCTTTAAAGCAGCCTGTGTTCTTAACGGTGACATGTCAGACTGCTCTGACACATTCAGCTCAGACTAAAATGGACCGGTCCTATTTGCAAATGGTCAATTACTTTCTGCTGCTTGACTTCAGGAGTAAACATCTTCATGAAATCAACATTAGAGTGTGGATTTCATAATAACTACTGACCCACAGATGAGTAAGACAAACACGAGTCTGCAATTTGAGTGTCATCACTGATTCCTTACACTCTGCTTGCAAACTACTGAATGCACTGTAAAAAGAAATCTTATGAATTTACAGGGGGAGGGGACTTTTTTTTTTACAGTGCATTTCTGTTTTGTTTTGTTTGTTTGTTTCGAATAGTGCACCAATCTGTAAAATTATGTCACATTATCTGTAAATTATTTTGTAAGTTATTGTCACTATTTTGCCAGTAATTACAAATTCCAGTTATTTCTACATGCATGTATCATACATCGACTCGTTATATAAAAATGTATGTCTTACAATTGATTGTTTCCTTTGTATTACATTATTGATATTAGTTTTATATGTGAGTTTATGTACTATATAAGCCACTTTAGATAAGATAATAGTATTTCTCTGCAAAGCATTGACTGAACATTTCTGTAAATTTATGGTTTTTGATATTAATATAAATTACTTACTTCAAATGTTATATTTCTTGTTTATCAACTGATGCCATTTTTAAAATGTTTTTTGTTACGATTTATGTTTTACAGTGTGCGCACACCCTGCACCACACTGCTGACTGCCAGCTTAAGCAACAGAGAGCAACTGAAAATGTCTGACAATGGCTAGATGATAGAAATCCATCACTGCATTATCTCCTCAGCCAGGCCTCCACGACACACAGCATCACACGCACCTCGCACGCACGCGCACACACACACACACACACACACACACACACACACACACACACACACACACACACACCACACACACACACACACACACACACACACACACACTCTCTCTTATCAGTGTATGAGAATGAGTAATGTAACAAAATATGATGCAGGCTTGAAATTACCTTTTTTTTACATTGTGGGACAACAGAGCTGCTAGATTTTAATGTTACCGTCCACTCAGAACACCATCAAAGTGATTTAGCTTCACCTGAAGCAGCGGACATAAGCGGCAGAGACCCTTGTATTCTTGGTGCCAGGCTATAATGCAAAGTTTGTCCTGATGGTAGGCGATGATGCAGGAAAGGGCAATGCTGTGAGCGTCCATGTGTCCATGTTGAGACTGCTGTCCTTTTCTTATGCCAGAGGAAAGCTCATGAAATATAAAGGATTCATTTCAATATACAGTCTTACACTGCATGATTGTTATCATTTTTATGTTTAGGTGTGATGAGAAGTGGTTACAGAAGAAGGATGCATGTTTAGGCACTGGCAGAGCATAGCTGCAGTCAGGGACACATGGTGGTCTCTGTTTGATTCATAAAAGTCTGTTGATCAGACTGATCAGATTTATTGCCAAGCAGAATTTCCCATAAAAGAACTGTGCTGTGGTGTTTTACAGATGAAAAATCTAAAGGCCTTGTCGATGAGGTCAGTGGGAGGGGGGTGATGCAGGACTACAGTTTTTTGTTTTTTATTTTTTATGTATTTATTTATTTTTTCTTTATTATTATTTCTTTTGAGGTACAGTATATTTGCAAATGGTTCTGAATGAGTGTACACCAACCAAATAGACAAAACTATGATGGAAATATGGTATAATATGAGATTATACCATTAGATACTCAGAGGCATATATGTAAACATAGATGTATAGTTTTACTTAATTTGTTTGATTGATTGTTTATTTGGTTGTTTATGATTTGAAGGTTCTTAATCACACATACACAGGGTGGGGTGAAAAGTGAAAGTGTGATGATTGGGAAAGTAACTGTTAAACGTAATCATTGCTTGACACAATAAAGTATAAAAAAAAAACGGACTCATTGCAGTCTGCCACCATCTTATTCCAGAAAAGTCTAATGTGAAGTTTTCATTGAACTGCATAATACGTACCATCCAGCATGTGCTAAAGTGCTAGCACGAAGCCTAGAATCAGACTGTAAAGGATACATAAGTGTTTGCCTGAATGCATCACTGTGTGTGTATGTGTGATCAGGCAAGGCGGACACAAACGTTTATCATCCCTAGATGTCTGTCTTGCCCATAAATCTCAGTGTCAGTGACAATGTATAGAGTGTGTGTGTGTGTGTGTGTGGGTGGGTGGATGCTGCATGTATGGCTGTTCTAAAGTGACTGTCAACCAGGTCACAAAGAAGAATTGACCAAATTCTGAACACAACAAAAGGATGCCACTAACACCACAGACTGTGTGTGTGAGACTTTTCACTCTGGCAACACACAAACACACACACTATGTGTCATACAACATATCTTTAAATTAAACACAGTTGCAGGGTGGAAAAATTGCCAATCAATGGAAAAAACATGCTTTAGCCCTCGTGTAGACACACAAGCAATGAGCACTTCACTGACATGTTGGTGTTGTAGTACTGTATTATCAGTCACATGGTCTCGCCATGAGGCGGTGTTTTGTGAGGCTTTTGCAGTGCATAGTTTTGCCCACAGGGTGGCATCATTCCCTCAGAACACACACAGCATAGGCCAGGCTCCTCCTTCAGTCAAGTCTAATGAAATCTGTGAAGGGATCCTCTGACTGAGCCTGATAGTGCTTTTATACACTGATTTGATTAATTAGATGAAGACAAGCTTTAATTTGGTGAGGTATAAAGGCATGTCGGTAAATGATATGTGTGTGCGTGTGTGTAGGCCATGGTGTGCTGAGGGGCCCTATATTTTTAGGAAATCTTTTAATTAAGCAGGCAGAGTGTAAGTTTTGGACTGATCCCCATGTGATACTCTCGCTAATTCTAAGATGCTAATGACAGACAGCTCAGGACTGCTTATGACTTCAACAATCGAGATCAAGTCTGTCCTATGTTTCCTCTACGGTGGCCCTGAAGTGCAAATCACAACGGCAAATCAGAAAACACAACAACAAATCAGAAAACACAACAACAAATAAAAAAATCCTAACAACAAATCACAAAACACATAAAAAAACATAACAACAAATACAAAAAACACAACAACAAATCAAAAAAACATAACAACAAATAAAAAAAACACACAACAACAAATCAAAAAACATAACAATAAATCAAAAAAACACAACAACCAAAGAGAAACGACATCAATCAAACCAGATAAGGTAGGTACACTCGGGAGACATAAATCGTTGCTGATTGGACTGGTCCAACTTTTGAACTATAAGGACATGGTTTACATGTTTTCAAAATATGAGCGCCGCCAGTAATGTATGCTGTGCATGCGTGTGTGTGTGTGTGTGTGTGTGTGTGTGTGTGTGTGTGTGTGTGTGTGTGTGTGTGTGTGTGTGTGAGGTAGGCAACTAAATAAAGTGTGAAACACATTGTTAATTTAAAGAATAAATATTTGAATTGTTGCTAGATTTGTGTTTCTCCGGTCACTTTTTATGGTGCCTGAGGGTACCTATTTTTTCTGTTTTCTGTTTTGTTGTGTTTTTTTTGGTTTGTTGTTGTGTTTTCCGATTTGATGTTTTATTTCGCAATTTGTTGTTGTGTTTTCTGTTTTGTTGTTGTGTTTCTTGTGTTTTTTGTGTTTTCGGTTTTGTTGTGTTTTCTGTTTTGTTGTTGTGTTTTCTGTTTTGTTGTGTTTTTTGATTTGTTGTTTTGTTTTTTGATTTGCTGTTGTGTTTTCTGATTTGATGTTGTGTTTTCTGATTTGCTGTTTTGATTTTTAACTTGTTGTTGTGTTTTCTGTTTTGTTGTTTTGTTTTCTGTTTTGTTGTTGTGTTTTTTGGTTTCTTGTTGTGTTTTCCGATTTGATGTTTTATTTTGTAATTTGTTGTTGTGTTTTCTGTTTTTTTGTTGTGTTTTCTGTTTTGTTGTGTTTTTTGATTTGTTGTTGTGTTTTCTGATTTGCTGTTGTGTTTTCTGATCTGCAGTTGTGTTTTCTGTTTTGTTGTTGTGTCTCTTGAATATTTGTTGTGTTTTCTGATTTGCTGTTTTGTTTTCTAATTTGTTGTTGTGTTTTCTGTTTTGTTGTGTTTTTTGATTTGTTGTTGTGTTTTCTGATTTGCTGTTGTGTTTTCTGTTTTGTTGTGTTTTTTGATTTGTTGTTGTGTTTTCTGATATGCTGTTGTGTTTTCTGTTTTATTGTTGTGTTTTCTGATTTGTTGTTGTGTTTTCTGTTTTGTTGTGTTTTTTGAAAAGTAAGTAAACCAAGTAGGTTTGCACTTACAAGAAATTTGACCTGGTGGAGTTGGTGCAAAATAAACATTAAGTAAAAAATAAAAAATATATATATGGGAAAATAAAAAAACAGGTATTAATAATATAAACATAAATATTCACTACAAGGAGCTGTAGTGAAACTAGACTATACTTACTATACTACTGTTTTTTTCCAGATCTCATATTAATTATGTTTTTATTTCGAGAATCTTGAGGTCTCGAGAAAATTATCCTGTTATTTCATCAAGTGGACTCATCAATGGGAGAACAATGTTGCTCTTTGTCTGCCACATGTATAAATGAAATGTTAATAGATTTTTAAGCATAGCTACAGAAGTATGATCATATATGAATATAATGTAGCTGTAAAATAAATATAGTATATAGAGTTAAAAACAAAATATTTCCCTGGACAGTATATACAGTAGTAGGATTATGACTTAATGTTAATGAAAGTCAATTGTTGCAGCAAATAACGTCTGGCAAACCTTTTTAAAATGTTGTGGAAGCTAAATCGTAAAGAATACTAACACGTGGCACAAATGCTCATCATTGTGAAGCTGTCCTGTATATCTTACAGGCACAGCAAGAAGGCTCCATATTAGTGGCTGATGGAGGTGTAATGACAATGACAATTATAGCAATTATGTGTTATTGTAGGCCATTATGTATTTTGTAGGTTCTGAGATGTAGGCTTTTTTCTGTAATTGCTGGCTTATGAAAGGCATAATAATCATGGGCCAGCCAGTCACAGGGGCTACCAAGGGCGACCAGTACTTGGTGCCATGGCAACAAAACATTTATCCATAATGTTGCTCTGTGGATGGTGAGGACAAGAGCACTGGCAACAGGCAAATTAGCCCTAATGGCAGGGAGTGGAGGATGAGAGGGTGCTGGACAGCAGAGCAGACGGCGGGAGAGCTGGTGGGTGCTGCAGATCTGTGGGTGGGTCTGTGACTAGGAGGTAGGCAGAATGTGTGTGTGAGTGTGTGTGACTGTATAAGGAAGAAGGTATGATGGGTTTGCAACAAGTGCACATATATGAATGTGCAAGTGTTTTATTTGATGCTATTCAATGTGTTCTGTGACACATGTGAGTGAAATGAATGTAAAAAGATGATGAAGATGATCTCAGAGATATCTCCATACCAACAACTGGACATGCTAAATCTACCCCCTTCCACAACTGCCACCTCATTCCATGTGAGTCATACTGCACTAACATGTCTGTGTCTCACACTGTACACTGATTGTTTCCCTTTTTTATAAGTCACTTTGGATAAAAGCATCAACTAAATGACTAAATGTGAATGTGAATCTAAGTGTCCAGGATGAATTCCATAACTCTGCTTACAAATAAGCTCTCTGCATTCACTATCAACGGTGTGTGAGTGTGTTGATAAAAGGTGAATACAGTGAATGGATAAAAGCTTGATATAAACAAAGCTGTTTACTTTACTGGAAACTCTGTCAGTGACAAAGATAACCAGAAAACATTTTCTCCATAAAGTATGATCCAGTTTCACCAACATCAGTCAAATAGTTGGTGGTTTGTGACTTCTCACTGTAACATGGGTGATCAGTCCCAGAGCCCAAAGTTACATAGTGTGAGAACAGATGTACAAATGACAGAGACACCATTCACCTGATTACAGGTCAGTGTAGCATCAACAGGATTTCAAATAATTTAACATATATTAGTTATGTTTTTCACGTTACATCGTGGCTAATGTAGACGTGACATTTGTCAAGAGAGAATGAAGAAAAAAGATGACGTCTGTGGTTCTTCTGGTCAGGTTTGATCCAACTGTCCATCATGATTCTGAAAACTTTTTAAAGCTGCTGAGTGAAAAATGCCTTTGTCAGAAAATGTATTTTCACTGCTGATGAAAAAAACAAAAAAACTCCAGCCGTAATCATTGATTAATCATTGTGGGGTAAACATGTATTTTCAGTCAAGTCGAATATGAACTGCTGATGAAATCCTGCTCTTTACACAAACTCACTGTTATACGTTCAGTATGTGCTGTAAATAAATGAGCAGCAAACATTTATGTTTTTAAAAAAAAATGATAAATGCATGTGTGACATATGCTGCAGCAGCGCTGCTGTTTTCATTTCCTTGTTTTCATTTCCATGTGCCGTGCTGCTTGATTTGCAGATTACAGAGTTAAAAATAAATAACAATAATCACAGTTTTGTACCGTGTCTGTGTGTGTGTGTGTGTGCATGTGTGGTGTGTGTGTGTGTCCTAAGCCCCCATGGAAACATGGCTGTGTGTCTCATATTTGTTGTGCACCACCTTTATGCTTGATATCTCTGTATTTCATCATGAGGAAATAAAAGATTCAAACCTAATGTGCAGGTCTGAGTGTGTGTGTGTTTCTATTTGTATGTGGGATTGTGCATGTGTGTGTGTGCATGTGTGTGTGTGTGTGTGTGTGTGTGTGTGTGTGTGTGTGTGTGTGTGTGTGTGTGTGTGTGTGTGCGTGTGTGTGTGTGTGTGTCTGGGGGTAGGTTGTTGTACAGGGAATCGCAAACCTGCCCAGCATAACACAGAGCAGGAAGTGGGCCAGAAGGAGACTGAATGGCCACTTTGCCACTTCCTCCCTCTCCCTGCAGCCCATATGACACTGTGTGTACTGTGTGTGTGTGTGTGTGTGTGTGTGTGTATTTGTAACTGGCTCCAGTCAGGTGCTAAGATATGACATCATCAGCTTGAGGGAATTATGTGTGTGTGTCTGCATGGGTTTGCTTTCACACCCTGAGAATTGTTTTGTTGAGGCTGCACTTCAATGTAATGACACATTTGTCGCTGAAGCAAACAGCAGTTAATACTCACTGACCCTTCCTGACTGCAAATACATGAAAAATAAAGTATTTATTATTCTGAATTATAAGTGACGTTCCTTCTTTGCTTGTGAGATGGTGCATGGGAACAGTTGAACCACTGATGTATTTAAAGTAGTTGGTGTGTAATTTCAGGCTGGAACAAAGTAAGGGGTTAAGTGTCAGCCACTGAAAAGAGTTGAAGTGTCACCTGAAGTGTTGGCAATGGAGGCGCTGGGACACACTGTGACAATGCTCAGAGCAGTTCACATCTGTCACCACTAAACATCTGCACTTCTGAACATATGAAATTTGTATGCATCTGCTGGCCTGCCTTCTTCCCATAATGCATTCTGGTGCCATGTGCTTCCCAGGTATGCGAAGCGTATGCAGCCTGCCAATTGTGATTGTAAGAGTTAACGTGATTGATTTCAACTCTTATGTAAGGAAGCCAAATTTTACAACTTCTATGTCACTGTTTTATTTTCATGACAATCCACTGTGCAGTACCTGCCCAGCCCAGCACCAACAGGCCGACAGGCAAGCTAAGTGATTAGACTGAGGGCACCCACGCTGTCTGGTGTACAGAAACACGACTCCTGTGCGATGATAATGTGTCTGCCTGTTTGGTAGGCAGTGAGTGTCTGACAGCTTGTTTTGGAGTTCTTTTGACCCCTGGAGCCTGCTTACACCTTCGTGCCTCTTGGGTGATCCGACCACAAGTTTACAGTTCTAAGGATTTCAGTTTACACTTGGCATTAGAATGTGTCTCCAGTGACTACTTCCCTCATCGGATCTCAATTCTCCGCTCTACCTACAAATAAACACATAAATCATTTCCATTTGCAAAGTCCAAGAATATAATGTATAATGTCTTTGCCAATTGTTCATGAAGTTAATCTTAACTCATTTACCCAACAACTTACAAAATGGTGAGACTTTTTGATGGAGTCTGGGGACTTTCTCCACCAATAAATAACTGTAACGCAACCTGGTCCCAGCAAGTCCACCAATGAGCTTGGCTCTACTCAAGGTTTCTGCCTGTTAAAAGGAAGTTTTTCCTTGCCACCTTTACCAAGTGCTTGCTTATTAATTGACACTATGTAAATAAAAATTGATTTCAAATTGAATTAAACGTAGCTGATATTTGTTACTGTTTACTGTATTTGTAAAATTTGACATGTTTACCATCAATAGAACATTGTCCTCTTTTGTAAATTTAGTGTAAATGGTGTTGAAACTGTGTGTTTAAACCAAGCACAACCACCGTGGCTGTAAAGTGAAGCCAACACAAAGTACCAAAAACTGCAGTTCCTTAAACATCCACTTGAGGCTGGCTCCAGAAGTGAGTCAGTCTCCATAAATCCCCATGTTCAAATGTCCAACTTCACAGCAGAAATAAACATGTTTACAGCCTGGTACAAAAACAGTTTTGGTCTCTGTAGCTAATTTCCCCGTTCATAACAACTGTACTGAGGGTGACTTTATATACAACTCACCAGTTCACATTATATTAAGGGTTAAAGTTATGAAGAAGTGACAGTGTGGCCGCTTTGTTTGACAGCTAGGTGTCATCATAAGTGGCTTGTGTGCAATCAGACTTCATTCGTGAGATAACTTTTGTTATGATATTGCGCTATATAAATAAGAATGAACTAAATTCATTTCAGCCCACCTCAGCTCTACCCATGCTCCCTGTCTCTGCTCATTTTTTTTAGATAAGCTGGGAGGTGATGGAGGCAGGACTGCCATGAGGGAGATGCCAAGAGCCACCACTCTTCACAACATGTGGGTGACGTCACAAAGACTGACTGTTCAAACTGAGAGTAACCATGGTAATTCAGTGAACCAAATGGAAGTCAGAGACTGTCACCTTGGCCTTAGTTTGAGTGATCTGGTCAGAGTTAATCTTGGTGGTCGTTTAAATTTGTATTCAGGTCCACTCCCTTGCGATCCATGTTTATAACTGGTGCGATCAGTGCAGGACCACGTGTCACTCAGACAAACAGTAAACAGGCACTTTACCTCTCTGAGACAGCCCATGAAGTTGTTGCTGACTGGAGATCCAGGCAGGTCAGCAGTGCTGGGGCTTCCACCAACATAGAAGAAGTCATCAGAGCCCAGCATGGTGTAGTCTTCCTGGGTGTAGCCGGTGGTGGTCAGAATCCCATCCACTGATATTGTCACCTGACAATGAGGAGTGAACAGTGAGGGCTGGAAATAAAATGTGTTTTCTTACACTTGAAGAATAGAAGGTGACCTACAGTGTCGTTTTAGAACTCACTCTGTCTGTGTGAGCTACAAATCTAAGACCTGGTGATGGTTTAACAGTGTTAGGAATGAGACAGCACAGACAGAAAGAAAATCTGCCAGCCCACAATTTACTTTACTTGCGACGTGAGTTAGTAGATTCTATTTGTGGGAGTCTATTGAGAGGTATGGGTGGTTAGTAAAATGTCAAAACAAAGATTGGGTGAATTAAAATCCAGAAACTGACAAACATAAAGCACTAGTAATGCACAAACCATCTTCAGTTTTATCTGAACATATTTTGTGTCTAAATAAGTGAGCGAACTAATAAATACTGTCACATGGAGCATGCTGGAGCAGACAAAAAAAACACCCACAAACCATGAGAGAAGAGGGAGGAGGAGTTGCTGTCACATCACACAGAACAGAATGCAAACACACAGGACACAGAGTACAGAAGCACACTGCAGGGAATGTCTTTGACATTTTTATACATTTATTCAAGCACTGTACTTTGTGCTTTTCTCGCTGACGCCTACACTGAGTGGTTACTCTACAGATGAAAACACACAAACACAAAATTTACTGTGGAAACCGGGAAGACGTGGCTACACAACAAAATCAACGGCATGACTTACTAAGTGGACAAACACATACTTATAACAATACTTTCCATCAAATAGTCAATGCTAAAGGCTAGCATTTCCCATACTACATAAATTGATTGATATCGTATACAAGTCTTTCAAATCTTCTGCTGCTTGATTTGAATCTGGCCTTGTATTAAACATTTCCCAAATGTTGTAATGTAAAGTAACTTCTTCTCGTAAACCTTTAAAAACCTCTCTAATTAATAACTACAGTAATATGTGTGTGTTTTCTAAGTAACTGAGCGTGACCTCTTACTATTTCTATCTATTTGAAATAATCACCTAAACTGTTTATTTTCATTGGTTGTAGTACTGTTTATACACTGGCTCTGCCGTCTATGTTTGAATGACCCTGATTTTTTTGTCTGTACTGATCAACTCAGCTTCTGTTTTTCCTTTCATCAACTTTGTTATTCTAACAATTTATGTTGTATAACATCATTATGGTGAATTTTGACTTCTACCTTTTGCCTCATTTTGTCTACTGCCAACTCTCAATATATAAAACAAATAAAAGGGCGCAGCCAGGTTTCTATTTGTTTTGGTTTTCAACCAGGGGTCCATGACCCTTAGGTACTACAGGGGGTCCGTCGATTTTTGTCATAATAATTGACATCTTTCACCGAAATAATGGTGACTGTGAGAGTGCAGATAATTTAGAAACTACATACAGTGGAGGCATTTGCACTCCAAATATCAGTGGACATGTCCAAAAACGCACAGCTCCTGGCACTGAATAACCAATAATAGTTATGCATGAACTTTTTTATTAATCATTAACACATATAGGCTAATAAACCAGTATATAAATATGGTAATAAGGTCAAATAAAAGTTGAATAAAGTAAATATAAAAGTTATTATAAGCCAGGCTAAAAATGTAAAACATTGTAAAAAATGAATTACATGTGGGGGTTTGTCTCTGGTCCAAGGGGTCCTTAGGCTGAAAAAGGTTGAAGACCCCTGCTGTAGACAGTTTATGGTTTATTTTTAAATTTGATTACTTTTAATAACCATGAATTCAATTTCCAGTTCAGAATGTGTCAAAAATGGAGATCTTACATTTCTAACCTTCTGCAGAGGTGCCTTCCTGGAAACTTGACAAACTGGCTATCCCTTGTGACTACTGTCTAAAAAAAAGGATGCTAGGATTAACACAGCCTCATGCTTTGACCAAATCAAACATTTTAAGGGATTTGTCCTTAGGATATAATAAATACATTAAATCAATTCTGCTGTGGACTGTGGAGCCTTAGGAGTTAAAACGTTGAAGTTTGATGCAACAGTAATAACTATCCACTAACACTGATGCAACATGCCATACTGCATGTAGGTACTTTTGCTTTTTAATAATGCTGCTCATGCTTGTATTAGTTTGAATGCTTGTGGTGAAGTGTTTGTACTCTGGCGCATGTTGTAATGGAACTTAAACTTCTGTGTTTAAATATTGAACAAGTATTCAAGATAAGATTCCAGGACTTCCTATATCAGTTAGAATCCTGTTTCTTTGCAGTTTGTGCCATGAGAGGCCAAGGAACAGACAAGTGGGTGAGAAGGCTCAGCTAAAGCATCCACCTGCTGCTTCGCTTAACTAAGAGCTGAGCTGAAACCACATACCCGAGCCCTCTTCATGTTTCAGCATCACAGGTCTGCAGGCAAAACCATCCAGTGTTCTTCCTCCAATGTGGCTTGCCTCATATTTTGTAAATGAAAATGATAGCTTAGTGGACACAATTACTTCCAGTCAGGATTGTATCTTTCTCCTCTGGTTGTAGTACACCTTTGCCAGTTTCCACAGTATCATCACCAAACAACATTTAACAGGAAATTCTGGACTGAAGCAGATTTTGTAAAACCCTCAAGAAGCAAAAGTTATGGCAACAGAATAAAAGGAGGTTAAAGCGGAAAGCGGAAAAGCAACATCAGTGAATGAACCAGGTGAATGTTAGAACGAAAAGTAAAACATAAAGAGGATGAGGAGAAGTACACAGCAAACCAAAAAATAGATAATTAAATAAAATGACAATGAAAATGATATCTACCATACAATGGAGTGTGTTTACCATAGCGAATCCAATGCCTGTTTGCTTTGAAGAAAGATGGGGTAGGTGAGAAATGAATTTACAGAAGTGAACTGGAGTAAATCAAATGAAAAGCAAATGATGAAAAGTAATGGAGTTTGTACACATGTTAGTAAAAAAAAAAATGATTTAATGATAATTGAATAATTTAATTTAATTCCATAAGTCATGATTTCTAAGAAAGGTTCCAATACAGATAAAGGTAGACGTCAACAGTGTTAATAGAGTTAAGTATTTTAAATAAATCAGGACAGACTTGTCTTTGTTTCCCAAAAGCATCCAAAATGAAATGTGTTATAGCTCTGAGAATCATTTAAAAAGATTTAAAAGTTCTGTTGTACAGAAGTACCAGGACAATCAAGAAATATTAAATGGATTTTTACCAGGTAAAATCAACCAGAAAAATATAACTCTTCTTTTTAATCTTCTGTTTTTTGCCCATGGCTTGCAAAGCTGCGTTTATTAAAACCAGTTGGTGTCCACAGTGCAGTGTAGATGTAAAAACTTCTTTAGGAGCAACGGTGTGGGATTTGTTAAACTCTGATCACCGATTTAACTAGTTAAATGACAAACGTTGCTGGCAGCAGGTCACGTCTGCAGTCTCTAATTACTCTGTGACTAACCTGATAGCAGGCCAAAATGAAACTTGCCTGCCAGGTTTCTGTGTCTGTACTTCTGTAACACTGCTGTACACTCACAGGATCACATCACTACTTCATGGGTCTCATTCTCTATGTTAAACTTTCATCATGAGATCAGTAGTTTTACTTAGCCTATAGTCACCTAATCCTATGAATCCTATGAGAGCTCAGAGCAGAGCTCCATTGTTGTCCAAAACCGACATCAAGGAGCCCACACTGTTGCACTGGTGCATGCTCCTTTCATTACCTTGAACACACACACTGGAGTTGATTTTGACTCAGTTCCATATACACTACACGGCTGCCAGAAATACTAAATAGAATGTGTATCTGTTTGTCACTGAGAATATGCTCCAGCAAACTATTTTACATATTCACTAAGATGCTCAGCTGACAATACTAGTGAGCCTCATGGGCTTACTAAAGGGGTAACCCGTGGTTCTGTTTTGGGCCCCCTACTTTTTTCTCTTCACACAAAATATCATTGACTTATAACCTTTTCTACCACAGCTATGCAGATGACTCTCAAACACTGTATATCTTGACTTTGAATGTCTGAGAATCTGGTTACAAAACTCTTAGTGGATGTCTACCTGTTCTGTAGATTCATTCCCATTCACATCATCAGGAGAATACTTTCGTTCCTTACACAAAAAATGGCGCAGGTTCTCCAGTTTCTTGTCATCTCATGCTTAGACTACTGCAACATGCTCCTGGCTGGTGTACCTGCGTGTGCCAACCAACCACCACAGTTCATCCAGAAAGACAAGCTCTTTCACACTACAGCCTACACTACAGTGTTAATATTTTTGCTGCTATGCTGTGGCTTCACATTGAAAGTACTCAATTGACAATAAACAGTGTTGATCTGTGAATAAGGGACGATTTAGACCAAACCAGGTGCTCTGGCCAAACTGTAGGTTTTCCCATTCATTTCAATAGGGGTGGGCTGAAGGATATGCTGGAAAAATTGCAGTGATGGAGAAGTTGAAACAGAATTAACATCTAGAGAGACGTAACCCTACCTCACTCTGTGGTGGCCTCGACTGTCAGCCTGAAATGTCACTGAAACTGAGGCTATCCAGGTGGAGTTCAATGACTAAACGATACTCTCCCTGTTGTGTTCTGGATTGGTTTGCAAAATAGTGGCGGTGGGTTCTTTTGGTTTGTGGCCGGAGAGAGACATAATCGTCGAGTGATATAGACAGTCAATGAGAGAGAAGCAGCATCAGTAAACTGACTGTTTCTCAGTGGTTACATTCATCATGAAGAAATAAAAACCCATACTGCCCCTGTCGCTAATCACTGCAATGCCGAACGGAAGAGAAAAGGCGAAACAGTAACAGTTAGCTGTTGGACGAAGAGCTGCAAACAAGAGGCTGTACACCTCCAAATCCTCAGCACCTATTGCTTTTACTGTGACCAGCTCTTCTGTGGAAAACTACTTGCGTCATGTGCAGCATAAGATCAGATTGCCTTACAATTATTTTTTAATGACTTTTTATTAAAACGCGAGTTTGTTTGGCTGCACTGTAAGCAGATACACCAGCAGCTCCTCTATTGTAATCTGGACAAAATAGCACTTCACTGTTTAACCACTTTCTGTAACTAACAGCTATTACCAAATCAACCAGGACTGAAATGTTAGGTATCATAGTCAACTTTAAGTTAAGTTCAACTTTACCTTGTATATTTCCTGATTTTTAATTTGCACATATAAAACCTGTAAACCACAGGGTTCTTCTCAAAGAGGGTTGGTGTAACAGTTTGCGTATTTACATATCTAGACATGCAGGCTGGTGAGAAATTGTACAGCTGAATTGAGATCAGTCTTGGGTAATCAACAGAGGTCTTGGATGACTGGAGACTCGGCCTCTGATCACCCCTAAAATGTCTGTCCACAGACAGATATGGGGGGAGGAAGAGATAATGGAAAAAGAGGAAGAAGAAGACCTGGAAATTGGTGTTCCTCCAGTTAAAAATAAATACACATATACTATAGTTAATTTTCCAAAAGACAAATCAAGTTTAAAGGAAACCGTATCATACAAGAAACATTTTTCTGTGGCTTCAGCTGCATTTAACTGCTTTGAACAATGGTGGCTTCAAATATCTGTCAGACTAAAATTGCTACAATTCATTGGAAGTGAGTCGGTGAATTCACTAAGGTTTGCAAAGTAAATCTCCACCTGGCTTCGAGCTTTACGTTGATGATGCACAAATTTGCACTACTGACCAACCAACAATGTTGTGTTGATCTTTGAGGAAAGGGTTATCCAAAACAAAGCAAGCTATCATATGGCCATCATCCAAGAGGGGTGGGTTGCAGTTTGCAAGCCAGCAAGTTCAGCAGGCTGGCTAACAGCATGCTACTGGCTATCTAGCATGTTGCAACTTAACTGCTATACATCGACATCAATGCCATTTATTAAGATTTTCATATAATACACTCTCTGTGCCTTACCTGCCGAAGGTTGCGGGTCACTTTGACATCATGCCAAGTGTTGTCGTTAAACTTTCCATTGACCGGTTCCACGATGGCCTCAAAGGCTCCAGAGCCCAGGTTGATGACGAGGGAAACAGCACCGTCCTTCAGCGCCAGGTTGACGTAGTCAGCTGACTTGCCGGTGTGAAGGATAAGGCCATTGCGCTGCCACGTCTTGAAGGAGAGCGTGATCTCGTCGCTGCTGCTCTGGATGGGGTTCTGGGAGAGATCGTAGCAGAAATACTCGGAGCCACGGAAAGTGGCCACATTCTCTTCCCTTGCTGTGGTGAGAAAAAAAGAAGAGGAAAAGGTGTTGGGAGCAGTTCTTCAGTCATGATTTAAATTAGAGATAAAAGTCCATAGGTTTCAGTCTCCTCTTCAATCTTTTTGGTGTAACTCAACGTCAGGTCAAGTTTAAGTCTAAAATGCAGTCTCATGCAAATGCAGTCTGTGAATGCTGACATTTAAACGTAAATGTTAAATGAGCTATACTTACTTACATAGCGCCTTTCTAGCCTTCCAACCACTCAAAGTGCTTTCACACTAGATATCTCATTCACCCATTCACACACTTTTATACACATGGCATTAGCTGCCATGCAAGATGCCAACTGCTCATCAGTTTGAGGAGCTAACTATTCACACACTGATGGCCTTCAGCCTTCAGGAGCAATTTGGGGTTCAGTATTTTTCCCAAGGACACTTCGACATGCAGACTGGAGGAGCCGGGGATCAAAGCGCAGATCATCTGATTAGTGGACGACCCGCTCTACCTCCGAGCCACAGCCGCCTGTACGTGTTTTTTTTTAAATTATTTTATTTAAGATGCTGATGGTTTTTCATTTAAAAGGCCTATATATGTATTCAATATAATTCCTGATCAAGATTGAAGGCATACTTTTAGTTGAGTAACATAAGTATTAACCAAGTGGTAATCGCTATATAATTTAAGGCGTCCCTGACTGACAAATAAATAGAGTCACCCTGTCCAGAAAATAAGAAGCTTCAGATGTATTCAACATGTGACAGAGAGGAATTCAAGCAAAAGGGAGAAGTAAAGGGGAGCGCAGATAGCTATCATCTAACAACATCAAAGGCCTAATCTTGCCAGTGAAATTGCCATTTCCTGTCAAATAGCCGGCTTGTGACAGGGGTTATGCTCGTGATGAGACAGAGAAGAGCAAAAATGAGAGGGAAGCCACAGAGAGAAGCCAGCATGGAGTGGATATGTCTTCTTGGTGGAAGAGAGAGAGAGGGTAGAAACAAGGAAGCCCTGACAGAAAGAGAGGGAAAGGCCCAGCAGAGTCAGCTGAGTCGTTATCTGCGCGATCATCTTCAATTAACTCAATGTCACAGCCAAAAAAAAAAAAAAGCTCGACTGGCGGCTCAGCCACAACACGGCGCAGTGTGTCAGCCACCAAGACGCTTACGAGGATCTGCATGAGTGCAGCTTTCATGTGCTCTGCAACGGAGCCCCACCCCCACCCACCGCTGCAAAAGAGGAAAAAAGAATGAAACAAAATGGCCACGGCTTTCATCTCCTTAACACAGACACCTCGGGCATCACTTCCTCAAAGAAGACTCATCCCACACAGCAGACCACTCCAACATGTCGTGTGGGAGTTGTTCTGGAGCCTTTGAAAGTAAAATCTGAAAATGAAGTCACATGCTCTTATTATTTGTTATTAGTCACATTGGGAATGAACACACCTCCCTAAAAGTACAACATAGGCCAGGGTGAGAGACTAGTGTCCAGGTCTAAATCTTCTACAATGGTGGACTAAAGGTACCAGTAACAGTTTAATCTAAAACCATCGGTACAGGTACTTTCTAAGCATGTGCTGACCAAAGCTAAGCAGTTTTTGCCCGTGGTTGTGTAGAACTGCAGATTTCAATTAAAGGCTACGTATCTCAGAAACCAGATCTCAGCCAAACTCCCTACGGAGAGTGTCCACACTCCTTCGAACAACACCCTGACATCTTATCTCACTGTTGGTATGGCAACCTGACATGCAGGCGGTCTAAGTCTCCAAACACCTCCAGTGATAGGACAATGATCAATTATTAATTACCAGGGATGTTACCTTTTCTCACGAGCTCTTTAATAGATAATGAATTGAGCAACACACTTGGGTTGGAAGGATATCCCGGTGAAAGCAACGCAGGGCAGCTGCAGTCACTCTGAACTGTACACCATCAGCTTAGAACAAGATGGTCTTTACCTGTCTTTGCATGTGATTGGTTACAAAGGACAATACAATGTTCAGAAATAGTACAAGAGGAAAGGCTGAGCTGAGTGGGAGAACATTGAAAGGAGAAAATCCTGAAAGGAAAGTGAAGAAGAAGAAGAGGACTTCATTATGCACTTTACACCCACATAGGCCTAAAATACAGACAAGGAAGTGCAGCTAAATGCTTCAAAATGACACAAGCAAGACGTGGTGTTTTACTATCAGCGTGTCACATCACAACTCCCCTTCCTGACTTCATTCTGTGATTTAAAAAATAAATGCCATGGACACTTTATGATGCTGTGTTGGAAAGCAGGAGATGTGTAGCTGGAAGCAGATATTAGGGACATCAGAGGTGTAAGGAAATGCCATGTGCAAAACAATATATCCTGAATATTTATAAAGTATTTTAGATTTTGTGAAGCAGTGTTTGCGAAAAAAAAATAAAAAATTTTGATTCCTGACCTGATGTATGGTCCCAGTCTGGCCCAGCTTGGGGTTGGGGGCTGAGTGCCGGCTGTTTGGTTAAACGTATCATTCTTACTGCAACTATTGAGCATCCTTTTTAAAAGAGGATGAGACTGTTTGATGATTGCAGAGGTCTAAAGCATGGAGACCGTTTCCACTGACACTGGTTTAGTGACAACCGAGAGACACGCTCCAGTAGTGCACTGTTGGCTATAGAATGTCATATTGCACAGTCTATTGACAAGATTGATAATAACAATTTATTAAATTTATTCAACTACACCCTTAAAAATAAAGGTTTAAGGTAAAACCTAAACTGGTTCTTCATGGTGATGCCATAGGGGAACCTTTTTTAATTCTGCAATGAACCTTTTACCTATCTGTTCTTCCAAGAACCTTTCATTGTCAAGTTCTTCTCAGAATTCAGTAAACTAGAATATCACCCTTACTAATAATTTCTACACACAAAAGTGCTGCAATTGTGACTTTGTGAAAAAACTATATTATTGCATTCAGTTTCCCAAAGAAGAAAAGAAAGAACCTTAACAGTCAGTGTGTCGGATTTATCACACACACACACACACACACACACACACACACACACACACACACACACACACACACACACACACACACACACACACACACACACACTACTCCCTTACATCCATATCAACACACTCACGCCATTTTAGTCCCATACATTGGCCTGCAGTGCTTCATAACAGAGCAACAAAGCACGTAGTGAAAGCAGGAAAATAGCATGTTTTTGGCCCACAGGGCAAACACGAGGAGACGACTCAATCTGCTGGAAAATCATAAAAACTACATTTTTTAAGCCAGAGCTCTAGATTGCAATCCTGATATAATAAAATACATTTATGCTCTGATAGTTATGGTATAAAAAAAACTCATTTCAATGGGTTTAAAGCAACGTTCTGTCTCTGCTGAGCCCGGCTATGTCACCTGCTCGCCCGGCTCTGGTTCTGGCGCCCAAGCTGGTGTGGCTCCTCGTCTGTGAGAGTATTGCATGTGGAAAAGTACCTGATAAGTATTCTTTGATGCGTGTACATTGGCCTGTGAGCAAAGGGTTAAGCAGCCGCCCCGTGTGTGGAGGCTACAGTCCTTGCTGCAGCTGGCCCAGGTTCGAATCCCGCATCAGATGGCTAATTTCCTGTGTGTCACTCCCCCTCTCCCTGCTTCCTGTCTATCTTCAGCTGTACTATCAATAAAGGCATAAAAGGCCAAAAAAATCTTTAAGTAAAAAAATCTGAGAAAGGAGTCTGGTGTTGAGGTGAAAGAATAAGAACGTTTAGCTGAACACAGCCAAAGAGGAGATGGAGATTTGTTTGGATATGGAAATAAAATAAAATATGTAATTAATTACATTCATAAAGTACACAAATACTGTATTATCGGGACCCACTCAAAGGAGCACCTGTGTGACGAGCGGTTCAAAAGTCTGCTCATTTCAATGTGGTGTACTGTAGTAATAAATATTACTGTACCATGACATTGTCAATGAAGTCACATCCACTGGACAACATCGACATACAGCATGACTACAGAGAAATAAATATATTTCCCTCTCATCTTTTGGGCTGCCAGAGTCAAACCGCATTTTGTCTCCAACATGGCTTCCCTGATGTGAGTGAGCATCCCCGCCTCTCTCTCCATCTACAGCCCACTGTGAGGAAAAAGCAGCTTTATCTGTGTGCAAGAGGAATCACGCTAGTTCATCCATGAGGAAATCTACCTGCAGGGCTGCAATGAGAACACTGGCCTGCTTCAGATGGCAGAGGTATGGAGAGAAGATAAACTATGAAAAGGCAGAAATTCAGTAGAGAAACATTTCATAGTAATGTCACCAGGTTTTAATTAGTCTTTGTTCTGCTCTATAAACTAAATCCAAACATGCAATATGAGAATATAACACTTCTGTATTATATGATGAGCTGTGATATACAGAAAGAAAAATCCAATACAAGATTACAATCACCCAGAGAGGTAGACAGAGCCATTCAGTTGAAATGTGGAATGGTAATGAATTGAGAATGAATAGAACTTCTTTATGACCGAAACGAGGATGAAGCGAGGAGATGGTTATCAAGCCATAATGGTTTTAATGGCATCCGTAAGCCGTTCCGTTCGGAGGCCTGGGTTTGATGGATGAGCTTGGATGAGTCCTGCGAGGGGTCATCCATAAAAATGTCACAGGGAGACGTGGCATAAGGAAAAGTTATGGCCGCAGTAAATCTCCCTCATATTTGGAAGGTGAGGGGATGCTGTTTGCTCGCCGTGGGAGAGAACCGAACCCGTGCACGTTTCTACAACTTCTCAGCAGCTGCTATGAGTTTCTTTCCCTACTTAAAACTTAGCTGTTGTTATTTTTTTTTCTTCTAAATATTCTGGTTTGTCTCATCATTTTCCAGAATATTCACAGAAGGTTATTCTACAAATTACCCGGTCAGACAGACCTCCTTCAGGGAGTTCATAAGCAGTGTTGTAGAATTCGGACCAGTCTCAAGACGACTTTTTGAAGGTCGGTCTCAGAATCAATGGCATTTTTACTTATTTCATCTCAAGAGGACTCAGGATTTTATTTCCAGACCGGTCAAGACCACAACTGTGCTGATATCACAAGTGTTACCATTAACCACCTTACGATGTCTAATTTGTCCCACCACAACTTCATAACAAACCGAAAAAAGTGATCATCAACTTAAGTTGTTTGTTAAAATAAGAAGAGAATTAATAAAAAAGTGAATGACTAAATGTGCCTCTGCATCGATTGATTTCTTAACATCATTACTGTGACTGGAGGTAAAAATTCCTGCTTCAAATGAAACTAACTCGACTCATTCCTAATTCGAAATATGTCAGCGTTAATAGCTGTCAGCCGTCCTTCACGCACACTCACTAGAAAGTGATGTGTCCTGCGTTGTGTGTGTTTTCAGGAAGAGACGTCAGCCGAACCTACTGGAATAAAAATCAGATTTCCTAAACCACAAAGTAAAACAGTGTCCAGAAGTGTCGGTCTCGATGAACTCTGGTCTCTGGTCTTGGTCTTAACTTGCTTTCAGTTTATGTCTTGACTACAGCACTGTTCTGAAGGTATATGCTGTACAGTTTGTGTGATACATACAGTGCCTGTCGATTCTGGATTGTACAACTAGCGAGCAGAGCTTCCTCTGAAATACGGAGATGAACTGAATCACGTTTAAACGCTCTGTAGTGTCATTCATTTTACACAGATTAAAATGACGTGTCGACTATGACTCATAGTTGTCGTTTCCAACACATGATTCATTCACCTTCATGTCTTCTATTTTTTTAATGAGCTGCCAAACAAAATACAGGGAGTTTGACTTGGGTGGAGGAACTTCACAGCTCCATCAAAAAATGAAGGTGCAACTTAAGTTCTGCCTGACATCGTTACCTTTCTTCCCAATGTGTGCAACTTTCTGTTATTTTTGTAATTGATTTTTAACCAATCCTCCATGAATTTGCCCATTTTGGGATTAGGAACGGATGGTCAGAGTGACCACACTAAACTTCACCACAACTCTTTAGAAACCTGCCTACTACATTTATGTTTCATACAGGTTTTAACTCGTTCAAAAACTGCAAACAGATACGTCCAGTTCTCTGTTTCACCAAAAAAACACGAGTATGTTAATTACAACACACTGCTATACGCTTCTCTCCTGAGAGAGGACTTGATATGAAAACTTTCTAAACTCATGTCCCTGCTTTATCAGTTATGGCAACAGTATAACCAGACCTCTCCACACTTGCTGCTGGAGAGTGACACTGACTCAAATGTACTCATATGTGTCCAACACAGAGCTGAGTGCACATCAGTAAGTCTGCGTTACAGAAGTCTAGGCAGGAAGATGGCTGTGTCCGCGGTATGCTGCATGGATTTTTGAAACTATGATATTTCTCTTTCTGTGCCCAGGCCCTTTACCCCAGTGTGAGGGAGAGGGGTCAGGCCTTATGGGTAATAAACACATTGTGCAGCAAAAACAGCACCAGCTGCGTACATATCTAGAAAGCTGATTAGATGATGCCCAACTCTGGCACCATGAGGGGGTAAGGTCACCCTGAAAGATATTATTTCATAATATCTATCAAAGTAAATGTATATTTTATGTTAAAAAAGATAAAACTATGAAAATAGTGTCATGTATATGACTGACGGGCAGCCAGAGCATAATGAAGACCACATCGATAGAGTTATCATAGTGAGAATAATGCAGTCATATCGGTTTATGACTCGTCAACACACATAATGTTTTCTGATGCTGGGATTGTACACTGTGGACAAGTCACCAGCTCATCATAGAGACAAACAACCATCCACACTCACATTCACACCTACATACAATTTAGAGTCACCAATGAACCTGTTAAGCTTCATGTGTTTGACTGTGGGAGGAAGCCGGAGTACCCGGAGAGAACCCATGCAGACACAGGGAGAACCAGCAACCTTCTTGCTGTGAGGTGACAGTGCTAACGGCTGCATCACCATGACGCCTTAATTCATGCTTCATCATAACATTTTATCGTTGGTGTAAAGTAAGAATGCCATGAATTATGTAACTAATAATATGTTCAGAAGATTGAAGATTGTTTCTTACAGTAGTTTATTCTCATCAGTGGTAGGATGAGGGTTCAAACATTTGTGTGTGTGTAATCTAATCCAGTTCAATATCTCGCAGTGACTGTAAGACTTATGACTAGTGACTAGTGCACTTGCCCTTTGCTTATTTTGTCATTAGACTTCTTTACAGTTTGGCCAATGTTCCCTGTTATTTCAAATACTTTAGAACTCCTTCAGCCCAGACGTGTTGGCTTCACAGGCTGTTTCAGGTCTGACAACCTTAAGTGACTATTAAGTGTGGCTATGATAAATGAAGAATATGGATTGTTTTGTCTAAATCATTAATGTTATGACAGGCCTCAGTGGCACCTGTGTAATGGTTGTAGTCTGAATATGAATCCACAATAAATAAGTCATTGGCTCATGCATAACTGAGTGACATCATGATTTATGATGATGCAATAGATCGGCGGGCCCTGCACAACAGTGGGACGGTCAGTGGAGCGGCAATTTAAGAGAGAAGAATGATGCATTTTAGAGCCATTATTTAATGTCGAGAAGTTCTGCAGCGAGAAACAGAGGGAGAACAATGGCATTCTGGGTAGAAAACTGAGTCATTATGACTGCAAACATTCACTGGCTTCAAAATACCCAGTTATGATGGCTCAAAGTGTTATTTATCCAAAGCTCTCCTCCTTCTATCTATCCTACATACATGAAGGGACAGACGTCTTTTCATTGGACAGTGGTGATAGGAGCAATACGTCAGTGTATCAATATGTTTCATCTTTAAAATGATAAAATCATCTCCCATTGCTTTAAAGCTAGTCACTTTGGCGCATATGAGACAGTCTTAAGAAGAGGACTTTGCCACCTCACCTCACACTTCTGATAATGACTTATAAAACCTGAACAAATGAAGAAAGAACACATGCACACACACATGCATACATACACCTGACGGAGGCGTGATCTGGCACGGGCTCAGGTGAAAGCATTTAGAAACTCCTGGGTAGACCATCTGTTGGCTTCATTCAATCGACAGAGAGCAAGGCAATATTCATATTCAACCCCAAAATCTATCTATCTATCTATCTATCTATCTATCTATCTATCTATCTATCTATCTATCTATCTATCTATCTATCTATCTATCTATCTATCTATCTATCTATCTATCTATCTATCTATCTATCTATCTATCTATCTATCTATCTATCTATGAAATCAGTTAACTGCGGCATTGTTAAAAAGCTAAAGTGTTGGTGAATATTCTGGTGGAGGAGGGGGAGAGAAAGAGCAGCAGAGTGAGGATGCATTATCCTGGGTGGTGTTGAATATGAATGTGATTGCTGGATTATCCCTTTCTCTCAGGGTAGGGACTGTAAATTAGAACAGAGTGGGACACTAAGTGAGACACCATCGGCATATTGAATGGTGCCGTTCGCCCACACCATCAAAGATGAGGACTCAGGCAGCCAGTCGGAGTGGACAGACTGGAAAGGCACAAAATGGCTTCCTTGTTCATCCATTTGTAGTTTTCAAGACTATAGCTGATGTGATTTTTGCTCTGACGTTTGTGTGGAATCTAATGGAACTGTTCAGACGGTGATGGCCTTCTATGTGTTTTTATTACATAAGAACATAGCCACATCATATGCTATTATAGCAGATGGTTCTGTTAAAATGGCACTGCACTGGTTTTACACATGTGCTATCCAGCTGATGAATAGTTGGACAGTCTTTTATGACTAAATTACCATAATTATGTTATTTTGTTTGAGACTCCATTAAAAAATGCAAACGTCTGAGTTAAAAGAAATGATTGCATTTCAGAGAAGATTACATGATGGGAATGATCATATCAAGTCAAGTTTTTGAAGCTTGACTTGAAGCTTGAACCTGTAGCACTGCAGTTTGTGCTGTGGACAAATCTCCAGAAATTCATCCTGCAGATTCAGCTGTATAACAAAAAGTTGAACTAAAGCAAACATTTTCACCTCAGATAACAAGAAAGAAAGACGTCAATAGCAAATGACTTCTTATTAGGTTTTTATTTTTGGTGTGTGGAGGAGGAACATGTAGGACAGCCTTGATATTGATAGTAAGAGATACCAACTGAGGTAGACAGAAACAGGAAAGTCGGAACCACCCACGCATTGTTAGAGTTGTGTTAGGTTACTCGCTAATTCCAGTGAACACTGCTGGACCAGTACCAAACCAAGTATAAACAAAAATGGTTGTAGTCTTCATGACGTCACCCACGGGTTTCTGAAGAACTGTTGTGAAGCTCAGTGTGGTGGCTCTGGTTATCTCCATCTTGGCAGTCCTCAGTACTCTGCGGCCTCGTTACTAATCCAAAAATGGGCAAGGACATGGAGCGTGGGTTGCACTGAGGGTGGGCCAAATGAAGCCTGGGTGTTCAAGTAAGCTACCTGTGCTGCTTACACTGAAGCACGACCTCCAAAACCGACAGAGGAGAGTTTTTATGATAGGGAATCCAGTGCAGAGACTTGATTTACAGCAGGTCTGGTGAGGACCGACTGATAGTGAACATATACTGGTTGGCCTATAAGCCATAAGGTTGACCTTCATTTGCATTTGCTCAAAAGTTCACTTTATGGTCTGTCATATTGGTAGTGCCTAATTTTTTTCTGCTCTAAAATCAGTATCAGTATTGGTCTAGAAAACAACACATTAGTCAGGCTCTGATTAGTTTTAAGTTTTATGCACCCTATGTTTAATAATGTTTATTGATTACCTTCTTAACCCTCTGGTGTATCTCAGGTAACTCAGAAGATACAGCAACTAGAAACAAGAAGCAAAACTACATGAACCACAGAATACAATTACAGATTTGTCAGTGTTTGAGCTTTGTTATAATGATGCACACATTTAAAGAGACTATTATATCTTTGAAAGGATATAATTATGTTTGTCTGTGGGATTGTCGTTAGTTGGAAAGTCAATTTGAGAGACTAATAAGGCGCATGGACAGAGTTGGAGCAGTCACACACATCCACACAAGGAGCTGAGGAACATTCCTCATCCAGAGAGAACTACAGCTTTACTCAGCTCTGCAACAGATGATGTTGACGTAGATCAGCAATGTGGCCAACATTCTGTACACACACACACACACACACACACACACACACACACACACACACACACACACACACACACAGGTGTGGACACACACCAAAGAAGTTATTACACGCCCCAGTGAGTGCATTATGATCTCACACCTACTACATGGTGCTCATATGGCAAAAAAGAAAAGATGCTACAAAGCAGAAGATGTAGGAGATAACTGCATGCACCAAATTAAGCCTGAGATGTCAGCGATGCCTCGTGCATAATGTGCACACACACACACACACATACACACACACACACAGGGATTATAGAAAGTCAGAGAATATGGTTTAAACAACTGATAGTTCCGCAACTAACTACATGTATCACTTCACATGTGTTCTAACAACTGTTTTAATCAATAACTAACAGCAGTCAACATCAGACAACCTTATCATACCTAACATACTTATCATGTTTCTGTAATGTTGATAAAACGTTTCAAAATAAACGTTTTTGCAGTTTGGATTCTAAAGCTCCAAACTCCCTTTCAGAAATATGACATTTGAACGATTTCCTTACATTTACGTAAAAACACATCACTTTACAAACACCATATAAAGCAGTGTTACTCAAAGTGTGGTCCGCGGACCACTAGTGGTCCGCGAGCGACCTCAAGTGGTCCGTGAGAGGATCTCTTAAAATATTCGAATTTCCCACACAAGTTTGTGGAGTCCTACCTAGGGATACTCGATATATCGCGGCTTGTTCTACGTGAGATGTATGAAATGACTATATCGCGACCATCGAGTACTTGTCACGTAAATGTTTTAAGCCGTCGGCATTTAATTCTCCGGGGATTCGCCTGTCACTCACTCCTGCTGCTCACAGCACGCAGCACACTGCCCCGCCCACCCAGAAACATCCCCTGCGCGCATGCGTACTTTCTGTATCAAGTGAGGAGAGGTGAAGCCAAGAGTCCAAGTGAGGTAATTGAAGATGGAGACGGACGACTTGGTTCTGAAGAAAAACAGCTGCGGTCACGCCGTCTCTCGTTTTCGCGTGGTTACGTCAGCTGCTCCAATATTTTCAAGTGCGCCCTTACTGCCGACTTTATGGCAAAAACTTTTAAAAAACTGGAAAGTCAGCGCTAGCTTACTGCAGCGTGTGGACACTTTCGGTTTTCAAAATAAAACGTGGGTGTTAAATGTATTAAACGTTTATTTATAAAATATGAAGAACGGTTAAAATTTGATTTAAAAAAGTGTCTCATATGCCAAGTATGATTCTGCACTGCTTCAATGCTCATATGTACATTATGAAATATATTAAAAATTCATAAAAAATATGACAAGTGTTAAAATGCTATAAAAAGAGTGTGTGTCGTATAGCAGGTGTAGCTCGACTGTTCAACAATGATTTTGAGCCAATAGGTCACAGGACCTGGAAGCTATTGAGCTTTAAAGCTCATATTTACATTATGAAATGTATTAAAAATTCATAAAAAATATGACAAGTGTTAAAATGCTATAAAAGAGGTGTGTCTCACAGCAAGTGTAAATCTACTGTTCTACGTTGATTCTGAGCAATTACAATGCTATCATGGAAATAATGACAATATTTATTAGAAATAAACAATACAAAACAACAACAACAAAAATATCGAAATATATATCGTGTATCGCGATATAGCTTAAAAATATCGAGATATTGGTTACAGGCCATATCAGCCCTAGTCCTACCTAACATTATTTGAAGTGTAAAGCGAATTTGTTCTCTGAACAAAAATGCAGACAAATATTTTTTTTAAATATGTATAATGGATATATGAAGATAAATCTGAATTAGCAGTGCCCAAATTGTTGCCTAAGCAACCACGGCGTCTCCTATAGACAAAATCATTCCGCTGTCACGTCAGTAAGTAAGGAAAAGAAAGCAAGGAAAAGAGCAGCAAAAGCTGTGAACTTTAACTAAAACAAGGCACGGAGAGGATGGGAAACAATGATGGATAGGTGGCTGAAGACGGGGTCAGGTGGTCCCTGAAAAATTTTTTTTTGACAAAGTGGTCCTTGGTCTGAAAAAGTTTGAGAAACACTGATATAAAGGATATGGGTCATATGTCGACAGTTTTATTGTCAACTCAGCATCAATATAATCCATAAACTGTGCGTCTGTACAAACTTTACATTTTAAATCTTCAACAACTCGTGGAAAGCATTATTTAAGTGGGACTCATTCCATAGGGATATGATAAATCATTTTTAAAAAATTCTCTCTAAGTAAGTGATGGTTGGTAGATCACATGCCAGAATAAACACACAATGTGAAAACACGATTAACTTGAATTGACTGAAGCGTTTTGTCAAATCCTGGACCCTGAAGTGACAGTGGGTCTAGAGTTTCTAATCCCACCATGAAATCACCATCTGAAGAGGTTTTTAGCTTTTTGCACAGAGAGCACTTTGGACCCTTTTTGACCTTTTGGTTATTTAGTTTAGTATAGTCATTACTTTTTCAGCTTTTATGTTAGTGAGGCTCCTAAAATAGAAACATTCATCTGTGGTAAAGACCAAACATCTCTACTGTGAACACCTGTGAATCAACATAATGGGTGATCCAACTATCAGCATCTGGATGGGGAAATAAACAGATAGAATGTGAGGGAATAAAAAATAAAAGGAGGAAGTAAAAAAGAATAAATCCTCAGGCCTCTCTGCGCTGAATAGACTGTATTTTAAAGGAGGATGGCTGAAGGAGACAGAAGCACAAGGAAAGGGGATGAAGGGAGGGAGTGAGTAAGGTACGGTGGTGGTGGTGAGGGGGGACTAGGAAAGATAATCATCAGTAATTTCAGCGAGCTAGTGGATTTCCATTTGTTTGGTGGCTTGACCAATGGTGCGTTGAGATGTCTGCACCGAACGGTGGTGTGGAAACAGAGGGGGGGATGGAGCCGCTGAGGCATTAGCTCTGCGAGAGAACAGGAAGAGGTGCCATTTTGTCGGCATCGAGAAAGTGGAGGCTGAGCTTTTCAGACAACGCCTTCTTTACACGCACACGCAGATAACGACCGATAGACAGAGTTTGAGATCAGTGTCCACTGATACTGGGTGTCAGCGGTCTCTGAGAGGGTCCATGTCCTGCTCAGCAAAAAATACTGACACTGACAGCATCATTTCATCCACAAGAGATCTCTCAGTGAGTGCTTACTATTCACAACACAGACAACATAACTTTGGGTACGATAACTAACATAGCCACGTGACTTAAAAGAAGTCAACACTGAGTTTTGGTTTCATATGGGACACACATTTTGTATGACCCATCTGTGGCTCAGACGCTAGTCTGGGGTCTCCACGAATCAGATGATCAGTGGTTCGACCCACTGGCCTCGAGTCTGCATGGGCCAGATACTAAACCCTAAATTGCTGCCAAAGGTGTGTGTGAGTGTGATTCTCTTCTGTCTGATGATGTTGGCACCCTGCATGGCAGCCATTGCCATCAATGTATGAATGTGTCTGAATGAGTAAATGAGATATGTAGTGTAAAAGCACTTGAAGTGTTCATAAGACTAAGGTGCTATATAAGGAGTCCATTTACCATGTACCATGTACCATCCCTGCTCTATATGCAGAGGAATTTGGAGGGTTTAGCCAAACTAGCAGAACTGAACAGCTCTGCACATTCCTGACACCTACAGGTCAAACAACAACTACATCACAGCTTATCCCATCACACAGTGATTTCTGGAGCGCCTGTATAATAATAATTTGAACTAATATCATTTGAACAGGTGAGTTGTATATAAATTCACCCTCAGTACAATTGTCATGAACAGGGAAATTAGCTACAGAGACCAAAACTGATTTTTATACCAGGCTGTAAACATGTTTATTTCTGCTGTGAAGTTGGACATTTGAACATGGGGACTTATGGAGACTGACTCACTTCTGGAGCCAGCCTCATGTGGACATTTGAGGAACTGCAGCTTCTGGCACTTCTGCACTGGCTTCACTGGATTTACTTTTGCTTGTTTTTCTGATGTTCCTTCCTGTGTGATTTGTCTAATTTTGGTCTTTTAATTAAATAAATCTTTTTTTGGGTGTATTTTTATTTGATTCATTCACTGCATGGTGTCCTGTGCATATGTTATAAAAACATCTCTGAATCTTAAATCAAAACAAGTCAGTGTAAACATCTACAGTGCATAAGCCTTAGCCTAAATGAATCATGTGTGTGTGTTTGTGTGTGACAGGATGTGCGAGTGCCTGCATGTGCACATGAGGCAACCATGTGTACACTGTGTCTGTACATTCACATGTGCACGTCTTCCCACATATGTAGAAGTAAAGGATGATCCCATCCACTCGTACAGACTCACACACACAGACGGCCATAATTCTTTGAAGCATGACAGCGAGGTTGGCTTCGTCCCTGGGGGCTTTTTTCATTTACTGCCCAACATAATGCCACATCCCCAAACCCCCCTATCCCCATCCCAGACATACACACACACACACACACACACACACACACACACACCCTTATTGGCTATTATCTGGGCTGTCGGAGCCTGTGTTGATACCTAATGAAGGGCCACGCTTGCCATTTCTCAGCTGACGGTCACCATGGTTACCGGAGAACAGAGGAGGAGGAAAGAGGGGAAGGAGGAGGGAACGAGTGTATTTAAAGGAGGAAAAAAAGTGAAATCTGACGGAGAGAACGAGAGCGGAGGATGAGAGGCGGTTGAAATCAGATTTGACTGTTTGTTAAAGAAAACAAAAAAAAAATGTTAAAATGACTTTTCCTGAAGAAGTGCTGCTGATTCATGTCTGAACCACCAATTACCACCCAGATTAAATAAATGATAAAGGCTGGTGTTTTAAAGAAGGCCACATGGTGAAGCTATTGGTGCCATGCTTCAATATATCATGCCTACGCTCAAGCTATGTACCAAGTTTCATCTAGTTACAGACAAATGGAGATTCACCAAGTTATATTGTAACTGCAGCACCATCTGTTTGTAGACACGTAGCAAATGCCATTGTTTGTATGTAGAACATTAGCAAGTTTTGTTGCAATTAAATATAGCATTGAGGACTAACATTAAGTTCATTAGGCTACGTCTCCAAATGTGTTAAAAAAAAATGACATCAAAAAGCAGATTCATAAAACTCTGTGTAAAGTTGTTATAGGCACCAGTTGGTGTGGCATGGGTGTCCAATCTGCTAATAAATGGAGCTCACTGTATAAAAGCATTTCTTTTACTCCTTCTATGGTTCATGAAACAAAAATGTTAATAGCCAATCATATGGCATCATTCAACACAGCTCAGGACATCTCCAGGTATGATGGCTTTAGCATTTATAGTATTTAAGATATTGATAAATATATGCACACCTCTATAGACAGCCATTGAAAAGCATAGTCCTTACAAGGTTTTCAGACATGAATAGACACATGAATAGAATTTTTTTTAATTTGTAACAATCATAAATAATTAATAAGCTGTCGGACAGATTTTGTGTTCTATGAGCTCTCAGTTATTTGTACTGTGTACTTTTTGATGCAATATTAGGCTATTTAGCCAAGATTATCAATACGGCTTGTTTCCAGATCACTTTCTCCTGTGAGTTTATATCTTAAATAATAATCCAAACCATGTCCTTCACATATCTTCACATTCATATTCACATTGCCTCGTTTTATAAGATAATTTACTTTAAAGATCGATTACAATTTAATTACAACTTCCAATTTTCAGACATTTCTATCTTATCTAAAAGATCTGAAGACTCTGAAGATTTAGGAATATAACACAAATGGAATATAATAATTATAACTATGTTTTCATTAGTGTATAATCACCTAAATAATAAGAGTTTCTGCTACATTAGAATAAGACGTTTATATCTACAGACGCAGTGGGTCCACCATGTTGAACCACCATGCCCAGAAGAAGACAAACTCAACATTGGCTATAGATTGGGCCTTTTGTCTCGCTTACTGTCGTAGTTTTCTCTTCATGCTAGAAACGCAAGGGTGAAACAAGGGGATTGGAATTAACAACGTTAGAAGCCACTACATCCTACACATCAGCCCTTTAACCCAGACCAAAGGGTTTTAAGTTGGCTAACCAGAGCCATTAACCAATTCGAATTCTATACTCTGTAAAAGGAAATTGTAATTTTACTTTTTAAATTAGATTTCTGTTTTTTTTTTTTGTTTGTTTGTTTTTTTACAGAAAATAGCTGTATTGTCATCAAAAGTTTCACTGCGTTCTTTCCCATGACACGTTCTTATGTCTTGGGCCAACTGTCTTTCGTTGAGAATCTACCCTAATAATATTGTATAGTGTATTCGCTGAAATATTTCTGTTGCACCTAATGAAAATTAAAATAAAAATTTGATCGCAAAAAAAGGAAAATAACTGTATGAATAAAGTATTTGAACTATGCTATTTTACTGATTGATTTGTCATCTGTTGTTTTTTTAGGAAACCCCCTTTACTTTCTATTTGTTCTTGAACATCTGTGGCACTTACTCGCTTCTTTTCTTCTCTGCAGTTATTGAAAAGATTTATTTGCCTCTAACTCTTTTCTCTCACTCTTTTTCCGTTCGTCTCTCTGACATGTTCCTCTTTGTCTCTCTTGTACAGTAAACATTTCCCTCCAGCTCCTCTTCCACTGTCACTCACCATTTCTTTTTGATTCCTAATCATTTTCCTCTGATGGATGCTTTGTCCTTTACCTCAAAGACATAATTGCGTTTTGAGACGACACAAGGCCAAATTAATCACAACACTAAACTCATTTCTGAAGGACAGTTGTAAGGTGGTGGGCAATGATTCCACACACCGTCTCCGAGCAAGAGTGTACGTCTCCAGCAATGAGATGTGGCAGGGCTAATACCGCATGCACACTGTGACCTAATGAGGAGACGGTTCTCGGGTCGGGGTGATGAGATGCCTGTCAGCCTCCACATTAGAAGTGCAGCTTCTTCTGAGCAGCAACAGGCTCTGTCAGTGTGTGTGTGTGTGTGTGTGTCTGAGTGTGTGTGTCTGTCTGTGTGTGTGTGTGTGTGTCTGTGTGTGTGTCTGAAATAATCTGATCTGCTTTCATTTATTAAAATGCACAAATGATTAACGTTTCCATGTCCACTCAGAGTTTCCTTGTGATTTCTAAGGCGACTAAAAAAACATTTTGATTTATTTTATTTTTGAACTTGCAGTGAAGAACTGAGTCCAGTGTGAGACAATGTCACTGGGGGAAACCTGCTGCTGTGATGAGATTAGGACATGAAGAGAAAATGTGATTGACATTTCACCAAAGGTGAGGATGAATCTTCAGCAAAAACACAACTGCAAACATTTGCTTTTTTATTACCTAGTATATGTAGACACACACACACACACACAAACACACACACACACACACACACACACACACACACGTGGGCCTTTGTGTCAGCAGGAAGCTGACAGAGGCCGGAGGGTTGGACGGGGGGGTATGATGGGTTGAGGAAAATAGTAAGTGATTTTGGATCGTAGCAGGGAAGCCCATCAGTCACACACACATGGGAGCTGCACACTCACACACAGACACACAGACATACACACAAACACACACACACACACACACACACACACACACACACACACACACACACAATGGGCCTTCCTGAGGCTAAGTGGCGTTAACCTCTTTCTCTCATGGGGCCCAGACAAAAGCCCCAGAGGAGCGCTAATAATCACCTCTATATCGGCCCCTCCCCCTCCCTCACAACACGTCGGCTCCAGCCGTCATGACCGGGCTCCACAGTGGTACAGTGTCACATGAGGAAACGTCCTCACAAAATGTTATCACAACACAACACAACCTCACGTTCTTTGCTTTGGAAATCTGTGACGTAAAATCAGATTTCTAACAACAGATGTGGTGAAAAAAAGGTTGGATTTAGATCAAGTGTTAAACAAACTTAAAAATGATGTTGACAAATGTAACTAATAAACTGAAAATCTTAATTTCAAACTGGTGAAAGAACAACACTCAATGATCTGGACATAAGAACAGAAAATGGAAGTCAGTGTGCTTTGTACATGCAAAGGTCTCTGAGTGTCACTTCATGTGTCCCTCTCTGACTGGCTGGTAGTGTCTGCTGTCAGCTGACTGGTTACTACGTCACATCCTCCTGTTCAAAAGATTCCAGCAGTCTGACGTGCAAACCGTTATCCTCTGTGTGTTTCTTAGATCACCGTCGCTCTGTGAGATTCAGTCAGGCCGGCAATCTGGCTGTATGTGTGTAAATGAAGCTGTAGGGATGAGCTGCCATTTTGTATTTCACCGGCTCCCCCTGTTTTATGGGGAATATGGAATTTAATATCACCGGGCAACTAAAATGACATGGTTAATGGTCAGAGAGACTTCCTGTCC
The DNA here is from genome assembly GCA_004119915.2 of Collichthys lucidus. Classification (NCBI taxonomy): domain Eukaryota; kingdom Metazoa; phylum Chordata; class Actinopteri; family Sciaenidae; genus Collichthys; species Collichthys lucidus. The sequence continues at coordinate 7,342,793 of CM014095.1, read as the reverse complement.
TCCTCTCTGCTACTGAAACAGGACAGGCCTCCACATCACCACAGGAGGTTTGACTCAACCAACCTGATCTTCATTAAGACACACAGACACATATTTATCACCTGTACCGTGTGTGTGTGTGTGTGTGTGTGTGTGTGTGTGTGTGTGTGTGAGAGATACTCACAAACAATATGAAATAGCATGATGATATATGAAGCCTGCTGTGTGTGTGTGTGTGTGTGTGTGTGTGTGTGTGTGTGTGTGTGTGTGTGTGTGTGTGTGTGTGTGTGTGTGTGTGTGTGTGTGTGTGTGTACAAAAGGCCACTGAACAGCTGAGGGTGGGGGCGGTATTGAAGTGGGAATCACTGGTGTGTAACGGCACACACGCTCCTCCTTGATTGGCTTGGTTTTCACCCGCACCACCCCAACCAACCCCACCCCACCCCAGGCATCTTTTTTTTTTCTCTCTTTCTATTTTTCCTGCTTTTATTTCACGCCTCTGCTGTCTGTCCTTTCACTCTGAGAGAAGAGAGGGACGAAAAACACGAGGAGGAGGAGTGAAAGGAGCTGGCCGAACGGAAAACAAAAGACAAAACAAGACACACTAGATGAATAAATGTGTCAGGATGACTAGTAATGACATGTGAAGTGGTAAATGCGATGACACAGCGTGAATCACTGCAGCTTAAAGAGCCATTTGAAGTTATGACATTTGTTTATTTTATTAGGTTTACACCATTAAAACACGGAGCCCTGCACATGAATAGTAAGATGAATCCTGATTGAATAGTGAAAAAAAGTGGTGAGACAGAGGGAAAGGAAGTAATCTGAAGGGGCGGGAGGCGGGGGGCGGGGGGGAGGTGAGAGTGCAGGATCTGGAGGGACAGAGATAACAGCTCCCTCTCCCTCCCTCCCTCTCTGTCTCTCTCTGAGTTGTCATGTGAGTGGCGTGTCACAGTGTGCGACTGGCCAACGGAGATAGGGCGAGAGCCCGCCACAGTAATCTGCTCTGCAAACACAAGCGCGCACACACACACACTCGCATACCCTGATATCCACAAAAACAGACCTTATCAATGATCGAATTTACTCAGCCGAGGTGTTCATCAGAACCTGCGGGTTCAGTAAACTTCCACTATTAATCCAACAAAGCACCAGTTGAGAAATGAGCTCTGCAGCTGTATGTGTGACTGTTTGTGTTGAGCGCCTTCTATCTTTTACCTTCTACTACTTCTTTCAGCAAAAAAAAAAAAAATGTAAGTCTGTATTTAGTATTGTTGGTGATCGATCCAGGTCCAAATCTTGATACTGTAAGGTCAGGGTTGATTCTGCACGCCACAAAACACCTGATTTTGGAGAAAGGGGAAGTATATGGTGACATCTTTCGTCACCAATCAATCCTCCTTCCTCGTCTCCTCCTATAAAACCAACGTCACATGACTGTGCAGAATGTGGTCCTTGTAATTTCTTTACACTACACTGACATTGAAAGCGTTGCTGTGGTGCCAAGGTGCTGGTCTACCCATCTGAAGCATTTTAGGATGCAGGTTCTTGCTCATCCACATGTAGACAGAAGGCACCAGAAAAGAAACAACTGACTGTTGTGATTATTGCACAACCTGGTCTTCTTCCTCAGTCACCTGCAGGATGAGGGTGAACACAGGGGACCTATGCTGCTTCATCTCAGAGGCTGCTTCTCATCAACACCTTCCTGGTGGGACATCCAAACTGACTTCTAGATCATATTAACATAGAGTGATGGTACAATGTCAGGTGCGAAGAATAGTGTGCATTTTGGGCACACGAGCAGCAGGGCCTGGAAATAATAAATGAGTTTTTTCTTCAGTGGTTCTTGCTTGTTTCAGGGAGTAAGATCTGTATTGAAATGTTTTACATACTAGTCTGTGGATTTTACAGATTTGTACTTGTAAGTGTCCACATCCACAATTCCTATTCTGAGAATCCGCTCTAGATCTTAACCATCCTTGAAATTGTTCATAAGATCATTTAGAATCCATAACAATACACTGTGACATGTCACAACAACAACACCAAGAGAGACAATTGTGATGGCTAGATAACATCTCCAAAACTGTAGCTCCTGTGGGGTGTTCCTGGTCTGCAGTGGTCAGTACTTGTCACAGTGGTCCAAGGAAGGAAAAGCAGTAAACCGACGACAGGGTCATTGACAGACAAGGCTCATTGATGCATGTGTGGAGTAAAGGCTGGTCTGTGTGGTCCAATCCAAAAGACCAGCTGAAAAAGTCCTGGTTCTGATAGAAAGGTGTCAGAACACACAGTGCATCGCAGTTTGTTGCATATGTGGCTGCCTGTCCGCAGACCAGTCAGGGTATCCATGCTGACCCCGTCCACTGCTGAAAGCACCAACAACGACCATGGAGCAATAGAAGAAGGCAGCCTGTTCTATGAGTTTTCTTTCAGATCATATGTAGCCAGGTGTGTGTGTGTTACTTGGAGAACACATGGCACCAGGATGCACTATGGTTGCTTTGGGGAATCTTGGGTTCTGCCATTCATGTTGATGTTGACATTTACCACCTGCCAAAGCAGACTATGTACACCCATGGAAATGTTATTCTCTCATAGCAGTGGACAATACACCTTCAGAGGTCCAGTGGAGTCCATGCCTTGACAGGTCAGGACTGTTTTGGCAGCAAAAGGGTGGTTTTAATGCATTTGCTGAACTTATTTTTATAAATAATTTTGTAGCTTGGTTAGGTATACATGCTATAAAATAAAATGACATCACACAATGATGCTGTAACGGTATGATCATAAGGTCAATCACATGTTCAGCTGTACTCGGATCAGTTGACTTTGTGACTTTGGTCACAAATATTTCAGCCTTTAGGGATTATAAACTCTCAGTGTTGCGCTTGCTTTGACTACATGATTCTAATTATTGACTTTTTGAAAAGAAATGAATGTGTTATTTTGACTGATATTAAATATGCAACTCTGTGATACAACTCAATTGTAGATGTAATGTCTGACTGTCCATATAGCATGAAAGATTAAACATATCCAAAAATGAAACCTGTGTGAAGTCATGGGAAAGAACTGTCCTCATCATGGGTATCAAAAATAACAAATACATTTCTTTAAATACACAAGTGAAGAAAAAATAAGTGCTCCACAAAGAGTTAAAGTTCATTCTTGACTGATTAGTTTGACAGAATAACGTTGACTCAAGAACTATAGTGTGTCTTATTGTTGGTTTTTGGAAGTGAGTTAGAAGACCAAAATTCAATTTCTTGGAAAATGTGATAATATTCAAGGCAGCTCCAGTTGCTGATGGAGACCATAAGATGTGGCTGAAATGTCAGAAGACAAACAACAACAACAAAAACCTGGTGACCGTGAGTTAACATTATTTTTCAAAATAACAGAATTTCATTATAAATTTGGTAATTTGAAGAAAATGTCTCAGAATTTATGCAAACCCTGGTTGCATGATGAACCACTAAGAAATACAGTCATCAGACAGGACTCCAGACTACAGTAAAGTAGAATAGATTAGATGGAAACAGAGTGATGTGTGATTCCTACTGAAGAGAGGTAACAGTAATGAAGTCGGACTGGGCTTAATGGACTTCTTTAAAACGACTGAGAATACTGCCACTGCAAGTATGGGAACACTCCCAAACATACACACACACACACGCACACACACATACTCAGAGCTTCATCAGGCTCATAATTGCATCAGCCTAGGAGTGGGGGTGGTGGGTGACGGGGGTTAGCACTGATTACAATTGGGCTTATTTGGCTTGGCCTGCATGCTTTCATCAACCTTGGCAACCCAATCAACCCCACACACACACACACACACACACACACACACACACACACCTACTATGTTCCCAGCAGCGTATACATGAAGACAATGATAGCACAACCGGACAGACATCACGAGTAACCCCAGACCTCCTTCACTACACACACGCACACACACACACACACTACACTACAAAAGTACAGTCAGTCCTGCAGCTTTGTGACATGCAGATAATGTCTGGACAGCGTCGCCCCCGCCACTGATCCCTGACCGCGGGCCTTGACACAAGATGAAGACACTGATACAGTCAAGAGAGGTCCCACTGAGGACAGAATAATGGGAGTACAATGAAGTGGGCTTGTTCTGTGATGACAATGGCTGAAGTTACCTGTCTGTCACATACAATGCGAGTCCAGAATACACTAGAGTGTGAAGCCTGGTTTTTACCACCACAGAGAGAATCGGACTAGAAAAGAACCAGATCAAAATAAAGAATGACAGAGAAGGGCCATTTCACTTGGTGGCATATAGTGGTGTTGTTACTGATGTCAGCGTTTTTTTGGAGTCAATAGATTTGGATTTATTTATTATACACATCTGTCAGGATGCTTATCACACTGACAAACTGCTATAGTCAGTGTCATTATGGATGAGAAATGTCTGTCTTTTACAGCCAAACATCATTTCCCAGTGCACAACAGTGGAGAACATATTATGACATTTCAACTCTTCTTATTTGTTTGTAGATTTTCTATAGAGCATATTCATCAACATACTATGCTATACTATCAGAAAACAGCTTTTCTTGACAGTTACTCTAAACTGTAGGCACACCACCCAAATAAAGTGTTATCTAATAATACTTTAGTAGTCTAAATATTTATTAATATGTATTATTAAATCCTCATCAGTACTCTGAATATAATCGTGTTAAGCAATTTCAGAACCATAATTTTGGCATATCATACAGATGAATATCATGCTGCTGGTTCCACAGCATTCACCTTTACAGTAAAAAGTGTTGAATACATCTAGAAATACAATTAAACACTGTTTTGCTTGATCTCTTCTTAAGTTATACTACATCTGTCAGGATGTTTACTTCATACTGACAAACTGCTATAATCAATGTCAAGTGTGTCTCTTTTATTTAAAAATCACCTGCCAACAGGGAAGGACACCGTCCACTATGTATCTTGAAGGAACATTAGCAAGACTGCAGAGATAGAGCAGAAGTACTAAAAGAGCGCCAATCATGTGCGAATTAAGATTAAAATCAGACCACATATAAATGATGTACTGTATGTCATTACAGATTTCAATCAAAAGAATGAGCATTTCTTTATTATGTAATCACTGCTGGCAGTTCAATGTTGCCTTTTAACCCAAAGTAATTAGTAGATAATGGTAATCTTATCGAGAAATAACACTGTCACTATAATATCGAGGAACTAATCTATGAAAAACACATTAACTGCACAAACACGTGCACTTTGCACATCCATGTGACTTTTTCCACATTGAACCCATGCCAATGCTCACGGATACAGCATCACACCTCTATCAGGGAAAAAAGCAACTCTATTAGAAGCCAGCAAACATAGCGCAACCAGACATGGAGAGCCTATCCATCACTCGCCTCAGTCTGCAAATGAGTGTTGTTATTGTACTCAGGAGAGTGCAGAAATCTCAGCCCCTCAGGAAAGCTTTTCACTCAAATGGGTGGAAGATGCTGGCAATGATGTAGGGGAGGAAACATAAGGGCATTAGATGAGCCATTTGTTCTCACTCCCTGAAAGAAAGCAAGAAATATGCAGCATGTTTTCAGCACATTATAGCAGCTTCTTTTATAATAAATAATCTTCGCAGATGGGAAATTTGAAAACCCGTTGGCACCACTTAGAGGCTGCTATGTTGATTACAAAGTAAAAGTGCTGAATTGAACAATCATGTTGAAGGCACTGTGGCCTTAGAGCCTAAGCAGTGGTAGATAAAAAAAAAATATAATTTTGAAAAGCTTTGTTTTTATGTCATTATGTAACAGGTTTCATTTTGATTGGTCCTCCAAAATTACAATATCTAGTGCGATAAGTAGACATTTTCCTGACCTTTCACCTCTATGGCTAGAGTTGCTCTCATCAATAACTTTATATAAACTGTGATCACATGAGTATTTGTGAGGTCATTTGTAGTGATGAAGGCACGCAAGATAACTGCTTTGGTTTCCAGAAGCAGCAGGCATATGGGCTAAAATATGTGCCACCAACTGAAACTGAATTTGAATAACTGATATTTGAATTTGAATTGTGAGAACTGAATGTTCAGTTCCAAACTAATAAATTCAGATTAGAATTCAGGTTCAGTTTTTCAATGCAATGATTCAAGTTAAGCAATTCAAATTAAAATATAAATGATTCAAATTTAGTTTCTTGTAGCCCATACGGGCAGCTGTTTTTCTTGAAAAGGCTTTGATAAACCTACTGCAAACTATGGTAAATGGTAAATGGACTGTACTTATATAGCGCCTTTCTAGTCTTCCGACCACTCAAAGCGCTTTTACACTACATATCTCATTCACCCCATTCACACACATTCATACAAGGTGCCAACTGCTCATCAGTTTGAGGAGCTAACCATTTATACACATTCACACACTGATGGCACAGCCTTCGGGAGCAATTTGGGGTTCAGTGTCTTGCCCAAGGATATTTCAACATGCAGACCAGAGCTGGGAAATCGAACCACCGATCATCTGATTAGTGGACGACCCGCTCTACCTGTGAGCCACAGCCGCCCCCTATACTATATGCCCAGCACCTGTTGATGTGTGACAGGACAGATCTTTGCTAAAATAAAAACTGGTAATTGTTATAAGTAGAAACCACCATGATATTTCATAATATCATTTACAGAGAGATGCATGAGTTGCATGAGATGCAAAAGCTTCAAGCAGCCTTTGATGCTCAGTGATGACCATCGCCACTTGGTGATACTCTTAACTAAAAAAGGACAGCTGTCAGGAATATGTAAACATAGGTTGTTTAAAATGTTTGAACAAATTAATTACTCTCTTGTATATGTGTGGAAGACCAGTCTGGTATACAGTGATGTACAGTACTGCAAAATGTGTGAGAAGTTTTCTCCAAGTCAAAGGACACATAGATACAGATCACACTCTCATTCTAGGCTGACCTCAGAAAATAAAGCCTTCACAGCTTTTGAAGCATCAAAGCCAGTGTCTCACTGCAATAAGCATTCTGCATGAGACATAATGGACTTCTCTTATCTGAGCCTATAAATGTTAAAAAGCTTAGTGGGCCTGGTGCAAAGCCCTGAGGTATGTTAGGGGGAAAAAAGCAATCTTATTTCCTATAACAGCACACCGTGCAAATATTTTCCACTCATCTTCCTCTCTGGGAATTTGCATTAACTTAAAGGCTGAGAGGAACATTTAGTAGTATGAATTATGCTGACGGGGAATTACATGAGATGGGGTAATCGAGGAGTGAGATCAATCAGTGATAGGCATTCACCTCCTACAAACAGTATGTTCAGTCAGCCAGACGTGGTGTGTATATCCGCTTAGCCTCCCTCCATCTGATAGCACCAACGTTTTAATTTGCCGGGGCCATAATGCTGAAAGATCGGAGGAGGTCACCTTCAAAACTGAAACATTGCTTTCCCAGTTTCTCTCTTCATTTCACATTTACGAAACTGATAATTCCTCTCCAGGGGAGAATGGTTTTGATAGCGGCCAGTCATACTTTAAGAATATCAAAGAGCAGGGAAACACTAAAGCATTTCTCTCTTCAAAAAGACCAGTATTTCTCCGTCATGACTTTATGATTGCTGCAGTTATAGTCGGGCAAATGCGATCGGCTGATCATTGGAACTCAGCCATGTGGAACAATGCGAAAGCTGAAAAAGATGAGGAAGGCACACTCTGACTGTCAAGTATTGAGCAAAGAAGAAAATGTATGCAGACCTAACTTTGGTGCATCGGCAGTGACTGAGGCAGCTTTCACTGTCTGCTGACCACACCCTCAGTGGAAATGAACTATAGCTGAAAGACATCAAGACAGCAAATGTTCCTTTTTCACTCTCACTGAGAACTGAAGACACTCCAAGATTCGATTCAGTTCTTCATCTCTCCACTGATACAATCATAATCCCCTCAATAACATATTCATAGATCTCTATCCAGACAAGGTATGTTTAAAAAGTCTGTTATGAACTTGTGAATACACTGGGGCACATTTTGTGCAGAATATATTGAGTTTCAATATAGCACTCATCAAACTGGGGAGTGTTACATAATTCTACACTGCTTAACCAACGAGCCTCTTGGCAGATATATAATAGGTGCAGAGCAAATATGTGGATCAACTATGGGATGAAAATGAATCCATTTCTTAGAGCACATCAAAGCCTTTCCAAGTGGAGCTGTTACAGCCAGCAAATTTAGATGTGAACACATGCCATAGGGTTGGGGGGTATACTGGTCATGGTGAACCTGCAGCGTTCAGGAAAAGATGGTGGTTTAGATGGTGGTTAAAGTCAAAGGGATTCATAAGCAAATTGCAAACTGGTTGTATGTTCTGACTTATAAGTTGGACTGATTGATCAAGCAACTTTGTCTCGATCCTGACCAATGCTGGATTTTTGGGGCCAATGTCAATATTAGATAACTGAAAATGTATTGAAAGATTCCCATACTGATACATCACCTGATATTGTTTATATATAAACCCCCATTTGTAATAATGCCCCAAACTTGGTTATCAAACACTTGACAAAGCTCTGTAATGGTGGCAGGAAACTTTACTATTTAACTTAACATTTATATTTTGATTTACTCAGCTGACACTTTGATCCAAAGTGACTTACAAAAAAGGGAAACAATCAGTGTACAGTGCGACAAGGACATGTTAGTGCTACTTACAGAGAATCAAGTGACAGTTTTCATGTCATCAAACTCGTTACTTGTTATTTAGCATGTTCGGTTGTTCGGTTTTTGTTGTTGGTATTGTTGTAAAGGAGGTCCTTTGTCAAGAGCTGGAGGTCTTCAGGAGGTTTTTAAAGGTAGAGAGGGACGCCCCTGATCTGGTAGGAACTGATAGGACCTTCCACCAAAGGGGAACAACAGACGAAGAAAGTTTGGATTGCCCTGAGCGTATAGGTGGCTAGGTATCGTTCATTGGAGGAGGGAACATAGCCTATAACTGTATACGGGCATGCAGGTAGGTGGGTGCAGAACTGGGGACTACTTTGTAAACAAGCATTAGCAATTTGGGTTTAATGTGAGCTGCTATAGCTAGTGGAGCTCGATGAGCAGCGGGGTAACGTGAACTTTTGGTTTGACTGAAAACCAGATGCACTGCTGCATTCTGGATCAACAGATCTAAATTATTCAGAGCATTTTCTGCAATATGTTCTGTGAACAAACATCATATACACTGATACTGATATATAGATATATATATATCTGTGATTGGCTGACCAATGTATCAGTCAAACTCTTATCGTCCATAGAGTGCCAAAAATAATCTATCAATCTTTGATTCTACATGCGTAGTTACTTTGCTCTGGTTTATGTTTATCTGCAGACAGTTCAATCTGCAACACCCAACAAAGTCATTCACCGGGCCTCTGTATTCCACCACTTGCTGTGAAGTCACCAGGAGAACTTTATGTTGTAGCTGGAGTCAGAGGTGATAAGCAAGAAGAGGGGGAGGACAGTGATTCACTCCGATGTTCTCCTGGTAGGCAAACAGCAGGGGACCCACTGCTGGTCTGACCACAGATCTTAAGCCTGATTTATACTTCTGCATTGAATTGATGCTATCGGTATGACATAGGTATGCTGTAGCCTTATACCTTACAGCAAAGCTTGATGCACCTCTGGACTCTATACTAGCACTTTGGCATTTTGATTTGTTAGCAGAGCACACCGCTACACGTCACACTTAAAAATGCATGCAGTCAGTTGACAGACAGAAAGGCAGCTTTAGTTTCAGCTGCTGCCCAGTGAGCTCTTTATTTCTTTATGGCTGCTCCCCAAACACTCATGAAAGACCGTTTCCTTCAAGTGTAGCCAGCTTGAGCAGGATTCAGTGCTGTGTAGTCCTTACTGACTGAAGGCCATTAAAAGCCCATTAAAACACCATTTTATTCTGAAGAATACATTGGCTATACATAGACACATGGTTAAACAGAGCACCACTGTCACACACATAAAGGCAAAGGTGTGAACAGAATGTTGGTGAAATGTGTGAACAGAATGTTGGTGAAACTGAAGATAATGTACATACACAGTCATGGTTATTTTAAAGGGGACAGGTCTTTTGTTGATGTCTGTCTCTTTTTCTATTAGGCTTTCAAAGTATGAATGAACACACACCATGAAATATCAACTCAAAAGAACACACCAACCCAAACGCACCATGCAGCCCTGCCAGACAGAAGATTAAGTTTAGGTTTCTGAGGGATCCCACAGTGTGATGAAACGTGAGTCATCCTCTAAATTACTCAGATATTTTGTTTTCCAGACTGGCAGGGAAGAAGAGGTGCTTGTTTTTTCACCTCCTCCCTTGGATGGTTGTCCTCCATTGGGTTTGTGTTCATGTGGCTCTCATACTGGCTTTAGGGATTCAGCACAATGCATCCACCTTTGAGTGTGATTTGGGATTAGAGGAAGTTGAGAATATGCTTGTAATTTTATTTTTAAATTTCATCTTCTGTCCACACCTGCAGCATGAGAGGAGCACAATGCTCATCTGCATCTGCATCGGAGCTGAACCAGAGTCTGTGTGGAGCAGGAAATCAGTGAACCTATCATGATTGCCATCACCCCTGTATGACGAGGGCCAACTTTTCTGAAGGGATGTTTGGATGTTTAGATTTTTACTGTGCTGTATGCAGTAACCCTCCTGCTCCGATAAAATAGCCTCAGTTCCACCCATGGGGCTGTATGTCAACAGATAGAGTGGTCATCGCAGGGTGGGTTGTTCGATGCAGTGACTGTCTGGTGTATTGTAGCATTACATTTATTGTTAGGTACTGACCATTAGTAGGGAGCACTATAAAGATAGGCAATCTGCATAGGTGGAGGTCAAAGTGGATGGGTCAAATATCTAGGACTTTCACCCAGGAGGCCACTTTTTGTGTTCCATCCATCCATCCATCCATCCATCCATCCATCCATCCATCCATCCATCCATCCATCCATCCATCCATTGCTCTACTCCAAGCTTACTTTTGATATCTAAGCTCCTTATCCTAACAAAGCCCAGCCACGCTACAATGGAAACTTAATTGGACTGTTTGCGTTCCGATCTCATTCTTTCAGTCACTACACAAAGCTCATGACCATATATGAGGGTATGAGGGTTGGAACATGAATGGGCTGAAAAACATCCAGTACAATTGTTCGGTGTCCATTGAAACCAGAAGTCAACATCGACTTATTTGAACTTCAACCTGACCAAACTGCAACCATTTCACGTTCACTAGTGATTATTATTGCTGATAAAGATCCTGTGACTTGTGCTGATGTCATTTCTCCAACGGCCATGTTCTTTTGGCCCTCCTCAGCAAATGACTTTTGTTATTCTGTTATTTGTCATTCTCAGTCACGTTTTTAACATACACTGATCACATTTTCAACAAGAAAGGGAAGATGAGGGAATACTTCAGGGCAATTCAATTTCAATATGAAAAAAGCCAGACTTTAGTTTTTTCATCATCAAACTGGTTAGTTGTGAGTTTTGAAATGATTCTCACATTTGACTGCTTGTTTTTAAAGCCTCGATGAATATATATGTAAATGGAAAGTGTCATGACATAAGTCCTGTTTTATGTATTTAAACTTCATTGGCAAGAAATCATGTTTTGCCAACACCATTTTGGCATAGTGGATGGGTCTACTACACTTCATAGTATTAATCAGAGTAGTAGTGAATTTTAAACCCTTGACAGTGCTGTTTAGAACAAAACATGGCACCATAGATGCAGAATTAACCCAAAGTTGAATTTTAAATAATTTCTTTTTAGATTTAGTGGTGAACATGTGTAATATTGCTGAATGGCACCAACTGAGTCACACAACATTGACCATGAGAATGAATGGGACTTTGTTATTGGCTGACACAGCTGTCAATCAAGAAAAGGTTACCAAGCTCACTGCAGTGCTGTCAAACTGTCTTGCATTATATTGACAGATGTTTCTATTATTGTATTGATCAAACATGGCTACCATTTGAACACGGAGCATCTGAGATAAATAGAAGAAAGATTGCAGAATAAACAAGGTGTAAAATAGAATTAACAGAGGATAAAAGATGAATGAACATAGGGAGAGAGAGAGAGAGAGAGAGAGAGAGAGAGAGAGAGAGAGAGAGAGAGAGAGAGAGAGAGAGAGAGAGAGAGAGAGAGAGAGAGAGAGAGAGAGAGCTGTATCCCAAAGTGGGAAAGATGAATGATGGAGTATAAATGAAATGTCATTCCCAGTAATGGGAAAAAGTCCCCGGCAGAAAGCAGGTCACTTAAATAGCAAAGATATACTTAAGCAGTGTTGCCTGGAGCACAGTGCGCTTTGACAAAACTGTTAACATTAACTTTCCAAAAATCAAAATGAATGGAGGGGAGGGCAGGAGGGGAGGTGAGGGAAATAAAAATGCATTGCTTTCCGTCTGCGACCTGTGCAGACTGCTGGCCACCGTCTGGTATCAGCACTGGCAAATAGAGAGCTTATGGGCACCACACACACACACACACACACACACACACAATCAAAAAAGCATCCATGCAAACAGACACCTTTGCAAATATGCTCTCTCTCATGCATATCATATATCATCTGTTTGTACACGTGGCTCTGCAGCTAAATGTCCAGCAGCTGCACAGTGTTTGTGCTTCCTTTTAACGACCATCTCAATAGTTTCTTGACTGCAATAGTCACATCCACCACTGGAAGTAAAAAAAAACAACAATACAGCCTCTGAACCAGCGGCACAGAGCGCACTCTTTGAAACACACACTGCCCCTGGCAGAAATCAATAGGAGGAGGATAAAATGCACTTCCATTTAATTAAGATAACCAGCACATTCTCACTCATAATCTCTCTCTCTCTCTCTCTCTCTCTCTCTCTCTCTCTCTCTCCGTCTTTCTTTCTGTGCTGCTACCCGTGTCACTCCCCTCCGGGGATGGTGAGAAATGTTGTCGGTTGGAATCTGGATTTAATCGTTTCCCAGATCGACGCCATGTTTTTCCTCCCCCAAGGCGTGTTCTTACCCCCCCCCCCCACACACACACACAGGCACAACACACACACACAACACACACACACACACACACACACACACACACACACACAACCTCCTCTTTCAAATGTCGTCTAGGGAGTGTTCTGCAGCTGAAATGTGTTTGCTCTGGGGCAATTGGACTATTGGGGTTGACGTCTCCAGCCGAACGGGTTACAATTCATCGCACAGGGTGTGTGTGCGACAATGCAGCAGTGCTCTCGTGGACTGGTTCAGCTGTGTTTTGGAGCCACTAGCTCAGAGTGCTGCTGCAGACTGTGGTTTGAACATCATGCTCTGGATGAAGCAGGATGTATTTTCAAAAATAAAATGATTCTTTAAAGCTTGCTGTTGATGCAATTTGGAGTTTTAACATCCATCAAGTGCTGTGAGAGATCTTTTTCCTCGTGGCCGTTAACTCAGCTCCTCAAAACGTTATGTTACGTTTAAATTAAAATAGTTCAAATAGAGCATGTGCTGTTGAAGATGTGTCCACACAATTAACAAAAAAATCTAATTAATTACATCCTTTGTGATTAGTCTGAATGAATACAAAGCTGTTGTGTAGTGTGCAATGTTCAGTGACTGAAATCACGGAGCGTGATTAATCTGCATTCATTTGTTTTTCAGAATGGGTGAATTGAAAAGAATGTGTTATTTTAACTGATTCCAGACATGTCTATGTTTTTGTTTTTCAAATTATTTTTATCGGTTGCATTATGAGTTCTATGGGTAGCATGTCGTCTTACTAATGCATGAGCCAATTCAAAGGGGACATTGAAAAAAAAAAAAAAAATTTACTGTTTCCGTTCTTTTTTAGTTGAGACATGTTCAGCGGTAACAATATAAAAACACATCAGACTGAAATCATTCAGCCAGCTGAAAGTTACACCAAAATTGTTAGATTTGGTTTATGAAATGCATTATAATGTGCAAAATATCACAGTTCAGATGTTGCAAAACTATAAAATCACTTTAGATTTTATTTTTAGTCTGGGTTTTACAGAGAAATGCTGTTTCTTAATTTTCCTCAACATGTTTTGCGTTTAAATGTAAAAGTACATATTCATCAATATGAATTAATATTAAGGAAAAACTATGTTATTTGTATGGACATAAACTTGAATATAATAAGCCACACATTTAATTGCAGATCATTATTGTAATTTTACATGAATGTGTACAGATGTAAGAAAGCAGGAAAACATAATAAAAAACAGAAAACTAAAATATTATACATAACAGTAATTTTATACAAAATGAAATAGCTGTAATATGTCATTATTGACATAATAATTAATTTGGTTGTTAATTTACAGATAATGTTTTTTTATTTTAGAATACAATTTTAAAATAACATTGACAAAATTCATACGATATTTATAATTTCATACTTTACATAGGATCTCTTGCCTGTTTAAACAGTCAGCGAATCAAATAATGAATCATTGTTACGAGAAAAATGAGCCCATCTACAGCTCCACTACAGTATTACCTGATCTCTATAACAGTGTACAAAACAACCCAGCAGAAGGCCTCATGTGTCACTTGAGGCACAGAGCAGTGACATCATCCTGATGGACTTTAATATTATTCCATACTTTTGTTGAGCTAACGCCTGAGAAAAAAGAGACCACATCTCTTTAGCTGCTAAACATCTGGATTTCTGCACCTTTCCGAGAGCGAGATGGTTTCACAACTGCAGATACACACAAATGTATATAATCATAAAACATGCATTAAGCTGTAAGCTGGCTTTGAGGTCATGTGACTACCACAAGCTTTCTCGTAATGCAGCCCTCTAGAAAGAATAACAAACGAGTATTTGAACTTTTTGTGGAGGCACAAATCATTTCCCTGCAGTTGTTTTATGAGATTCAGAGTCTCTTGTTATGTTTCTGGATGTGGCTCTGTGTGGACTTCAATGTGGGTCATGTTATTTCTGGTGGCACCTTGTTGAAGAGATGGAGTAGACCCTGCTAAAGAAGCACTTTAGGCCCACGGGATAACACACACACACACACACACACACACACACACACCACAGGAGTACATTCCCAGGTAAAGTGTATACAGCAGGCTCCAAAATTAGATACTCCCAGGTAAGGACACGTACACACACACACACACACACATACACACACACACACACGTTACAGCTGATAGATGGTGGTAAGTCTCCAGCCTTTTGAAATGTCATTGCTTTGATCATGGCCTGGTTGCCACACAGATGCCACACAGATGCCACACACACACACACACACACACACACACACACACACATACACATGTTTCAAACATAAAACCATTGTAAGTGTAGTTTCAACAGTGCTGCCGAGGAGAAAACAGTCCTGCATGTGTCAGTGATGAATTGTAAATCAATAATGAGGCTGCTTCACTCTTTATTGCGTTCACGTCTAATTAAAGTTAAAGGAGAAAAGCCATGGTGAGTGATTTACTGGACTCTTTAGTGTAAACAGGACTGACCACGTTTAGACCAACAATTCTCTAAATAAATCATTTTTCTTAAAAAATGCCTTTTGTGGAGCTAAATAAAACTGAAATATAGCATACTATTATTTTATAAAATGGGGAAATCAGCAAATGTTAATGTTTCTTTTCAGTGTGGTCATAATTTCTGAGGGGATTATAGTTGTGTTGGGTAGATTTGAACTCATGAGGCTAATCAGACAGGATCCAGCACCGAGGTGAAAATTCTGTTTTGTATATTCTTTTGAGTGAGTGTCGTCCGTTTTGGGCTGCGGTAGAGAAGTTGAGCCGGATCCAACGTTTTGAAAAAACGCAGCCTGACATCGTGCCGCCAATTAAATGATCCGAACGGTCAAACCGCCACAGTCAGCCGTGTCTCTGAAGCTGAGACTATCCAGGTGGATTCATGGACTCAACTCTGATAATCTACCTTGTGTTCGGGCTTTGTTTATTTCATGTACCCAGCTGTGGTAAATATGGACAGCTGCGCATGTGTATTTGTTATGATTACATTACTTATGATCTAAAAACTATTGGCTTCATGAAGCCTTGGAAGCCACTAAAAGCCAGCCTAAGATTAATTCTGGTACCCTTGACTTCTTACCTGACTGAGCAGCAGTTTGTGCAGTAAAACACACACACACTCACTCACAGAAATTTGGGCAGTTAAGTTAAAGTTTTGGATGAGCTACTGATCTGTTGATTTATATTTTTGATAGAATGTTAATAAATGATGATTAGCTGAAATTATGGTATTTTTAGTTAAAAATATTTCTGGGAAAGTCGACAGGACAATTTGAACACCACAACATTCTTCACTTCAATACTTCCAACCTCCCAACACTCACTGCTTCAAAACTCTCATCACTGTACGTTTTTTACAGTGGACGGTGTTGGCAGATGATCCCGAAGCTGTCAAACTCTAAATGGTAACGAATAACCAGGCGTGTGGAGATCATCATACCTGGTGTTTACACAGCCAGAGTCAACTTTGGATCAATTACATCTGCATGCTGCCCTTTCCATCACTGACTCTGCCAAGCTGGAATGTTAGCCAAAAGCTAAATGCAAAGTGAAGCAAATGACTCGTGATGTGGTGGAGGTGGCACAGATGGACTGGAAAGATGTATCAGATACACACACACACAATTCAAAAATCGCATGTACCTAAAATATTATATTATATAAGTAGCTGTCCAATGAAAACCACATATCTCCAACTTTGACAATTACTGTGACTTTTCTTTCTAAGTACAGAACGTGTATGTTCTCTTGCATCTACACTCAGCATTTAGAATCTGATTGACCAATGAAAAGATGTTTGTACCAACCAAGGTCGCTCAGAACCACCTGCACGTCCAGTGAGCCTTTTATTTAAAAAAAACATGCATATCCACATAAATCCATTTCAAATATTAAATGGTTCACAGATTACTGTATAAACATTTTCATTACAGAGTGTTAGGTGCATTCTCTGAGAATTTTATCAAACTCCGGAAAAATCTTAATTGGACATATGTGTTTTTTTATCTGACAGCAAAAATGTGTTGGTTGATGAGTAGAGATGATGTCAAGATGTTAGAAGAGTCAAAGGTATGTTTAAATGAATTTATTTCTATCACAATAAGGCACTGTAACCATCTATTTGTAATAATCTATCTGACAATATGTAAATCAATATAGAAAACAGCCTAAAAATACCCTAAATGAAATGAACTTTACCACCGAGCTAGCTTCACCTGATTGGTTCATGCATCCAAAAGCAACTGGAGGAGCAACAAAGTCAAACAGTGTGTATGTGTGTGTGTGTGTGTGTGTGTGTGTGTGTGTGTGTGTGTGTGTGTGTGTGTGTGTGTGTGTGTGTGTGTGTGTGTGTGTGTGTGTGTGTGTGTGAGAGAGAGAGAGAGAGAGGTTGTTGGTGGTTAGAAGCAGAGAATTCCCAGGGCTCATCATTTCCTGATTATCAATGTCTCCTCAAGGTTAGCGAGACTCCACACCTCTGAGGAGCAATGAAACCTGATTAGCTGATTAGCATACTACTTCCATAATGTCACCACAATTCATTACCCATTGAGTGAGTTCATCGTCTCTCCAAAGGAAACATTGATCCTTTCCTCCACACACACACACACACACACACTCGTGTGTGTTGTGTTTGGATGTATGCAATGTGCACACAACTGCTACTTTACATCATGGAAGCATGAGGAGAGGCAGGAACGAAGAGGAATTTTGTGGATGTGAAAACATGATGGAGGAAGTGACGATAATCCGTCTGCTGAACTTCACCTGGCAAAGCGCCTTATTGAAAAAAAAACCCAACAGAGTGGGATTACTGTTGACACCAGGGGTTACACACTTGGCCACATCAGGGTGCTTTTTCCTCGACGTGAGAACCAGCGACCTGGCTCTGCTCACAAGAACTCACGAGAAAATGCACAGGGTTTTGTTAAAATCCTCTGTGGAGAGACAATGTTAAAGTCTACAGAATAAATCAGAGGTAAGGAAACTTCGTACAACTCAGCTGCTGTGTGCTGCTCTGGTCCAAAATGCCAGGGCCGATTTTTTGGCCCAGTCCGCCCACGGTTCATGCGTCTTGTTTAGTGCACTATTACTGAATAATCAATCATCATGTTTCATTTGAAGTCACTCGAGTGAGAGGACTACATGAGAGGCTGCCAGATGTGTATTCTGCACACAACAGCCGAATCGGTTGGTGGCATGACCCTCTGTTAAAAAACGTCATCTTAACCTGCGTCAGAGTGCACAACATCCGTTTAGAGGCAAACTGTGTTGGATGTGGGATGAATCATAGCAGCATTATGAAACATGCACGCAGAGATCTCTGTACAGTCCATCTGTGTTGCTCTGTTTTTGAAAATGCAGCAAAGTAAAAATAACAAGATCTGGTTGTTGGGCACAATTCTACCTTTGTCATTGTCATTTATTCGTTTTACAAAAATGATAAATAAACCATGAAATCAGCCCAGGATATGTATTAATGTCAACATCGCTCTGCGTTCAGAGGCACTGTCAGTCAAGTTCTATTGGTAAACCTTAAAATTCTGAAGCTAAGACAAAATATATTAAGGAGGAAGAAGAGGAGCGGCCGTCCCGGGAGGACGTGGAAAACAAATGAGTGTGATTTGTCAGTGCTCCGCTCTCTCTGTTTTGTCTGGGTCTGTTGTTTTTGTTGCCACTGCTGTTTTTTGGCATATGATGTCTGCCAGCACGGGGCATAGCATAGTATGGGACTGCATGAACAGCACCGCTTGCCAAGAGTGGTTTGGTCTGAATCACATGACGAGGTGTTAGTCTGTTGTATTTTTTGCTTCCCTCCTGTTATATTTAGATTGCATATTCATACTTATGCCGCTCACAGTGTATCACATATAGAAGGTTAGCTGTCTATGTAAACATCCACTGATACAAATGAACATGTTTTTATGTCTATCGTGATGATTTTTCACACCCAACAGTTATTGGGACAGAGAGTACTAAGCTTCGACTGAGCATGGTGATCTGTTTCTGTGACCAGATGGTAGTCAAGTGTAGAGACTGGGTCGAGGGGTGGATGACATCATATGTTACAGTACACACTGTATGGGAAAATCTGATGTTAAACTAAGAGCTGCTGTATTGCAACCTAAACTACAACTAATTATTCACCCTGGCTGGTTTACTGCACATGCCTCAGGAAGGCGTCTCTGGACTGTCTACAATACACTGGCTTCCCATTGAGTTCAGGATTCAGTGGCATCACATATAGAACTGTGCAGCGGCAGACACCAACATATATCTCTGATCCAGCTGTACAATGTAGGTCACATAGATCTTCTGACCATGGCTTATTGGCGGTGGTGTGTTAGGCAAGATACTGAATGAACCCCAAATTGCTCCTGATGGCTGTGACGTAAACGTGTGATCTTCAGTGTGAGCACTTTGGACAGGAAGCAATGTATCCTGATGAGCGTTTGGCACCTCGCACGTCGGCCTCTGCCATCAGTGTGTGAATGTGTTTGTGTGTGTGAACGAGTGTGTGAATGAGTGAGTGGATCAAGAAGGCACTATATAGATACATTTAGCATCTAGCACTAACCCTTTTCATTTATTGTTAACAAACAGCTTTTGTTTGGACTTCAGACCTATTTTTTCTAATTTGTAGATGGGTCCAAACACAAATCATGTGCCAGTTTTTTGATAAATTCAGGTACATGCTCACAATATTATATTATTTTGTAGTGAGCTAAACTTATAAATTATTGTATGAGGAGTGCAAATGTCAGAAAAATAAATAATAAAAATACATAAATAAAGATAAGATAATTTATAATAACTTGTGGCAAACAGACTTGTAGATTTAGATGAGTCTATTGCAATAAACTCTTTTAAATCCATTGTTTTATGGGTGTTGTTTTTTTTACAACATAATCCAAATAGAGACACACCTTTATTTTCTTTGGCAATGGTGGCATAATAATATAATATTTTGCTCATCAGCTTAAGTCCTAAAACCTTTTCATGCAGCAACAGAACTAGACTAAAGCACCTCAGGGCTTGTGACACAATCATAGGGGAAACAAAATATCAGTAAATACCCAGCTATTAAATACATGAAATACAGCTAACTCTTGTTTTTTTCCCTAGTAAAGTCCTATATGTGATGACTGATCCTAATATCCCACATTCTATTCCTTCAAAGCAAACAAGCATCTTCCAACAAAAATCAAAACATTTGTAGCAGCCTTACCAATGAGGGCAAAGCCTCTCCAGGGTTCACGAGAACTGCATTTCACCTTGATTCGACATGCCTCCGAGGCACACCCATCCACCCACCACCCCCCCCTGTCACTGATGCTGGGCTATCCCCGCCCCTCCATGTCTGGCTCACTTACCAGCACTCAGTCAAGCGGAGAAAACACAACTGTCCAAGCAACCTGACCACCAACCCCCAACATGTCTGTTTACTCCTCCACCCTAAAACCATCATGACATGACTGATCCAGTCATGAGAAGGTTCACTGGATTTTCTGCTTTGCTTTACAGGCCAATTTCTGTCACTATGGACCTCTAGCAGTAGTGTTTAAAAAATAAAATACATAGTTCAGGGATGTTAATTTGAGTTTAAAGCACGGAAAAATAAGGTTATATATTTTATCATTCCTATATGTTTTGATCATTTCTCCTACCTAAAAAGAATAAGAAAGAAACAAGAGCCCTTCTCTCACTAAAGCCATTGTTGGCTGCTGTAAGGATTTAGCACACACATTCATTTATCTCCATTCGAACAAATACATTTATATTTGTTAAAAAAAAAAAAAACATTGCTGAGTATAAAATTCAATTCTTGAGCCAACATGTACGGGAGGTCTTTGAGGTGCTGAGGCGAGATGAACATTTAGATCTGCAATGCCATGACAAATGCAAATCACAGGCGCATTTAAAGTAAAATGGAGGTGGACAAGATCACATTAGGACAGCAAGTATGAACTGAGTGAAGGTAATGAAAAATGGATAAGATGATCTTAGAAAGAGGAGAGAGATGAGGTAAAGGCAGAAAATGAGTAATTAGAGAGTGAATGAGGAGTGGAAAATGAAGAAGACAACAGAGACGGCAGGGGAAGTCAGAACGCCGACAGAGATAACAGAAGCAGAGCGGCAGGTGGAGCAGGAAAATATTAAGAGAGAGAAATAAAAAAAATGTAAATGGGAAGAGAAGCTTTCTGTTTGAGCCCATGACAGTGAAAAGCAACTGCTCGACGACACAGACACAGTTTCCTATTATCTACTTCTCTCTCTATCTGCCGCCCTGCCACTAGTGAGCCGCCATGCAAATAGAGCCAGAATGGAGCTTCGTGTCTGCCTAACAGGAGACGACAGGGAGAATGATGCCTAATAATGTCCATCTCGCTCA
The DNA here is from genome assembly GCA_004119915.2 of Collichthys lucidus. NCBI lineage: Eukaryota > Metazoa > Chordata > Actinopteri > Sciaenidae > Collichthys > Collichthys lucidus. The sequence goes on along the minus strand of CM014095.1, from coordinate 7,321,311 downwards.
GGGATTAGACACAGCAACAAGAGAGACAGGTGGTGAGGGGAAAGGAATCTCCAGGAGCTTTTAAGAGCTTTGTTCTCTGAATGGGGGAAGCCATTACAGGTGTACACAGCAGGCTGCAGCTTCTTAAGGCAAACGCCCAAAGACGTAATTCTACTAGCACCCGCAGAGGACCTTTAAATTTCACACTGTCATACTGACTCATGTTTGTGTTTATAACCACAATGTGGAAATCTTCCAATGCAATGTCAACACTTATATTCCTCTTTATATGAGTCTACACTTGATCAGGTAGATCACAAATATAGTTTCAATTGTTAATCAAAGAGATGAGAGAGCTGTGAAATAAAGACAATACAGAAATGCTAAAAGCTGCAGTTCCTCAAACGTCCACTTGAGGCTGGCTCCAGAAGTGAGTCAGTCTCCGTAAGTGCCCATGTCCAAATGTCCAACTTCACAGCAGAAATAAACATGTTTACAGCCTGGTACAAAAAACAGTTTTGGTCTCTGTAGCTAATTTCCCCGTTCATGACAACTGTACTGAGGGTGACTTTATATACAACTCACCTGTTCCAATTATATTAAGGCTTGTTAGTCAAGTTATGCTGCTGAATTAACAGCGTGACAGCTGACTCCTCCCACCCAGAAATAAAAATTTAGAGACACTTCCTGCGGAACATCAGGACCAAAGCCTCACGCCACAAGAACGTTTTTTCTCCCCGACTGCCATTGACCTCATCAGCAAGACTCAGGACCCCAGACCATACATTACAGTAACATTGGGTCTCGTGACTCTACCTGATCTATCATCTACCTTCAAGTCTGTTTCATCAGTTTCAGTCTCAGGGCAGTTATTTGGTATAAATAAATGCCCTCACTTTTTTTTCAAGTTTCATCACACAAAACATGATGCTTTCATGGATCATGGGTACATCTAGTTCAGGGATTGTGGTTCCACCCGCTGTTGTGGTCCTGCTGATATATAAATGAACTTAAATTGAGTCGTACTGAGAATAAACAGGCTTTAGTTTATGGATTATAGAGTTTAAAACAATGCGTGTCAGTTCTTTTGCCAAAAGAGATCCCGTCCTGTCACGGCTTCCATCAGCCTGTAGCAACAATGAATTAAATGCTGTCATGTGAACTGAGTTTATGTAAGCCACGAGTGGAAACTCTGATTTACTGTGAAACACGGTGGAGAGGCTTCTTCTTCTGAAATCTGATCCTCAAGACTGTCTCACAGCGTCCCTGTATACACTGTACAACAAATTACAGCACACACACACACACAGTAAGAAAACACAAAGCAACAGTCTTTTTTTCTCTCTCCTTCAATTAAGGTTGGCTTAATTACTCGCTTAATCCAGCACCCTTGGTGAGAAACCATTACAGAAGAGACAGTAAACACAGACAAGTAAACACATTAGAGCTCTCAAACACTCACAGAGCGAGCGTCGCTTTTCATAGAGGCGGAAAAGGAAAGATTTCGAAAAAGCTGTACCTTTGCTTTTAGCTAGAGGAGCAGGAGGAGGCGCAGACAGAACAGAGGACCCACAGCCGAGAGAGCCGGACAGGGAGGAGGAGGAAAAAGAAGAGGAGACGTAAGTTCAAATTCGAGCAGACAGCAAACATATCAATGTATACTTTCTATATGAATACATGTCATAAGGGTTAAATCAATGTACAGCAGGAAACTATAATGTAACTGTACATCATAAACATTTAAAACATGCGACCACATCAGTTGTTAAAAGAATGCCACAGCAACACTACACACAAAGAACCACACACAAAGCCAGAGAGCACCAACTACAGACATCGACCTACTGTTCTATTCGTTTTAAAGGAGCAGTGTGTAGGATTTAGTGGCGACCCCCTCACCTCACCCTCTCCTTCCTAGAATGAAGGGAGGACTATGGCGGCAGCAAAATTCACAAAGAAAAATGAAAGGTCCTATCTGGAGCCTTCCTGTTTCTTCTGGACTACTGGAAACATGGTTTCCACCCTGCAGCCTCATCGGATACAAAAGGCTCATTGTGAAGTAACAGAATTCTTATTTTCAGAAGGTTATACACTCATAAAAACATACTAATGGATTTCATTTCATTATTTCATATTCTGCCTTTTTGTTGCACACTGGACTTTAAATATTTCTATTTCTGTTTCTCTCTATATTTCTAATATTACTTTATATATTAAAGGAATCTTATGCTGCATTCATGCATTATCAATATAATGGAAAGAACAGCATTGGTCATATCGATCTTTAGTTATATCAGCTTGCCTAATACAAAATGATTACTTACTTACTACATATAAACGCCTGCATTTAAATATCCAGAGAGGCTCTATTTACAGAATATACTATACTATACTATACTATACTACACTATACTATACTATACTATACTATACTATACTATACTATACTATACTATACTATACCATACCATACTATACTATACTATACTATACTATACTATACTATACTATACTATACTATACTATACTATACCATACTATACTATACTATACTATACTATACTATACTATATTATAGTTTACTATACTATACTATACTATACTATACTATACTATACTATACTATACTATACTATACTATACTATACTATACTATATTATAGTTTACTATACTATACTATACTATACTATACTATACTATACTATACTATACTATACTATACTATATTATACTATACTAACTTACTATACTATACTATACTATACTATACTATACTATATTATAGTTTACTATACTATACTATATCTATACTATACTATACTATACTATACTATACTATACTATATTATAGTTTACTATAATATACTATCTATACTATACTATACTATACTATAATACTATAAGATAGTGAGATAGAAGACACGACAGACGAACTGGACAGAATACTACGACGATACTATACTATACGAGACTATACTATACTATACTATACTATACTTTACTATACTTTACTATACTATACTATACTATACTATACTATACTACGTAAATATATTAAGTATATTTTAATTAGTGTATAATCACTTGATAATAAGAGTAATTATGTTTTTGTTATCTTCATCATCTACACAGAGACTTTTTTTTTTTTTGGTTTGTTTTTTAGTGCATGTTTCATAACCACCATAGTTTCTCCTTCTAGAAGGACTGGGTGAGGTTAGGTGTTGAAATCAGCAACTGCACCGCTAGATCCCCCTTAATCTACACACACACTGCTCCTTTAATATCGTGTGGTTATTTTTTCATCATACAAAAAAATATATTGAAACAAATATATAAGAATGGTGAGCTACACTGACTTTAAATGTTGTGTGTCAAAGCACACATTCTGCTGAAATGACAGAAGATAAAGGAGGTAAAAGGTTGTTTGTTTGTTTATGTGCAATTTTAATTTGACATGTAACCAAGCAGTAGTGAAGTATCACAAAATGAAAACTAAGTCATAATTACCACAATTACATAACGTACACATTATGTCAATTTGATAACACGGCTGACGATATTGTTTTTCCCATGAGGTGCTGCAACTCTACACTACGTAAGGTTAAGCTAGTTACCTGTTAACAATACTGTAGCAGACAGCACTTATTCTCTATGGCTGCATTTGACCTACCTGTTTTGTTCTTCTTAATTTTTTGAATAAATTACCATGTTGCTTTATCAAATGTATATTTTTAAGTTATATGAAAACCAGAGATAAATGAAGCTTTAGCACAGTGAAATGCTGTTATCTCCCTGGCTAGCTTTAATTCAAAACAGATCTCCTGCTTCATCAGGTCAACACATCAGATCGTCTTCACGCTGCTTTGATCGAATGTGTAGTTACTGCGTTTTGGCTTTGTGCTGAAATCAGGACAATAAGATCACAATGTATATAAAACCATGCACTTTCATATATATTCCACAGCAACACCACACTGAAATCCCAAACCAAACAAAGATGTGATGAGGAAGAGGAAAACAGAAGCGTACCTTGTTCTGCCATCATATGTGCAAGGCCTTGAGAAGAAGAGGGATCAAAGAGAGGGAAGGGACAGAGTAAGGGAAGAACACTTGTTTCAATACTCTTTGGTATTGTGACGATACATGTTTTTTCCGAGGGGGGAAAGCATGACATCAAAACACACACAGGTCACACAAAGCTTCCTGTGCCTGAGCAGGAGGCTTCTTTAGAAGACAGTAGAAGTGATAGAACACATTTAAGTTTTGATCTCTACCAACTCTGTCTGTTACATGCTCCACCATGTTCACTAGCTCGTCTCTAATTGTGTCTGTCTGAAACCATAACCGATAAGCTAAACAAACTGCAGGTTCAGGTGATAGCACTCTGCAGGTTTGATTTGTCATTTGACACATTGTTAATGTCTATTAACAGATATCTGCACTGGCGAGGGACGTTGTTTTGACCATGGAAGCCATGGATGTGTAAAGAGAACTAGTTACAGTGTTGGTTGCAGGGCTCTGTTCATTCTTATGAAAGCCTCAGTGATGCATGAAGCCAAAAAAGTTTCATTTTCTGGCATAAAATGAGCTGAGTCATCTGAATTATACCACATTGTGGCGCCCATAGGGCATGCTCGCTAGAGATTTTTACTGGCCAAGCAGCAAACTTTTAGGATTTCAAGCTCGTCTATACTTTTAATGTTTTCAGAACAAATGGATCAAATTCTGATGTTTGCAGCAGCTTCTGTTTATAATCTAAGCTTGTGCATCACGTTATGGATGCCATTATCCATCTGAATATCTGCTGGCAGCACCAGAAGCCTTAAACATGGGCTGTCACCCCCAGAGGCTGGGTTGATGTGATGATAGCTGCTGTGTTTCGAGATGGCTACATTATTGCAACAGTATCAACTGTAAATTTTATTTCCTGACTCATTTAGTAAAACATGCTCATAAAATGATGTTAAATGTTAAATTTATAATACATTTCAATCAGTTGTTCAGCTGTAATAGGTGTTAAAGTTGATATTTTTAATTACAGCAACTAATCAAATCAGAATAGAAAAAACTCTTTTACACTTGACCGAGGTGGGAGAAGTGAGCTGTACCAATGTATATTAAAGGAACATACAAACTGGAACTAACCACTAATATTGAGAACAATATGCATTTATTTGTATTTTCCTTTAACAACAGCAAATAATTCATATGATCTGCTGAATTTAATTCTATTTATTTATATTATAGTTACAGTGGCTTTAATAGTTGCTCACCAGCTGTCGGATTTTATGTTAATATTTCTCTGAAAATCAAACTGCGAGAAAAGAATATCTGTTCCTTAGTAATCTATTACAGTGAACAAGATGCTGCTTTCACTTTTGTCATAGTTACGTCATGGTAATGTAGTGTTTCAGATACAAGCAGCGTAAGCATAATTATAGTTTTTTAATTTAATGGTGACTGTACATTATTCTGCACATATACACCGTGTCAATATCTAGTATATATACTGTAGCTACAGCCTGTTTCTTGTTACGTCTACAGTATATTTGCTTTAGCACAAGACTTAACTGGTCTTTCTTTATTAGCAGTTTTAAAAAATATATATTTTATCAGTAATAATAAAGTTTAATATTACCAATATGGTCATTCAGTAAGCTACGTTGAAGCTGAAACAGTTCACCAGCAGCTTCGCCTTGCAGAATCAGTAAGCTCATATTTGTTTTGCCCTAGCCTGTCTGTAAGATCTGCAGCTATACAAATAACTGTTGTCATTTTCTGTTTCATTCAGACTCACCTGGCATATTGTTGATGACCTCTGGAACAGAAGGAAACAAAGAAGACAAGCAAACAAAGGCAGCATTAGAAACACTCTTACTTCTTGCATGTTGACTGTCATGCAAATGATAATACACGTCATGGTCCATACAGAGGGCCGGCAGTGGGCACGGCCATGTGTATGTCCTTTACAACACAGAAGAGTTAAACCATCAGTCAGACCTTTGAGACGACATTCAGAGAGAACTGTCCAGTATGAGAAAAAAGACAGCTCTTCCCTCCACGTGTGACACACACAAACTTTTAGTCTTTTCATCACGTCGGCAGGTGATGTTGTGAAATCATAAAGACACATACAAATACAACTGAAAACACAGAATAAAATAAGATGAAGTTCATCCTTTAAGTGACTTGTGATCTTTGCTAAGTCCAGAGGGAGGACAGAAATGACAAGCAGACAGGTTCAAAGCTCAGCCTTCCACTCCCTAGAGGCTGAAATGTTGTTACCATACTGATGATTTTGCTTTTCTTAGACCCGCTGTGTAATGGGGCAAACGTCTAAAGTTTAATAAAACTCCATACTAACCCTTGGAACAACGAACATCCACAGCAAAACTCTTGGAACACCTTTTTAGTGGTAGTCAAGTGGAAATTGTGACCCGAGGGAGGCACAAGATAAAAGGTCTGGTGTCAAAGAACTTTCAACCAAAGCAAAAACACATTTGTACTGTGGTGGTGGCAGGGGACTGAAAAAGACAGTCAGGACTCATCTTCTGGGAACCATGAATAATGATCACAAATTATGGCTATTACGTGTGTTATTTGTGAGGGAATTTTCTATTCCAGCATATCTCAGGTTACACAGGGTCAAGCAAATCTGTTGAGGGTCACTGTAGGGACATTGTTGAACCTTAGATTGTTTTGGAGACAGTGACCTCTCTGTCCTCGACACAGAGCAGCTGTTTGTATGTGTTTAGGAACGTTGTGTTTCTGGTAATTACTATGGTAACTGAGGTCAGAGAATAAGACTCACAAACTCTCAAAACATAGAAGCCTCTACAGAGTCAGAGAACAATGTCAGACAACTAATGGTAAACATATCTCCTTGTCTGTAAGACTAATGATCATTAATGGACAGAGCAGTTGTGTCACTGTCCTAAGGGCAGTGTACTGATAAATCCTCCATTCTCCTCAAGAAACCTTTCAGCATAAGACATCTTGGACCCCTGTGCACTTTTCCTGAACTGACTGGACTGACCATTGATGAATAGAATTTTCCACAACATTCATCATTGGCCTTCTTTGATTATTGTAACATATGTGGCCTTATTTGGTCAGGCCACTCACAGAGGTGAAGTGGCTGCAAAATGAAGTAAAAGGTAATTGACTTGAGACGCATTAAATGTTCTTAGCGGAGACTAATTGGACATGTGAGCGGTTAATGTGAACACAAGCAGATGGAAGTCAATCAGATATGCATTAGATATTAATTCAGTTTCAACTAAGGACTTGTGTCAGCTGTGCTGGAATGAGTTGGTCAAATGGTCATCTGGGAGAGAGGTGTGTGTGTGTGTGTGTGTGTGTGTGTGTGTGTGTGTGTGTGTGTGTGTGTGTGTGTGTGTGTGTGTGTGTGTGTGTGTGTGTGTGTGTGTGTCTGTATGTGTGTGTCTGTATGTGTGTGTGCGTGCAGGATAATCCTGCCAAAGCCTCAATTCCTCTGTGTCCTTTCTGAAGCTGTTGATTCATTGAGATTTCCATAGTGTTGAACTCGACACTCAAATGCCAACAGAAAAGAAACACTATTGATGGAAGATTAGGGCAGATTAAGTCTGTATGCACAGTGCACACACACACACACACACACACACACACACACACACACACACACACACACACACACACACACACACACACACACACACACACACACACACACAGGCCTGTATTGCCGTCTTGCAGTTTTAAACTTTCAGTGACAACATTTCTGCATTCAAAGGACTATTTGCAGATTCAGACTGGGATTTGAGGTTCAGGTTATAGTCCAGGTTTAGGTTTAGTTGTGATGGTTAGGGCTAAGAGCTATGCATTATGTCAGTCAGTGTATACACAAGATCAGAGAGACAAATATGTGTTTTTCTGGGGGGAGTTATGACATGGCTGGTCTAGTTTATCATAAAGACCGGAGGTAGGGGGACAACAGCCATCTTATCTCTCAGACCTTCTGAGGTCGTAATCAGACCAAATCAGTCGTCATGGTGATTAGTTTAGGGTTGTGCAGCAGTGTGTGAAGAAAATAACATTTTATTTCTCTGATTCACTTCTTTCTTTCTTTCAGCGTTTCCTCTACTGTCTTTCTTTCTTTTAATGTTCTGGAAATATTGGATGTATGGAAGATTCTCCACAATCTATGATTAACAGGATTAATGGTCAATGCAAACATTTTTTCATTGTCAAGACAATCAAAGTATGGCCAAGTTCAGGTTCTCATATACTGGGATTTTAAACTGTGTTTGAGAAAATAAAACTACTTGTTTGAGGTTATGGGAAGATCGTGATAGTGGTTGAAACAAAGTATGTTGACTGTTGCACCTCTGCCTTTTCCCCAAGAGATCTTGCAGCACTATGACGGTCTTGTGAAGGTTCTCAATCTTCCAGGTGATCTTTCTTTAGAAGGGTTAAATCTGGGGCAACTGGACGTGGTTATTGATCCATGAAGGTATTTCACCTCTCATCCGAGAGTTCTGATCCTCAATTTTCCTTCCTAACACTGTAATCATCTATGCAACCACATATTTCTTTCTGTACCAGGCTATGTCAGGCTCTGTATCCAACATTTTTCAAAAGGTATTTTTTTAGTAAGAGCATTCTCCTTTATATATATTTCTATCTCAACATAGTGTCTTCATCCTTGCATGAATTCATGGACTCTTTCAGATCATTTCTGATTGGTTCTTCACGGCAGCAACCCACATGTGAGGATCATGCTGTCCAGAGTGGGATTAAGTCAATGTAATTAAGTTCTATGAATAAAAATGTTTGAAGAACTAAAGGTCCCTCTTGGATGAGAAGAGAAACAACCTGACGGATACAACCAAGTCCACTTACCCCAGATTTACCTCTACTCAAGTATGACAAAGGCACGACACTTGAAACATATGTTCATGTCTATATACTCCTATATTCCACCTTTAAAAACCTCCTGAAGATCCAGCTCTTTACAGAGGACCTCCTTCCCAACACTACCAACAACTGGACATGATAAATCTATCCCCCTCTACAACTGTCTCTTGGTTCTCTATCAGTAGTACTTATTGCTGCACCAACGTGTACTGGTCACACTGTACCTTGATTGTTTCTCTTTTTTTGTAAGTCTCTTTGGATAGAAGTGTCGGCTGAATGCCTAAATGTGAATGTATTTGCTATCATTTTTCTGCTGAGGTCAAGTTGCCATGCTTTATGGTGGAGCGACAGAAGGGATACGTACTTCCAATAACTTGAGAGAGCGTGGATGAAAAGAACAGGGAGAGAACAGATTAACAGATTCATCTTTCAGTTCTCTCTCCTGCTCTAGTTTGACTTTCTCACTGATCTATCAGTCTCTCTCTGCTGATGATCAGCTGTATTCAGTTGCCTCCCTCCTGCTCTATCATTATTTTGTTCTCTATCTTGACCTACTTCCTTTGACAACTGACTTCCCTCGTGTTGTGCCATGAGGCTTTTGTGTGTGTATGTGTGTGTGTGTGTGGAGAGAGACTGTGTGTGTGAGAGAGAGAGGCAAGCAAACACATACATATTTAATAAGGTACCAGTCAACAAACCAATCAAACACTCACAGGTACAATTCCCAGTGGCAGGCTTGCAAGCATTTAACTCAATCCAATTACTGTATCAGGGGGCTCGAAACATTTTTTTGTCTGTGTCATGAGTGAAACAAATCTATGTCCTCCAGCTCTCCTTAGACTAAAAATGCAATCCAAACAGGAGGTGACTCACCGGCGCTTTGACGAAACTTATTCATTCAACAGTGGACACATAATGTAGGATATGAGTAGTAGGGTATGAGAGTATGACTCTTTTTTAATTCAATACCCCAAAGGTGAGGTGAGGATAGCGGGGGGGATTAGAGCTCAAAGTGGATTACATAAAGGGATGATTCATGATGTGTTGGATAAAGTGGGAGAGCGTGGCGATTAATGAGGAATTTCAAATACTGCCTTCTTTCATCACTGCCGGCTTAAAACTGATTGTTTTCTGCATGTTATTAACATGGAAGGTAAACCAGTACATGGAAAGTACACACACACACACACACACACACACACACACACACACACACACACACATATATAATTCCCACAGGATAAAGGATTGAGTCATTACAGTGCTGAGTGCTTGATTATTACTGTTTTCATCATCATCATTGTAACAGCCATAACCTCCTCGCTGACCGATTTCCCCCAGCAGCCATGTTTCATGTTGATATGAACATACGGGCGGCTGGAGAAACTACCAGGGAGGGCTGCTGAGGCCATCTGCTCATGTTGGGGTGTCACCAGCATACAGCTGGTAGACTGAGTGACAGCAGCACGGTGCTGAGACTTGTTAGAGTGGGAAGCATGTCTTCACCATCAGAAGCTTGCACAGGGTGTTTTATTTTGAAAATCTCTATGTCGCTGCTGTGTGCAGATTGACGCACGCTGTTCGCGGCGTCCATCGAAAATAGAACAGTTGTGTATTCCTTCGAGCAAAGTGGGGAGACGCTTCTGGGACCCTTCTGAATCCGACTGGAGGGGTTTGAAACATTGACTAGAACATGGAATGCATTGCATCCGTGCCCGATGGAATTTGGCCGCGAGGCTTCAGCTTCCTGTTGCAAAGGGCCGTTTGACAGCTATCTACTGTCAGCAACCCGTAGACTACATAAATACCTACAACCATACTTTGATAAAAAAAAAGAAAAATTAAAAAAAGATTTTTATTCAACAATGTTTGTTCCTATTAACTAGCAACAATTTACCTGAGGCACATGCATTGATCATAGAATCAAATTATTTCTCATCATAACAGAAAATAGTCTTATTATTATATTTCTGTACATAACATCATAAGAGAAAGACAAAAGCTACCATTCAGTCCGGGCTGTGCCGGTCTGGATTTAAATGTTCATTAAACTGCTGTAAGGTAAACAGCCTAATCTGGAGCTTTGTCACTGGCTTTTTTTCACATCATCAATTCTACTTATTGAACTCCTTCCGATCTCATCAATTAATCATTGATTAAAGAAAGCAGGAGTTCACCATCTCGTTTGCAGTGGTGTTAATCAGATATCAATAAACTGCTAACATATAGAGCAGTGTGCCCGACAAAGAGCACTCTAATTTACAGGGACAAAAAGACGAAGACTAAAACGACGTTTCTTCTTCTTCTGTCTGAAGAAAAATGACAGCTGACTTTCATCACGCACTGCAAAAATGAATTTGTCCTGTGGTCTCACATCGAGACGTCATAGCTCCACCTATAAATCTAATGGACAACCATTAGCATTGACTTATCAACCTCCATTAAACCAGTTAGGGTTCCCTGGAAGCTAATGCTATTTATTAACTGTCAACACTTTGGAGAAATTGTGCCAAAATGTCTCTTTCTTTGTACAATCACTTAAAAGTGCACACAGTCAATCACAAATGAAAGTAAATGTACAATCATTAGTAGTGTAAGTGCGAACTGTCTGTCATGGCTGCCATTAAATTGTGTCTGAAATTATAATTGAAGCTGCTCTCTGCGGGACAACACTGAAATATAATTCTACATTTTCAGAAAAATAGTTAATAGCGCTTTATTAATATGAACTACACAGAGAACCAGGATTTATTTATACAGATCTGATCTTACTTTATTAAGATGTCTCTTTGTTTGATCTGCTTCATGTTAATACAAACTCAACAATTCACCTCTAATTAAAAACAATGAATATAATAATGTGCATCTGCGCAGCAGTCATTTCACTGCTGAGAACACTTCTCTAAGAACACGCATTTAAATGTGTTTAAAGAACTGTGCACAGTGCTTTGTTATACAGGAGTTAACAACTCTGGAAAGTCACCATGGTGGTAACCATTTCATCTTCAGCAGTAGAAGTACACCATTCACATTATATTCACATTACCATCAGGAATATGCACGGGCATGCATGTGACTGCTTTTGCCGGATGACGTTCCATTGTCATCAGAGTCATTTGCCTTGGCACCCCCGCTGTGTTTATGTCTTTTAATTTGAAATATCTGTAGGAAGTGCTGAGTTTAATTGAAGGTTACTAAAAAAGGCAAAGTAGAAGTGATTGGAGTTAATTAATGGAATGAAAACAGTAGTACAAGTGTTACCAGGAGAGTAGTAGTATTAGTAGCAGTAGTGTGTGCTTATATAAAATGCATATGCTAAATATACTGCCAAATAAATCCAGACAGACAGACTGAGAGCTATTTTTTGGTCTGGCCATATGTATCCTGAAATATACACAAGTCGCAGGGTCATGTACATAATGTATTCAGCCTATCCGCCTCTGCCAGCCTCATTAAGTGTTATTTATCCCTTAACAATCAACAATCCAAATTCTCTCAGTGCTGCTCGACTTCCCCACTTCTGCTCACCTATCTCTGCCTCGCAGGAGGCAGCCCGGGCAGACAGGCGAGATAGGGAGAGCCAGACGTAAATCAACACTGGGAACTGGTCCCAACATGGAGGCTGTAAATCAAGGTTGGGAAAAAGGCGGGCTATCAACCTACAAGGGTCGCCGGTGCCTCACTGAGTCACGCATCACAGCGCCGGAGGATGCGGGAGGATGGTGAGGCTGTGTGTGTGTGTGTGTGTGTGTGTGTGTGTGTGTGTGTGTGTGTGTGTGTGTTTGTGTGTGTGTGTGTTTTGGGGAGAGAATGACAAACGATGCAAAGAGTGAGAAGATATTATATGTAGAGATGCCTATAGATGTGTACAATTAAAGGCCTGTGTAAAAAATATATGAAATGAATGTCTGCCATATTACAAACTTTATTTTTGGTGTTTTATTAATGTTTTCTCATTATTTCCTGTGGATATTCATGGTTCCCAGAGGATGATCCCTAATTATTGTGTGGCCCCTGAGGTCAAAAATCCTTCTGCTCTATGATATTAGGCTGTTCAGTGTCAGGGGAAAGAAGCAGCGGCCCCACATGATGCAACAAAGGCCACAAATTTCTTCGCAGCTTGCAGCAAACTGTACAGCCCCAACATAGCTTGAGCATAGATGACTTACGCCCCACATGGGATGAATTTTAATGCTTTTAGTAAGAGTAAAAAAAAAAGAAATGTGTGGTCTGACAGGAACGTTCCTGGACATATACATGCTTCTGCGAGTACAAAGCATTTGGACGTTCAATGACCACCTGCCAAAATGTACTGAAGACACTGATATCACATTTGATTTCTGCAGAAGATGAACTTTGTTGCATGGCAGTGGCTCTGGTTGTGTTTTCATTCACAACACTTTCAGGATAGACTTGACATTTTTAGCCCCAGTAATCGTGAGACCAAGCAAAGCAAAACCATCAGTATGGCACTCTGTCGACACTTTTGTAACAGTTTTAGACTTTCAGGCCTTCACAGTGGTGCGGTGTCATGTGGTGGCAGGAAGAGCAGGAGCAACGACGCCGAAAAGAGCTGATTAAATCCAAGCTGCAACCTCTGAGAAGCGAAGCCAATGCGGAAGTGCCAAAAAAACAAAACAAAAAAAACGGTCACATGTCAAAATAATGAGAAATGAGTTGCAGCCGTGTTTCTGACACACCCGTTTCAGGACTGTCATGCCTCGTCTGCCTGCAGACAGACACTACTGTGAAAGTAGAAGGCTCGGCCTTGTTCTGCTTATGGTTATGAAATTAGGTCTAAATTAGACCTGTGATGTTGTTCATGAAGAGTAACAAGAAATAAAGAGAAAGAATGAGACCCATCGTGCAGGTTATCAAAGTAAAATAACAAATCTGCAGATGGGAAACAGAGGACTGATGAGAGACGAACTGATGGACAGGATAAAAGCAGGTGATTAGTAACCAGACCTCGGACCACGTGATGCTTCAAACACAACTCTGTATGACTAATGCTCAGAGGTCAGTATAGAGGAAGTGTGGCTCCTCCTCTTAGCTGCAGCCAGTCGTCCACCCACCTGATGTCGTGACAAAACACCAGCCGTGCTTGCACGCTTTTTTTCATACTTTACACATCGGCAAGTCTTCACTGTTCTGTGCTGGAAAAAAACGACTAGCGGTCTGCGTCAGGTAAAATGCCGCCCGGTCAATCAACTGAGCAGCGACACCAACCCCCCCAGCCCCATTCCATACACCCCGCCCAACCCCATCAGCTCCTTTATTTCAAACGCCACCAGAGATAGATGAAAAAGCTAATCTTTGAATTCCAGATTCCCCCGGCCTTTTGTCTGTGTACAGAGGGGGTTTGGAGTCTGGCCAAATGGGATGTAAATTCTAGATTTGCAGAGAGGTAAAGGCAAGTTAGAGCAGAGAAAAAAAAACAGCAGAACAAATATATTAAAACAAACTACCTGATCTGAATGAATTAAATGGGGGAAAAAAGAGTTTCTTATCTAAGTGTTATTGATTATCTCATGAGCAGTCACATTATTGTGTGCTCCTCAGCTGGAGCTGCTGCTTTGGAAAGCCTAAAGAATGTGCATTGATTGTGAATAATTACATGCATGACAAGAGGTTTTTCTCTCTCTCTCTCTCTCTCTCAGAGCACAGAGAAAAAAAATCAAGGTGCCTGCATCCATTTCCTGCACTGACTGCATGTTCACCAATTACCAGAAGAAAAACAGGCATTACCGCAGAATGTTCCGCACTCGCGGAAAATCCAAGTGGCTTTCATTTTGGCGAGGGGAAATGAGTAAAGGGCATTCTTTTAATAGGAATCAGTTTTGGTGTGGGGACAGCCAGCTGTAGAGAGACTGAAACACAGCTCTGGCAAAATTGTCAGTACAAAAGGACATGATATAAACACCTGCCATCTTGTGTTTGGGTGAGGAAAAGGGGGGCCTTATTCTCTCTATAGGCACCCTTATCACTCCCTGCAGGACTGATGCCATTAACCTGCGCCTCACTGGATAACCGCGCTTAGATTAGCTTTCTGATTTTAACCACTCTGTCCCTCACACACACATGTATAAGGATAATAGCAATCACTTGGAAAGACGAGAAAGCCCACAAAGTCAAACAGCCTCAGAGCCCATGATGCCTGATGGAATAACAGAAACAATCCTGAGAGCAGAGTTAAAAAGGCTTGTGAAGAACACTGAAACCCTCAAGGTCATGATAACATTTCTCTAAGGTCACATGACACACCGCTGCAGCTCATTGTGGAACACCATCTATTGGAGCCATCTTAATTGATTGGTTTAGCTGTTGGTCCCAGACCGACCACATCCAGACTTTGTTCAGATGAAGCCCTCCCCAGGAACAGCAGTGGGCTCTGAGGCATTTTTGGCATCATGGCTTCAGTTGGAATTACAATAAATCAAACATTTTCAATGGTAAGAATCCCAAAAAAATTTAAACTTAAAGTAAGTAAGACACAGCTGCTGTTACCTTCACTGCAGAAGCGGCCCTTGTATTCTGTTTTGGAGCAGTCACAGACCGGTTCTCCATCCACCACTGAGCATGTACCGCCATTCTCACACGGGTTCACGGTGCACCACCCTTCTGACTCCAGGGGCACCTTAAGGCTTCCCAGGAACAGGGGCTGGGAGAAGCCATATTTGAGGTCTGTAATTGTGCCCCTTAAGGGTTGCATGTTTCGCACCGTAGGAAGTGTGAGCGCACTGCTGTGGATATCCTGAGGCACTCCACCCAGGAACAGGTCGCTGACTATTTTCATGAACAGACGCTGAGGCCGCACCTCATCTGCTTTGACCTGACCGTCCAGTATGAGCACAGTGCGCAGGTTATACCTGCTCAGGGTGGCAAAGTGCCAGCGGCTGTCATCCACCCGTCTGTCGGACACCACTGTGGTCTCGGCGCAGTCGATGCTGAAGCGCAGCTGCAGTCGGCCCTCCACCACCGCCAGCTGCAGAAAGTCACAGTAACCTCCATCGTCGAAGTACAGCAGCAGCGCCTCCGAGGCGCCTGTCTTGAACTGGAAGCTGAGGTCACCGCGGGTGCTGGCGTCCCAGCGGAGGTAGCGTGCCCACTGACCTGACGTGCCTAAAAATTCCAGTCCCAGACATGTGCTGAGGAACATTTGCAGCCTGATAGAAAAACCTACAAGATCCATAGCTGCGAAAAAATGTATTAATCCAACAAGGTGTGTGAGGGGAAATCAATAGGATGTAAATCTTTAGAGTGCTTAAGTGGAACTGAAACGATCCACAATTTATCCACAATATGTATATAATAATGTATATATTAAGATAAATATTTCTTATAAAAATATGTTTTTTAAAAGGGGGAAGGGCAGCGGTGGGAGAACAGTCGTTGTGGTTAACAGTCTTAAGGTCAATCACATGAGTGAATTGTCCAGTTGGAATGGAGGAAGTGTCTTCCTCTAAAGGGTTAAAGAGAGGACCGACAGAGGAGGAGAAGGGTTAGGAGGTTTTAATGTGGTTTTTTTTTACACTTCAGAACAGATGCTATCAAGACTCGTGGAGTTCGGTCTGATGGAATGGACTTCTCTGGCTATCAGGGCGAGTAGATTTTCCTCCTTCATGTTGTCCACTGTGAAACAGAGCTGACAAGGGATCCGCCGGCCACTCTCGGTTCCATCACTGTCAGGAAAGACGAGATTCAGAGAGTTAAAACAAGTCTGTCAGCATTGATTTCACTACAGCTAATACAACAGACACACACATCCTGGAAACTTTAAAGATGACACATGACAAGTACAGTATGTGTACAACCGAAAAAACGCATTTCATAAATCAAGAAGGCGCCCTGAGAGAAGACGTTAATCAGTTTAATGTATATGTGTATCTTAGTGTTAAAAAAATCTGCAGGTGTAGTGGAGTAGAAATATGAAGTAAATATTCAGAGAAAGTACAAGTACCTTGTAAATATGATCAACAAATAAAATATGATGCATACTTAACCAGCAGTCTGTCAAGAAAATTAAGAAACTTGAAGTAGTAGAACTAATTCAGGTTTCTTGGTGGTCGTATGAGGTACTTATCCACAGTCTGTGTGTAACCTGCAGTAGACAGTGGTCAGTTTGCAGAAGCATTTTCACGGCTTTCTCTCAGACATCAGACTGAAATCTCGACCTTCTAAAATTTTCAAAAAATGTGGGTATGTGTTTTTTTAGTTGTATATATATATATACAGGTGTTCTGCTGACCCTGTCCACTTCAGTGCATACCTCTATTTCTGTTAGGACTTCTGTCTGCTTCTCCAAACTCAAACATACTGACCGCTAAGTCAAAGTCCAACATACAATCCCACTTAAGAAAAAAACAAAAAACAGAGCTATCCCTTTAAACATTTCAAGAGTGGTATTGTTGTTGTTGGTGGTGTTGTTGTTGTTGTTATACCACTGCCAACAACACCAACATTCTTAGAGTTAAACTATGGTACCATGAAAATCCAATAACTGAGTTTGCAGAGGGACCCAAAACTATTAAACCAACCACTGAGATCAAACTACAAACAATATTTAGAGAAGCTTAAGGGCATAAAACGTTAGTTAGCCAATAGATTCCATAAATCTTACACACTGGACCTTTGATTTAGCAGAAAAACATGACAAAGGCAGCGAGGTCCAGTTCACACAAAATACATGTGGGCCTTCATTGTAATGAAGACAATATGTGACAAATCTAATCAGATTGGATTTGTATTTGTATAGCCCAAAGTCACATACAAGTACATTTGCCTCTGAGGGCTTTACAATCTGTACAGGGAGTGACACCCTCTGTCCTTAGACCCTCGGTTCCAGTGAGGAAAAACTTGCCCAGAGAGGAGCAGTTTGACCTTATTTTAGTGGACTGTTCACATGTACTGTACTGTTGGCAGCCACCAATCCTAATTAAAAGTGTGTTTGATATTGATGCATTCTCCCCTCCTCCACAAAGGTTGTTCAGAGTTATCAGTCATCTGCTGCGTAAATTAGCCTCATTATTCTCATGGCAGTGCATGACTATCAGTCAGCCAGGCAGACGGCCTTTATCTGATGACCAGACTGAAGAGACAGCTTTCTGCATACAAACACAAGAAGGTACTGCTGCTATATCTAGTTAGTAAATATTTCAAGTTTCATATTTGAGTGCAAAATGTTCTTTCTAAGCATATCACTAAATCATTCCTTTCATATCCTCTCCACAAAACTAAAAACTGTTAAGCATACTAAAGAACGATGGCTGCCTGGTTCAAATATTGAAGCGTGTGTGATGATGACTGTGAAGGCATGCCACGAACATGAAGGTTCAGTGTGTCAGATTTAGGAGGCTCAATTTACAGAAAAAGGCAGACACAAAATATAATATCCATAAGTATGTTTTGGTTAATGTATAATAAGCTAAACGTACACATTTCTGCCATGTTCTAGCTCAGAATCAAATTATTAGAATATAAAAGTAATTTAACCTTTGATTCTAAAAAAGGCTTTCCAAAATAAAGTGATTTATTTTTACATGTTGCAGAGGTTCCACCACATCCAGCAGAGTTTTTTTTTTTTTTTAACTGAAATGACAAAATGTATTAGCCAGCGCAGTGAAAGAACTTAGTATCATGTGTTTACAGTACGTTTCAGTGGGACCATGCCAAGCTAGCCATGCATTGTCCTAGAGTATCATAACGATAAAAAAAATTAATTTTATTTATATAGCACCAAATCATAACAGACATGATCTCAGGATGCTTACCATAGAGTAGGTATAGACTGCACTCTAATATTATTTACAGGGACCCAACAATTCCCACTATGGGCAAGCTCTTGGTGACAGTGTCAAGGAAAAAAATATTTTAAGAATAATGATCATACTTAAAAATCAGAGGGATCAGTTCATTAGTTCATTATGTTATATATTGGCAGTCACCGAGACCAGTCACCAGGAGAAATCTGTAGCAACTGCTGGTGACAGTATATCAGGGAGGTGGATGTTCCTGTGGGGATACAGTACATGTTCTGAGGAGTCAATAATCTACTGCTGTCAAAGACAAAGTGTTGTGAGGGGCTACAACATGCTGAATCAGCACTGCTACTGAAAGACACCCTTCTAAATTACTAATATAGACTTACAGTGTACAGTGCACATTTTTTAGAAAGCAAGAGTGAAACTATTATCTGGACACAGACTGGAAGTTTTTGCCAATATTGTAATGTTTGTGAAAAGATGCTTCAATACAACATCGTGTTTACATTGGGCTAATCTCCACATGGGGACCAAGGACCCCGCCCCCCAATGCTGTTAGAATCATTATAGGTACAAGCTAATACTTTTCTGTGTTTAATTGAACTTGCTCACTTAAGGCAGCATTCATTACATCAGGGTAGTGCTGGAGGCAAAGAGGCAGACAGAAAGCAGATAGATCCAGGTTCAAAGTGAAGCAACACACATAACAGTGTTGGCAGAATGTTGCGTGTCGTATTGAAGTCGATTGTTTTAGAGTTTGTCCATGATGAGAAAAAAAGTTGGCTCAGCAAAAAGAATGAGTGGCTAGTAGCGAGCCTCCATGTCCGGACGCCTCTGCCTCTCTGTGGGTTTCTTCACTAAAACTAATATTGGTGATCCTTAATAATAGTATAGTATCAGTACTGATGATGAAGCTAGTTATCACCTATTTCTGTTACATTACATTGCATTTAGCAGACGCTTTTATCCAAAGCGACTTACAGAGGAGGACATAAGCTGAAAAGGTGTAAGGGAGCACAGAGTAGTTGTTAGTTTTGTTAGGCAGGGAAGCATTCTCGAAAGAGAAAGGTTTTTACAAGTTTTTTAAAGGTAGAAAGGGATGTTGCAGTTCTTGTAGCCGTTGGTAGGTCATTCCACCATTTGGGGACGACCACAGAGAAGAGTTTAGAGTGACCTCGCTTTGCGAGAGGCGATGGTACAACTAGACGGTTTGAATGAGCGGAGCGTAACGCCCTGGTCGGGACGTGAGCCTTGAGTAAGACGC
Source organism: Collichthys lucidus (assembly GCA_004119915.2). NCBI lineage: Eukaryota > Metazoa > Chordata > Actinopteri > Sciaenidae > Collichthys > Collichthys lucidus. Next base: position 7,301,408 of record CM014095.1, on the reverse strand, counting down.
TGCGATAGCCAGGGGCAGATCCTGAAATGGTTTTGTAGGCTAGCGTCAGAGCTTTGTGTTTAATCCTGGCTGCTACAGGCAGCCAGTGCAGGTCGCTAAAGAGTGGGGTGATGTGTGTCCTTTTGGGTTGGTTGAAAACCAGTCGTGCTGCAGCATTCTGGACCATTTGCAATGGTTTGATTGCACAAGCAGGTAGGCCGGACAGGAGCGAGTTGCAATAATCGAAGCGGGAGGTGACTGGAGCCTGTATCAGGAGCTGAGCGGCATATTGGGTCAGGTATGGTCTGATTTTTTAGTATTGTACAATGCATAGCGACATGACCTCGCTACAGAGGAAATGTGCTCAGAGAAAGAAAGACGATCATCTAGTACCACGCCCAGGTTTTTAGCAGCAAGTTAACACTGTGGTTTCCAGCTACAAGCAGAAAAGGGCAAGCTGTTCACTGCTACGTTAAGAGCCTCATAAGAGAGAATGGTCAGGTGGTCGAACCCACAGGAAAAATCAGTTACAGTGACAAAACAATTAACTCAGACTGTTATTAGGATGTCAAGCCCTGTTAAAACCAGTAAAGGGATGCCACAGGGATCTATTCTTGGTCCGTTAGTATTGACATTATATATAAATAATAAAACTAAGAACATGATATTCTGACTATTCTGCTGTCATATAAATACAGAGATCTGATTTGACTGCAGAATGTCATTTAATACATAATTAAAATGATTACATTTTATTTATATAGCACCAAATCATAACAGAAGTTATCATATAACACTTGTATATAAACAGGTCTAGGACATACTTTAAGTACTAACATAGACCCAATAAGTTAATTTTATAAAACTATTGTTTACTCAACTTTTATCTCAAATACAGAGTTATCCTGGACTGTCACACTCCCCGTCATTATTATTACATCAGCTATACCCTGTTTATTATAATATATATATCACGCTTCAGCACTAATGACAAATTGGATGGAATACCTTACAACAAGCTCTACTGTTAAAAAGTCCAATAGTTATTTTCTGATTTAGGTCTTCTCAGTCTACATTTCAATAACTTGTTCTGCCATATGCACATACTGATATAATGCATCTTTTAAACAGCTCTGAACAGCTAAACTGACTGTATTGATGAATCCATGCTGCTGTCCGTGGTGCTGAAGTAACAGACAGATTTGTGCTTTTTTTTTCTCTCAGTTCCACTCTTCTGACAGTTTTGTCTTGAATCTACAATATTCTCTAAACTTAATACTATAAATGCTCCGTTCTATGCTCTATCATAGTCTATATATTTTATAGAGCAGTGTCTCCTTCATGATCAAAGTGATGAGTAGCAGTGATTATGAAAGTTTTCTTAGTTTCTTAGGTCCCTCTTGAAAAATGTTTAAATACAAATATATGTTGTTGTTTTATTATCAGATATTTTTTATTTCAATTAAATGCAACTGCAGTGTAACCCAAGCAACCTACAACTTTCATGCAATGACATTTTATATAATTTAGAAATGTTGTTTGGAGTTCAACGTCCATGAATTAGGATAGCCTGAGAACATGTTTTAATATCAGCATTAGTCACACAGGGTCATTCCCCACACACCACTTGTAAACAGCTGCTGACTGATTGTCGGTGATCCTCTTCAGAGTTCCTGCCTCATGATTTATGTGTTGTCTTCCACAGGTGGTAGTCTTCATAGTTAGGGTTAACCCTAACCCCAACCCATAGTTTTATTTTGAAAACTGCCTAGATTTTTTGTGTTGTGTCTGACTTCCTGCCAGCTTGATCTGCTCTGAGATGCTTGGCGTGATTGGCTGCGGCTTCCGACAGCCGCTTCCGGAGCGCGCTACAGCACTTCTGGTGGAGTCACAAGCATTGTCTAGAGATGCTGCAATCAGCTGCAGCGGCTGGAACACATTACTGCCGTGTCCGGACGAATGAAACTGTCAGAGGAATGACATAATCAAGACAAGGTTGTGACTATGAAGCAAACACAATGTATTGTCCATTACTAGAGATAAGAACTGCTTAACAAAAGGCTTACAGTGCCGGCTCTCACTATATGTGACATGCTGACTGCCATCAGCAGCATGTTGTTTAGACATGATGTGGTCAGAATGGGAGTGAACAGACTAACAGACTGATGCTCTTCCATGAGAGCATGGATCCTCGACATCAAAACAGATAATCCACTGGTATTGAGAGCTTCTCCAGATGCACACAATGAATGCCCCCTTAAAATGACGAGCACAATGAATGCCACCTTAAATAGCATTTGCACGTGAGAATGATTAGTTCTCTCAACATCTGTTGTTCGTCAGTAGCTTTACGTTCAACTCGTGAACACAGCTTCACTGTTACTGCAGAGCTCTCCAACAACATCAGCAGAAAAAAAAGTTGCTGTGTAATCGCTCCTCATCACAGAGGTGACGAATGATGACTTTTAAAAAAACCTGTCGTTCCTCTGGGTGTGCTACAGGTCGGTGCAATGACGTTAAGCATTTAGGTACTGTCCTGTTTCCATACTGCAAAGAGCTGGACTCCCTGTAGGCGTGAACTGACTGAGGGGTAGCACACTTTGTATGTAGTACATAACGGTCAGGGTTAGGTTTGACCTGCCTAAATGTTTCTGCGCATGAAAAATATCAAAAGATCTAAGAAGGTTTTAGACTATCCTTCTAGTTCAAGGCGTCACCTTAAAATGTAGAAAACTTGTCATCACAAGTGTCCTGTAATGATTTTAGAATATTCATCTATAATTACAGAGAATTATGTTTTTTTTTTCCAATTGATGGACAATAAAGTTGCATTTTATTCTATAGCTACAATACCAGGTACACTTATAGTTAGATAATGTATTTGTAATATATATAATTGTTGTTATGTTGAATATATAAGAACTCAGTCATTAATTCACATGATACAGGCACAGGCCTGGTTCAAACATAAGGCGTCACCAGTCGGAAAGAAACCAGCTTGGAAATGAAAAAGTCCTGATGACACATCATTCAGTCATCACTCTGTCTGCCATATTCCAAACTAAATACCTGCAACATGCTGAGCACTGAATCAAACTATTATTACATACTATCTAATAATTACATTCAGTTCAGATAGCACAGCACAGGCTGCAGATATGAATGATTTTACACAGCCATTAACTGACAGCTACAGACAGATTTATTATTATTATTATTATTTTTATTTTTAATATTATTATTGATAAAATGATAAAATGATGTGACACTTCATGTGGGGTTGTCTAAAACAGGATACAGCAGTAGAATCAGATAATTCTCAACAAAATAAGAAAATGCAAAAAGAGCTTTAATTTATTTGATTTTGTCTGTAATTATGTCACCTATATTCCCTCCAGCAGCCATGAGCTTTCTTTATGCTGAGCTGTTATCAGAGCTCAGCAGGGCCTCACTGAGCTGCTTAACCAGCTCCCATTAAACAAGAGATATCAGCCAATCAGTGCTGCTCAGCTCTGACATCACAGAGCCTCTTCCTGTCTATACTAAATTATGTATATGATATATATATATATATATATATATATATATATATATATATATATATATATATTATCGATTTTTGTAGAAATACTGTGTTTTATATTATAAAACTCGTCGTATAAATACTCGTCTTTAGAAACTTCCTGATGCTCCATAATGTTCTAAATATTATCTGTCATTTCTTTATTATCAGTTATTATTTAAAAGAAGTTGATCCTTTACATTTTTTTGTTTCCTTTTTTTTCAGCTGTCTGTGGTGATCTATTTTAAATCCTGCCTTAAAAATAATAATCTGCATTTCACAGCGTTCAGTTGTTACAGTACCTTCACACTGAAGAGCATACATTCTGCACACTGTGTAATGTGGACTTGATCTGGCATCATTTCCAGTTTTCTACAACGTGTGTGTGCGTGTGTGTGTGTGTGTTTGTCTTCTGTTGCAGTGCGGGGAGCGTCAGGGGTTAAAAGGCTAAACGGCATGGATCATTGTTCTCTGTGAAAGGCTCCTTTGACGAACCCCACAGGGACGAGTCCACATACACACACTGACAAAAGGCAGCGGCACTCTGGATCCTATTAACAACCACATGGACTGAGATGGAGGGTGTGTGCGTGTGTGTGTGTGTGTGTGTGTGTGTGTGTGTAAATGCAAATAAAAGCAGCCCACTGGTAGGCCCCTTGGGTTTAAATGGATGTCACTTGCTAGTAATTTTACAGCAGGTGCCCTGATCGCACACTCATCGCACAAACACAAACACACACACACATACACACACAATACCGTTGTCCAGACACGGTGACAAAATGTCCTCCACAGCTCGCAGATAATATCTCAAAGGACAGGCTGCATTTTTTCTTTTGGTATCGCTCAGCGTGAGGCCTTCCAAACATGCACACACACACACACACACACACACACACACTGAAGCCGGCGTTTAAACCTCACAATACACTCAAAGAGGTGCCATTTTCTTTTTTTGCCCGTCTTCGCCGCTGCAGTGGTACAATCCAAAATCATTTGACCACGACCGAGCAGCCTGACAGAGGAGGAGGAGACGGCGGAGGGAAAGATGAGTGGAAACAGAGATGGAGGAGAGGAAGAGAGCGGCAGAGACAGAGGGAGCGATGTTCCACCTCATCCACTCCCACTCATGCATCTCATGAAACACCCTGACACTACTCTTCTTCCTCTCTCTTCATCACGTTGCAAACACACACACACACACACTCTCTCTGCGAGACAGCCGTAAAGCTTTCTAGGATCAGCATTCACCCTCCATCTTAGGCTGATATCATCTGTTTGAGCTGATTCCATCTAAAGAACCTCAGAACAACAGTCTCATCATGCACTTTATGTATTTCTATCATTTTATCCACACACAGTGTGTGTGAGCTATGAGATAAATTACAGACAGGAATGTCAAGCTGATTTGTAACAATGCCAACAATGGCCTCGTCCACAGAGAAACAGTGCTATACTGGTACCACCTAATGACTGTTGGACAAATGTTACGTTTATGTAACGCTACAGAAACAGCTAAAAAAACATTCATATCATTTTTATATATTAAATGAAAATGCAGCAAAATTAAGAGCTTGTTATTTCTTCGAAAAAAACAAATAAAATAACTGAAATCTTTTCACATCTGTTCAGGCCATGTCTTCATTTTTTTCTGCACACTATGGTGAGTATATCAATAAGAGCATTGGAAGGGTTTGTGTCATCGATTAATTAAAATCTGATGATATCCAACCTGACCCACAGATATTTCATTTAAGAGACAGACGCCACAGTAGACACATTACCATTTGTGACTGTACAAATATATAATATATAAAATATATATTGTCTCATGAAAGGACACATGGTTAGTTAGTGAGGACAAAATCACCTCAGCAATGATCAAAAGGAAGAACGGATTCTGCAGAATGTGTTTCATCCGAGCTGCTAACTGAAACATATTTGCAATCTCCACCACCTTCACCGTGTCTCTTTTCACTGAACGCGGCGGATTCTGAAGACAGCATGACATTCATCAGCAGACAGACAGAACACTGCAGAGGCCGACTTATCGATTCAAATCAGGAGCTCATTTCAATCAATGTAAAAAGTCAAATTTAGATCTTAAGCATATTTCAGGAATTCATGTCTTTTCTAAATCAGACCTCTTTTTAAAAAAAAATCAGTTTTCTTCATTTTAAACAGATGAATAAAAAACAACAAAATGTAAAAAGGGAGGATGAGTTAGTGAGGATGGAGGGTGTGTGTGTGTGTGTGTGTGTGTGTGTGTGTGTGTGTGTGTGTGTGTGTGTGTGTGTGTGTGTGTGTGTGTGTGTTTGTGTGTGGGTAGGTGGGTGGGTGGGAGCGTGTGTTATTTTGGCGTTGGCTTGGCGGCGGGTGCAGCGTGGGCACCGTGTTGTTATCCAGCTACTCTGCAGGCAGGACACGCCTTCTCTGGGCTCTGTGGTTCTGCTGCAGCACCCTTCACGGCATTACATCACCCCGTTAGAAAGCACCCAGCACCCCACAAACGCCTGCATACACACACCACACACACACACACACACACACACACACACACACACACACACACACACACACACACACACACACACACACACACACACACACACAGACACACACACGATGCCTGCACCATACAGACACATAGATACACACCTTACGAGTAACATATAATGGATGACTGTAGGCCTGCACACAAATTACTGCAGATACACACAGAAATATTACACATGGCTCAGCCTGAATACACACCTCTCCTCTGTTCACACACACACACACCACTACACAATCCTCCAGCGAACACACCCACAAATACCTCGCCTTTCCCCTCCATCATCATCATCATCATCATCATCATCATCACCAGCAGCAGTTTATATAACACCTGTCTCTCATGGTGCGTTCACTTTTGTTGATTTTCACGTGATTTGCGCGTTTTTTTTTTCTCTCGACTCTGATTGGTCCATCAGCAGAAATTAAACGTAAAAAAAATAGGAGCCTGCACGTGCGTTCTAAGGCCTGAATATTCGGATTTATTGCAACAAAAAGCGGCATTTTTATTTAAGTCTCTTATTTATCAGATCGTTTATAGATCAGACAGCGTAGAGTTTATGGCTCAGTAATGACACACACCTTTTGAAGAAGAAGAAGAAGAAGAAGAAGAAGAAGAAGAAGAAGAAGAAGAAGGTGGAGGAGGAGGAGGAGGAGGAGGAGGAGAGGGGTGTGAGCTTCGTCTGAAGACCAAATCAAAAAAAAAAAAAGAAAGAAAAAAAGAGCATTCTCTAAAATCCTGCGTAATATTTGACTCTCCCCGCCCAGAGGGATTAGTGTTACCTTGAGAGCCCTTGGCTTTTTGCGCCTGATTTGTCAGCGCAGTTAATCGGCTGCCAACCAAAAAAAAAAAAAAAAAAAAAAAGCAGGACAGCCAAATTACCCAAAACAGCCTCCATCCTCCCCCCACGACAACCCCCCCAACACAGTCTGAAAAACTGGGGGGGCGGAGGGGGAAGTAAAATTCAATCAAGAGGTTTTTTTTTTCGTTCATGGAGGCGAAAGAAGGATTTTATCTCCAAAATAATATTTATCTTTAGATTTACCGAATGCAACAAAAACAAATCAAATAAAAAAATGATCGCAATAGCCGAGAGGACAAATCAAACACCAGACGATCTCTATGGTGTTTCCACGTTGATGTGGGTGAAGCAGGTGATGTAGCACCTTTGGGCCCTTTGCAGGGAAAAGAGACGCAGTAGTCGGCTGGGTCACGCCCATTTCTCAAGCTCCATTTTTTTCTTCCTTTTCTATATATTAATAAATATTTTTAAAAAAGCCTGATTAGAAATTCCCTCCGCATAAGAGCAGAATCATCTAATCCTATTAACTCTTCAAATCCGACACATGGAAACGTGCGCTGCAGCAGACTCGAAGAGAAAACACACAATAGTCTTCTCTTTTTCTTTTCTTTTTTTTTTTTTTTTTTTGCTTTTCCGCAGCAGCTCACACTTCACATCACTTGTGTTTATTTTCATATTTCACACTCGGGCCTGCAGTGAAGCTTCACACACCACTCTGAGGCCTGGCTGCTTCTTTTTGCAGCAGGTTGTAGGTTTTGATGGCGCACTGCACAAGGCCTCCTATACATCTTTTTTTTCTTCTTTCCCCGCAATAAAAACTGAGAAAACGTGCAGTAGAAATGGGACATCCTGCATCGTCACAGTGAATTCCAATAAAAGAATCCTCTCTGATATTAGAGGATGATTTTCAGACTGCGGACACAAAAGCAGGCCCGGACTCTCTTGCTTTTTAAAAAAAAATGGATTCATGGAGGAGAAAGGGAAAAAAGTTGTCAGGATGAAAAGCAGTTTATCAGCAGCGGAACAGTCAACGCTCCCTGCGGACGCCATTTGATCCACGAGGGAACCGGAATAATCCAAATCACTAAAATATGATTTTATTCCCTCCTCACGTAGAAAACCCATTCAAACGTCACGTTTTAAAAAGAGCTAACAGTCTGATTTTATTCATTTTGATATTTCTAAAATGAAAAAAAAAATCATATTTTGATGCTTATTCATAAAAATAAAAAAAACACGCAAATCTTTTAATATCACGCATTCATGAGGCGCAGAAATCACTCCAACCCGCGCGTAAAAACCAGCTGGATTTATCATTTTAATTATTTTTGGATATAAACACAGGGATGTAGGGGGGGCGGATAATGGAGGAATGTTGTCGAGGTGGGCAGCCCGCCGGCGCGCGCTCTCTCCGTCTCTGTGAACGCAAGAAGGTCACGCATCAAACTGCGTGTCACACACAACGCTCGAGTTACATCAAATAAAAAAATAAAAATAAATATAGATATGCATCTATATTTAAAGAGTTTATTAAGCGCGTGTGTTGGGCGGAGACGGTGGAGGGTGGTGGACAGAAGGGGGGGTGGGGGCGTGCGCGGCGTGTCAGGGCGCATTTGTTTGACATTTTAACATGAAGCCGCAGACGAGAACAATGCGTGGACACCGGACACCTGGCGTTCACGTAATTTATTATTCATCAGCATAAAAAAACAAGAGGCAGGAAATCCTGCAGGTTTAAGTCTGTTTTTAAGGGTCGACGCTCTTCATGTTTGATGCGCACGCAGGTTTAAGGCTGCATTAGTGAGGTGTAATAATAATTTAAAAATAAAATGATATTTCATATAGTAAACATCGCCTCAGGGGAGCGGGGAGGACGTTTGTAATTCTACACCCGCCTGTCACCGCGTCTCTGTCTCCACCGGGGGAATTTAGAGGCCAACATGGGAGAAATTCCCATTTTTTGAATCCCACAAACGCCGCCGAGCCTCTCACCTGCCTCTGGGCTCGCCATATTCACAGTTCCGGTGCGCACAAACTGGAAAAAGTCAGAAAAAAAGTAGCAAGTTCCAAAATACCTGTGCGTCAGGAGTCCAAACTCTTTCTGCCTCATATTTCCTCTGGAAGCTTCTCCTGTTTCTGCCCCATCACCATAAATTCAGGAGGCTTTTCTACGCGCACAAGCACCGTGAACAGGTTGGAATTAAAAAAAAAGACGACGCTACTGACCTTAGTTAAACAGACCACCAAGTATCCAACTGCTAAAATCCAGCTGTAAACTCCACACAGGCGCAGTTCTCTTTTAAATCCACCCTTTCTGTTCAAAGCAGCAGCAGTGTTTCCGTTTTGCTGTCGGTGCTGGCGCGGCGGGGTTGGTGAGCCACCAGGCGGTACCGGGCTGAGGGGTTTATCGCTCCTCACAGGTGCGTCGAGCACGGTGCATCATACGTAGAAAAACCGCTGTTAAAGCTCGGTGCGACTTGCAGCGGCTGCAGGCAAGAGGCGCACGCGCGCGCACACACGTACCCACACACACACACCCATCCATGCGCGCAAAGGCGCACGCCACACACACGCGCGCGCGCCACTCGGGTCCGCCCTCTACTCAGCACCAGCACACGACATTTAAAGGCGTACAGGCTCGAAAGAGGGGTCGACACACACACACACACACACGCGCGCGGGCGCGCGTGGCTGTATGTATGCTTCAGTGCCCTTCAGGCTCTTATTAAAATAAATAAAAGGGGTTCCCGCGGTTTGCACGTGAGGATCAGCAGGTTCGGTGGTTTGGCACCATCATCTATCACCGTGACTCAGTTCATCCTCACACGCTCAGACTGTTTGTGAAGTTTAAACATGATTATGTGGCCAAAGCTGCAGTCGACTGAAGTTGACTGTTGGTGTTTTTTTATTAAGGCATTTGAATAAAAAGGCTACCAGGATACTAATTATAGCAATAATACTACTACTAATTATAGTAATAGCAATGGAGGATGGAGATCCAGGGAACTCATCACTTTCAGTTGTCTGATGAGTTGTGGAATGGAAGAGAAGCATCACGTCATCCTCTGTCCTTTCTCCCAATCAGCTTCTTCACACAGACACATGTGATCTGTGTACAATGGAGATGACATTTCACACATAATCTAATTAATGTACAGCACAGGGATCAGTACAGACAAGGTTCAGCCTTACATGGATTGGGATCAAGGAGAAGTCTGAGGAAGGAGGAAGGAAATGTGGAGCGCGTGGAGCTCAAAGGCCCCCTCGACCACGACGACAGCTCTCCATCCTGGAGACTTTTTTTTTTTTTTTTTTTAAAGGTTTGGTGATGTTTAGATGACTGAAAACACTGAATGATCATGGTTATAAGAAACTGTCATTGACATCTAGTAAAAGAAACACTTTGATCCACAGTGTGACAGACAAAGATTAAAAAAATGTGTTGTGCTAACTGAATGCAGAACAAACAGACATATAATACATGGACGTGGTCTCCATTGCGTCACCCACAGGTTTCTGAAGTTCATTGTGGTGGCTCTGGTCGTCTCCATCTTGGCAGTCTCCTCCTAACTAATCCAAGATTGTGCAAAGACTTGAAGCTTGGGTGGAGCTGAGGCGAACCTGTGAGCTCCAAAAAAAAAAAAAAAATCACCAAAACTGCAGTTCCTCAAATGTCCACTTGGCTACAGAATATGCAGTCTCCATAAGTCCCCATGTTCAAATGTCCAACTTCGAAGCTGTTGCCGCACTGGCTTCACTTCACAGCCGCAGAGGTTGCCACATGGAGAGCCCAGTGTAATAATAGGATTGCTGTCATCTTTGACTGTATGATAACTGACCATTGACCAGTCAGTGTTAGAAGTGATGATGAGCATGTTTGTTTGAACGTCCTTCTTCTTTCACATTGTCCCCACCCGTCCTCCTTCACACGACACTTCCATTTCAATAGCACAGCTGTTGTCATCTAAAGTTACTTTGATATCTTTATTACAGCTGGGGACAATGTTAAAACTGTCTACAGTATAATCTATTTAACAACAGCTTAGTCATGTGTTCCTGTATCAGTTCCACACGTTTCAGCTTTCAGATGGAAACCTTTATCTTCATGTAATCCTGAGGCTCATTTCATGAAGAGCAAACTGTTATGAATGAAAATGGTACAGTTGAAAACAAGTCGGGGTCTTCCTGCTTCAAAAGTGCAGATCTCTGAAGAAGTTTGTCTGACCTGGATTCTACATTTGGATTCTACTGCTAAGAGTGCTGCTACAAACTCTATTCATCAAGCTAACATTTTCTATCTCTGACATAATTATTATTGTAGGCAACATCATCATCACAATAAAAAGGTCTTATTTGCTCTTCATACTCTTACTTCATTTGGAAGAAGCGATTTGATTGGTCAGCAGTTGGCCTGCCGACAGGTTTTGATCTGATAACCTGGCCATGAACAAGACCCCAAGTGGCGGAAAAATGACAAGACGAGGGTAAAATGATGCCAGAAGACGAGCTCTTGATTTTCCAGCCTACCTAGCTTCCAGCCCTCACCTATAGCCACAAGCTTTGGGTAGTGACAGAAAAAAACATCTGACATGAGTTCCCTCTGTAGGGTGGCTGGGCTCAGTGTAGAGCTGCTGCTCCTTTGCATTAAAAGGAGCCAGCTGAGGGCATCTGAATAGGATGCCTCCTGGAATGAAGTTATCCCAATTAGATAAGAATGATCTTTTGTTTCTTTGAATACTGTTACTTTCTTGTACGTACACTTGACCTCTATGGCAAATTTCAGTCTCACAGAGCAAAAACCGTAGTAGCGATAGAAAGATAGAGAGAGCGAAGATGGAAGCTTGTTCCACAGGAACAAACACAGTGGAGAGAGCACTCATAGCACAGCAGGAGCACACATAACATACGACTGCATGGATGTATTGCCTCAATGCAGGCTTGGTGAATACCTAAAGCACCTATAGTACTGCAAGTGATTGCAATCACATGATTATCATATATATACGATCATATGAATGATGATGATGGTTTGAACTCTCATCATTTTGTGTTTATTTCAAATAAGAGCACACTGTTATTGAACATAAATTCATTAACAAACCAAACTGCTTTCAAAGAATCAAATCATCTGGGAATTAACATGATTATTTTAGCATGAGTAAACATAAATCTGCTGTTAAAATGAAGATTTGACCGCGCACTTCATCATTTAATGAGTTTTTGTCACGCTGCAGCTTCTGAAACCATCCGTCAGAATATTAAATCGCTTCTTAAACTGTATTTGGTTCACTTCTTTTTTAGGAGACAAACTTTTACTTTGTTGTGTTTTTGTCATAAATATGAGACTTACAAAATTAAACCGTGGTAATAACACCAAGAACCAGAAAAATCCAGACTCATGTCCTCAAAACAGAATTCCTAACGTAAGAAAGAAAAATTGAACTTCAGTAACAACGCATTTTATTTCTGTTCCTACACCATATGTCAACATGCTGGTTCATCACATGGTTCTGTTGAGAAAAGTGTTGTAGTTGTCTAAAATATACCAACACTCGGGATGCAGCACATGAACTCTATTTGTAGATTCGACAAACCAACACAACCTCTAAAATTTTTTGTCTGACATGAAGATGGAAACCAAATAAGAGAAATGTCTCACTAGAAGTGTGTGGTAGTGTCTCCATCCACAGATGCCCTGCAGCCCCTTTGCCTGTGTTTCCTCATTTTGTTGTGTTTGGGATGTTTCCTCCAGCCAATCACAGTATGTAGGATGTGAGGTCAGATCTTTCTCTGTCTGTGTCACAGACGTGAAAATAGATTCAGGTTTTTGTGTGTGTTTGACCCTTTGTCACAGCGTGTACAGGAAGAACAGTAATGATTGTTTTGGGTTCATTGGAATATGTTTGAAGGGTGAGTCTGAAGAAATAAAAGTTTGATGAACTGATATTTGTAATCCACTTATGTCCTTTCCCATAAAAAAAGAAAAAAAGCTGATATAAATTTACAGTGATCTTAATAAAAGATTGACAGTGTGTGACTTTTTATATATGTATTTCATATATTACACACACACACTTGTGGTGAAAGCGCCCATGTGTGCTGGATATGATGAAAAGGAAAGGTACAATGATCGGACACTGAAATGACAGCTGACAGCAGCAGAGAAAGAAACACCTTCAAAGTCTGACAGCAGCGATATGATTAGCTTCTGATTGGTTTAACTAAAAGAGTTAAAGCATGCAGTCAGCTGACTGAGTTCAAGGTACAGAGAGAGAAAGGGGAAGCTATAATGTTGATAGAGTAAACATGGAGATTCCTGAACTTCTGCTGAGCCTCATGGTAGCTAACCAACAAAGGCCACAAAATTTCGTCACCACAGGTTTCCAAAGAACAGTTCTGAAGCTCAAAATCTGTGGCTCTGGCCATCACCATGTTGGCTGTCCTGCCTCGGCTAATCTAAAAATCAGCAAAGACGTGGATCATCTACGAACCTGAGGTGGGACGAATGACGCCGGTTCAAAAAGGCCATCTGTAACAGTGCCAACCTGTCATAATATTAAACCTTAATATAATTTGAACAGGTCAGGACAGAGTCATCATCAGTATAGTCTGACCACTACAAACGGGAAATTAGCTATAGAGACCTAAACTGTTTTTTGTACCAGGCTGTAAACATGTTTATTTCTGCTGTGAAGTTGGACATTTGAACATGGGGACTGACTCACTTCTGGAGCCAGCCTCAAGTGGACATTCAAGGAATTACAGTTTTTGGCGTCATTTCCTAGCTAGAGTGCTTGACTGTGTGATGAGATTTCTTTGTCATACTGCAGTAAAGAGGGCATCTTCACACTAACCCAGATGATGTCATCAGTATCTCCATAAGTCCCCATGTTCAAATGTCCAACTTCACAGCAGAAATAAACAGTTTTGGTCTCTGTAGCTAATTAGTAGTAGCTAGTTATTAAGAAGTAACACTATGGCCGCTGTAAGTGACACCTTGTTTTCGCAAGCTGGCGGTGACCAGAGCCACGACGTACTGAGCTTTATCTGCTCCTCGGAAACCTGTGAGGGACGTTATGGATACGACTTATATTCTTTATACTGTTTATGTATTTTAGACATGTCAAATTCACCCATTCACACTAATGGTTGAGGCTGCCATGCAAGATGTCAACTGTTCATCAGAAACAAACGCACAGCCTCACCCTCCAGGAGCAGTATCTTGCCCAAGGACACTTTAATATGCAGATTGGAGGAGCTGTGGATCGAACAGTCTTCTGATTAGTGCAAGACTCACTCTAACTGACAGCCAACCATGGTTTCAACAGAGGAGGGACCCAGTGGCGTAGTCTATGACACACACACATAACCTGTATAAAAATACACACAGCTATGCAACAAGATAACTTTCACTTTAGCGATTTGTTTCAGTCAAACTTAAATTGGGTTTGTATAACAGTATAATAATGCTAACCGTCTGGGGTGTTTTGATGCTGTTATTCACACTTGTACTTCTGACAGCTACAAAAGCACCTCTGGACTGCATCCTTTCATCTGATAATTCAAAGCACTGCCCCCTCAACCCACAGACACACACAGGGCCCACAGGAGAGTTATCCAGGTGCAGTTACACTTGGATGGATGTCATTACAGGTATAGGTTAACATTATTTTGCCTTGACAGAGTAGTAAAAAGGCTGCATCGACCTTTACTGGGTCAGGCAAAATGTTGAATGTTAAAATGTTCACAGTTGACCAGCGGTAATTTCTACGTTTGTTACACTGTGGACAAACTTCTACCTTTGGTGGGGTGTGTGAGGCCTTTCTGCTGTTTTTGACTATTTCTGTCACAGTTGTGACTGCAAAGCCACTTTCAGTGCAAATAGTTTGAGAGCTTTGAAGAGTGCAGTAAAACAGAGAGGCTGACAGGACTGGCTTTAATGCACATAGAGAATGGTCAGGCAAAGAAGGTGAACCAGGAGCAGATTGTTGAGGACTTTGTGGTACACAAGGCTCAGAGAATAACATTCAGACATGTGAGTACAATAGCTACAGGGAGCTTATCTTCAACAATCACGGTGTTTCCAAGCTACAAAGTCTGTACAACCTATACAGTTCTTTTAGCTTTAATCTGAGTGCTTGTGGCTGCAGCCGCTGTTAAGTTTATTTTGTTCATATATACAAATGGCCAGATGTTGTAGAGGAGGATATGGATGGAGGACTGAAGGCAGGCTATGGGGATCCAGTGGCAGCAGCAGGAGTAAGTGTTTGTAATGGAGAAGGGTGACCGGCGTTAGCTGGTAAGAATGAGAGGAAGAGTGGGATGGCAGGAGTATCCGGGAGGCTGGACGACAAGCAGGAGGTCTGGCATGCAGGTGATGATCCTGAGAGCTTAGACAGGTACAAAAGCACCAGGATTTTAGACTGAGTGAGCTCTATAAGCAGATATCTTGCCTTCTGATTCTGAAGATTGTTTCGTTCCAGGCAATATTGACCACAACTGCATTATGAGTGGGCATTGTTTGCAACACAAGCAAAAAAGTTAGAAGGGGTAAAGGTAGAAGACATTGGCCCAAGTGGAATTTCTGAACACATCAACAATTTAGCTTTTTTTAAACATTTGCTTTTCCATATTTCCAGATATCTGTGTATAGAGATTAGCAGAAATGAGTTTTTTCTCGTCATTCTTTCATATCAAGTTGCTAATCAGCCTGCAGAGGAAGTCTTGCGTATCTGTTATTTGTTTTCTGAATAATCGCCAGCTGCACCAGAAGCCCAGAAACATTGGCAGTTGCCCCCAGAGGCTAAATTGCCATCAGACGATAGGCGATGTGTTCCAAGATTGTCCTTGGAGAGCACCACTGAGGATAAAACAGCAATCTGGGCAAGAATGGTTTAAGAGCAGGGGTAGATATACTGCATTGGTGATGCAGACAGGTGTTCAGAGCCAGGAGCCAATATTTTTAATTAACCAGACACGTCATCAGATCAGATCCCTCCAAGAGCTGAAAGAAAGCTCATATGTTCCCCTAGTCGGTTAATGGTGTTAAACCAACTCATGAACACTCTGCATGAGTAGGAGCATCTCCTGTTTCATGTTGGTGTTCATGTCAACATGCAACAGTGAACACAACAGCTGTGTGTAGCTTAGAAGGGCATGCCAGTGTTTTTGATCTGTCATGTGTCCTCCACCCAGATCTGGTCCACACCCACATGTCTACTCATTTGTCTTGAAAACTGGATCTGTTGTTTATTACACTCTGTTGCCATGAACTGACCAGAGGTAATCGCTGTGTTGTGTTGTGACACACGCTTGGTGGTGGGTGTGCATTGTCATCAGCAGATGGTCCATATGAAGAAGGCCCTTGTGTATGTCTGTGAAATGTGTTCAACTGTATTCAACATCATCCATGTGTTTGATCACTGACATCACTTCTAGTCAAAAATTTGCTAACAGCCAAACATCAAGCAAGTGCAACAGCCGTAGACATAGCAGCAGTAATATTACTCACTGACTATTACTAATTACTTAAGCTTTCGCCAAACACTAAAAGTCAGTCCCAGATTTACTCTTGTCCAGCAGCTTCTTGCTCGATCACTCTTTCTCTTTCTCTTTTCAGTTTCCTCCATCAATCCTTCTTTGACATAAAGGCTGCCGAGCACTTTACACAGCCTGCTTGTCCAGCTCCTGTTCTGGCACAACACTGACTCTGCTCATCGACAGCATGCCACAGCTATGAAAACCTCCTGTTCCTGGTGGTCCAACACACCTGTGGTAAAACACGGGTACTCCCCCAGTGCACTGAATCTACATTACATTACAGTACTGTGGACTGAAAAAGTAGTTCATTGAATTGCTTTTCATATTTAAAATAACATTCCATATTATTGCAGCTAGATCTAATGTTCATACAAAAATATGGATTATTGCAGCCCATTAACTAAATGTTGAAATTTCCCTCTCCCTCTCCAATAATGCCTTTTCTCCTCAAAACACACACACACACACACACACACACACACACACACACACACACACACACACACACACACACACACACACGTCTCTTCACCTCATTCATGTATATCTCAAATCTTGTGTGATTAGCTCATTATTTGCTCTGTCACCATGAGCACACTGTAGCCTTCCAGTGAGCGTTGTCTCCTGTTATCTTCCAGGCTGATACGCCTGCTAATAAGCTTGTTGTGGCACTTCCTCTCTGCTTTTATGGCCTTTATCTCTCCTCAAACACTTCCAGGTTTCTCACTCTTCTTCCACTGGGTAATTTATTAAAGCTCTGGGATGTCATTTTGTCTGCTTCACAAGTTACATTTTGTTCAAGGCATAGCGTTTTTTTGTTAATTATGAAAGTAACTCAAAAAAGTGTATTTGGGAAAAGTTTTTAAAAGCCAACATTTACATTTCAACTGGAAATGCTAATGGCAAATAATTTTCAACTTGTAAAAATAGATGGGACCATTTTTTATCACAGCACATGGAGCTGAGGTAGCAGAACATTCCAGAACCGGTATCTAAGTCATTCAGGGGATAATCAAACCGGACTCAGCATCAGACAGAACCACTGTGCAGCACACACACATCTTAGCCACGTCCTGTCAAAGCTTGTTCTAAAAACTGGACATATCAGAAATTCAACCTCTTGAAAACTGAAATGCTCTGGACAGAAACATTTATACCAAATTATATATTTAGGTATCCATGTTTCATCATTTGAAATTTTTGAAACTTTTATATCTAAATTCCACACCTTCAGATAAAAATAAAAAACTCAATAAATTGTTAGTTAGTCTTTCCATTGTTCCAACAATGACCAACTCTGGTCTGGTCAATCTAAATCCTCAGTTCATCAAGTTAGATGTGAAAATATTCTGATAAAAACATTGTTTTTCTTATGTCTGGTGACTTTGAGGAGAGTGTATATAACAGTTTCAGTTCCCTGTTTGCCAGCAAAGTACAGCAATGAAAATATTCTAAATATAATGTAAACTTTTTTTTTTAGATGACTAAAATGCTTTTGCTGTTGCCTCCAGTTTGCAACAGTATATCGTTGCATCTTATACATTCATACCTACTTTTACACAGACATATTTTCATACATACTTTAATACATGCATAGCTTTATATATTATTTCATACACATACTTTTATACACATATTTTCATAAATACATTCAGGAACAAATACTATTATAAATACTTTTATACAGACATTGAAACATATTTTGATGGACATACTTAATACGTACTTTTATATATTTACACTTACTGCACACATACTCTTATATAGACTTTTTTTTCACACATACTGTATTTTTACACAAACATACTTCATACATATTTTCATACACATTCATACGTTAATAAAGATATACTTTTATACATACTTTCATACATTCTTACTTGTATACACTTATATACAGACATATACACACATACAGGTTTTAGTAGATTTTGGACTTTTTGCACAAATATTTTGATACATACTTTTAAACATACATGCTTTCATTAACACATACTTTATGCATATATTTTGATACATACTTTAATGAAGACATATTTTTATACATACTTTCATGCATTTGTACGTATAGCGTTTAATTTAATACCAACATTCTTTTATATACACACATACAGGTTTAATAGATTTTGTACACAAAAATAATTGACACATTTGTATACACATATTTTCATCTGTACTTTATTGGATGCATACTTTGATACATACTGTTATAAATGCATACTTTGATACATACTTTCTTACACACACTTTTATTAACACATTATTTTATATATATATATATATATGCATACGTTTATGCACACATACCTCTATATATACCTCTATGCTCACATATTTCCATACAGACTTTTAGGATCATGTCATTTTATACAACTATGCAGACATACTTTATTACACACATACTTTATTCTATACAATTTTATACACAATGCTCACCATCACACTCAGCTCTACAGCACTTCCTGTCCTTACTGAATGCCAAGACATTGCTTCTTAAAGCAATTGCAATATAAATAATTTGAGACAACATCCACAGTATTATTTGAGAAAATATTCCTGAAAAACCATTCCACAAAATGAATGCTACTAACATTTTGACTTACCAGTGATTTGGACTTTCTACTTGTAAATCTTCATCTGTTTTTACAGCATGTCCTCCTCTCTCCCTTGAAAATAATCTTGCTGAAATGTTTTTTTTCTAAATGACAACCAGGTCTTGCTCAGTCCAACTGCATTTCATTTCTGAAGCTGTGTCTGTCTGTGTGTTCACCAAGTGCAGGCTGTGATGTAAGGTTCTAACAGGGTTCTAGAACAGTGATGCAACAAAGGTATGGAAGGTTCTACAGAACTCTCTGAGACACACCCACTCTTTGCCGCCTGATACTTCCAGTTCTACCTGCCTTGCTTTTCACACGTGTAATAGCCTTGTAAGACTCCTTGCTGAGTACTTGTATCAGAACTTCCTTCCTCTCACATACTTTCAATATGTGTAGTTGAGCATACTGTAGGATCTGTCTTCTGATTTCTCTATGTTTACCAAGTGCAGCCTGTGATGTAAAGTTCTAACAAGGTTCTTGAACAAATCCATGAAAGGTCCTACAGAACTCTGTGAAACACATACGTTTTGCAAGAGGCTCCTTTCAACCTTGCTTGCCTTGGTTCTCACACAAGTTTAACGGTTGTTGTAGGAGTCCTCGGTGAGTACCAGCTCATCAACCCTTCCTTTCAAGCACTTCCAAAGTGTGTTTATGAGACTCAGTATTGAAGGCCTTTGGAAAGTCAATGAACACCACACTTAGTGCCTTTTTTTCTATTTTGTCATTTATGCACTTGACAAGCATCAGTCAATTGTTCGTTTAGTCATTGTTCATTCATGAATAATGTTATTCAACTTCTCTTGAGGCACTTAGCACAATACAAAATTGTATTAAAAACCTAGAGTCCTATTCAAGAAGACCATTCTAGGGCACTCACCCAGGTCATCTTTGTGATTACTCACAATTATCTAGTATCTGGTGTTATTGAACAACAGGTCACTGTCCACTCCAGGTAGGGATTCCGATTGCCCTAGGTCCTTGAATATGTCATTCTCTTCCCATATGGATTGATAAGCCTGCTTAATCATGATTGGATCCATTTCTCAAGTGGATTTCTCTTTTCCCTCCATATTACCGTCTCACGCCTCTGCTTCCAGACCTCACCCCAAACAGGTCTTTACCACAGGGTTTTAGGAAAAATATCTTTGGATGTCATTCATTCTTGTAGTTGAAACAGGAGACTTCTCTGTGGTTAGTTAGACCTCAGATGGTGACTGAGTTGATTTGTTTTTCCCATCAAGAATCCATCTTGTTGCACTTTCTACATATCTTGTATATTGTCTACACAATTTTAAATTCTTATTTATTTTTATTTATTTTTAGCCAGATCTGTCTTTCCAAACTGTTCTGGCCACTGTCTTCTTCCAGAGCTCCATAGTCAGATCCCAGACATACTATGCTACCAGCTATGCATCTGGGACAGGTACTCAAAAGTACTTTCTAACCTACGCCTACAAACCTAAGTCCTAAGTAATTGTCTGTCAACCTTTCCTTCTTAAGCTTTCTGCATTTCTCTCTGTTTTGCTTTCTGGATAACACTTTTAGGTGTTCTTCATTTTCCCTATAAAACCTGGAGTACCACTCTTCTTCTTATAAATGTTAAGACATGCCACTACGCCACATAGGATTACCCTACAATTGCGTTAGGCCTCCATCCCAGACTCAGGTGCCTGAGCAACAAAAAAGTCACTACAAATGAAGTGCAGCTTCTTTGGCCGTAGCCAAATAAAGTCTGAACACTCAAACCCACTAAAACCGATCACCAATCACGTTTGTGAGGTAATTTCCTTCCTTCAGTCCATGTCCCAACTGTATGCAGCCACTGTTAGACCCAAGGACAGAGGGAGGTCTGTATATGATTCCAATAGTCATATTAACTCTGATTAAATGTCATTTTAACAAAAGGCATTCATAATGTGTTGGTTTAACATTAGGGGAAATTAGATCAGATACCAGATACCAAGCCGACAATGTAATATTTGGATTATGTTGGACTACCAATGCATGTAGTAAAAGACTTGATGATATTCAGATGAATAATATTTAAACCTTCAGTTGGGTCAATAATGTAGAGGCCATTAATATTTCTCACAAAGGTCTGTCTGCATCAAAGAAAGACTCATGATAGCTCCACAAAATGAATTCATTGGACAAACGGTCCAAGGACAGTAGTAATAAAATCAATTAGCCTGAGAGTAAGCAACAGCTGAGCAACTGGAAATACAACAGTACCGTTTTATGATAACCAGATGCAAACAAACAGATACAATTGACAAATATTCCAGTGAGATAAACAGGAAGAGATAGATTTAAAGAAATACACTGTATCAAGCTTTGTCAACATAACATCAGTAGACAACATGCTAGCAAAGCTGACATCCATCATGAGCAGCTCCTCTCACCTCCTGCATCAGACTGTGGAGTCCTTTAACAGCTCCTTCAGAAACTGACTGCTACTCCCACCATGTAAGAAGGAACGCTACTGCGGATCCTCCATTCATGATTTTTTTCTATATAACTCTAACTTGTGAATAATTTATTATCAACCTTGTGTATATGAGTTACTGTGACAAGTGAATTTCCCCGGTGCGGGATCATTAAAGTCTATCTTATCTTATCTTATCTTATCTTATCTTATCTTATACCTAAATGACAGAAAACATTAATTGCCAATGACTTCCAAAACAACTTACAAGACCAGACCATCATAGTCAAGTGGTTAACACTGTGAAAGTCACAATTTGATCAGGTTTAGGGACCAAAAACTACCAGGTTTAGGAATTGTTAACATTTGTATGTAATATAATTTATGTAGGGTAACATACATAACCTTAGGTGATGTCAGTATGTTATTTATGATGTAGATTAGAATAACTTGACTTTGGCCTGTTGACCTGATACATATAGGACAGGAACAGTCTCCAAGGTGAAAATGTGCAGTGGTTTGACCTATCTATCCATCCCAACCTCCTCCATACACAGACTTTTTTTGTACTAACGGCACCTGACTCCTTCTCTGTTCCCCTAATAATTACTACAGTCACAGGAGGGTGCCACCTTGGTTGGCGTTGGTCATAATAAGCATGACTTAAATGGCAAGATTTTGGGGCATATGATGAAAAGATGCTGTTGTGGGTGATACAATTTCTCTCTATATTCTAAAGATGGAACCTTTCTTTAAAAAATGCCTTGGGGGTAAAAAATAAGCAGTTTGTGTTCCACAATATAGCTTATCACAGTGCTGCACATAACATTTTACATACATTTATAGTATATGAGGCCTATAATGGATCTCAGCACTACTAAATCTATCCCTGGTAGTGTTTAAGTGGTTGCCATACACACTGATTATTCTTTCACTGCAAAGGAAAGAGAAAGCAATGACCCTCACACTTCCCAAAGTATGTGCATCTCAAAAGCCATTTCCATCTATTGGATCTACAGCTTTATAGCTTTCCTAACACCTGTAGAGAGCAGTCATGATAAAGCAGGAAGCAGGTTTTCAAGGTAATAAAAATGGACGTGTTTTCTGTGACCTCATTACAGTGTGACACTCAGAGGCCACGTTTTAACAACATGGCTATGGTGTGAGAGTAACGGCTGCACTATACCCACACTGTCACATGCAAACGACACAAAGATCTATGTTACATGCATCACAGATATTGATGTGACAAAATCTTAATTGAGTATGCTAAAACAGTGAGTCCTTTACAGGAAAGACAGGGCATCTTAGCCTCTGTAATTAACTATTATTTACAGGGCACATAATGGGGTGATTTTTTCAGCTTTTTGCTCAGCTTTGGCTGGTAAGTGCAAAACACTTTTACAAACTCTGAAACACTTTTACAAAGACAAAATCCCAACGGAAAGGGAATGTATCAAAAGCCGGATCTGACCCGGAAGTGATTATGTAAGTGTTTTTAAAATACTGTATGGATTGAGTAGTGTTGTGTGGTTTGTATGGAGGTTAATGATGTTTTGCCCGTTTTATGGAAACCATTTGAGCCTGTTACCACGGTTTTGCACTTCGTGTGGACGGTCTCTAGTGTTTTTAAAGGACACGGACCAGACGGAAGGACCAGATCTGCTGCATTATTGCACACAGTATTTTAATAAGGGACACTTGTATAATATAATTGTAGACATGATGTCAAAGTTACGTGGTATAAACATCAGCTTGCAGACTTGGAGAGTTGTACCGGAGAAAGCATTATTCCTCTCCAGATGTCGTAATTAATGCCATCAGGTTGGAACTTTGTGGACCTGGACAACTGTTTGGCTACCGAACAATGTGGCAGGTAAACAAAAGTACAACCTTCGAGTGAGGAGAGAAGATCTGATGAATTTACTCTGGGAGTTTAGCCCTCATGGGTGCGAGAGGAGAGCACGCAGAAGGTTCATGAAGAACCTACCATTGAATGGGACCGAACTATATGTGGCATGCTGATGGCTAAGATAAACTTAAACCATTCGCTCTGGCCCTTTCAGGATGCATAGATGGATTTTCACGTACAGTACTGTGGCTTGAATGTGGACCAACAAATAATAACCCAAAGGTGATCGCTCATAATTTCCTGTCATGTGTACAAAACCTTGGTGTCATCCCCATGAGACTGAGAACTGATTGCGGCACAGAGAACGGCATTATGGCTGACATTCAGTTTACCCTACGTCACCATCACCATGACTACTACTCTGGAGCATCCAGCCACATGTATGGCCCAACCACTAATAACCAGCGCATTGAGTCCTGGTGGTCCATATTTAGAAAGGGAAGGTAAATGGCCTTCGTAAAGTAATTTTATATTCAAATATATGTACACACACACACAGAGACATATCATTATATCATATATCCATTTAGTTATTTGCAGACCTCCGAGATGCAGGATACTTCAATGGGAGTCATGAGCATCAGTGCCTATTGAGATTTTGCTATGGTGTTCAGAAGGATTTGGATGAGTGTGTGAGACTGTGGAACAGTCACAGAATTCACTCTTCCAGAACAGCGTCATGTCCAGGAGGAGTGCCCAATAACTGAACTACTTACCACACAGGTAAAACTTTGATGATAGATTGAAACTTCCTTGTTTCTGTCAGATTTTTAACTTAAATGTAAGTAAATGCTGTTATAGATTTGGCTCCAGAGACTGTGGATTTGAAATTGGACACGCTGAACTGGATGGCTTTCCTGAGGCAAGCCTATCAATAGCTACATGTGGGGACCAAACATGCAGGAGTACTTGGACTTTGCTATGGAGCGCCATCAACTACAGAAGCCAGAAAACTGGGAGTCTGCAACAGGACTGTAAAATTGCTAAAACCTCTGACTGCTCCATCTCAAACATTAGCCCTTGATGTTGAACCTGCTGACTCTTCCATGATCAATGGGATGTTATAGGTTGGTAATAATGTCAGGTAGTGTAATGTTCATCTCCTCCCTGTAATGACAAATAAAGTGACCTAATTAGTGGATTTGCTACTTTTACAAAAAATTATTTAAACACCAGAAATATTGTGCAGAAAAAAAATGAAATTCTGCAGATTATAGCTAAGTTTACATTGGTGTGTGTTGTAATATTGAATTATGAGATCCATGAACCTCCTTTAAAGTGTGTTTCTAGGCAAAGGAAAAAAGTGATCCTGGAATATGCCTTCCCAATTTTCTTTTTATATTCAGCCATTTTGAATGACCTTTCTGTCCCAGGAACATGGACCACCTCCGAGCAGTCAGGATACAAAAGGACGTATGGTCCTTTCATTCTATGTCTTTATTAAATGTTGTCATTTCCTGCACAGCTTGTTTCAGCAGATCACCTGCTACTTCTGGGTAAATAATGGTTGTGTTTTCCCTCTTAAAGGTTTTGAATCCTTTCCGTGTGGCACCATCAATCCTTTGTTTATTTAGTAAAAAACAGAAAGACGTAATTAATCTCACACACACACACACACACACACACACACACACACACACACACATATATATATATATATAGCATTGTAAATTTGTTTGAGCATTTGTAAAAGTGTTTAAATTTTTGTAATTTGGTTTCGTACTTACCAGCCACTGTACTATCCTACACATGAAAAGTAAACACATGAATATAATAAAATTTTTAGACTGCCCAGCCAGGTGCTTGTTTTCCACTGTTGTGTATTGCAAAATTGAAAAAGAAAAATGTTTAATAAAACATTTAACCAAACTTAAAAAAAGAATTTAAATATACAATTCATAGAACATTCAAGATAGTCAAACTTTACCATGGAGTAAATGAAAGTAAAAGTCTTGGCCCTGATGACATTGGAGGCCATATACTTCAACAGTTGTCAGATATATTCTGTATTATTTGCACATGGTCACTACAGCTCCATAGGGTCCTTTGTCTTTGGAAAGATTTCATAATTGTACCTGTGCCAAAAAATACATCTCCTGTCACTTAATGACTACAGGCCTGATGTTTGACTCTCCTATCATGAAATTTTTTCAAGCAGGGGGTTTAATGATCCAACAGCCACTCTTTTAAATACAATTTTGGCGCATGTAGAGGGCAGTATGACTTTTTTTTTTCTTCAGCCTTAATTGTATTCTGCCTCATATTTTAGCAGACAGGTGAGAGAGCATTCACAAAACTGATCCTGGTCTGATTCACTGGCTAATGGACTTCCTCACAGAAAGGTCACAACGTGTGAAGGAGGTTTTATCAGATATTCTTTTATTCTCCACTGGATTACCCCAACGGTGCATCCTCTCACTTTTTTTAGCTATTTGATATACTAATGGTGCCAAAGCCAACATGTGAGATGTTATACTCTTAGGTTCGACAGTGATTCTGTCATTGTGTCTCTTCTCATGACCCTGATCATGACTCTAGTGGCGGAATTGATGTATGGGGTCAAGATGTCTTTCTTGGACATTAATGTGTCCAAAATGAAGAGATGACAATAGATTTTTTGAGACAATCCTATGATCATCTGCCCTGTTGTGACTAATGATCAGGTTGTTGAGTTTGTGCAGCAGTACATTTGTCAGGCCGGAACTCAAAGCAGGACTCAGGTGCAGAGTTTGGCAGAGAGCTGTTTAATTCAGATCACAATATCCTTGACTGAGTGAGGCTATGAAAAAGGTCTAAACTAGAGAAAACAAAAAATCACTCCAAAGGAGGAAAAAACTCTAAACTTCTCTTATTAAAGATTAACAAAATCAAAATCACTCTTAACAAGGAAAAACAAAAGGCTATGAAACAATAACTTAAGGCGCTCAAACGAGGCTGAAAACACGCTAGGCTAAATACAAAGAAACAAAAGGGCTAGACTAGGAAGAACAACAAAAAAAATCACTCTTACGAGGTAGATAACAAAACAACACGAGAGCTATGATACTGAGACTGTGGGCTATGAAAAAGGGCTTTGGTGCACGCTACAGGAGACGAAACACTTCGGCACGAGACAAAGGGAGACGCAGACAATATATACACCAGGTAATGGGGAACAGGTGGAAACAATCAGGGCTGGGAAGACAATCAGACCGGTGACACATGAGGAAGGGCAAGTGACCTGAAACGAGAGGAGAGTTATCTTTCAAAATAAAACAGGAAATGACAAGACAAGACAAAAACCCAGCTTGACCTCACCGCGGTGTGACACATATGTTGAAGCTGACCTCCAGCTTCATATAGATGTTAGATCAGGGCATGTATTTTTAATAAAAGCCTGAAAATGTTTTGCTCCTGTGGCAATGAGTCCTGACATTCCTCGTGAGCTGGTACAGGTGCTCATCCTCAGAAAGAGGAACAGTTTACAGCATATTACCAAAGGCACAACCCTCGATGACCTTTCATAGCTGTGAAAGGTGAGGTCTTTGAAAAAGGCCCAGTCTAGTCTGGCCCAGCTAACTCCTGTGTGGATCAAGTTGCTTACATTGGGCCTCAGATATAATCTGGACCAGGGGTCGGCAACCTATAGTTCGCAAGCCAGATGTGGCTCTTTTGATGACTGCATCCGACTCGCAGACAGGGGAGAAAGTAAGCCGGTACGGTCCGGTGCTGCGTACCACTAAAAAATTCAGTGGAGGTATGCAGTACCAGGAAGATGGGAGAGCAACTGCCTGCTATAAAGCCCTCTTTCAGAACCAGTCATGGCCACACTCTGGGTCAGAAAATAGACCCGCAAGCAATATGCAGTCTTGAAAACTACTTTGTCTGTTTAAAAAATTCATTTTAACTCATTCCTAATAGTTTCTGAACTGTCTGTGCTGTGTTTTTGGCCGTGCTGGACGGAGCCTTGGCAGGGCATCTCCCTCTGTCCTCCTCCCCTCGGAGAGCGCCCGGTGGTTTCCTCTGTGCCCAGCCTCCGACACTTGTACACACGTTTAATGTCTTTACGTTGGTTGCAAAATATTTCAATTAAAATCAGTAGTGGGGAAAGCAATTGTGTTTCATGTTATATTGTTGAATTTTAATGATACAGAACAACTCGGAAAAGAAACTGCTTATGAGCTAACGACTGGAGATTTCACTCAGAAGTCTGTGAGTGCGCATGCACGTCTACATCCGAAATACAGTGGTTGCCATGGGGATGGGTGCATGATCGGGACCATGCAGCACCAGAAGTCGCCTAAATGTTCAGAAATATTTTATTTATAATTGGTTAGCTTCAGTATAACAACATTATTAAAAAAGAATACAATTAGAGACTTATTATACTCTAAAATTGTTGGTCTTACTTAAAAATGCACATTATTTGTAGTGTGTTAAAAAAATATATTATATGGCTCTCACGGAAATACATTTTAAAATATGTGGCTCATGGCTCTCTCAGCCAAAAAAGGTTCCTGACCCCTGATCTGGACT
The DNA here is from genome assembly GCA_004119915.2 of Collichthys lucidus. NCBI lineage: Eukaryota > Metazoa > Chordata > Actinopteri > Sciaenidae > Collichthys > Collichthys lucidus. The sequence continues at coordinate 7,273,522 of CM014095.1, read as the reverse complement.
ATGGACTGGTAGACTTAAAAACCCATTTGTTCCTGTTGTCACTGGCCTTTTAAATAATGTTATCATTGGCTTGTGGCAAAAGACTTCTTTGTAAGATACAGTATATATGTGGTTCCCTGCTCCAAGCTTGTCGGCAGTCAGCTCTCCTCACTTCATATTTATAATGATGGCCAAATGTAAGCAAACACGGCCGCAGTAGATGAACAAGCTTTTCTATGACCCAGTGCCCCTTCCATTTGCACCACTGGCAGGACAAATATAAGATCTGAATCGCTACTCATGAGGCTCTTAGAGTAGCAAAATGACCAGAATATTGTTTATTCCATCCAACACAACACACAGAATGTGAATGTGTTTGTTTTAGTCCTGTGATGGACTGACAGCCTCTTCAAGTTTTCTGGACATAAATCATGAATAGAAATGAGCGAATAGTGAAAATGGACAGATGATGGATTCAGTCTGCTGTTCAAATGCTACCCTACTGCAAACGTTTAAGTTGATTCAATTTATTGCAGTGAAAATGTCTTCATATAGATTTGTCTCTCTCTCTCTCACACACTCCCTTTCCAGTCCTATCTCCTATTTCAATTATCTAACCACATGTTGTACATCTACATGCTGACACATCTATAGCTACAAACTGAGCCGTTACATAAACTCAGGGCTCTGAGTGGATCTTTCTGGAGGATAGAAACATCTTTGCTAAAGAATAGTTGCCCTTAGAGAGACAGATATTTTACAGCAGGGGATGGAGCACTGAGGGACAGCGATGGTAATAAAGATAACGTGAAATAAAGAGAGAGGAAGGGAGTGGGTGAATCCATTAGGATTTTTACTGCCCTCAAACAGATTATATCCTAAGGGCACAGGGGCAGGGAGTGTTTGCCACCAAAGTGCTATTGATCACATCACTGTGTTATCTTCTCCACCTCAGAGTATATAAGTCATGCCTGCCCGCAGGAAGTATTAGAGTGTGTGTTTAGATGTGTGGGTGTTGCGACGGGTATCAGCTACTTGTGTGTGTGTATGTGTGTGTGTGTGTGTGTGTGTGTGTGTGTGTGTGTGTGTGTGTGTGTGTGTGTGTTGAAGCACATATCGACAGAAGCAGCTTGACATGCCAATGACCTGCAGTGTCAAGTTATTGAGCTAGTTCATAATGCAGAGTGATTACGCAGCAATGTTGATTCACTCCAGTAAGTCCAACACTAAGTGTTACCCTGGACACACACACACAACCTTACAAAGGCTCTGAGCTTACTCAAGTCAGACAAACACTGAACCCTGCTGAGAATGAGCATTTCTTTCTACAAGACACAGTGTCAGTGTGTTGATGAACTCTGAGGAGAGGTAAGCAGTGCAGACACCTGCAGCTGGATTACTAATCTATTATCCACCATACTCCATCAAAGAGATCTCTTGGTATTTTTTAAATGTACTATACAGACAGTAAGTATAATGAAGTATAGCACGCAGGTTCATATTAAGTTACAACACTTTACAAGTTATGTTTAGCCTAGTTACAGAACCGTAAGTTACCATTGTTAACTATAAAACTTTTGACAATCACCATCTGTGGAAATAGCTCCTGGACCTCTTAAGACAAATTACACCAAGGTGAGGAGCAGACTATGAATCACATAGACCACACATGAATCATCTAAGAAAGAGCTGTAGCATTCTGGGGGCACTGCTGGAGCATACCTTGGAGGTGAGCCTCTATTGGCCAGGTCTTGATCTACTGGCCTTGGTTGAGCATAGCTGGAAAGAACTGTTTGGTTCCATCAAGCATGGTTCACCACCCACAGGGATGGACATTGGACCTGGGTCGCTGCCAGCCAGGACGCAGGCAAAGACCAGGGTCTCAGGTCTTGCAAACTTGTTCTAGGGAAGTGGAGTGTTACCCCTCTGGAATGAACAAGAGGTAATGTGGGAGGTGTACTAACTAGATATAGTTAGCCTCACTTCTATGCAAGCACTGGGTCTGCAGATGGGGATACTCATGAACTGTTGTTTGTGTCTATGTACTAAAAAACAGAGTATCTGGTCTGCTGGATATACCACCTAGAGACTCTATAGTTCTTTGGGGGGGAATTTAACAGGGAGTATGATGGACCTCTCCAATCTGAACACAAGTGGTGCTTTTTCATTTGGCATCTAATATAATTTGTCTTACTCAAGGCTCACGTCCCGACCAGGCCGTTACGCTCCGCTCATACAAACCGTCTAGTTGTACCCTCGCCTCTCACAAAGCGAGGTCACTCTAAACTCTTCTCTGTAGTTGTCCCCAAATGGTGGAATGACCTACCAACGGCTACAAGAACTGCAACATCCCTTTCTACCTTTAAAAAATGTGTAAAAACATTTCTCTTTCAAGACTGCTTCCCTGCCTAACAAAACTAACAAAACTAACAACTACTCTGTGCCCCCTTACACCTCTTCAGCTTATGTCCTCCTCTGTAAGTCGCTTTGGATAAAAGTGTCTGCTAAATGCAATGTAATGTAATGTAATGCAATATGATCAAGTTCAGTACCAAAACACCTTGGGCCAAAGATCAATGACCAATTTTTTGGTCTTCATATCTGCTGTTGTATGTTTTGAACACTCAGGTGTAGAGAGTTCTAGAGCTGCCATCTGATGGTCACCTGATAGTACGTTGGATTAAGTGGCAGAGTAAACTGCCAGGCATCCTGGTGAAGCCAAACCTGTAGTGAGGGTAAACAGAGATCTAAGCCCTCTGTCCCTCTGAGACACTTAACTCCCACCTCGGGAAGAATTTCTAATGTATCCTCGGCTGTAATCAGATTGGGGCAAGTTCAAAGTCTCAATTGTTCAGACTGTTGGCGGGCCTGAACCCATCAGTGGATTCCAGTAGTGAAAGAGGTTGTTAAGCTGACGGATTAATAAGTCATAGACTACATAAAGTTGATAACTTGTGCTTTGATTCTATTTGTGGATCATTTTAACAGTAAAAATTAAATTGCAGACGGAGCGTACACATTAGTGTTGCCTTCTGTGGTTACCTGTACTCTTTTGGTTTCTGTGTTTATGCTCCCTCCTTCAATTTGCACCTCAGTGTGCAGACACACAAACTAACCAATAGGAGTTGGTAGTGTAACCATAAGAATGCAAACTCTTTCCTGTCTCTCTGCAGTGGGGAGTAAGAATTTTATCTGGGGCATTTAAGTGTTGTGTTCATCAAAGGACATAAAGTACTGTAAATCTTTATCTTTCCATTTTAGCCCACTATCGAGTATTTTCCTTCCCAAAATGAAGCTTTTCCAAAGTGGCCTCTGGAGTGTGTAAATCTTAAAACGCTATCTTGGTGTTTCAGTATACATGGGGTAAACAGAGCTTTACAAAACAATGATGGGAGCCTGCCCAGTGAATGCCGGAGTCTGTATGCCATCCAGCATACACTTTGGTTCCAGCTCGGCGTCCACTGGGCCTGTAAGCATCAGACTAACAATGCGTTCTGCCAGGGTCACTCCTATGGACTAATTGACAGCTGTGTTGAGAGCAAACTGAAACCATGGTAATTACTTATCCTAGGTTTTTGTCGTCCATGTCCAAAACAATCATGGCCTGAGTTCTACTTCTTGCACATTTCTCCAAATACAAGCAAGACAAATTGGGAGTCTTACTCTGAAGAATGTAGTCTGGCACTCCCTAAATGCTGTTGGGCACTCAGGGAACAGATTTGGCAGTAGCCTGGCATAAAAGCAAACTCCACCCAGTCAGAGTAGTAGTCTGCAAAAAGAAGTAAGTAGATGTTGCCAGCTGAACTCCTTGGGAAGAGTTCCATAATGTCTACACCCAGCATTTCCCAAGGGTGACAATAGTCTGCTGAAATTTACCAGGACATCTTTGAACTTGCCAGGTCTGACAGCACTTTACATTTTTTACCTCTAAATTCATTTTGGGGCCAGTATACCAGTGTAGTCTTTCATATGTTTGGTATCTTCCTATGGTTGTCAAGAGATTGAGCAGCTGATGTAAGGAAATGTAGGAAGTAAACTTTATAGATGAATGGCGGGTTCCACTTTACTTCATCCTCATCCTAATCCTACATCCTCGCATCGAAGATGTAAACGTTGACACCTACTTCGGAAGTGGGCCTGTTCACAATTAGCAGGGGCCATGCAGGAGATATTTTGATATTGTCTGTCTGCCTGTGAGCTGAGGTGGACTCAAAATGGAGGAAAAAAGAAAGGAAGACCAAATGAGATGATAGAGTTTCAGGTTCGATCGTTTTCTTTTGTCCCCTTTTATCAGTCTTTGTGCCAAAGACTGCTGTCTCAGCATATTGATTAAACATTGCCTATTGTGCCAGAGAGGCAGAGATGGCCCACACAGCCGTAATATCAACAATCTCTACTGAAAGTCAGAGAGGTGATCGAGAATACTTCCCATGAAGGAATGAGAATGAGTCAGTCCAACCACCTGCTGTATATTGTCCTGTTCTAAATGTGATCTGCATGATGTGTGGACAAAATGGCGTAGAGGACGTTTATGAAGGAAGCTAAGAAGAAAAGGCGAGAGTGAGCGAGCAAGAGGCTGCCGGACAAGAGTAAATGTGGGACTGACTTTTAGTCATTGGGGAGAATCACAGCAGCAAATCTCGTTAATATTTAAGCAGCAAACTAAAAACTGTTATAGTGCTAAAGTTGAAAAGACAGAAGAAACTCTCCAGAGGAAACAGAATTCATCTTTTAGCCTCTGAAATAAATGTTTTTAGATAGCTCTGATGGAGCTCAGGTTTTATCAGGAGGACAGTGCTTTTACTCCAAACTGTATGAACCTGGGGCCTCATGTACAAAGCTTGCGTACGCACAAAAAAGTGGCGTACGTCCTTTTCCACGCTCACGTTCAGATGTATCAAACGTGAAACGATCGTAGAAATGTGCGTGCCGCACGCCAATTTCAAAGCTGGCGTACGCACGTTTCTACAGCTATTGTTCCTTTGGCGACACTTAGAGGTGAAGCTGGGAAACTGTTAATAATGTGAAAACAAGAAGTCATCAGAGTGATGTGCACATCAGAGACACACTTATGAACAATTAACACACCCACATGTTTGCGATTATATAGGTGGTTATAAAAGCATGCGTAATGAGATGAAGAAAATGATATTAACAAAGGCAGCGTTAGCGTTGTTAGAGGACCTTGCAAACGTCAGCGATTTAAGGAACGCGAGGATTTACTTGCAAACCATGATAATTCTCTCATAAGCCGATTTCGGCTACCAAGGCCAGTGTTACTGGAGCTGTGCGCAGAGCTTCGGCCGGCCGGAGAGCCCAACGGGGGCCGGCGAGTAGCTCGGGGTTGTGCTGACTACGCTGGGGTTCCTGGCAACAGGGGCATTCCAGCGGGAGCTGTTTATCTAAGTAGGAAACATTTTTATTCCATCAATGTTCAAATCATATGTGATGCGCAAATGCAGCTAACTAACATCGTGGCAGGATGGCCTGGTTCAACGCACGACTCATTCATTATGACTGACAGCATGGTTGGGAACAGGCTGGAGGCTGGCACGGTGCGCGATGGGTGGCTTCTATTCCTTTAATTGCCCCGTATGTAACGCTGGTTTACATACGGGACAATTAAATGAATAAACTCTTTACTTACCCAGAAGCCGTGCCAGTGTGCCAAAGCATATTTGGGCATGTGTGCATTTAAATATCATGTTTTTGGTTTTCTATATTTTCCGCTTGTGAAATTAGAGCTGCAGAGCTTTCTAACAAGCCCATGATTGTCTCCCTGTGTTCAGTATTCTTGTCAGTAAAAGCGGGCGTAAAATGTCAGCCGCAGCGCCACACCTGTCCACACCTGTGTGTGCGCTGCTCGGATCCCACGGCATTTACAGCCTCACACACACGCTCCCCCTCACGTCTTTTTTTTGGTCATATTTATCCCTGTTGACAGGGAACCAAACAGAATCTCCACTTCATTCACTAGAATCTTTAGCTCAGACTCTGTGAAATTCATTTTCTTTCCTTTGTTCATCGCGTTATTTGATCAGACAAAGAGGAGAATCTCAGGTCCAGGGCCTATTTAAATAGATTTGCATATGTAAATGGGGGCGTGGACAGGGAGGAGTTGCATGTGCGCTCAATTCCACGTTGATTGGGATGTACAAAAGAAACGTGCTTGGATCCGTGCGTACGCACACTTTGATACATCTGAATTTTTTTGTGCGTACGACAGTTTCCGGGTTCTGGCGTACGCCAAGTTTTAGTAGGAAATCCACGCAAGTATTCGTACATGAGGCCCCTGGACTGTGTGTGTGTGTGTGTGTGTGTGTGTGTGTGTGTTGCACAGCTGCACACTGGCAGTAAAGTAATTTTAACAGAACAGGAGCACAGTTTAGACTAATGGTGTGTTAGAGGTTTCACTTAACATGACAAGAAGGAGGAGATCGATAGAAAATAAGAGAGAAAGGAGTACAACTGTGATCCAGCTTTTCATTTGAATTCACTGTATAATCATACGTAAGCCCCACCAGATCGTTCAATTCATCTGTCTGCTACTCCCAGACAAAAAGCAACGTTAAGCACCAGGGGAGTGTTTCGAACACTAAAGCTTTCATTGCCGGGTTTTCAGGCCTGAGATGGGGGTTACCTAGTGGGCAATACTCGTGGTCAGTGCTGTTAAAATGGGCACCTGACTCGGAGTCCAGCAAGTGGACCATGGAATCGGGCTCAGCAACAAAAGCTGAGCTAAACAGCCAACATCAGCTACCATTAGCAGCAGTTGGTCACTTTGGTAGCAAGTAAGCTATTTGTCCATCAGCAAACTCAAAATAGGAAAACCTGGGGTCAGACTCGGCTTACATGGGACTCACACAGGAGGTGGAACGGCAGTGGAACGGCAGCGGAACGGCAGCGGAACAATCGAGCCGCGGTCCCTTGCTTGACGTCAACTCACACCAGCCGCGTGTCAGCCGCGGAACGGCAGCGGAGCGAGCCGGACGTATTCACGCGAGATCACGTGAGAATCCTGGACATAGGCGAGACAAATAAACGATAAAAAGACGATAAAAAGTGTATCAAGAAAACAACAACAACAAACTGCTGACTTTGCTTCTCCGACGTGGAGGAGATTATAAAAAGCATCTGTTGTGTCACAAATGATTGTGTGTTGTTCCACTTCAACAATTAGTCTCTCATCGTCCATGTTGAGACCCTTTGATCGATCTTTGATCACCTGGTGCCACCGGTCATGACGTAACGTTGATGTGAAGTTGTAAAAAGCTACATGAACTGCGTATTGTGTTTTATTTTGAAAGGGGGCGGAAGTTTATTACGTTGATTCTGTGTCAGGTTAATTGTCTGGTGCGCAGTGCTCTATTGAAATTTACGAGGTTTAGCAGTGGCTTAGTTTAGAAATGCTACAGAAAGCTCGTGCCGTGGCACAGTGAGCCGCTTCTGAGCCGCGCCCTGTGTGAGTACTCTCATCAGGGTTCCCACACCTTTTTCATGAACAAATTCTAAGCACTTTTCAAGCACCTTCAAGCACCAGTTTTTTCATTTTTCCAGCACCTTTAAATTGGTAGTCTACTAGTTGTGTTTGCCATGATGGTCATGGGAAGCGCAGTGGTGCCACTGTATGACATAATAATATGGGTCTAATTAGCATTATTTCATATAGTGGTAGATTGACTGTTTTGATTTTTAACTAATTGTGAATTGGCTTGTATTGTCAGCTTGTGAGCGGTGTATTGTGTAACTACCATAGCACAATAACAGTGACCAACAGGTGTCGATAGTAGTCTACTGTTATTTCTCGGCAGAACACCAAGCGAGTATGATAACTGAGTTCTGCATGTAAAGGCATCGGATCAAGCGCGTAGCCGCCTAGGAAACATTTTTATTTTCTCTTGGTTTATTGAGATAGACATCACACAAATTTCAAGCATTTTCAAGCACTTCACAAAAAATTCAAGCATTTTCACAACCTTGAAAACACTGAATTGAAATTCAAGCATTTTCAAGGAATTCAAGCACCCGTGGGAACCCTGTCTCATTGACTGGACTGGCTTCTATTTGCTACGGTGACCGCGGCGGTGCCGTTCCGCTTCTGTTCCGCTTCTGTTCCGCGTCCGGTGTGAGTTGGCCTTTAGACTTTGGCTAAAAACAAGCTATGTTACCATATTGACTAAATTATATATTTATTTAAGTAATTATCGCTTGATTTATTTATTTCAGGATTCATTTATTTAAGGTAGATTAAAATTACACTACTTTCTTTAAACTAATGAATGAACCCACAAATATAACAGGATGATTTGAAAATAGCATACTGTACAAATGTCTGTGCTGCTGCTGTCCATCACTCAAACATAAAACGCGCCTGTACACTGTATTAACGACAATAAAATTACATTCATCTAGGGACAACAGCGAAACCGCAATCCTGTTTGTTGCCAAAAATATGTCACATCGGTGGTAATGGGCTTCATATAGAGTTATGGAGTTAATTGCTATGTGATCACAACTCATGCCAATCTTAAATATTTTTTAACATCTGGAAAACATCCCACAAAATAAACTCTGATTGACAAAAAACTTCCAGTGATTCTGGAGGGCTTGTCTCTTGTCTCATTGTTTACTCTCCATTTCACAGCAAACACTCCTCTCCTCCTTGAAAGTAATCCTTAGTTAATCCCTGACTGTCATTTCCTTCTAAATGAGTCCTGTCCAGTCCAACTGCATTTCACTTCTGAAGCTGTGCGCAGTCTGTGATGTAACGTTCTAACAAGGTTCTAGAATCTTGATGCAACATAGGCATGGAAGGGCCTACAGAATTCTGACAGATTTCTACCAACCAAAACCAAAAGAAACTGTTGACACAGATCAACCAAACTGAAAAGATTACATGAACTCACACTCCAGCCACTTACCCAGACTTACAACAGACAGGTGACAGGTAGATCAGGTAAGTGATATTTTAATAATGAATCCTGTCTGAAAATACTTTACCTGGGACAATCCACTTTGCTCAACATTACTGTTAATGTTCCAGTGCTCATTCATGACCAGACCTGACCTGATCACCAGCGGTGATGAGCATGACCATCGCCGCTTATTGTAAATCTGATTGGTCCTTGACATTTGAATCATAAATGTGTGGAAGGTCTGAAATAATGCAGATATCTGTATATTGAACAAACATTGTTCATTTTAATAACAACTCCCAGCTAAGCAGGCAACATTTGCAAGTTTATTACATCCAGACACAATTTCAGGCTGGACGCAGCAGAGTGGGATCAGCCCTTTAAACATGGAAGACTGTCCGTCTCTTATCATAAAGTTACAACATTATTGAAGTGTTGAGTGAGTTTCCCTATTGGCCGTCGCTCTTTTCAAAATTAATAGACACGGACAGTCTCCATACAGTCCTCAGGGAGACTCTGCTATATAGCTCCTCCAAGCTGAGGAAGAACTGTAATTAATTATAAACTCATATCTATTTACAGACATTCTTTATCGGTGTTACACACTCCCTGTAAAGAAAACAGTGTTTGGAACAATAATAATAATTTTAAAAAATAGAATTTTACATTTTTTTAAATGTTTTTCTATGTCCTGTGTATCTGTTCAACTGGTGATCAGCTGCATACAGTGACATTCAGCATTTCTGAATAAATCTAAAATTATTCAGGTTGGATTATTATCTTTTATCAATTTGCCAAGATACTTGTTTTAATCAGAACGTTGATTGCTTAAATCCTGATAAGCAATTCAAATCACAATATGTATGATGTATTATTGTAGTTTGATAATAAGCTGCATAAGAAATCATTAAGTGTGGATTCATTTTGAATTGAAAAAGTCTGCTCACCCTGTGTTGTCGAGCCAAAATGGCCAAAGTGACGGTGGAGAAATGTTTCAGGCTTCAGTGTCTCAGAATCTCCCTTATAGCGTACATACAGTATGTATATACAGCACTAACATTCTCAGCCGGTGGTGCATTCTCTGTCATTTTAAACTGTGCTGAAAGCTGCAATTTAAAGAATAATGTGATTTTTTTCCATGATCAGATTGGAGAAATGCTTTTTCTCCCTCTCTTTTCTTCTGAAGCTCTAGAACAAATTCTTCTTTTATGGATAGCCTCAAAATGTCAAGAGGCACAGAAGGAGGCCCGGCACACTCCCCTGCTGCTGCTGTAACCCTGCTCAGAGGAAAATCAACTTTACAACTTGTCCGTGACTTTTTAAAGTTCTTTCCCTTCAATTAAAGAATTATACTAAAGTACAATGACATTTTCCTTGATTCATTATCGACACTTACATAAAATAACTCCTTTCAAAGAACTGTATGTAAAACCAGAATCAAAGCTTGTTGGTTGGTTTTAAAATGGAATCGATCCAAAACACAACCCAGTTTTTCCTAGCACCACCCCTGACCCTCACAATGGCAACATCAAGCTATGACTAAAAGCTCTTTTCACAAAGATGATGAAGGTAGATTTCCACATATTGACAGTCCATCCACCCCCACACTGTTGAGAACTATCAACTGGCCAACGACCTCAATCTATTCTACTGTAGGTTTGATAATAAGCCATTCACACCCCTCATCAGCACTGACTCAGACATCAGAATAATAATGACGGACTGTATTTTTATAGTGTTTGGTCATTGATACTCAAATCGCTTCAGAATAAAGAAAAACTCAGCTCAACCACCACCAACCACCTGGGTGATGTGTGGCAGCCATTATGGAAACAAAGCCAATTACACTGAGGGATGATGAGGTGGCCAGAAGGAGACAGTCAGGTTGAATGTATTGCCAGGACATCAGGGACTGCAACGGAATCTTTAATGACCACACTGAGTCAACAGCACGGGTACAACAACCCCAAGGATGTGTGCTTTTCCCCACTTTTTCCTCCTTCTACACCAACAATTCTACTTCAGGAGACACATTTGTCACACTCCTGAAGTTTGCACATGACACAACAGTCAACTGCCTCATCCAAGGCAGTGATGCGTCTGTATACTAATGGGAGGTGGTCCTCCGCAGCCTAAAAATAAAGGTTCCTGTTAGAACCTAAAGTGGTTGTGATGCCATGGGGGAAGCTTTTTTTGGTTCTGCATGAACCCGTTTACCTGTTGGTTCTACAAGGCTCCTGTAGACTCCATAATCAAAAAGAACCAGCAGAGGATGTACTTCAGGAATTCTAACCTGCCTTCTCTACACTGCAATAATCCAGCCAGTTCTCTGTTCATCCATCACTGTCTGGTTTGGATCAGCCACCAAACAGAACAGACTACAACAGACACCCAGGACTGGTGCCCACCTGCCCTCCATTCAGGACCTGTACATGTCCAGAGTCAGGAAACATCACACCCTGGAAACAACCTGTTCCTCTCCCCTCTGGTAGGTGCTACAGAGCAACTGTCTGACAAATCAAGCACATACAGGCCATCATCAGTTTTATATCAATTTAAAAACAGGAACATGTTTATCATCCTCATTCACTCTCTCGCCGTCAACTTGTCCAAAATGCAGCAGCTAGGCTTTTTCTGGTCTGGCTCCATGTTACATAGCAGACATGTTGACACCTTATGAGCCGGCCCGCAGCCTTAGGTCCTCAGGTGGATCTCTTCTGGCTGTTCCAAAGTCAAGGCTCAAAACTAAAGGTGACCGGGTGTTTGCTATCAGGGCCTCTCCACTTTGGAACGCCCTGCCTGAGGACATAAGGCTCACACAATCAGTGAATTCTTTTATAGACTTGCTTTTATGTGACCTCATCTTTTTAACTTTTTAATTTTAATTAATTATTTTATTTTATATATTTTACTGTTGTTTTATGTCATTTATCTTTATGTTTTTTATGCATTAGTTACCTTTTTCTATTTTTTTTAAACAGTTTGAGATTGTCTTTTAAATGTTGTTGGTTCTTCTGCAGTATCTTGTTCATGCTTGTCGGTCAAAGCACTTTGTAAACACTGTTTTTAAACGTGCTATATGAATAAAGTTATTATGATTATTGTTATTATTATTATTATCCTCACTGAGAAATAAGGTCTTGAAGGTTTAATTTTTTTGTGTCACGGGACACCTTTTCTATGATTAACTAAACTGACGACTCCTGTAAAGTGACATATTATATTGACATCATTATTAATATTATTATCACATTCAGTGCAGTAGGAACAGAACAAAGCAAACAATCAACCCAAATAGTGAACAGAGAAACTGCAGGAGGTTTGTGTCAAAAGAGCAATTGGATGATGATGATTGGATGGAGAAACTGTTTATACAATTCTGTTTGCTTGATGTATTTTTTCATTTAAAAAAATAAAGTTCTTCTGCCTAACACTTGGCTGTCATTAAATACAAACCTTTTTGTCTATCCCTGATGTAGTAGAGATGTAAATCCCTGCCACGCTGGGCTGACATGCTGAGTCCAACTGAGTCAAGGCAAGTCAGCACATGCATTGAAAGGATATTTTTTAGATATGGTGAGTTTCTTTTCCAAATTACAAAACAGTTATAGACGGTTTTTAGATTTTATTTAAGTAAATTACACTAACATTTTTTAATGAGAAGACATAAGGGTGCGGAAATGTGCTTTGGTCAATTCCAAGTTTTTAAATGAGAAGACATAAGGGTGCTGAAATGTGGCTTTGGAATCAATTCAACCAGCTTCCTCTGATAGACAGTAAGTGTCTTATTGATTAATTCTACTATAAATTTCAAATCAAACAAACTGCATCACATCTATCACGCTGTGGGCGGGCCACAGTGCCTGCTATACTGGATTTTTAATTAGAGGAAAATATCAACTTCAGTGTAACTAAGAAAACATTACATTATCAAGACCTAAGTGAGTGAGCTGGCTGTCCGGTGAATAAAACAGAGAAAGCCAAAGGGAGATAGAATGGAAGAGGGATGGAGGGAAGAGAGGAAACATTTCCACTGTACTCACCTCAGCGCAGAGTGAGGCGGAGTGTGGTCCGTGCTGTGTTGTGAACAACGTGGGCCAATCGACTGTGACACCTCATTTTTTACTTTGAACGTACTAGAACAGAGTACAGTGACATTGCTGTTGCTCACCCTGCAGTGCAGGCCACCGGTAATCTTTCACCACAACCACATTTATCCAGCTACTACCTGAACGTCACAGCAGAGTGGTTCGATGTTTGTTTTACTGACAAATTTAATGATAAAAACAGACTTGCTAGCTGTTTTTAACTAAACTCATTTATTGTGAACATGTTGATCTACTGGGCCACAGTGCTTGTGTTGTGTCTTCAGTATTTAGAATTGTTTCCCATGGACACGTTATTAGTACATTAGTAACAGTAACATTAGTACTACTTACAAGGAAAACAATCAAGTTACAGTGTGATCAACATGTTAGTGCAGCAATATGTACTACTCACATAAAATCACGCATAGAAGGAGAGGAGGTCCTCTGTGAAGAGTTGGAGGTCTTCAGGAGATTTTTAAAGGTAGAGAGGGACGCCCCTGATCTGTTTGGAACTAGTAGATGGTTCACCAATGGTCAAACAGGAGAGGGCATTCGAGTAGGACTAGGGAGCATTAGCAATTTGATTTATTGAGGACTGCTATAGGTAGCCAATGGAGCTCGATGAGCAGCCGGGTAACGTGTCCTTTTGGGTTGATTGAAAACCAGGCATGTCGCTGTGTTCTGGATTATCTGAGAAGCTTTCACTGTGTAGGATGGAAGGCCCGTCAGATGGGCATTACAGTAATCTAGTCGTGAGATGACCACAGCCTGGATCAGGAGTTGGGTACGTTTTATCTAGGTGCCTGATTTCTCTCACGGTGTGAAGTGCGAAGTGGCACGACCAGGAAACCAAGGCAACATGATCAGAGAAGTTTATAAGAATAATGCATGTTTCATGCAACTTGTTATTTATGGCAATAGTTTGCTTTGGACATATAGTAAGTGTCTAACTTGATGATCCACTAATGTTACTGCATACTGGGATTATAACAGATTTTCTGAGGATACTTTGACTTTACCATGTGAGTGTGTGACCTTTCATCCTCCTCCAGACCACTTCCACAGAGGGAGGGGTGAAAAGAGGGCGTGTTCTCTTTCTCAGAGAGAAGGAGAGAGAGCCAGAAAGAGAGAGCTGCTCTTATTAGCCATGGCAGCCCTGGTGGCCCTTTGTGATAAAGATGGATGGTCCTCCTGTGGCTACCACACATACACACACACACACACACACAGGCATACACACCCAGACTTTTCCACACATCTACTGCTATTACACTGTTTATCAGATACACACACACAAACACACACAGTGTGGTGAGCAAACACTTAGTACTCTGGGAAAAAGTGGAAGCAGGTTGTGTTGATGATGGTGGAAATGTGCATTTTATCACCAAAACAGGTGTAAACAGTGTGACAACAGTATGTATTGTGGTTGTGCATGTAGCCTGTGTGACTGTGGTCAAATCCAGATTGCCAAATTCACAGCAGGGCCATAGAAAATGTGTCTCTGAAATGTTGATGATATGCCAAAAAACTAATTTCAATTCACCTGACAGGGCATTGGAAATAAGCACAGACACTATCCTGTTAAAACACCTATTATACTGGCTTGGACGTCCAACTTGGGGTCGAGAAACACTACTCCTTTTGGACATTTTTTCAATTATGCACCCTGGCTGGATGAACCGCACAGAGAGGCAAATTATCAACCGGCTCACTAGCGAGTGTGTCTGTGAGATTGGCTGCTGCAGGGATTATAGCATGTGACACTGGAAGTGAAAGCGCATTCCTGGTCTTGGCTGAATTTCAGAAAAAATAAATTAAAAGAGGTTAAAAGCCATTTATTTTATTTTGTCTATGTTTGAACTGTGCAAAGGTTGAGACAAACTGCTGGCATGTTCTACCTTGGCATATCCCTGAGCTTCTTAATCAGTCAAAGTTTGGAAAATCTTGGGATGGAGATTTCGGTCAGTTGGTGCCATGTCCCACTATGACATTTAGTACAATCAGTGGGCAAAAGACACACATATACACATCTTTCTTGTCCAGGTGGTAAGTCAAAAAAATAACTATACAAAACTATAATTTAGGCCTTCTCAACAACACATTTGGTATTTACATTTACCATTACTAAAGAGTACTTTTAAAAACTTTGGTGATAATTTTTCTCCTTTGTGCCATCATCCAAATTTTTATCTTTTCTTAATTAAAATTAAGATTCTTAATCTTTATCTATTCTTTATCTTTCCATCTCCAGCTTTTTTCTTGTTCTAATCATGATACATGGCATCAGTGTCATAGGTGCCACTAACCTTTCGAATGGCAACAAAAAAGTATCATCGAGTTGCCGAGTGACTTTGAGTAGCTGATTATTTGACTGTTCAGTTAGAAATGTAACTATAATCTCTGAGGTCTGCAACAATCTGACGTCAGACAGATGTGATGATGTTATTAATGTTGTAGATTTTTAACTGACTGCACATATGTGGTGCACTGAAAGGACAGGTAGGACCACTGAACCATAGCCCTGTACAGTAGGACTATCCATAGACTACATTCAAAATGAAGCAGCAGGGGTCATAATACTGTCACGGTAAAATGTCTAAATCTAAAAAAAAAATCATCAGTCATCATCAATTCATTCAGCCTGGTACTGAATTTAAAGTGTATGTCTGTAATTTTGTAAGAAAGCATTTCAGAGTCTGCTCTATTACCAGATCTACAATAAATATTATACAAATGTAGCAATTGATGGTATGAATTGATTGAAGTAGAAGGGGGGAAAATGAGCTGGTTCAACGGAAGATCTGAGCATGACAAGAAGAGCATTAAAACATACATTCAGTCAAACCTGCTCCATGGACCGGCAGCACCTGGTTGGCCCGTGAATGCAGCTCATCTCTTCATTTGCATTCTGTTCTGGATGTTTACAGCCTGGTTTGTTTGAGCACAGAGACGTCATTCTTAATTCAAGCTTCATACCAGTAGATGTAATCTATGGATACACTTTCCATTCATCATACTGTCATTAATTACAATGTTAGAAACAGCAGTGTGAGTTCCTTCAAAGCCTACAAAACCACATTCAACAGTGAACTTCTGAGCAGCCTTTGACACTTCACACATGTTTGCAGAGGAAAATAGATGACACAATTTCTGACATTTTTACTTCTTTTTAATTATGACGAAACATTTTTGTTTTTTACCTGCTTTTTACAACTCACAGGAAGTGGCTGGTTCTGCTGCCACTAAAATGATAACACAAGAAATAGTAGCATGTGACAGGAACAAAACAGAAAAAAGAAAATAAATAAAAGATTTGACTCAGTACTGATATCATGGTAGTCTTTTGGGGCATGTCTATTGATACAGCCCATACAGCATTTATAGTTCAGTGGTATCACTGAGATATGGCCTCAGAGTTTAAGGTTAAGGTGGATGTGTTGACCTATCAGGTACGACCATTCATTTTCAATGTCATCTATCAGAGCAGTTGTGTGTTTTGTCTTCGAATTGCACACAAACACAAAAAAATGTGTTTAGCCCAGCTTGGCTAGAAACTGGAAGCGGAAGAAAAACGCAACACGATGGTCAACAATCGGCTTCAACATGGAGCTTCTGACAAACCACAATGCCCCTCTCTTCTTTTTGTCTCTTTATTCTGAAATATAATTGTACTTCAATGTGTTTCACACAGAACACCTAATTCAGAAAGAGAACATTGAATAAACAGAAGTGTCCAGGCTAAAAGGGAGTGATGGAGACTCATCTGTCATAACCTGCCCGCTTGGTTAAAACAGACTTTGGTGCTGCATCTGAAATAGCTCCCTGGTTCACTTGATTTCAATGCCCTGCATAATTAACACTTAATAGTTTACTCCATCTCTATAAATCATTTTACACCATCGCAGACAGGGGTGGAGTCACATAACAATAGATTAGGATTGAAGGTGAAGCGATGCATTGTGGGATTGTGTGTGTAAATGCTATAGGCCGCACATGTTCTCTTCCTTTGTGGGGATTTGTAAAGCACTGTACTGTACGGTGCATACACTTTATGGCACAAATGAAATGGCGGGGGGCATCAGGGAGCAAAAAGAGAGAGTGAATTTAGACCCATCAGCACATTCTTTTGACATTACTGCTACAACACTGGTTCCTTCTAGAGGCAGGCGCACGGCATAACTGACTGATGGAATGGACTCGAGGCAGCTTTACACAGAGCAAACAAGAACACACTGTAATGCTGCATGCAGATTAGTCACTTTGCTGTGCTGTATTCATCACGCCGTGATCAACCCTTCAAGTTTTCATGAGCTGCCTACTATGACTGGAAAAAGACTTTTGGCTGTCAACATCCCCACAAGCCTTATGACATAATGAAATGATGCAAACAAACACATTAACATTTAACTGAGAGGATAAACCATGTCCTGAGGTAAGTGGTTGAGGAATGAATCCGTAGTCCATCATCATCATCAAGACAAGAATACAGTCAGGACTCCACTACAGATCATCTCTGCAGTAACTAAAAACGTCCTCTCATATTTCTTTCTATGAGGGCAGCATCTGATCTGGGTTTTGGCAGCATTCATCACCTTTTACGTAGAGAGCTTGAGTCAGTCTGTTTGGTTATGAGATGGAGGTGAAGGTGGGTTTGGCCGACTGCATGTGTTGGGTGCTCGTACCTGCCCCTTTGACTGGATGCCTGTCTTTGTGCGTGAGTTCACCTGTCTGGCTATAAATGTCTGTTTACTATCCGATCTGGTATTCGGTTGTAATTGTATGGTGGCACTGCACAGAGCATTATGTTTA
This sequence comes from Collichthys lucidus, assembly GCA_004119915.2. Lineage (NCBI taxonomy): Eukaryota > Metazoa > Chordata > Actinopteri > Sciaenidae > Collichthys > Collichthys lucidus. Next base: position 7,255,728 of record CM014095.1, on the reverse strand, counting down.
ATGAGGACACATACAGTACCAGTCGAGTGTTTTATTTTTATATTTGTGACTTGCTACATTGTACATAAATACTGAAAATATCAAAACTATGAAGGAACACAAATGGAAATATGTGGTGAAGAAAGCAAATATATGATTTATATTTTTGCTTTCTTCAAAGAATCATCTTGTGCTTTTGATGTCTTCAGTGTTGATCTACAATGCTGAAGCCAACATTGAATGAGAAGGTGTTTTCAAACTTGATTGGTACTGCAGCTGTCAGGTGTTTCAGGTCCATAGGTTCAGGACTACTGATTCCCATGACTTGACAGATGACCAAAGACTGATACTTGCTTATACTTGTTTTTAAAGCCCCAAAGCTCATGTAATAATAATAATAATAATAATAATAATAATAATAATAATAAATAAATAAATAAATGAATAAATAAATAAATGAATGAATTTAAGATGGTTGTATCTCAAACATGTCATATCATTTCATGAGTGGGAGCAGGCTGAAGAGGCATAGTTCAGGATTTGGGGAATTGTGCACATTTTTTCGTGTGTGTGGGATGAGATCAGCTGAGGAAACAGCTAGCCTAGCTCAGTCAGTAAAAAAAAGATCCAACAGTAGGTACTACTGTTATGGTGGGTTAGGTCAATCTCAAGTTTATGAGAACTCATCTGACAAAAACTTTAAACAGTTCATTTCAGCACTGCCGACTTCACAAACAGTAAACGTTGTGATCTTGAGGTAACCAGTCAATAAAATTATCAGCACTCATATCCACTACTGGCGTCCAAAGACATCAGCATCTTGTGTCCTTGTATGTATCTTGTTCATGTGTGTGTGTGAGCACATATGCGAAATGTGTAATTGGTTTATAAATCCTCCGAGGAGCCAACAGTTGCAGCCTGCCGTTCATGTTCCAGTGTGTGATGTCCAGATGTGCCTCAGTGCAGAAATGACAGCAGAGCAGTGAACCAGTGTCCCAACATGCAGCCCTTCGCCCACAGGAGCAGCTCGTACATTGAGAGTCTCCACAGGCTGAGAGACTCTGCCAGTGTGATCTGCAGACGCCTCCTTCTGGACTGAGCCTTACTCCTCTTGTGCCTGAAGCAGCAGAAGAAGAAATGAATCAGTATCAGGTACAGAGTGAAGGCATTGAGTTCAACCATCAAGATTTCTACAAATGTTCTTCAGCTACAGTACAACATTGATGCATGGTCAGCCAAGAGTTTGAACAAATGACATTTTCATCATTCCAGAAAAGCTGAAAAAACTTTTGTAGTGTCGCGATTAAAAAAAAAACTATAAAGCTCCATTAACAGGCCTGCCAGATGATTTTGATAGAGCCTGGTGAAATACAAAGAAAATAAAAATAAAGCATGAGAAGTTCATTGATTCCAGGAAGGCTTTATTTCAAGCTGAACTCAGAGGACTGGCTTCTCCTCCAGCGCTACCAGAAACACTGCTTTGTCATGAAATTTGGTTCAGACATTGATGTTGCCCTCAGGATGAATTGTAAAAACTTTGGTGGTCCTCTAACTTTGCTCTGATTGTTCCACACGTTTCTTCAACAGATTTCACATTTGGGTTCTCACAGAAGCGGTCATAGTTGGAGGTGGGAATTTCCCAGTTGAAATTTCAAACTTCTTACCTCTAAGCGACCAAACATAAGCAAAAAACATGGCTGACTGAGGCAAAGTGATATTTCCTTTGCAACTGCACACACAGCATTGCATATACAAACAAAACAGAGGAAGAAAAAATTAAGCATGAGGTACTTTTTGTTTTACGGCACTTTAAATGTTTCTGACTTTTCCATTTACTAGACTAAAACAAATTCTATAGTCTACACCAAGAGTTAGTCCCCGTGGTTGGGAATTCCAAGCCAATGCGGAATCTGCCAAAAATTCAGTTCCTTTAAGATAAGCGGCCATTTGAGGCTGGCTGCAGAACATTACAACCCACATAAGTCCCCATGTTAAAATGTCCAGCTTCATAACAGAAATAAACATGTTTATAGCCTGGTACAAAAAAAGAGTTTTGGACAGGGCAACATCTACACTCTATAGAGGAGGAGGTTAGATTTACAAGAGAAGTGTGTGATTGCCCTGAGTTTACAAGAACTTTGACTGAGTTGTCTCTTTTGATGGATCGATATGCTGATCAAGGTTGACCTTCATCATCTAGTATGAATATGCACAAAAAATCCATGACAAAGTATTAAAATAATAGAAAACAGCAGAGATAATGAAATAATGTCATGGACTGATGTGTCATGGGATTATTTATGTGCAGTAGAGGTACACTATAACTAATACCAGGAACTGAAGGCTGCAATGCATTTAGGTATTTCAGTTGAAGAGGTCTGCCACTGTACGCCTAAATGGACAAAGTCATTGGTTACACCTGCACTTTCCCTGCTCTGACAAGTTAAAGCTTGAAGAAAAACCGCTGATTAGTTCCTCTTCAGTGGCTGCAGGATTTCCAATCAGTGAACAGGCTGCTGGAGTGTACACACATGGAGAAGCACCGCACAAACCATGATGATACCCGTCTGATTGTTACACATGTGCCAAATATACACCTCCAGCCAAACTCATCTACAAGATAGCAGTATTCTATATTCAAGTTATTTATTTCCTCGGCTCTATTTCATTAAAGGGTTGATTCATCCAAATCCACCAAAATCTTATTTTTAAATCAAAGACTGTAGCGATTTCCTTTCTAGAGAGTTGATAATCATTGAATTGAATGATTCCCCAGAAATGTTGGCATCAGTGTTTTGGGAAAGAAAGGGCAACTTATATTTCATACACGAGAAAGAAAAAGGTAGAAGACATACAACGAGAACTTGAACATTAACTTTTCAGCTACAAACATACCCATTCCCCATAATGAGCAAACCGGAAAATGGTGCAAATAATGGGATGAAATTATTAGAAACACAAAGAAAAACAAACAAACAAAAAAGTCAAAGAATTATGAGAGCCACACACACTGTTTGATTTCCCCATTGATTCAGTATCAAACCACACATTAGAGCACATAAACAGAAATGTCTAAATAGAAAGACTAAACATAAAATTGAGTCTATATATATGCACATGGCGGTATCAAAGTCTGACTCCAGAGAGGTAGCCACGTTTGCACCCATGCTACGAGTACATGGGGAGCTGTTGAGAAGCTCATCAAAATTGATGGTGCTCGTTATAATCTTCATTACAGCAGCTCATTTTCTGCTATACATTTAAACGTACACTAGTTCTGCTCAAGCACTCATAAGCTCTCTTCTTGTTTAGGGGCTTTCTTTCTCCCACAGTTTACACCCTATTCATCTCAGCAAGGCGATGAGGCACAAAACACACCATTAACCCCACCGCAGATTCTGCATTCTCCATGAGCATGTGCACACCAGCCATTCACACAGATAACTACCTTCATCTATTTATTTTGTATTCAGAAATATGAAGGCATGCCTTCATATTTCTGAATGTGGGCTACATGCCTGAGAGGGGCTGGTTTTGGCTGCTGACAGCACATGAACACAGTGTAACAGAGCTGCTGTGAGCACAGAATGCTGGAGTCGAGGTGTGGGAATGAGGTGGCACCGCAGGATCCCCCTGGTACCTGTATTACATTACTACAGCTGGTTAATATTTTATAAGGTGTGCTTATTCAGACAAGCTCTACCACTGTCCGCAGTACATCGCCAGGCAAGGCAAGAAACCCAGTGTGTCCAGACTCCTGTCCTTCAGCCATCAGCTGAGAGCTGAAGTGACAGCCCACATCTCTCCTCTCCCAGACTATAGTGGTAAAATTCAATTTCTCTTCCAAAGCCACTTACCTGTCAGCTTAGTTTGTCTTTAGTCCTGACACGTTTCCTGTCTCACCATTCCACTTGTATACACCTCAGAAAGTGAAGGATATTATTCACGGATACTCGAGGAGTCGCATGTACTGTTTTCATCTTTTACTGATAGTAATTCTTTATTTTATTTACTGGGGCATAATGGAATGTCTCTGCCTGTAGGAGAATAATCACCTGACAATGGTCCAAAGAGAATGTTGAGACAAAACTACTGTCTTTATTCCTGTCTGTGCCTGTGGTATTTGCATATCAGAGACATTTTAAAATTCTAAACATGGAATGAAGAGTAAGGTGTCTTAAATGCTGTGACCCAATTTGCGTACTTCCATACTTACACTATATATTTTGAGTCCATAAGTGCATACACACTGTCAATTATGTCAAAATAAAGCGTCGGCCGCCGTGGCTGGGAAATAAAGCCAATGAGGACGTGCTAAAAACTGCATGTGGGTGCTGTTACCCATGTGATATGTTTGAGCACCCAGGCATCATTTGGCCTGCCTCAAAGGTTCACCGATGATCCACGTCTTTTCTGATTCTTCGATTAGCCAGGAGGCGGAAGAGGCAGTACGGCCAACATGGCAGCGCATATTTTCAGCTCTGAAAACCTGTGGGTGACGTCACTCGTGCTCTGTCGATTACTGTTACGATTACTGTTACTGTCACTGGTCAAACTGTGTACAGTGATGAGTTCACGGATGGTGCACACATAATGGTCAAAAGTTGAGTGTGGAACACTGGACACCTCTCGCCCTCAATCGCCTAGCTTTAGCTTTGCAGTGGAAGTAGAGGGACCAACAGCATTGTGGAAATGGTGGCAGAGGAAAAAACTGATTATACTGTAGTTTTTCCTCACACTGCCTTTTTTACTGTGAACTAAAAAATTTGTCTTATGAAGTTAGACCTAAAAGACACTGTGACAGGAAGTGTACAATCTTTCTGACCTGGCCATGGCGCGTATGCAGCAGCGAGACATGTTGATGAAGGATGAGGAGGAGGCTCTGGTCTGTAAGGTGGTTTCAATGCCCCTCAGCAAGTCATTGGTCTTCAGGAGCAGCAGCATCTGCCGGGGCACTCGGTTCAACAGCTCGCTGATCTGGGGCAGATAGAGAGCTGCATTGGTCCGTATCTCAACATCCTGCCAAGAGAGACAGACAGAAAAAAAAAGAAAAAAGTCTTTACTGGTCAATTTATGTACAAGTCAAATGGCCTGTGCAAGCAATAGTGATATTTTCACTAGTTTTCATTCACTAAGTCTATGATCTTTATTAGTATATAAGGAGTTTACTCAACTAGCAAATTATATGCCCACATTTTGACCTGAAAAGAGGTCATATGGAAATGGATTTTAGTTTAGCTGGGAGGTGGTAGAGGCAGCAACCAGCACCACATACTTTGAGCTTCCAGAAACATCTGAGAAATAACAGTTTCTCTGCAAAGTCTTGACTGAAAATTTCAGTAAAATTATAGTTTTTGACATTCTTTTATTTTTTTCCCAGCAGAACTGAAAAAGGTTGCATGACCGTGAAGAACCAGGTGTACACACAGACAGTCGCACGCATGAGCCAGAAATTCTAGAGACTCAGAACATTTTGGTAGTATACCAGTTGCATCTGCGGCAGCATGCTAGTCGGCTAAACTGATAGCTTGCCGTTTCACTGTATGAGAAAATGGATCATAATTAGTGTCAAACTGTGTGCCGACATTGTTTAGCTTAGGTTTGGTTTGTCACCAGAATGTGCCAAGTGGTGAGTGTGCTGAGGGTGAGTTTTCCTCTCCAGCCTCCCACCACAGTTTTGGACCAGAGAGATAACTAATGATATCGGAGTGTTTATCTCTGTGAATGTGTGGCTACGGTCAGTCCGGAGAATAACGCCACAGGATTTGAGCACTTGTGCATGTTAGTCAGTCTCTAAATAAGCACAGGTGGAGGAATAATCAACAGGTCAGAGTTGATGGAGCATTACTGACAGTTCAGTCTTCAGACAGTGTAAGATTTAGGCTGATTTATTGGCAGACAGAAATGGAATACTCTGTTTTAATTAGTGCATAATCACCTGAAAATAAGAATGACGTTAGATCGACCCCTTTATGTCTACAGAGGAACCGGGTCCTCTTCCACAAAGTCCACCATGTTTCTACAGTAGCCCAGAATGGACAAACCAGACACTCTCTCTCACAGTCTCTATATAAGGACTTAATTACGTTTTTCTGGCAACCTAGTTTCTCCTACACATTTGGAAGGGGAGGGTGAGATGAGGACTATTTAGTTGGGCACAATTTTAAAGATCCTGGAGCTTTAAAAGTTGTTTTGGACAAATACTTTCTGAAGAATATTTTTGTTTTTGTGTCTTTTAATTACAGACAATGAGAGAATGTAAAGTATACATAGACAGGCAGAAGAGAGGACGGCAGGAAGAAGAAAGAATGAATGATAACGTTGAGCGCAAACAGGATGGAAAGGAGAGGTGGAGGGAGGGAGTGGGGAGAGAAGAAGAACTTAAATAAAGACATAGAAGGGAAGGATGAGGGGACGAAAGAGATTCTCCTCAGCACAACTGACAACATACAGTAAATGACAGAGCACAGAAGAAGGAGAGAGACATTTGCTCTCTTTGATAGTGAAGACGACTGTTTGAGCGTCAGTGTCCTGCTCTTCTCCACTTCAAAGGCGCCTCTCTGCTGCACATCATCGGGCCTAAATTACACTATTAGTCATGGAACAAAGTGGACTGCAAGCGTACAAACACTTGTTTAGCATTCTTTAGACCCAAAGAAAAATCAGGAGCTGCACAGTGTCTACAGGATGTTACAGCAGTGGACCGGATAATCGTGACTCACAAGCTGATCAGAAACACAAGTGAATGTAAACACAGTGTGCTAGTTTCCAGCTCGCATTAATATTACATTTAAATTGACATAGATCAGCTAATAGCATTAAGAGCACCTGTCTAATTTTGTTTAGGTCCCCCTTTTTTGCCTCCAAAACAGCCCTGACCCATCAAGGTACGGACTCCTCTACACCTCTGAAGGAGTGCTGTCGTATCTGGTACTAAGACGTTAGCGTCAGATCCCTTAAGTTCTGTAAGCTGCGAGGTGGGACCTCTATGGATCGGACTTGTTTGCCCAACACATTCTGCTTGACTGGACTGAGATCTGGGGAATTTAGAGGCCAGGTCAACGTTGAACTCATTCCTGAACCATATTTAATGCAATAGACAGAGTGCATTATCCAGGTGTACCTGGTCTGCAACAATGCTTAGGTAGATGTTGCGTGTCAAATTAGTATTCACGTGAATGGCAGCCTAACAGAACTTTGCTCTTTTCTGTCAGAACCAGCATTAACTATTTCAGCAATATGAGCTACAGCAGTTGTTGTCTTCTGTCAGATCGGACCACACAGGCCAGCCTTTTTCCCCCACATCATCAATGAGCTTTGGCCGCCCATGAGCCCATCACTGGTACACCTTTCCTTCCTTGGACCACTTTTAATAGGTGCTAATCACTGCAGACTGGAACAGCCCAGAACTGGAGTTTTGGAGATGCTCTGACTCAGCTGTCTAGCCATCACTTTGGTCCATGTTAAAGTGTCTCAGGTCGTTTTTCCTGCTTCAAACATCAACTTTGAGAACAAAATGTTGACTTCCTGCCTTATATATCCCACCACTGACAGGTGCCATGACAACAAGTTAATCAATGTTATTCACTTCACCTGTCAGTGGTCAGTCATGACGTTATGACTTTCAATCATTTCATTGAGCATGATAGAGTCAGCTGGGTGTATGGGTGTGACCTGTGTACAGCGACTTCTCTGATCACCACTGCACATACATTTGCCCCTAAAGACGTCATTTTATTTAGAAAATCCAATGATTTTATTTTGCGATGCAGCAAACTGTGTGGAAACAGGAGGTGTACAAAGACAGCACTGTATATGAATTATGAATCCTGTGTGTGTGTTTGTGTGTGTGTGGATGTGTGTGTGTGTTTAGGACAGTGTCTGTTGTCAGAGCTGTCAGTGCAGATAAACAGGCAGCTGACAGGCACAGAGAGAGACAGACAGTTAGTCAACATTCTGACACAGATAAACTCTGTCTCTGCTCTGTGTCCGTCTGTCTCTGTCTCATGTCCACAGGAAGTGATGTGAACAACAACACTGATGCAGCAAACAAAGAGATTCTCACACACACGCACGCACGCACGCACGCACGCACGCACGCACGCACGCACGCACGCACGCACGCACGCACGCACCACACACACACACACACACACACACACACACAGGGGCTGTGTTGTGGTTTGATTAAAAGGACAAAGGATGTGTTTCTCGTGAAGACATACTGTAAGATACACACTTATAACATCACTTTTTAACATGGAAGTATGAATGAGTCAGCTGATATGGATTCTAGAAGTCAATACCAACTGTTTTTAAGCTTCATTCATCTATTACTCTGTCTCTGAGGCAGCCATAGGTTTCATCTGATTTCATTAATAAATGGTTTCAGATGAATCATATAACAGACATTTGTACCAACATTACTGTTACACAGTTTGTAAGGGTTAGTTTTTTTTCTGAAGTGGAATTAAATAAGGTACTTATTTATAGTAAGCACATTAAACCATAGCAACTAACATTAGTTCTGATATGAACTATCGTGTTAAAAAATAATACAGTCACACAATCTAACAAACAAAACAAAAAGTTCTACCAGGTAACATTCCTGTTTTTGTCAGAGAAGTATGGTTTAAATATCTACACCATATTCAGTCTGCAGTGGAAAATTGGTGTGTATTACTATGTTTCAGTGTCACATGTTTATTGGACAGTATTTGAGGCACAAAAGGTGTGGAAAAGGGGTTTTGGTGGTGTTGATGAGATACAGCAGTGAAAATATTCTAAATATAGCATACACCTAATGTGATAGTGAACTTTTTAGGTGGGCCTTTTTTATGTCGCAAAAATACATGTTGTTGCTGTCCCTGTCCACAGCAGTGCGTTGCTTAGCTTGTCATTAATGCGCCCTAATGCTTTTGGTGTGTGTTTGGCCATTTAAAACAACGGGCATACCTCAAACCACATGCAACACAAGCTTTCAGTGCATTTAGTACATTTGTAGTGTACCAGCAAACTTCGACTGTGTGACGGTGAGCTGACGTACAGTATCATCACTGTTGTGGAATCAGCACTTCACAGACACAGCTGCAGTACAAGTTGAAGAGCACAAATGAAACTTTAGCTACTAGCTAAATGTGAGGAGAATATGGTTTAAGGCCTTCAACCAGATAATGATTAAGACTAGTATGCTGTGTCAGAGTGGGACTTGTTTCGTCTGTGTAAATAATAATCTAAAGAGTACGGCCTAGACCTCCAAGAAAGTGTCCTAAAATAACCTAGTTATAGTTTGAAACTATGTAAATAGCACCTCTCAGAGTCCACTTCATTTTGCTTTCTTTGTAAATGTCCTCTTCTGTGGAACAAACTACCAATCTGGGTTCGGGAGGCAGACACGGTCAACACTTTTAAGAGTAGACTTAAAACTTTCCTTTTTGATAAAGCGTATAGTTAGGGCTGGCTCAGGCCATCCCTTAGTTATGCTGCTATAGTATTAGACTGCCGGGGGACTCCCCAGGGTTATGCCTAGCCAGGCACGGTATTGGTTAAAGATGTAGTCACATCTCTCTTACCGAAAACCCTCCCTCCTACTCTGCCTCTTTCTCTTTCTCTCTGTCTGTCTGTCTGTCTGTCTGTCTGTCTGTCTGTCTGTCTGTCTGTCTGTCTGTCTGTCTGTCTGTCTGTCTGTCTGTCTGTCTGTCTGTCTGTCTCTGGACATGTCTCATTAATGCATGCTACTAACCAAACTTCCCCGGAGTTTCTGTGCTCTGTCGTCCAGCAGGTTTTTCGTGGATCGTGGCTGCTGCTGTGATCCTGAACGACGCCCACTACACATATTACTACTGTCATTAATACTACTATATCTACTACTGTGGTCACTTTATCATTCATTGTCATTCTGTCAGTCATTGCAACTGTACAAAATGTTTATGTTGATTGTCCTGTACACGTGACATCCATTGCACGTCTGTCCGTCCTGGGAGAGGGATCCCTCCTCTGTGGCTCTTCCTGAGGTTTCTTCCACATTTTTTCCCTGTTAAAAGGTTTTTGTGGGCAAGTTTTTCCTCACTGGAACCGAGGGTCTAAGGACAGAGGGAGTCATTCTCTGTACAGATTGTAAAGCCCTTGGAGGCAAATGTACTTTGTGACTTTGGGCTATACAAATAAAATTGAATTGAATTGAATTGAAATTAAAAAAGAATCTGGTTAGAGGTCATTGGCCAATCGAACACATATTTCAGAGAAACAGATTCCTCATGCAGACTTAAGGCAACCACGGTACCAAGTATATATACGTATATAAGATCTTAAAGGCAGAGTCAATGGCACACTAAACTACTCAGTACAGATGTGAACCTGCTTCCTGTAGTGGCAGTGACCACTGAACAAAATACTAATGCAGAACAACAACAAGAGGTTGGGTTGTAGCATAATTTCTTCCAACTTAATTTTTTCCCTGAATCACTACAACCTCTTTCTAGCTTCCCACTTCAGTTACTTTCCACCTCTTCATTTCTTATTTATTTACTGAAAAAATCTAATCCAAGAGTCACCAGAGTAAAGACATAGACCCACAAAATAATACTGCATCACAACCCCCCCCCCAAGAACGTCCCAGTCCAAATAACAGGGGGCTGGGTGTTCTGAAGTGCTCTGCTGAGTCCTGCTTGGGGAATAACAATTAGTAGCAATTATAGGAGGTTGGTTAGCAGGCCTCACAGCTGTCAGCAGGACATAGAGAAGGCGACAGTGCTCTCATTTGCATCTGAAAGCTTCAATAAGGACATATTGTATTGTGAGTGGTGTGATAATAAGCGGTGCAAAAGGCAAAGGGAATGTAGTCGGGGGGAGGTGGAATCTGTGCCGGTGATTTTTCTTTTTTGCCCAGTGTATTTGAGAGTCGGCAGGATGATTTCAGACAGCAGACATTAGAAAATGGCGGGCAGCGACAGAGGGAGAGAGGAAGAATGTCAGAATCTACTGTAAGATCTGCAATTACCAACGCCGTTTTTACTCTGCAGAGTAGGAAAATGCAAATGTACAGTGAATGAATTATACTGAACAAATGAAATTTTTACCACTGAGTAGTCAAGTTCGAGGATTTGCTTCACTCAGAAATGCTGTGAGATGATGTCAGCAAGCGATTTACACAGTGTGGGTGGAGGTGTGACAGTAGGCAGGGTTGAACTCATCACAAACTCATCACAAGATACTTGTGTTACATTTTGTGTGTACATCTGTGTGTGTCAAACCACACACGTTTTTAAAGAGACTTTCTGAAAATGTGCGCCATCCACATTTGCAGAGTTTATTGAATTGAGACTACAAGGACACACAGAAGTCACAGGATGCAGCCATGAGGCTTTTGGGGCAGGAATATGAACGGCCTTCAGGCATGGTCAAACACATTTTGTACGAAATCATTTATCAAAGAGTAGAAACACTCAAGTGTTCCATAAACACCAAAGACTAAAATTCTGACCATTTACCATCCCAGTAGTTGGCAATCTGGATATTTTTTGTCATGACACATGCAATGTCATGATAATTACATATATCACAGTGAAATAAATTACCGGAAATTCAAGAGCTTAAACAACAGGATACCTCCCTGCTCATTGAGCTCCACTGAGAATCCGAAATGAACTAACTACGTAGCACATTTACACTTTTAGAAGCACATAAACCAGGAAAAGTACCAAATTTAATCAAGTCAACAAAGTCTGGTGCTTCTAAATGCTTCTGAAACACTCCTGGTGCATTTTGAAGTTGCATGGAGAATGGACTATGATAGCATCCCGGCGTGATGTGACAGAGACATGCCCAGTGGGGTTTCGGCGTTACTCACTCTATTGAGCTCAACCTGTAGTATAGAAAGACCAGGGCCGCTGACAGGTTTGGCTGGGCCCGGGACAAAAAAAACCCTCCCCGCCTCGACCAGAGGAGGAGGAGGACGGGGAGGAGAGGCTCACTTTTCACCCGTGGGTCAGGAGCCGGGGAGGCCGGCGGCGCGACCCGCCGTCCACCCAAAGAACCCTCTCCTCTCCCCGCCGGGGCCGGCGCACAGCTGGGGCGAGGTCAGCGCGGAGACGCGGGCGTCCACCGGCAGCCGCGCCCGACTTGTGCATGTTTACTAACAGGCTCGCGCACACTGACCACTTATCGAATGCTGTCGTCTTTTTTTCTAGAAAGACCAAACCATTTTGGAATAGGGGTGATAGGGGGTTATTGGTCGTTTTTTCAAGGGCAATGAAGGCAAACATCTATAAGTCATTGTTTGAATGCAATTAAAGCACTTTTCTACCCTAAAAACCAACACATTTTGAAGTGAACGTATCATAATTGAGCCCGACGTCATGGGGGCCCAGTTATGGGCCCCCCTCTATTCCAGAATTCCCAGGGCCCGGGACAAAAAGCCCTTTAGTCCCCCCCTGTCGGCGGGGCTGAGAAAGACAGTAAGACAGCTTGCAGACTGGTATTAGCTGCACTATCACGTCATGACAAGAATATTATTTACACTGAAACTGATCATTACGGTAACTCTGACATGACATGAATGCAGCATTAACTCCAACAGTACTGTACAGTCTACTCATCACTGTGCTACACTGAGTCTGACAGTAATTAATCTCAGTCATTTCGTGTTGATGGCAGTTTAACAGTGACTAGAATTTGTGAATGAGAAAAGTATTTGTTCTGAAAAGAGATCAGCAGAACGCTGATGACACTAAACTGATTAGTGCTGAGGAAATGTACATTTATCAATTCAACAGGTAAACATGGAGGAACTGTTGAGTTTGGATTCACAACAAATGAGCACATCGTGGAAAAAAAAAAAAACATGACAAAATATGCTTGACTTGTTGAACCACCAACTGGTTCTATTTTTAACTATAATTACTTTGTTTTCAATGTTTCCAAGAGAAACATTCATTCAAAAAGATAAATATTCCTGCATGTGAAAGAAAGGCAGCAAAAAGCCACAGCCCCTAAAAGCACTCAACGTTTTCTTCGTGCGTATGATTGCATTAACACTAATGGAATGCATCATCAGTTGTTAAAAGCAGGACTTAAAAAACGATGCATGCATAAGAGAGTGGATGGAGAGGGGAGGAAAGAATAAGGAGACAGAGAACAACACAGGGTAGGAGAGAGGAGACGTCAGCACAGATAACAAAGACAAAGCAAAGCTGATGAGTAACCGTTGCTGCAGAAATGTCTCAAAATGTCTTCCTAACTCCGGAGTGCTACACAATCGACAAGTGTGTTCAAGTAGAGGACACTAGAGTGGAGTCTGGCTACTGTGTGTGTGTGTGTGTGTGTGTGTGTGTGTGTGTGTGTGTGTGTGTGTTAGAAACGGAATAGAAATGGCAAAGACAGATGTCCTACATTGAAGGGAGTGCTTTCATCTCAGCCAAAGTGGAAGAGCACATCTTAGACACACACACACACACACACACACACACACACACACACACACACACACACACACACACACACACACACACACACACACACACACACACACACACACACACACACACACACACACACACACACACACACACACACAAAAATTATGGTCAAAAATGTATAAAAATACACACACACACCCACACAAGTTCAGTCTGCTCCTCTAAATATGTGCAACCTAGCAATCAATGACCAAATGAACACAAACCTAACCTTCAATCTAAATCCTTAAAACAAACACGCTTCTTTACAAAGACATGATCTAACTTCTTTCCACCTGATGCCATCCTCTAAAGCCATTAGTCCACAGACGTACTCAGTGATGTGTTCCACGAAGAAGTCTGTCTCCCTCAATGTGACGTCATGTGGAAAACTTTTGAGTGGTATAGCACAGCTTAAATGGCTGTGGTTGTTCAGCTAATCTCAGAGTTGGATTGGTCTTGAGAGCTTTCTCACGTCCACCGTTTTAAGGTCTCGTCTCAGAATTGACCACAATTTAACGGCCTTGTCTTGGTCTCAGACAAAGACACTTTATTTCAATATATCACTAAACTGGGTGTTGGATTTATTCCTAAACATCATTGCTGTGACATCTCTACACCTGTTCACATGCACTCCAGGAGAGTGAATGCGGAAGACATTAGAAGAAGCTGTTTGTGAGGAGATTTCAGACACACCTGTCATAAAATTTGTCTTCCTAAACCCCAAAGAGTCTATCTGCCAAACGGTGTCCAAAAGAAAAAGATATTTGGCAAATATTAGCTACATATTAGCTACCTAAGAAGGCAATATACTGTCTGCAGTGCTTTAGTCTTTAGTCTTGGTCTTGTCTCGATGGTCACAGTCATGACTTAGTCTCAGTTGGTGGGTATCTTTTAACCTTCTGGCATCTCTAACTTCATAAGTCCTCAATTTATTGGCTTGGTTTAGATTTACAAGTGCCATCCAGTCCATTTATTTGTTGTCTGCAGATCATCTTGGTCCAGGTCTGCGACCGCAGAAAACTAAGTAAGATAGCACAGATGGAGTTCATGGCATTACAAGCCTTGCTCTACTTCAAAAACTCACCAACAAAAATAGAACTTCATGGGGTGTCGATTAGCTTAGTAGTGAGCTTGGTAGAGCATCAGCCCCATATACGAAGGCTCAGCAGAGGCCCAGGTTTCAAATCCAACCTGTGGACCTTTGCTGCATGTCATTCCCCATCTCTCTCCACATTCCTGTCACTCTCCAGCTGTCTCTGTCAAAACAAAGCTTGAAAATGGCCAAGAAATGGTTTGTCCACGAGATTCAGAGCGACACTAAGCTGTTTTTGTTAATCTGGTGTCATCAGCAGGAGGACATCCTTCATAAGAGCCCTCCAAAGCTGTTACAAAACACAATTACTCTGATGAACCTTCATGGTCAGTTGTTTGAAAGGTGCCGTGTGTAGAATCATGCAACTTCTTCATGAAGGAGAAGCTAAGGTGGACATAAAACCCGCAAAAAACACAAAAGGTCCTCTCTGGAGCCAGTGTTTGATTCATCCGCTGATTTGTCTGGACTCCGGGAAAAGGATCCACAAACTTTACAGATATAAATGGCTCATTCTATGCTAATAAAACATGACAATTCTTATTTTCATATAAATCAACATAGTATAATATACTGTAGTTGCTGCAGTGATTAGTCTGGAGACAGGTACTCTTTGATATAATGTAGTGTCTTTATCCTTTGTCCTTTGTCTTGTCTGTGAGCGATCACAAACTTTTCCTGCTGATTTGCAATTTGAAGTCGTAATTTTAGTCGTAACAATTTATCAACAATCAAACAAAACGTGTGAATAATAAGCACGACCAGTCACAACAGTAATCACAGCAAAATTCACTGAGATCATCAATGGACTGACTAGTCGTAAAACCGTCCCTCTGTTTATTGCCAACACCAAAAGAATGTAAAAGGCATTTTGAGAAAAAAAAAAAAACACTTTCATGCTTAATGAGCAGTCCCATTAATCAACTAAGACACACTTTGGGTCCTCATTAATCATTCATCCTCGCTATTGATACCTGGTGGGGTGATGAAGAGTGCTTAGTCCTCACAATACTGCTATGAAAAGTTGCAAATTCAATTTCATGAACATAATGGCAGTGTCATGCTTCAGAGAACACGGATTGTCATCTTGACTTTTCATTTTGGTTTCAAACATGGTCACACAGAACTAACAAATGTCATTGGCAGGTAGTCATAAAATGGTGAGAACATTCCTGCTCCCCAAAAGATGACTCCACGACCTCAGGACAAACTTCACATGTAGTGTATAATAATACTCAAAAATATACCGCACATCAGTGATTGCGGTGAATGAACCACACAACCACAGTGTGTGGTGGTGGAGAGGTTAGGGAGTTTTGTGTATTTGTGCTGAACATAACTGAAACAATCAAAATAACAGGCTTTCTTGATACCATTGCTCCCTCACTCTCATTCACTGTCTGTGAATATCACTCCACCAATGCATTGAACCAATGAAAACTTCTTTGGCTCTTTATTTGTGAGTCAGACACAGACAGAAAAGCTGGCTACATGAAATAAACCAAGCCAGAACACAACAGGTAGAGTTTAGTCTATGAATCCACCTGGACAGCCTCAGCTTCAGTCACATTTCAGGCTGACTGTGGCGGATTTGATAATCTGATCTACAGATTGGACACCACAGCGTGACATCAAGTTGCCTTTTTCCAAAAGTTGAATCTGGCTCAACATCCCCGCCGCACGTCGCTGTTTTTCTTTTTCCCGGCCAACCGCTACAGACAAAACACAGACCCTGACTCAAACGGATGGAAAAAGACTTTTGCTTTCTGGATCAGGCTGAAGAATCTCTACATGATTCTGTTCTTTGTTCTGCAGGGGGACGCTAAACTTGGAAGTCATGTACATGTTTAGAATTTACATCTTAGGTTACAACGTGTGATACTATATGGGTTACTGTTGTGATGTTACTGTTCTGATACTGTTGTGTCTGAGCCAGTTTCAGACACATTCAACAAGAGAATCTCCAAAAATATTTAATTTTCAGAAATACCAAATAAGACACAGGCAGTTATCAGTGTATTGCTCCCTGTTAAACTCTGTCCTGTGTTGCCCGTCATGTGTGAGGGGGTGGCACACTGTAGCAGACTGTTGTGTAGTACTTTTGCCAGCTTCAAAATGTTGCATAAGAGAGGTATAAATAAACTCCCTCGAGCACAGATGGCTTTGTGGAACCCCTGTGGGTGATGGGACACTTACAAACATACATAAACCAGTTTTATGCTGGTGGATTCTAAAAACAATCTTATCTTGAAGAAAAAACCTAATAACCCCAATTACAGTACATTTAATGAGTGTTGGGAATATTTGCTAAAATAACTTAAGCACAAAAAAGTACATGGCCAAAAATATGTGGACGTTCCAAACCCTTACCGCTACATGCTGCTACGACAGCTTCCACTCTCCAGGTTTCAGTCTTTACCCCAGATGTTTAATCACAAAAGCATTAGTGAGGTCCAACACTGATGTTGGGTGATCAGCTCTGTCTCCCAGTCAGTGGACGTCTGTTAAGTTCTTCCACACCAAACTGGGAAAACATTTCTTTACGGACATAGCTGTGTGCACAGGGACACTGTAATGTTCAGTGGGTGCATTTGCCAGCTGATGCTTTCGCTTATTTGGACCACAGAGCATGCTCAGGAGAGTCCTTATCCAGCTGAGCCACGTGAGGGAGTGCATGTTTGAGACTTACACTGGCTGTGTTGGCCAACTTCCTGTTGGCTCCTTGCACACATAAATGGGATAAAAATAATTGAATCATATAGCTTAGCTTAGACCTAGACTTTCCAAATGAGTGGATTATATTTGCATAAGAAAGAGTAATTTTGTGGTCTGTGTGCATCACATGGAAGTTACAGAGTGCAGCCTGTACACCAAAATCACCTACAGTTGTGAAAAAACATAACCAAACCAAAAGGACACGGAGGGGCGTGGACCAAAGTGTGTTTTTAATTGCCTCAACTCACCACACAGTATCTGGAAACCTCATGTGATTTAAGAATTCACCATCCACACCACTATGTGTGTTTAATACAGTATGAGAGAAAAAGAAACAAAGCCAGAACTGTTTCGGTTCTATATTTCCAGGTGTAACTGGATGACAACGCACAAAATTTAGGGAGTTGTATATAAATTCACACTCAGTACAGTTGTCATGAATGGGGAAACCGTTTCTTGTACCAGGCTGTAAACATGTTTATTGTTACTGTGAAGTTTTACATGGGGACTTATGGAGACTGACTCACTTCTGGAGCCAGCCTCAAGTGGACGTTTGAGGAACTGCAGCTTCTGGCACTTTACAGCCACGGGAGGTACTGCTTGGTCTACACCAAATGTGAATGTTGGTAATTTGTCAGCAACAAGTGCCAACCTGCTGATTTTTTTAAACTTACCTGTTTAAATTATATTAAGTTTATATCAAGGTTTAAAGTTATGCAGAATAACAGCGTGGATGCTTTGATTGACAGGTGGGTGTCATTACAGAGGGCTCTTTTGAGCACCCAGGTGTCATTCAGCCCGCCTCAGGTCCGCTGAGGATCTTTATACCAGACATGTCAAACTCAACGCCCTGCTGGTGGTAAATCACACTCCCACTGCTCATACTACAAGTCCCACAATGCACTGCAACAGCCGCCACGCAGGTCAAGATACTGTCATTGGTCAAGTCATCTGTACATTTTTATTAATTATTTTTTAGGTTTATGGAAAAGTAACTTAATATTTGTTGAACTCTGTCTGAAATGTTTAGAGCAATCATAAGAATATACATTTTAGTTCAAATTCTGAAGTTAGAACACATCTATGATCAGAAATGATGATGTCGCTGTCACAAAGTGCCCATTTCCCAGTTTCCCTTGGAGCAAAAGTGTGGAGTTTGACATCATTTTCTAATCTGCCATTACTGAATTAGTGTGAGGGACATCTGATGAATAGAAAAATGTTGGTTTAATTACAAATACATTTTATAATCATATTCAGATACTTACATTAGTGACCATAATGGGACTGGAAATGATTAGTGCCCATACCATAAAATACAGATCTGATGCCTGAGATGGGAATTTATGTTTTTCTGGAAGTTGGTCTAAATCATATCGCTTTTGTGGAATGACCCATGTATGGTTGAATTTCTATGTACTAACGTGTGTAATTTTTGAGTTTTATTTTTGTTGTTTGAAAATATAAAATCAATAAATGTAATAATGAATAAAAGCTAAGTACAGCCACAGCTGCTGATCACATTAAGCTGCCAACATGTTCAAGCACAAATATTTGTTTTTCCCATAGTGCTTTGCTGTGCCATGCAGATTTTAGTTTTCCTCGCAGACGTTGGTCAACCTCCCGCAGACAGCCCGTCCCCTGTGCTTCAGTTGTCATCTCCTGCGTGTCCGATCGAACTGAAGCGCTTCAGTTTGAATCCGTACAGCTGTCACTTTGTTTTGCGAGCGGAACTGCAGTGCAAAGTGTATTTTTACTCTTCAAGTCCGTTTGCATGCAACATGTGCACATACTGTAACTACATTCGCTGTGCTGCTGCTGACGTGCTCCATTATGAGAGTACACCTCGAATACCTCGATCGTTTGTTATTTGATCCATTCAGATATTATTTTATCATTCCAGACTCAACATTTCTGGGCTCTCGACATTTGTCTAATGCTGCATGCTTGACTCCACCCCCACAGATTGTATGTAGCTGCTAGCTGTAGTTACCTTAGCAGGTATCATTTGACTGGAGGAGTTTTATACTGCTTGGTTATATTTAAAAGGTAACTATTAATTAAGTTGATCAGTTTGAATAGTGAACATTTAAATAACGATGCAAATGTGTGTGTGTGTGTGTCAGAGCTTATACCTCAGATTGTGTGACAGGCACAGAACTGATACCGGCGTTGACGGCGGTCCAGGAGCGAGCGGTGAGCACGCAGGCAAACAGCGGGTACAGAGCTCCAGCTCCCAGTCTGCGGCTGTAACGCTCCACCCCGGACATGTCGCCTTTAATAAGAGCCTGCCACAGCCGACAGTAGTCCAGCCTGAAGTCTGGCTGCAGGGTCTAGAGAGGAGAATAGATGGTTAAGTGTCTTTTGAGAGTTATACATATTCATATACCTGCTGTACAAATTAAGAGCAGGCACAAGCATGTTTCCAAAAAGTCTTTTCATGTATTATTTCTTCACCGGGCATGTGTCGACATTTAACAGTGTGCCATTTCTCTTTTGACATTTCAGACTTCAGACACGCTCAGTCCCTCGCTAAGAGCTGCTCTGCATTCCCAGACTAAATGCTCTTAACACACACACACACACACACACACACACACACACACACACACACACACACACACACACACACACACACACACACACACACACACACACACACACACACACACACACACACACACACACACACACACACACACAACCACCTGGTAATGACGGTGAGGTTAATGTGTGTGTATGTGTGTATATGAGGAGTCTGTTAATATTCTACTCCAATATGATTCATTAGGAATAAATTGGTGCCATTATGGTCTGAGGGAAGTTTGTGTGTGTGTGTGTGTGTGTGTGCGTGTGTGTCAAAGATGAAGGAGTTATCACTAAATTTCTTCATAATTACAGGAACAAGCCGTAAACAAAGTCATGTCAGACATGTGGATGTCTGCGTCAGCCTGCCAGTGTTTGTGGGAGTGAGTGTGTTAACAATCAGGCAGTGTGCGTGCGTGTGTGTGTGCGCGCGCGTGTGTGAAAAACATGAAAGTGCACATATGATTTAGGCTGCGATGCATTAATTCAAACCAAGCACACTGCACTCTGCATCAAATGAGTTGTTTATCAAAAAGCTTTTATCCTGCTGTAGCTGTAATAAAAGTGTGTGTCTGCCTGTTAGTGTGTGGCTTCCATGGTTTTTTTCATGTGCATCTTGACTGTGTGTTTGCGGCTCTACCTATTTACTCAAGGCCTCAGCCTCAGCATGAAAAATGGACTGCAATATTAGAACAAATGGTATTTTCTGTGTGCGGGCAGCCTGGAGATGTCCCACCTGATAAAGGCCGTGATCGAGCAGGACAATCTCGGTCTTGTTGCTCTGAGGACACTTTCGGACCAACACGTTGCCCGGGTGCGGGTCGCAGTGAACAAAGCCGTGGATGAAGATCATTTCACTGTACATCTTACCCAGGTTCTCTGAGATCTGTGTAGTGCACAACAGGGTACATGTAAATACAAAAAAGGAACATTTAGAAGGCGCTTACAAATATAAATATCACCACACATTTAGAATGGTTCTTTTAATTGCTTATCTTTAGAAAGGGTGACAATATTGCTTTATTAAGGATGAGTGCTGAATGCACTGAATATGGCCAACACTAACAAAATGTCCTAGTCCAAAGCTAACGTTTACACGTACACTTAAAAACTCTCAAATTTGGGGCTTTTTTTTTTTTAAAGCTTGGTGCAGATCCCTGACCAGTGTGTTGGAGGTGTGCCGAATGTGCTTGTGGTTTGTGGGATGTGGGATGAGAAAGAATAAATAATCCTATATCAGTGGCCACATTAGATTGTAACACTAAATGCTAAGTTCAGCTGGGTAACAATGTACCCGATGTTGCATTTAAATTTAAATACATGAATGAATGAATACAAATTCTTACACATTGCACTTTGAATGAACTCTGGGAGAAACACTATTTACACTGAATTCTAGTAACAGGTTGTCTATATCTGTTTGTACGACGAGGGAAAAGTGTAACCGGAGTCACATTCCTTGTGTGTGTACACACACCTGGAGAATAAAGTGATTCTGGTTATAAATGGTTCTTTGAAGAGCCGGTAGATAAAAGGTTCTTTCGAGAACTGAAAGAGTTTCCCCTATCACTGCATCACTGTGAAGAACCGCTTTAGGTTCAGACTCTATTTTCACTGTTCGACTTTGAGTTCCCTGGTGAATATTTATATCCTTAAGAATGCTTGCTGTTTATGGTTCTTTTTTCATTCAAAACTGACAGTTGCAGCACGTTTTGTTTAATAACCGATGTTCCTTTTACATTGTTCTTTGTTATACTGATTGACTTTAAGTCCGCCTTGCAGCAACTGGATCTTTGAAGAACCAAGAGGTAAATGATTCTTTGCAGAACCAAACACTAACTAACTTCTTCCCTACAGTTTTTCTGCTTTCTCATCTTGCAGATTCTCATGGATCTTGGCTATGCCTAGTTCAGCGATTGGTCTGTTAACTCTGAATGTCGTTGAGCTCAAGGTGAAACAGAACAACGTTGCAACCTTTGCCCCAGTTGAGGAAGGACTGGCAAATATCAGGTATTTCTGAGGCAGCTGTCTGCAGAGAGATGTTTTAATTGATCTACGATCTATGACTGACAGTAAATAGAACCTATAATATTCAAACAGTTCTTTCAGTAGTAAGGAGTAAATTGGTCTTCACAGAGATAACAATACAAACCTTCCACACACACACACACACATCTATTTTGCAAGAAAGCAGATAGCCAACAAATTGTTTCAGAGAGGAATAGGCAGACACTAATTGCCATTAATTAGAGCTCTTCAGATTGTCACTAGAAAGTGTTCACACACACACACACACACACACACACACACACACACACACACACACACACACACACACACACACACACACACACACACACACACACACACACACACACACACACACACACACACACACACACACGGACTGCAAACAAAGGAACGAGTGAGAAGCACTGCCATTAATTTCCCCGTTTATTTGCAGTATCCTGATTTTGTCTGCTTCACAAATGTGTTTTTCCAAACAGAACAGCTTCACAAACACAACATGTGTTGTCTTCTTTCTATCTGGAATGTTGGTTAGCACAGGTTAAACATATATACATACATATCTGTACAGTACATAGGGGAGCAGCTTGCATTAAGAGGCACCTCAATGATTGAGGGCCAAGCGTTTCCTTCAACATTCTCAACCCAGATGACTTTCCAACTCTGCCACCGCTGCCTAAATACAGTAGAGGGTGCAAATGTGCTCACATCCCAAAAACCCACAAAAGCACTCAGGTCAAGATTCTTCAAGGTTCGGTATACTTCAAATGCTTGTGCTTAAGAACTCTAAATCAAGTGAAAGGCCAGGTCAAAAACTTAATCTGCATACTTATCATTTCATACGCATGTGGAGGGAGTGAGCACCTTTTGGTCTTTTCAATGTCCCAGCGGTCTTGCAAGCTTCTGTGAATTATGTACAGAGAGACATCTTGAACTACTTTACTATTGTCTACGATGAAATCCTTATTTTCTCCAGATCTCCTCAGGATAATGTCATCAATGTAGGTGCTTGTCAGATTATTAGAGATTTAGCTGGATGTGTGAAATGCGCAATCCATGTCTCCACACCCTCTTTCTTGATTTTTACCGTGTCGGAAGGATTCTGCCACAGTCGAAGCAGTTTGCGCAAACTGCTCCAACAGTTACTGGGCTTTGCTAACTTTTAGCTGTGTTTTATCCGTGGCTTTAGTTCGGTCGTTGCCTGTACCAGCCAAGTAACCAGGTAAAACCTCCAGACCCAACCTATCAATTCTTCTTGGTCCTGATACCTATATATTCAGGTTTTTCCTAGATGTCCAGTCATTGCTGATCGACCAAAGAATTACGTCACGAGTTGTTCCTAAGAGATCCTGTCACGCAGGTAGATGGTCTTTCACATGTCTGCTGGTACTAAAAACCTATCTTCCAGATCCACCAGAGGCCTCTTCCTGTCACTGTCTCTTTGCAGCAACCTGCAATCAGCTACTCACCCATCCCTGCTCAATCAGCTCATCAGCCAGTGGGAGTTTATCTGACCCTTCTCTCCTTCAGTCTCTGCTTGACTGTAATGACTTTGACACAGAGCGCCTGCTAGAGTTTTTGTCTTGGATTGCCTTTTGCTGTATTTTTTAATTCCTCCTTCCTACTGAGCAAAGTAATACTTTAAAGAGATTCTACCTTGTCTGTTTCTGCACTTGGGTCCCCATTCTATGCCACAAATACACTATCAACCTCTTTACTTGCAAAATAACAGAACTATCTCCTCACAAACCAGTAGAAGCACTGAAATGTGGTTATCACTGAGATCGATCCACAAAAGTTGGTATACAGGCATAACCTCATAACATGTTGATTTTATCTGTAGCTGACTCAAAAACAAAAGGAGTGTGATTTGTTGCATTAACACCACAACAGAAAAATTTCCACCAGCTCAAAGAATGTGTTTAAAACAAAGCATTGGTCCATTCTGGTCACGTCAAAGGGCCGAGCTCAGAGGAAAGTCAATGTAGGCCCTCATCCATCTTGTGATTACACACAGACACCAGAGTCCAGCATGCACTACTGCCACCTAATAATTCTATCCATCCTGGCGTTCTGTGTGCGTGTTTTATTATGTCCTCTATCTATCTAATCAGCTGTCTTATAACACTTATCGTCACTGACTAATGCTCAGGTAGTATGTGTCCATGTGCACATGAAAAGCCCAATACATTATTTATTGTGTTTTAGGGAATTTGTCATCATTTACTCGATCTGTTCTTTATGTGTGTGTGCGTGTGTGCGCGTGTGTGTGTGTATGCATGCAATTGTGTGTGTTCTTAAAGTAAATACCACACCAAAGACGTTGGTGGTGGTGTGTTCCTGGTTCTTTGCGGGTCTTTAAACTGTCTTTGAACAGTCTACTTTAGCAAAACAAGTCATCTTCAGATTCCATGACCACATTTGTCAACAACTATAGTTCATCAGTTCTATGAAGTAAAAATGATGAACCATTAGAGTATTTTAGATCAGTATGCAGTTGACTATCTTTCGTACTATTTTAAGATTTTTTTTAGAACAAACTAATTTATTTACTTAAGTCAATTGTCAACATTTAAAAATGTTTTTTTTGTGCTATCATCGTTTAGCAACTTCAAATCTAGATCCCAAATCCAGCCATGGAATATTTACTTCACCTACATTTTTACATAATGAAACATCACCAGTACAACTTCAGAAATTGTGGTTTACAGATATAAAACACTAAAGTACATTTTCAAGATTTCAAGTGTGTCTTGTTTCCTGTGTGTGTTTATTTCTGCTGTGAAGTTGGACATTTCAACATGGGGACTTATGGAGACTGACTCACTTCTGGAGCCAGACTCAAGTGGACTGAATTGCAGTTTTTACCAATGAACTAACGTTGACTTCAGAAATGCATTTCAGCAGTCTTAGTGTATTGTATACTCAGTGATGTGCCTGAATGCAAATTGTGCAGAGAGAGGACCGAAGCTGCTGCAGTTAACCTGCTGCTTTCACTGCGCGGCCTGTGTAGACAAGCTGTTCATGCATGTGTGATAGCACCTGGATTATCAGTCAGTAAACTATTAGCTTCTGTAACCCACAGCCTGCAGAGCAGCAGGCAGTACCTCGTTGACATTGATGCCGTGTTTCTTCATGTAGTCTCTGTCGTTGACCTGGCCCCCCTCAGCAAACTCCATGGTCAGGATTCTCTTTGTGGACAGGTGCCAGTGGATGATGGGAACCTGCAGAGACACAGGGACAGAGTCAGAATATAGTTGTTCTCTCCTATATGTTTTCTGTTTATTTTTATTGCACTCTCTGCTGACAGTTTGAGAGAGTCCACTGCTTTTCCACAACATTTCAGTCTCTTGATTGACAGGTGGATACAGGTATTGACTCAATAAAATGATAATTATTATATCATGTTATAAATTAGACCCAACCTCATTAGATTGTAAACAGGAGAGTTCTAGAAATACATGCATTTGTATCAATATAGAAAACCTACAGTGGCTCCATGATAACTTATCAGTCACCCCGGCCAGGCAGATGATGTCGCAGTGACTTCTTGTGAGTAAAATGTAAATGTAGTGAAGGTGCTTTGAATCAATATGTCTGCAGCCTGTGGAGAAGCCTGTCAGATAACCTGAGTCCTGGCCTTCAGACAATCCTCCTCTCTCTCTGGGACTCTGATTAGTTTTTATCCACAACTCTTAGATAACTGTGTGTGTGTGTGTGTGTGTGTGTGTGTGTGTGTGTGTGTGTGTGTGTGTGTGTGTGTGTGTGTGTGTGTAGGTGTGTGTGTAGGTGTGTGTGTGTGGCAGCAGCCAGATTATCATGCATTCAAGATTTCCTTTTAGTGTAAAACAAAGCCTTCCACATTCTAATTTTAGCTTTGCATTTGTCTTGTTTTATGGTTTCACTGCTTCTTCTCTGTGTGTACATCAATAGGATGTACAGCCATGATGAGTGTGACATTCAAAATGAAAACTTGTGTTGTGACAAATAAATACATGAACCTCTTGAAGCATGAAAGTTTCACATATGCACTATGTAATTTTTCGGAGGACTTGCAAGTTAACATTCCAGATGAGCTGAGTGTCTGTGGAGTACCGTATATCAACGGTATTCGTCACACAATGAGATTACTGTAGTTCCAGTGGACAGAGATTCCAGGTCTGAAAAGTGAAGCCAGTGCAGAAACCTCTATTTAAATGCCAGCAGGGGCAGCACATTTGGCTGCAAACAGGTCTGATTGTTATGTAAAACAAAAAGACCCTGTTTCTCAGTTGATTTATGACCTCTGTACAGTTTCCTTGTGAGTTTAAGTTCTCAAAGTCTCATTTTAGTTTGATGTTCATCTTGTAAATCATGGTTCCATTTAGAGTAAGAAAGCTGATAAAGCAGAGTATGCATTAGAGCGCAGCTACTTTTGACTGGGTTAGCTTTAGAGGTTTGGGTTCTCTATTACTATATCTCTGCACAATAGTTTTCATGTTCAGGCCACCATTCTTTCTTGCTTGAAAGCTAAGCGCACCCATTGGCTCTGCACTCTTGTCCAAATATGGTCATGTTTGGCTCCAAAAGACCAAGATGGCAACATCCATAATGCCAGTGCTCAATACTTAACTAAAGCCAGTAGTCCAAATTAAATAGGACTAATTTGACTGTAGTATTTTACAGCTTTCCGTCTCTTGTAAGCTACTTTTGACAGTTATCAGGTGGATTCTCCCTCATGCCTAGGGAGTGCAAGTTACAGGATCCTGACTGCAGTTTACCTGAGCAGGTACTTGACTATAGATTTCAAATAAACAATGAATATAGCAACTTTTAGAAAAAAAATAAAGAGAGCTCACTTTAGAGACTGTCCTGTAAATTATTTTCTAATAAATATAGCAACCTCTGATGATACCGTCAATTTCAGGCTTGAATTACCAATGGTTAGTTCCATACGAGCGTGGTTCAAGTTGCCGATTCAGAGTACATGAGCACATACAGTATTTAGATGGTTGGACAGATACAGATAATGGTGCCCTTGCTCATGCCTAAATCTGAGTTTATTAAATCCTAATAGAATATATGGAATATATGGTTTTGTCAGCAGGAGTTATGGCCTGTCAAAACTTTGACAAATTTGACTTTTTAATTATTATGCTCATTTTAGAAACCATTCCAGCCAACTGAAGCTTCACTGGATGTATTGGATGGCGTTTGCACACAATTATCTTTCATTCTGCTAAGTTTTATGTTTCTGTCTGTATCACATGCCAACTTATACAATTAAAAAATTCTGAATGGAGAGAAGCAAATGACACAAAAGAACACAAAACCAAGAGAAGTTTAGGCTCTCTGGGTTTGAGCATCGAACAAAGACAGGCAGCTTGGGAAAAGTAGTTTAATTCACATTCACCAGAGCTAATAAAAGTTCTCAAACAGACGTATTAAGAAAAAGGACACCAGGAAATTAAATGATAATGGACATGAAGTCCAACTCTGTCTAACAAGAAATATGATTTGCAGGGTTCTGCTAACGCTGCTTTGATAGACTTTAGGAAGAGCCATCAGGCAGCACAGAGGAAGCCGTCACACACACAGTGGAAACAGTGACCTCTATTACCAGAGCACAGTTTTAAATGCTCAGATATTCAATTGAAAGAGACCACCTCGGATTTTTACTAGCTGTGCTCACATGAGACCAGAACTGGGTCCAAAAAGAAGTCTGCAGAGCGGGAAGAAAGTCACATTTTACCTTGAGGAAGGGGAAGTGGGACAACATTTTGGCCACCCTCTCTGCGTTGTGTCCCTCATTAAGGAAGTCGAGCTCCAGGGGCATGTTCTTCTTGGCCTCCTCCACCAACCACATGAAGGCAAAGTCCGGGAAAAGCCAATGCACTGCCCTCACCAACACCTTCAAGTGACAAATCACAACTAGCCTAGCTGTCGAGCACAATAAAACAGACATGCACATAGACCTCCTCTTGAAGGCTGACAGTATATATATATATATATATATATAATCTAAGTTCATATAAGTTCGATGTATGTCATTAGTTGTGAAAGAGGCACCTACTGTAGTAGGCACTATCAGTCATGGTTAGTACAGCTCAGTCTGTCAAAGCAAAGGAGGTCTTCAGGTTCATCTTAAACAATGCCTCGGATATTGGATGACGGCAAAGGTTCAGATTTGATTTTGTATCAAACCACAGTGTGGTTAAAAGAGAGGTCAGCAATCTCTGATACTCCTACTGTTGTCTTCGGATTTTGTTTATTTCATGTACCAGCTTCTAAATAGTGATGTGAAATAGTGACACAAAGAAGTTTATTTAATTTGGTTAGTTTCTGATGGTTTAAGAAAGAGGGAGAGAAATCGAGACAGCTTTGGTTGTGCAACACAGACAGTGAATGAGAGTGAGCAAGCGCCAGCCTCAATGAAGCTTGGATTAATCAGAGGAATAAAAAGTTGTTTCCTGATTGTTTCACAGCCGTCACATTTAGCTGCAAAACAACAGTCTCAGAGTTACATCTGATGCCTTTTTTTCATATTTTCTCACCTTTTTAAAACATAATTCTTGTCTTCTCTGTCCAAGTCTGATGTGGTCGGAGGTCCTAATTCATGACTTGGTTTCGCCTAGACTTGATGATGTATCCACAGGGTATTTCAGGCCTGTGTGTGTGTGTGTGTGTAGACTGTGTATATTTTAACAGACAGACTCACCTCCATCACCATTATGTCCTTGGAGCCCTGCCTCTGAACTTTTGGGTGTTGGACTTTGACGGCCACTGTCCTCCCGTCAGGCAGCACCGCCTTGTGGACCTGGGCTAAAGAGGCAGCGCCCTGAGGCTTCTCCTCAAAGGAGACAAATAACTCAGACAGCTGCAGAACAGAGATAGGAAAGGAGAGAGCAAAGGGTAAACAAGGGTAAATGAGGGAGAGAGAATGATAAAGAAGGCGGTAGGGAAAGGGGTGTGGAGTTGGGAGTGGAAGAGAAGTGTAATCATCAATCTGATCAACTCTATTTACAAGCTATTATTAGATACTGTACAAGTGAAGAAGGCCAAAGAAATTACAAACAGAGTGTACATGTGGGTATAAATGTGAATAATTCACTTAGTCTCTGCTTTGACTGAGATTAGATTTGTCATGTCACAATAACACACCAAATCAACTGAAAACTGACTGATTTAGAGAAACATTGTGTCATTTACCTGGCATAAACTAACAGACTTCAAATCAGTTGTAATGAGGTGAATGGTGTCTCTGTCATTCCCACACACTGGGGGAATTTTTAGTGTTTATACAACAAGTAATTCCCACCAAGAAATCTGATTGGTCAACTAGATGTTTAGAATGTGCTCAAATCAGCATGACAACACACCTGACTCATCACTAAAAATATTACTCTGCACATCCTGAAATAACATAACATACATGTTAATAAATACACAAATACAGTCATACTTCTGAATTTAAATTTTCTTTAATGAATATATTATATTTTATGACGGCCTTGTTAATACAGATGTGTAATATTTTTAATCTGAATTAGATAAAAACATGTTGTGGGTTTTGGAAATGATTATTATGATCTTTATCCAATACATTTTGACTTCTGGACTTCACGACGCTGTGGAATTGGAAATGTTCGGATCACATCCAAAGTTCACGGATTTGAAGATAAATCTGTCCATGAAAAAATATATATATATTACAGCAGATAGAAGATTTAATTAACAAAGCAGTTTATTGTTCAGTTTGGGAAACTCCACAAAACTCCTCGCCTATTTCCACCAGCCATGGTTAAGAATGACACTGAAAAGGGTGGGGAAAATGGAACCAGACAAATATGAATTTTAATTGACACCAAGACTCTCAGATTGTAGCCTTTATTTACCTCAACTGCAGAGAAAATAAGGCCTTTATCTGAGACAGGCTTATGTTACAGATAGTATTGTTTCATTTTTTTAGTAAGACCCTGTTGTACTGTGTAAACAGTCATTGACACTATGCTTGGAAACAGACTAGAAGTTGTTGCAATGGAGGGAGACGATTTGGTTTACCTTCAGGGATTGTGTGCAAATCAGAAGCAGCTTGATATTAAAGCTTTAAATCTAATAAAGTGAACCAATTCTTTATTACTCCTGACACATGGTGCCACTCTGTACACTAATAACTGTAGCAATCACAATACTGACAATAGTTCTCTTAATTCAGGAGGAAGAAAGTAATTAGTAATTATAGCACCTTTCCTTTGTGCTATAAAGGCAAAATGAAAATAAGCATAAATATGAAACAAAGAAAATAGTTATTAGGCAGAAACAAACCCAGTACAGATACATAGGAACAGTGGGCGTCCAGGTACACATCATAATGACTGTGCTGTTTTTAATAAAGAGCTTCAACAACATCCATCTAAGTGCTGTGTACAGTCATATTTCTTAGTATCTGGATGTACAGAAGGAAAGGTTGCATTGATGTAGCTAATGGTACACTGTTGCCTTCTGCTCTGCCTTCCCACAAATCTCTTATCACAGCACTAAGCATTTAGCACCCAGTGTGCCCTTTGAGCAGAGGTAGTCCCTCATTAGCTTCCACTCATCTCTGTGGACACACAGAACACACACACACAAATTAGTGTGTGAGTTTGAAGGTTAAATAGGCTTCCCAAGGGACCTGGAGTCATTAGAAGAGACTTATTGTATGCTTTGGAACCTCCAAGCTGCCCCGAGGCTTCCTTGCCTCTCGGATACAAACCTGTCAACTCAAGAAAAGGCAGCGTGCAGAGAAAAGAACACAGCTTGTACATCAGCCCAACCATTGTATCACCTTTATGCACTTCAAGTATTTGATGTTTGATGTTATTCTCAGCACCAGTGGTGCTGTGCTCAGGCTTTCACTGTACAAAACCGTCACAAGAGGATCTGCCTGGCTCAATATTAAAGGACGGATACAATACTGACAGGGTGATTCATTTGATTGTTGTTCTGGACTGTGGAACTCTCTCTTTAAATACTAGTTGCCGTATTTAAAGAGAGAGTCAATGCCCCCACGCCTGAACATATGATACTGTGGGTACCCTGAGGTACACTTTGCTCCACGGTCAAGTTAGCAATCATAAATATTCAACGTCTGGTTCGATTTTCAAACTAAGGTATGCAAGGTTAACCACGTGAAACAATAGCACTTTGGTCAGGTTTACGAAAAGATTTCAAGTTACGTTATGTACCTGACATATCCTAAAGACTTATGGTTTAACAAAGGATGCGAACAGCAACCTCGATTCATCCTCCATATGACTTTTACACTCATTACACCATGTCTCCTGGCCTCAATAGCACATCAAGACTGAAGGGGTACCAACATAGAAAGTCAGAGAAGAAGAAGCTGGAACTGCTGCGATTACCAGCTCTCAGGATCGCACATGATTTCTTTTTGTCCAACAAACATAAAACAGAACTTAGAGGTGGGTCCTCTAAGCATAAAGTCACCATATTCATTTTGGAAGCACTCACAAACTAACAAACTACTTTATCATTGAAGGACTTTTAGTTCCCCTCCACCACCACAAGGGTTTGTCTTTGCTCAGTTTGTGAAAAGCCAAATGTATAAAGTGAGGTCTTT
This sequence comes from Collichthys lucidus, assembly GCA_004119915.2. Taxonomy (NCBI): domain Eukaryota; kingdom Metazoa; phylum Chordata; class Actinopteri; family Sciaenidae; genus Collichthys; species Collichthys lucidus. The sequence continues at coordinate 7,224,272 of CM014095.1, read as the reverse complement.
ACATGTCTTTGGAATTATCAGTTAATAACAGAGGTTCGCTGGTAGGGATGGGAATCGAGAACCAGTTCTTGTTGAGAACCGGTTCCGTGTGTTTCAATTCCTTGGAATCGTTTGGCAGTTTATCTAACGATTCTCTTATCGATTCCAGAAAGCACGAATTAGGTGGCGGAACTTCCGCAAGAAGTTACGCACGCTCGATTCCAGAAAGCATGACAAATTACACCACGTAACTTACACAAGTTTCCCATGTGCAGTGCAATCAGTAGTAAACAATGTCACCCACTCAGTTCAAACGCTTCAAAGTTTGGCTGCATTTTACGAAAACAGATGTCAACAGGGTCGACTTGCAATCATTGCAAAGTGGAGATAACAGTGTCGGGAGGGAACACGACGAACATGCAGAAACATTTCCGCACACAACATGCAATGTTTTTAAATGAATGTCATGCTTACCAGCAGCGGCAGCAGCCAGGCTACCATGTTAGCGCGACGTGCTGCTTTGTAAAACATGCTATAACAGCTAACATTAAAGCAATGCCTTCTGCATTACATTTAGAAGATGACCATGACGAAGAGAAGAGAGTCTGGCTGGCTCAGAGGCTGGCTGCTGTACTAGTACTCGCTCCAGTTCACTACCTCCTCTAGATGATGCTGAACAAACTGTTTGTTCTCCTTTTTTTTTCCCAAATGAGAATCGATAAGAGAATCGATAAAGAATCGAATCGCTAAGCAGAATCGATAATGGAATCGGAATCCTAAAAATCTTATCAATTCCCATCTCTATTTACTGGGAATTTGAAACCAAAAGCAAATGTAATTTCTGTAATATATGAACACCTGCCAGTATTTTTGCATGCAATACTGCAAATGGTCAAACCAGAATATACTTCTTGTTCTCAGTAGTCAGTCTAACTAAAACAACATAGTTCAGATTGTGAAAGTTCAACCAAAGATATGTCATATCACAATATAAGGCCTTGGTCTATACTGGCTCTATTCTTCTTCTACATTTTTTATTTGATTGTCGGTTAATACATTTGTTTTTTGGTCCATAAAATGGTCACATGCTGATCACTATTTCCCAAAGCCTCAAATGTTGTTTTGTCAATGACCCAGAGATAATTCAGTTTACTGTCACAGCTGCCCAAAGAAAGCAGTCACATTTGAGAAACTAATCATTTATCACAATAGCCAACAGTTGTTTAATAATTGACAACTAATCGATTCATCTAAAATTGTTAGCATGCTAGGCTTGTGTGGGTTTGGCTGGGAGAAGAGGACTGGACATCTTCCTTCATATTCATACCTCAAACTGTACCATGGGGGGAAATTCCCCTGCGGTTTGTACCTAGTGAAACATAAAAAGAGGCTAATTTGAACACGATGTTAGCCCATCGGGTAGAGGCTGAACATGAGCCCTGTAGAAGATGCCATCGGATGATAAATTATGCAAGCAGCACAGGATCCTGTGTGGGAACAGCTGAGTTATTCATTATGCAAATATGCTAAATGGAATGAAATTGTCTGCACCAAGTGTCTACCCACTAGAACGAGGAGCATCCAATGGGACCTGACATGCAAAAAGTGCTTCCGTGGGTTAAGGAAACGTGTAATTTCTCTCAGGTGGGTCTGTCAGTTTAAGCAGCAGCAGAAAATCGGCAGAAATTAGATAATTGGATCATGATTTTTAGCTTATAAAAAAAACAAAAAACATTGGCACAAATAGTCCAACACCTTTGTCATGTTTGCAATGTTCTCAGTTTCAGTTGAATCCCCAGCCTCTATGAAAAGCTGGTTCCATCGCGCTCCTACCACCCAGCCACTGCTTATGTTAATCTCAGCTGTGGAGTTAATAAACATGCTAATGTATGCGCGTGGGCCCTGCTCCCAGAGGGCAGACCCGCAGTGACATACGTTCCCTGAAATGAGTTATGGCACAAATAAAATGGCCCCCGAGGCCTCACAGTTGGATGGCAACACATTGCTGTCTGTGTCAGTGTGGCAAGGTGGCCATTTTGGCTGCTGGCGGCCAGCCACAGCCCCAGCTGGATGAAGACGCATAAATCATTACAGCACACAGGAGAAGAAATGAGAGAGATTACATTACGGAGAAGTCTCCACTCGAAGGAAACTCGAACATCCCAACAAACTCATACATGTGTGTGTGTGTGTGTACAAACTGAGTTTCATGACTCCACTGCAGAGGGAACTAGGGCTTCAGTTGCAGAGAAACCTGTACCCATTTCTCCTGCTTTATTTTGTTTTCTGATATTTTCTGATATGTCATACTCTGACAGAAATACTGTTTTCATCTACTAATTATTCCCAGTCCCTTTCATTTTGCCATTTCTCAACACCCCCTGCACAAATGTTTCATAGGGAGAGACGTTCCGCATGCAGAATGCACTATGTGAGCTACACTACAGGTCACTCCATCCCATTATCTCCACCCTAATGAGGGTCTGTTTTTGTCTAGCCTTTATTTGCGAGTGTTTGTTTTTATGTTTAATGTTTTATCGTGTACGATGATCATGATGCCGATTGCTGCTGCGGTCGTCTGGAATTTAAGATTTTATAATTCATGTTGTGCTGTGTCATCGTGCCTTGTCATGAAATAAATTCATGGCATGTTGCCATAGACGTTCATATCGCCAAAGGGAGGCAAACACTAGTATTTGGGAACAACGTGACAGTTATTGGCCAGAGGGTAGACATTATTTCCATTCAGCCCTTGGAGGTGGCATAAATATTAATATTATTTATTCCTTATTGGGGGGCCAGCTGGTTTAAGCTGTTAGTAGACTAAAGAATCTCTGAGTTCTAAATCGACCAAGATGGTGCCTCTGACTCAAGGGATGACACATTTTAAAAATAATAACCAGTATGAACAGGTATTAAAGGTCCATGATTTAGGAGGATATACTGGCAGAAATGGAATATAGAAATATAATAATATAATTATGTTTTTATTAGTGTATAATAACCAGAGAATAAGAACTGTTGTGTTTTTGTGACTTTAGAACGAGCTTGGTAGTTGGTGAGGCGAAGTATATTCAGTCAGCTGCAACTTTCAGCCTCAACACTAGATGTCACTAAATTCTGCACACTAGACACTTAGACGCCAACTTAGCTGTACTGGAACAATACAAATATTGATGAAAACACAGTTTGGGCTGTTATACTGAATATCAGCACAGCTGCGACTGGGCCATAAGTTAATCACAGCCGTGCTAATATTCTGTAACAGCACCCCCTCCCTGAACATCTGCATTCTCTCAAGCTCTAAGAGAGAACAAACAAAACCGGGATGAAACAATAAACTAAAAATAAACTATTACAATAGAATACAACCAGAAATATTAATAAAAGAAACGCTTTAACATTTAACATTGTTTTGATAGGTCATGTGACTTCAACAGTCACCACAAATGGTAATGGTAAGCAAACACAAACAAAAGACACATCTATACATAACGTTACACTAAACACAAAGCCTACATTACTGACAATGAATGCCTCATTATAACCGCCAGGAACAATAAAGAGAGGTGTTTGTTCATCAGTGGCTTTACTCCATTAAACAGGTGATGTCAGTCCACAGTTAAGATACCCGCAGGTGGTCAGAGGTCTTTTATACTCAAAATAGAATTGCTTGCAATTTAATGGAGGGTGTCTGTTAGAACCTAAATAAGGTAACACATTTAATTATGTATGCAATCACATATCCATATCCTATGTGTTAAAGGTTTGGGTTACAGTTTCAATGTGAATGTGAATAAAAAAAGAGTGATCCATTCTGACTCATGTGGTAAGAAAACCTCCAGAACACCATTAGCGGATCGGTTCCAAGCCACGTTTTGTTTTTTGGCTCATTGTGAACAATCCCAGTTTGGTTACGAGAACGTCCTGCCTCTTCCTGAATGTCCACAGATGTCTCTACACTCGTGCCACCCCGCCTTGACAAGACCCCAAGCTACCCACGATGCATTCGTGTTTCCTTTTGTCATGCCTCAGCACCGAGAAAATGTAATATACATCCTGGAAACAGATTCTGTTTGGTAAAACGACATATTGCACAAGCTGTCCTTTCAGCAGTTTTACTGTGGAGGGGGGAGATGACAGCCAGAACTAAAGCGAGGCTCCAAATCTATGCACAGTGGGAATGCATATGTCACCACAAATGGTGCTGAAAACAGCACGGCACCACACACACACATACACACTACTCTCTACTACACTACGTGTATGTAAGAGTATCTAACAGACGTGAGAAAGCGTGCATGTGTTCAAAACAAAACGGAAATGATGCTGAAGCTGCTCCCCTGATTCCAGAACAGCCTGGCACTGCTCATCAGTGTCACTTCTTCTCCTGCCACTCCATAAAGGAAGGAGGGCTGATTCACTCTGCTGCCGCCTTTGTAGGCAGAGGAGCTATATTAACGTCTTTTCAGGGATAATGATGAGCCACACAGACACAGGAAGAAATCAAACTGAATGCACACCTTAATTTAAAAGAAAAAATAACATGAATAAGAATGAAGAGAAAATTGTATAGTAGTGTCTTTGAATTACAGGGGTTTATGAGTTTACTGAGGCTGCAGCTCGTGTTCATCTTATTAGTATGTCACACGGCTGTCTAATTGAGGAAATAATATTTAGCAAGCTCTTCAAATCATGTAGGCTTTCCAGTACTGCCTAAAGTTTTTACTCAAAGAACTGTTACCGTGTTTCACAATTCTGTCCTGTTAATGATGTTATGTTGAAGCCAAGGCTCATCTGGATAACACTGGATAAGTGTACTTAGGTGATAAATCATTTAAACTGCTGCCCTTTCTTTTAAACGGCTGTCAGAAAATCATTATTGGGATTGCTAATAAGAAAAGAGACTAAAAAAATAAATAAACACTGAATTACCCTGACAGGAGTTTATTACTGTATTTATTATTGTACATTATCCTACTCATAACAACAAGAGGTATCTGACCAAGAAATCTGATTGGTCAAACAGACATTTAGGGCTCATATCAGTAAGACAGCACACCTGACATATTGGTAAAAAAAATATATACATATATTACTCCGCCATTTCCATGGTAACATTATTGTGAAAATTATTCATTCATTATTATTAACTACCAGAGCCGGTTGCATGAAAACAGTTGATTACACAAAACTAATGAATCTGTTACTGTTTAAACATGTTTTGTTCTTTATTTCAAAAGGTAAAATTAGGGTGTTATATCTTATTAACCAGCAAATCACCCAACAAATTCTCATGAAAATATAATATACATTTTTATAGAGACTGTAAAATCAGACTGGGTGTTTTTGAAATATTTTTATTCATGAAAATGAATCATGAACCACACTGGGCTTATAGAGACTATGAGCTCCTGTTAATTAAATCAACTTTCTTTAATTCTATAGTGCTGTTAGACCTTCTCTCAGTTTAATGACATCTAATAACTAAACTAATATGGACTGATTATATGTTTGATTTATTTGGTATAATTGTTGTATAATCGCAATATTACATTTGAGGGTGTGCTCTAATGTTATTATTGGCACTTTAGTGAAGCTTTCATTACCGATTGCATACTGCCAATAATGACGATAAAGCACAACTTTTCATCTGATATTTCTTAAATAACAGACGCAGACGTGTAGAATGCTGTAACTGACCAATCACAATTAACTTTTCAACAAGGCCTGTTTGAATTATGGGATAAACATTATTTATATGATAACCCTGAATATTAGTGCTGCCTTTCATTTGTTACGATGTTGGATATCACTTGGAGAATCACTGCTGGCAGAACGGCTGAATATTTAACAGTCAGACTTTAATGGCTGTGATTGCACAGTCATAGTGGACACTGAACTGAACGGCATAACAGAGAATTCAAATGACACAGCCAGTAACAATAATACAGCAATCAACTCGTCTGAATATGACTTTAATATTTATATTTGACCACAGTTATTCCACACTGTGAAAGGGAGATGAATTATGCAGTCATCGAGGAAGGTGATGTCTATGGTACACATTCATTTCTCTTTGGAGGCGCCTGAACAGAGACCGTGCTGCTGGACTATGGTCAATAAATGATTAAATCATCATTTATTATTGTGATTTATACAACAGTTAGTTCCCAGTAAGTAATTTGATTGGACAAGTTCTTGTTCTATGAGTGCTGATATAGAGCAGGACAGCACTGTGTCATCACCTAAGATTAGAATTAGGGATGTAACGATGCATCGTGACACGATTAAAATCGGTACAAATGTGTGACGACTCGCATCGGTTGACAGAAAAAATGAATCGCGATTCTTGGCGAATGCGAGAGAAGTAGGTTGTGTTGTTTTTCGTCTTTTTTTAATTAGAAATGGGTCACGTTGTGGCTGCAGCTTCCACTGCTGCGTCTGCCTTTCTGTGTCACACACACACACACACCCCTACACACATGCGCAGTAGTGGTAATCGGCGTCAGGCCTGACTGTACCGTAAATTATACCATAACACAGACCCTCCAGGAATTCACAATGTTGCGATTGGCAACTTCAACGCAACTTCAGTGAATCCCCGCATCCCCTCAAGGGACCTCTCCCCGGCGCTGCATTTCCTCCGAGGCGTGCGCCGCGACCGGCTCTGCGTTTACAGCGCCTGGACCTCGCCGTTTCCTGGGGCCGTGAACTCTCATTAAAGGGTTAATGAGCTATCATCTTAATTGTTTTTATTTTCAGTTAGCTCATACTTCAAGCTGAAAAGTAATGGTCAGATCAGCTGCTTGCTGGCAGCCCTAATAAGAACACAAACTGTTTGAGAGTTTATGTAAAGAGAGATTTTTTTCCTACAAATAAAATAAAATTTTATTTGGTCAGAATTTGCCTGAGTTGAGTGTATCGTTACATCCCTAATTAGAATGTAACTTTGTACCACAAAGATGAAAATATTTACATTTAAGTAGCTTGGTAGAGTAAATGATCAGCCACCATCAGTAATCATTACACGGCCGTTAATCAAACCAATAACAGCAGTCGCTGTCAGACAAGCTTCGCACACTTTAGCAGTGTTTCTGCAGTCTTTATAAAAGGTTCAAAAATAAACATATTAGCAGGGCAGGAATTTCATGAGGGCCACGAGGGGCCATGGCAATGCCCTTGAAAAAAATATCTGCCCTGAGGCCACGGTGGCCTTGATGCCCCACCTGCACTGCCCCAGTTGGTTTTGCGGTGTTCTTGTCTGCCTCTTTCTGTCAACACAGCTTTGACACCTACGTCTTTTGAGAAAAAAAAAAAAGCGTCTTTTGCTGACATTCATCATCAGCGGTGGGTTTGAATCGAGCCTGGCATGAACTACTCGGACGGGCTATAAGGACAGTTCGACACCAATCTATTACCGGCCAAGGAGGCTTCATCTGATGCAACCCCCACCCCCACGTATGTCCACGTCCACGAGGCTGTGGTGTTGGGCCTGAGACTGAAAAAGTCACTGAGACCGAGGTAAGACTGTGTTAAATCAACAAATGAATAAAATGTTCTTATTTCAACATATAAGTTAGTTAACGTTAAATTGCTTGTACAGTAACATTATATCACTACAACGTTGACCCAGTTTTAACGTGCCGACGATAGCCTGTAACATTAATGTCAACAAACGATTGCTAGCTTGCTGCCAAGTTTTTCCTGTGCTTGTTCCTGCCGTAAAGTGTCATTTTTATGTATTTATGATCTTGGTGTTGCTACTTGTTCATAGTCGCTTTTTTAATCTGTGTTTGCTGTTTAACCGATGTGGAACTTCTGCCGTCTTGGCCAGATCACCATGGCAAAAGAGATTCAATGGGTTTTTTCTGGTTAAATAAAAATGAAGACAGGTAGGCTAACTAGTGGCTGGCTAGATTACAACATTAACATTTATTTGTATTCATTTACCCCCAGCAATAATTATGCCAAGCAATCAACGGAGGGAGGGGTGCCTTAAAAAAAGCTTTGAAGATGCAGCTACAAACTGCAAAACAATCAATGCTTTTTTTAGCAGGTGAGTGGTCAGTTATGTTGGAAGAAGCAACGATACACTGTAGTTTGTTTGATTGTTAGCTATCGAACAACACATCAAAAATAATTGTTATTGTTCAGTGAATCAGTTTATCATGTACAAAAACATTTAGGCCTAATATTTAAGATTGTTTGCTTATATACATAAACCTGGTTGTTCTATATTTAGTACTATTAAGTCAATCGTATAATTACTTTTTTCATATTTTTACAAATATGCAAGTTTAATAGTTTATGTCAAAACTTTGTTTTCGAAATGGATGGGAATTTCATATTCAATTGAAATAGTCCAGTGCACAAAGATGAGGGAGGAGGAGACAATGAAGGACCAGATAATGAGACAGAAGGAGAAAAAACAGGAGGAGATTTTGAAGTACCAAGACACAGAGATGGTAGAGCAGAAGAGAGAGAGAGAGAGAGAGAGAGAGAGAGAGAGAGAGAGAGAGAGAGAGAGAGAGAGAGAGAGAGAGAGAGAGAGAGAGAGAGAGAGAGAGAGAGGACAATGAAGGGCCAAGAAACAGGGAGGAGAGAGGAGGAGAAAAGACAGCAGGAGAAGACGAGACGGGATACAGACGATGGGAGAGACAAGGAGCGAACAGGGAGGAGACATGGAAGGACTGGGACAAGGGGATGAGCAAGAGGTAGATGGAGCCAGGAAAAGAAAAACCACTGCCACCACTGTAGAGTCCTGGGGGTATGACTGGCTGCACCTCGAGAAGCACAAGAAAGGCTATGTTACTAAGGTGTGGTGCTGCATCTGCAGGGAGCACTATAAAAACCGCACTGCACAACAAATATACATACATAATACGGATATGTACATAACTGGCAGGACAAATGTTTCAAAAATGCACAGCTTAACTCAAAAGCTCACATCACAGTATGTCAGCAAGGAAACCAGGCTTTAACTAATTTGAACACAGTTACACAGCTCCAGAAACTTAATAACAAAACTAAAACAAAGATGTGCAAATTATTTCATATCGCACACCCTGTGGCAGCCTTTTACTCTGTACAGGACTTTCAGTCTGTGGAGTGCAAGCATGGGGTGGAGCTGGGGGTCACCCACCACAACTCAAAGTCCTGCCACAAATTTATTGAGAATAATAATGATAAGCATAAAGTTTATTAAACATGGCTCCCCCAGAATCAGACTACTTGGGTAAGGGTAACATAGACAAATAGTCTCTGTTGAATGTTTTTTTCCACTTGTAATTTGATGATTTTTACTGCAATAGTGACATTCAGTAGAAAAGGGCAGGAAAGTTGGGAGAAGGTATGCAACATAGGCTGGGGTGATTGTAATTAAGCTTCCAGTTTATCAAAAGTATGAAGAACCAATTCTTCATTTCTTTCTGTGTGTTCTATATTTTTTCAAATATTGCAGAACCAACAACATGCGATGTGTGATGTGATGTGTGAGGGCATAATGCAAAAGTGCAGAAAACGACCTAAATCTGAGTGGCTGCTTGACTGCAACAGCAGCTGATGGAGCAGCCTTCAACTTCGGAAGGACAAATGGTGTCCTCACCAAACCACAAGAGTGTGTGCCATGGATGCTCAAAGTGCATTGTGTCGCCCACAGACTGGAACTGTGGCTGAAGGATGCCTTCAAGGGCACATGCCTTGAACAATACTTTGAATACTTTTATGGCCTTTGTGCCCTTAAAAAATTGACAACACAAACAAAGGCTAAGTGGCCCTGCCCCTAGAATGCCGAAATTCCAGGCCTGCATATTCGCATTCATTTAACTAAATCTGTTTTTTCAGAACATCAAGACATGAGGAAGACAATAATCATAATCATCATAATCAGTTGTCAGTTATGACTGTTAATTAATAAATGGAGAAGAACTGTTGTATAAACGCAGGTTGTGCTGTTATACTGAATATCAGCACAGCTGCGATAAGTTAATGCTGATGTTCTTTATAACAGCACTCCCTCTCTTATGATATTGCTTTAATACAGTAGTTTAATTTTACTAACTATGGAAATACACATAATATAGTGAGTGAACATTAGGAACAAAATAGAAAAGATAGAAACCATAAGTCCTATCTTTCTATTGTAGATCCTAACTTTGTGGCCAGTGTGAAAGTTACTGCATCAACACTGACATAAAGCAAATATGTGCTTTTTGAGAACCCTGAATCCAGTGTAATGTGAAAGCCTATCGACCAGTCTATGATACACTGCAGTAAACTATTGAGCCTGTTTGCTTGAAAAACACTTCCTGAGAATTACTGAAATATCCTGTGTTTGTTCTTTCACACAGTTTCAACAGAGACAGAGGAGCAACGAGGCACATCAATGACTAGAAGTGTACAGGATACTGGGATTTTAAAAAAAGGGCTTTCTTGCTAGTTGGAAGTTAGTCACACAAATCTTTCTCATTTTGGAAGGGCGTTTGACCTGAGTGGTCCCTGCAAATCAGGGGGAAACATTTGATATATTAGTTAGCTGACATTAGCATATCTGTATCGTATTTGTAAAAAGTGCTTAAGTTACCGTATTTTCCAGTCTATAGAACGCACCTGAATATAAGCCGCACCAACTAAGTTTAAAAAAAAATTAAAATTACATATATAAGCCACACTGCCGATATAAGCTGCCGATATCCAGGTTGAGAAATTTGGTATTTACCTGATACACAGAAAGATTTTGTACTGTAAATGTTTATTATACCTGAACTGATTGTTTCCGAACAGTGCCTGTAACACGGCAGTAAAAGTGCTCACCATGGATTCATTAACGCCAAGCTTACGTGCAGCAGCTCTATTTCCTTCCTGGATAGCCAGATCGATGGCCTTCAACTTAAAAGCTGCATCATACGAACTTCTTTGTGTGCTTTCCATGATGAGGGGGTGAGGGTGTGAAAATAATTTGCTCTTAATAAATGGTTGTGCGTGTTGTTTTGCATGTGCTAAATAAAAACTAGCGTGTTCTTCTTTGCACTGACTTCTCATCCGTCTCGTTATTGCACTTCCTGTTAGAGTGGCTGGCGGCTAAAGAAAAATAAATAGAAAAGCCGCATCTTTGTATAAGCTGCATGGTTTAAAGTGTGGGGAAAAAAGTAGCGGCTTATAGTCTGGAAAATACAGTATTTGTTTAAGAAAGCAGCCATCTCAATACCTTTGCATTGTCACATCGGTATGGTTTAATTTCAGTTACATGAATGTCCACCATACCTGTAATCTGTGAACGATTTTCCTCTAAAATCTGCCAGTATTTCATTTTTATAGCTCCCTGGCCATGTCCTGCTTCTATCAGGCCCCCTGTATGCTCCCTCTCTTACAGCCAGAGGAACCTATGTTCTTGTGCCATCATATCAAAAATCTAACATGGCCACAAAATCTTTACATCAAAATCAGTGATTTGCAACGCTACCCAAACCCAGATATATTAAATGTATTTTTCCTCCTCATATCACAGCACAAACACATTTTGGCCCATTTTGTCTAATTTAAACATTTATGGATGGACTACACTCTGTGTGTGTCATGAGGGGAGCAACATGTTCTCTCTCCTGTATTTGCTGATGTAATATACCCAACTAATTATACCAAAGCCATTTCTTTAACACGCAAACAGACACGCACGCACGCACACAACACTGTGGAGTGAGCGGCAGAGGGAGAAGACCAATGTACTGTATCTGAGAATAACACAACAATCGCCTTGCCTCCAGCAGGCTCTAAAAGGCTGTCATAACAACTAGTTTGAGAGCAAACTCTGCACTCTGTACTAACAGCGGTATTAACAGCCGCATCAGGAATATGTGGCTTGGTTATGAAATTAAATGAGGACAGAATGTAAGACATATCCACTTCTGCTTTATTTGCCCTTTCTTCTGCTTTCTGCAAAGAGGAGGCAGGAAAAGCTCTTACCTTCAGAGAAGGAAAAAAAAAAACACTTTCATGAAGCAGACTCCAACCCCGAAGAAGACAAATAAATTTAATAAATACGAAATGTTAATGTGACATTACAGCGTGTGTTTTGCCTTAATACTATTTATTTTGATTGATGATTTCAGTTGAAAATACACATATTTATTTGGCGACCTCCAAATTACAACCTCAATCCTAATGTTTTATACAGTCTTCATTTTTATCGCCTTTGTTTGACGGGTGCTGCTGGCGGTTGGCAGTAGAGTGGGAGGAGAGGACGACACGCAGCATAGGGCGGTCACCACAGTAAGCCTTGATACATGGGGCACATGCTGAACCACCGTTTTTTGTGTGCTGAACTGAACAACAAGATCCATTGCATTTATATTATATCAGGAATTGCATCTGTTCTGGCTCACCTCCTTGCCGAGGTCTTCTCTGATGACCTGCTGGATCTCCTCCATGCTGCTCTGCGGAGCTCGGCTGTGGAGCACCTTCAGCGTGGACGTGTACTCCTCAGGTAGCAGGTAGTCCAGAGCACCAAGGTGCTGGCCCACCTTGATGAAAGTACCCCGGTTGGCACAGCACAAGTCTCGAAGACGCTCCGCCGACCGCAGATGAACCTACAGGTGACGGAGCAGAGGAAACACAAACAAAAGACAAAGTTAGAAAAAGTATACAAAGACTGCAAGGAAAGGCTGTGAGGTCCAGTCAAAGTGATTTATTCTCTTGTCGAGTGTCAGGGGATACTGACGCTCTGTATGATGGAGTCAAAGAGTGTCAATGAAGGGTTCATCCTCTTTAGATGTGTCGAACTTTGACTGTAAGTCACATCTAGTCAGGAAACAACACTGGATCAGCACCAAAATATCAAGTAGTATTAGTAGTAAGTATTCTATCTGCTCAAACTGAACCAAACCTTTAACTATGACCCTGTTTACACATGACGTTAACATGCAGGTTTTCGGTTACAAGTGGGCCGCCCTAAGCACAGGTGTGATGCACCTTTTAGATGCACTGAGGACACGTTGAGATCAGATCAGTAGAGCACATTCACAGGTGGTCTGTGCCATGTATGGCCACAGTCTTTTAGGAGTCTGAATATGACTTTGTCCCGGGCCACTTTGAAGGACCGCCTACTCAAGTAACGTGCACTCATTCACACCCAAAAGTGTGAATCAATAAGAAAAAAGAAAAGAACAGGAAACTGAAACTGATTGTTATGGAAACACAAAACAAGCTGTGTGATTTGGAAGTGTCAGTACAGAAACTGGATAACCCATGTTAAACTCTTGTTAATTTCCAGCGAACTCTGTGTAGGTGCAATGTATTACTGCGTGATGGTTAAAAACAAAAACCCAAAGTTTAACAACCACTAACTACAAACTGAAATTATGTACTTGCTAAATTTCATACGGAGCAGTGACCAATGAGTATAAAGAATGGACAGAGCACAAGTGACATCACCCACAGGTTTCCAAACGTCATTTTGAAGCTCAAAACCTGTGGCTCTGGCCGCACAGGTGAGTTGTATATAAATTCACCCTCAGTACAGTTGTCATTAACGGGGAAATTAGCTACAGAGACCAAAGCTGATTTTTAAACCAGGCTGTAAACATGTTTATTTCTGCTGTGAAGTTGGACATTTGAACATGGGGACTTATGGAGACTGACTCACTTCTGGAGCCAGCCTCAAGTGGACGACAAGAGGAATTACACTTCGGCATTGGCTTTATTTCGCAGCAATGGAGGATGTCGCCCCGCAGTAATGTGTGATTTGATCACAAGTGCTTACTTGAGAAGCATTCTGATGGCATGTGTGAACTGATCTACTTAGAGCAGTCCACTTGTGATCAGATCATACAAGACTTGTTAATGCCGCGTATAAACAGGGCCTAGTACCCCTGGATCCCACCAGGTATAGCTCTTTGATGTCATGGCTCACCTTCCGCAGATTGTTGATTTTTTACTGAATATTTGGGAGTTTGGGGAATTATTGGTTGGTCTAACAATATTAGGCAGGGAACCTTACATAATTTCATGTTGCTTGTGTTTCAGCAGTAAGGGAGTACAGTTAAAAGGACAGACATTTCATTAGTGCAGCATTGTCCAGTGGATCAAGAGCATTGACTTTGTGATGTAACAAGAAAAGAACAAATGAAAAAAGTTGCGAAAGGACACCATCGTCCAATATCATTTTTATGCTCAAGCCTTCACTAAGAGTCAGTAAGAAGAAACAGGCCAGAGAAAATAATGCATTACAATATTCCTTTTTTAGAGGTACAACTGTGACACTAACACATTATGAAATCTACATGAAAATGAGCAATAAGAAGAGACTATTTGAAATAAGGCCCCTGAATGGTGTCTGTGGTGTGTGTGTGTGTGTGTGTGTATGTGTGTGTGTGTGTGGGGTGGTCCTGTCCCGTCTGTCCCATTTGAACCAGCTGGAAGTGATAATGCTTATAGAGAGCTCCTCTCCTGAGACCAGTGCAAATAAAAAGCCGTGAAATTAGCTCCCCTTAACCTTTGTAACCCCCACCACACACACCATGAATACAGCCCAGCCCAGCCCAGCACCCACACACACACACACACACACACACACACACACACACACACACACACACACACACACACACACACACACACACACACACACACACACACACACACACACACACACACACACACACACACACACACACACACACACACACACACACACACACACACAGCATTTTCCCACAGGACCATTTGACATGAGTGTCATCTGGGCAATTATGACAAAGCAATGACAGAAACAAGTCGCCGGAGATTCCCAGATGAGCCTCTGCTTTTTTTTTTTTCTAAATAAAATCCATCAGAACACCGTACTCACATGTGACCACCACTGAACGGAAAATTATCAGAATCATTTATGTGGTTTATCACAAAAAAACAACAAAAAAACAAAACAAACAACAGACACACACACACACACACAGGAGGTTATTAAAAACAAATTAGATTTTTTTTCCAACTCAACTTTGTATCTCATTCTCAATAAAATCTAATTCATATAATGATCACATCAAAACAATGAATGCATTTTAAACAAAATGAATAATAAATAAAATATTTTTTTATTTGGGCTGTGTGGGAAAAAAAGAAACTTGTGAGAATAGTCATCATGATAAAGCCAGAATTTCAAATTAAATCTCACAATGCTGGAAAAGACAAAATTCTGACTTGAAACTAAAAATACTAAAATAGACTTGAAATTTGGCTGAATAAAATCAGTTCTTTCATAATTTAAACATTTTATTCTGGTCTCAGTCTAAATTCAACACAGATGCACTTATTATACCAGAAGAACCACCAGTATAACAGTCGTTGCAGTCTGTGAAAATACAGAAGGCCGGCACTATTCAGATAGACAGTTCACACAAGAGGAATGTTTTCTAAAAGGAAATATTTTATTATTATTATTATTATTATTGTTTATCATTCATTATTGACCGTTGAAGGGAACCAGTTCAAGAAGCAGAGCTACCTTAGGGCAGGTTGACACTGAAACAAAATATTACATAATGTAATAGTATTTTCATTCAAATTTGTGTAGTATTGTTTCTATTAAATGTTTCTAAATTAATATTTTTAATTAAAAAAAATAGATTTGTCTGTTATCAGGTAGGTGAAGTGGAACGAATATCAACACGAGGGCGGTCAGTCACAAAAAAACTACAATAAGAAGAAGAATACCATGAAGAAGCAGAGGACGGTCTTTCCTTTTTAAATGTCACTATCTTGAGGTGACAAAGGCTGTTTTCTTATGATAAACAAGAACTTAAAAACAAGAACACCAAAAGCAGATTTATCAAAATAATGCAATAATTTATATTATATGTTCTAATGGGTTTCATATGTATATATAGCTGTTTTTCTTTCATACTGCGTACTGACTCAATCATCTGTCATGCCCAAATGATTGTTTTACTTGTTTGACATTATTGATTTTTCCTTCTGATTTTAGAGTGGAATGGATTATCTCCCAACATCTTTGTTACATGCACCATCTGAACCTTTTATGAACTTCTATGTTTACCCGAGTGAGTTAAAAGCATATTTACATTCTGTAAGGGATTGGCTTAAATACAGTAATCAACTGAAAGCAGGTGTGATACTGTCTGTTGGCTACATCCTACAACCTTTCAAGAATTCTTGATGGTATACTGGAAAGAAACTAGCTACACTGATGGTTGTTTAAATAATATAATATATGTATAAAGTACTAATGCATTGATCAGTAATGAGTACATCTCGACAGGACATTTGTCTTTGGCAGTTCTGCTTGTGCTGGCATGAGATCTCTGACAAACATTACGAGTGGTAGGAGACAACGTTTTCTCGTGATAATGGATGAATCATCTCGTGGTCGAGATAACGAAGCTTGTTTATATGAGATCATGAAAAACCTGTGATCTTAAAATAATTAATGCATTAAATATAAGTGCAAACATGGCTGCTCTCAGCTTCCGTAGACACGGAACAAAGCAATGCTCTGGACCCAAAACAACAATCTGAGCCTTCAAACAGCCTCATCACCTGAAGTCATGTCAGAACTGTTTGTGTGTTTGGAAGCTGCTTCTGGGAAAAGATCAGGATGAAAATCTGGCATGATTTGCCCACGGCTCCTAGCCTAATCATCAGCTTCATCACCCCTCCTCTCTCTCTCCTCTCTTCCAGTAATCAGTATGCTTTGTCCGATGGAGGCGGGCTCACTGCTAGAGGATGACATCACTATGGCAATACCGCTCACTGACGGCCCAAGGGCGACGCTGCTCTTGGATAGGCTGACGCAGGCCTCCACCCACCATCTCCACACATGTGGCATCCAATCAAATGGACCGTTAGCGAATTAGACACACAGGTTAATTTGTGGCACAACACAGAGACACTGGAGCTCGGTGTAGAATGCCTCCGGGTACCTCCACACTCATCGTCTTCACACAGTTGGCAAGGACAGTTAATAAAAACGCCGGAGGTGTGTGTGTGTGTGTGTGTGTGTGTGTGTGTGTGTGTGTGTGTGTGTGCTTTGGTGGGTGGTGTGTAATGGATGAGAGAGGATGACAGAACAACAGAGGCAAGGCTAGAAAGACGGAAGAAAGAGATAAAGCATGGAGGAAGTGAGGATGGGGAGAGGAAAATGAGAGGTAAGGAGTGAAGGAAGGAAAGATAGGAAGGAAGAAAAAAAAGGAACCTTGAAATGCTTTTATTGTAGTAATGGATTGACATTTCACCTGCGGCGCTTTCTTCCAGGTAACTTTCATGGCAGTTTACAGTCCAGCTTGTACAACTGCAGGATTGTTTAACAAATTATGAAAACCAAAAGAGGCTTAATGAGATACACGGGCCTCTGTAAGGGTGGGAATCTCATGATTCAATTATGTCAATTACTGATTCTGAATCTATTTGCTAATACATAAATGGAATGGGGGCCCTATTTTCCAACTCTTAAGATGTATTTACATTACTGTGGAAAAGCAGCTTATGTGAACACAAACGGCAGATCTAGACTGGACTCCATGACCTACCAATTCCCACCTTGAGCAAGTTCTCGGCGATGGTGGCAAGGAAAAACTTCCTTTAGGAGGCAGAAAACCTTGAGCAGAGAGCAGCTCGTTTGTAGGCAGCCATCTGCTGCGTTGGAGCAGGAGAGGGGAGCATAGAGAGGGAAAGTTGCAGAGCAGCAATAATAATAATTATTATTATTATACATTTAAATGGAAATATGAGTGATATTAGTAGTATTTGAAGTGAACATACAGTGTATAGTCACATATTTGGTCCGTGCTTTCCAGTATAAAGTAGAGGTCAGTTTCTCCATACAATCAGGCCGCTTTCAGACCAGAGCTGTTTGGGCCGCTTTAAACAGACCAGTGTTTGTTTCCTCAGACAGTCTGCTTCATTTGGGCAGCTTCTTGTAAAAGAAACAGAAACCCCAACCCCTTTTTTTCTTTCCCTTGTCTCTCTAAGTGTTGGCCCTGGGGCCAGGCCCCTGTAGCGCAGGTCAGTGGACAGCCTTCCAGTGCCATTAAGCACAGATGGCAAATTGTTTTCTAGGAATCGCTCCTGTCCTCCCTTTGTGCTCTCTGATTGTGTTGTGCCTGTGAGACAAGTCAACCCAACAACTAATAAATACTCAGACATGTAACTCAGTTGTTAAATGTTAATTGTTATTCCCTAAGTATTATTCATTAATTGCACAATACACCTACAAATCAGCCTTTACATCAGCACGATATCAGGGCGGGTGACAAGTACTCGACAATATCCTCAATTCCCAAGTATATGTTAGAAAATTACCAACTGTGACGAAAAATATGTGCTTTTATTTCTAAAATTATATACATATGAAGATCAAGAGCTTTTTTATAAATCTGATTGGCACAGTAGGGAGAATAGGAAAAAGGGAAATTGGGATGAAGATCATTCATCATTAAACACATTTTAAAGCAGTGACTTACTATATTAGCTGGTTCACAAGAGTTAGATTTGAAAAAGAACGGTCCAAATCTGTGCGGCAGAAGCCGTAATATGGTGACATCTTGTCCCTGTGTGGGTGACGTTATGAAGACACTGCATCCTACATCTCCCACAATGCAATTGGATAGCATCTTTCATTAGGCCACGTTCAACACATACTGCATGGGATGGATGGCAGAAATGGGAAAGATGTTCACATTTACAGCTTCAGCATCAGCAACTGTGACAGCATAACATCATGTCCAAGAGTGTGCATTATATTATATAGAATAATTAAACTTTTTGCTTAATATGGAAATTATGGTAAAAGAAGCGTTCTAGAGGTATATATATATATATATATATATATATATATATATATATATATTAGTGTGTGTGTGCAGCTGGACAGAAGAGCAGGAGCCTATACTGGGAGCCCAGCTGCAGTAATTGATTTCTGCTGCCACACTGGGGCTAAATGACTGGGATTAGTGGACTATGAACAAGACCTATTTATTATTGGGATGCTCATGATTAGCTCGTTACTCAGCTCACTGAGGCTCATCTAGCCGCATGTCACAGGGAAGGAGGGGAGGGGAGATGGGTGTGTTTGTGTGCAGATTTAAGCCTGTGTAGTCAATAGGCCTCGTCTACACGTATTGTAGCAGCGAAGCCTGAGGAGTTAGCAAAGCCATTCACAAGAAATCCTCCAGCATTTAATACAATGATTCAGAATGTATAGTATCTAAATAGACCAGGGCTCAGCTCGGGCCCCTCTGCTGCTCCACGTATTAAAAATGTCATTTATTTTCACAGCCCAACAGCAATACAACAAGGTTGGAAAAATACAAGCTATTTGTTATCTCGTACAGCCGAGTGTAGACGAAAGCTCTCAATGTGCTCCTGTGATGGTGCTGTTCTCTTTTAACTGTGATATGAGAGCAATAGCAAAAATATGGGAGTCAATGTCAAATGAGAAAAGAAAGGAAGAAGGGATGAGAGAAGGTGGTGGTGGTGGTGTTGGGGTGATTTTTATACTGGGAGCCACAGTTAATTTCATGCTCTGCATTTTATTGTCATGCTTCAGTAATTGTGCCTCAGTGTCATGAGCAGCACAAACGCACTCTGCCACGAGCCGGTGGATACTCAGTATCAGCGAGGATCAGCGAAGCTACTGTTCACCTAAGTACACAGTGTACACACACACACACACACACACACACACACACACACACACACACACACACACACACACACACACACGCTAAATTAAAGTCTGTGAAGTCAGAATAAAGAGTAATAAGAGAGTTCTGAGTTTGTCGGGCCAAAGAAGAAAGTGTTGTAACCACCCAGCCAAATTTGAATGATTAAAAATATTGACAAGTTTATGAAACTAGGTGTCCAAATCAGCTAAAAATGAATTTTCAGCTCCAGGACTGTGGGGGTGTGTCCTCTGAATGTGCTGAAGCCACGCCCACTCATGGGAGCAGTCAAGCAGCCATTTTGAAGCAACTGAAACGTGTCAGATGAGTTCAGAAAATGACATGACTAACTAATACTGAGCAAGATGAATTCATCTGTCTCTCTGCTAGGGGTGTAGGGTAGGGTAGGGGTATGCTCAGGGTGGCCTCAGCGTGTCATCGAGCCACACTTTAAGGACCGCCCACAAAATCCTGTGCTGAAAACTGCTGAAAAGCTGTTTGAACCTCTAACTCCACATTTCAGTAAGTATGTATACATGTTTTCAGCAACTATTTCCAACATATTTAGTGTATTTTGAAGCAAATCTCAGAAATTACATGGACCTTGAGTTAGAACTGCCTGGTGGCTTGGTCTGTTTGTATTGAGCTTGCCTCGATTGTTCTTGCAAACTAATTGTGTATGTTCACTCAAGTGTTAACTCGACTTTTTGTTGAGGTATTGTTAAGGTGTTATTTTGGAAAGTGCTTGAATTTCAGCAGGATAGTGTTGTCTCAATACAATTATGGACATTGCACACTTACAGGAAATGACGACATCAACATTTTATTCCCTCTTCTTTGCCAAATTTTAACTGTACAGCACATGAACAGCAACATTTGGCTGCCAAACATGTGTACAACTTACATTTGTATATTACAGTTTACACAGCGACCGCTTCAGCAGCATTTTCACTATGCCGTGGTCACTCCACTTCTGCTCCATAACCAAAATGGCGTCCGCTAAGGGCAAGAAGTGTTCCAGCGTTTCACACTCAACTACTGTTATGTCCAAGTACTCACAGTACATTGCATTTTGACATTACTGACAGTGTGAGTGCTCTTATGGGCTCAAAGTAGGAAGTCTAAGTATGAAAGTACATGAATTAGGACAGAACCAATGCAGAAACAAATTACATTTATGTTCATGGGTCTATCTGTATGGCTGATTTGGCTTGCAACAATATATATTTGAAATTTTAAACTACATCGACAAATAGTTTTAGACTGACAGAAGTGCACAATATGTGAATGAGTAAAACAGTTTTTCAGTGAATGTTCATTTTGTCAATATTCTTTTGTCGCCATCATGGATATCATTGTGAAAAAAAACAAGGCTTCAATTAAGTTTCTATTTCAGAAACAAGTTGTGTTTTCCTCATAATGTGAAAGACATTTTTACCTATACTGGATTATGGGGATCTTTTGTGCATGTGTGCCGCTGCTCAGGCATCGCATATGAGTGACTGTAAAGCAAATGTAAAGCCCTGACGGCCTTGTTTAGTATTTTCATATACAAGAGGATTCTTGGGTTGCTCTCATTCTATCTATGTTTTTATCTCAGAAGTGTCTTATGGACAGTCCTCAATGCTGCCTGTCTTGGACAGGACTCCCTTCCCTTGAAAGAGGTTTTTAATCTGGGACATTTCCTTGTTAAATAAAGGTTAAATAAAACAAGATCACCAGCCGCTAAACATGTGTGGATGTCAGAAACTATAAGACCTATAGCAACCAAACTTGGTATACAGTTTAAAAAACAAACTGCTGAAGCTGTGATGTTTCACCTCATCAATCCAGACAGTCCTGATTGTTCCTGCTTTTTTATTTTGCCCTTGATAAGTTGACCTATTTTTTATTATGAAAACCTCAACAAATGTAGATTCCACTAACCTTTGAAATTGAAAAAGCCACCCAGAGGCCTGTTTTGTCACACATTAAGAATAATAATCTGCAAACATTTTCACTCTTTACCCACACACCAGGCTAAGCCTTATTCCTGTACTTCGGTATAGTATATTCACTTTCTAATTTTCATTTACAATAAATGGAGGGGTACAGTTGCACTGGCTGCTGCGCATTGCCTCTGCAGACATTAATGGGAGCAGTTCTCCACAAAGAAAATCAGGCAATAAAGTCTGCAGACTGATGCCAGAGCTCCACTGAGCAAGTTAAAGATTTTGTTACAGTGGTGTGCAAAAAAAAAATCAACATGCATGTTACAGTGTTCGCTTGTTGCTGACACAGCTTAAAAGATTAATAGGCTCTGCTGTACTTGTGTAAAATACTGGGATCAGCAACATGTTGTCCTAATACCTAATCGATTGAATATGTCGATTGATTTCCAAAACATGTACGACCTCTAGAGAATACCAGTGACAGACTTCTCAGACATTTATCTCCATGTGGTGATGTGAAGAGATCACATTGGTTAGGTTTAGGAACCAAAACTTCTGTTACGTTTGAAAACCAAAACTTCTCGATGAAGTGTAGGAAACAAAATGTCTTGGTTAAGTGTAGGAACCAAAACGTCTTGGTTATGTGTAGGAACCAAAACTTCTTGGTTAAGTGTAGGAACCAAAACTTCTTGTTTAGGTTTAGAAACCAAAACTTATTGGTTAAGTTTAGGAAAATATCATGGTTGGGGTTAAAAGTATTTACAGTACGTAGTTACGTAACATAACTTAAGTGACAGACATAATTTAACTAGGGATGCACTGATATTCTGGGCCGATACCGATGTTTAAAATAATAACTTGGCTGATGGCCGATGCCGATGCCGATGTTTTTTCTTTTTGTTATTTATTCCCTCCGTGCCCTGCTCCATTGGGTCGTTGCCTCTTGCGCTGTGTGTGATCTGCGCTCTATCCATCGCGCGTCCCATCCTCTGCACAGGCAGCATCAAGCCTTGCTCGTGCACGTTTAACATCTTCAAAGTAGTGATCCTTGTATAACTTTGTTTACATTAAAACTGCATGTCACTCAGTCCGTGACTTTTCCTGAATATGTGTTTGGTGGCTTCTAAAGCTTACATCGTATTAAAATGAAACAAACTTGATTTCTGAGCATTTATACCTTGAACACCAATCTGCATATAAACGTTATAGACCACCGTGTCCAGCTGTGGTCACAGCAATTATTACAATGTTTTCATTTCATTTTCTCACTTGTAGGGTTTTCATACTATCACATTTATTTTTAGCGGTATATGTGAATTGGGAGCGAGCGAGAGACAAGAGAGGAGACACCAGGCGTGCACGGGCATAAACTGAAACAGGCCGGTTAGAAATTAAAAGAGGAAAATCACAGAATACAGGATATGTCAGGACACTCAGGACGAGAGGCAGGGAGGGTCAGATGGTGGCTCAGGTAGCGATGAGGAAACTGTCATTGTAAGCAGCATATCTGTCAGTTGCAACTGTGAGCTGCTGTGCTCCATGCAGACATTTCTCAAACTTTATTTTGTAGGCTAAGGGTGGGCGGGGCCGGCGTGCGTGAAGTGAGCTGAAGGTAGCGGGAGTGTCTGTTGTGAGTTTAGGGGGCACGTCAGCCAGAGCTGTAGTGGGTGTGTGAGTGAGTGAATGTGTGAGTGAGACCGCTGCCTGCTGAACGACGGGTTGCAGGAAGAAGGATCTGAAGTGCCTGTGTTTTGGCTACAAAAACCCACCATATAATCATCGGCCATTGCCATCTGAATGTCATCTTTATTTGGCCATGGCAGCTAAGAAGGCGATACCGATGTCCAGCCGATGAATCGGTGCATCCCTAAAGTTAACATGAGTGAAGTATTCTATAGTGTAAAGTCAATGCTTCGGTGTCTCACAGGATATGAACAGCAGTATCCTGGGTAAAATGTCTGGGTTTGTTTGACCCATCCATCCATACGCAGACTTTGTTGCTCTTCATACAACATCACCTTCTTTTGCACCCATCATAACTGCTACTACTACTAGAGGGTGCCTACATGAAAACTGATGATCAATATGGCATTCTTCCTCCGGAAGCCTGTTGGTGCAAGTCATGGATTCAAAGGTAAAATGTCATTCACATCAGGAACTAAAGTTAGATACAGTTCTCATTTTTCAAAAGCACTGGAAATGATAGTCAGAACTGATGACAAAATGATACATAGCGCAGTAGCTCTACCAAGGGCAGAGGATGGGTTTTACTGGGTTACTCAAAAGCACTGCATTAAAACTGTATCAGAGCGGGAAACGTCAAAAAAATTTCAATCCCTGTATTACAAATCTTATAATATCCCTTCAGGGAACATGTTCTATAACTTATAATAAACCTGACCTGCTTTACATTATTATAAGTTATATTTCTGTTATCTGTTTTGCATTTACACTTCATTTTATTCAGATTTATCTTTTCAATAAGGTCTAATTGTATTAATTGGTTATACAAAAACATACATTCCGTTCACATCATATATCAGTAGGACATTATCCTGACACTGTCACTCTGTGGGTTTTCATGGATTAGTAAAGTTGTATTAAATTGAATCTGAGGCTCTTCTGCTAAAGGATAGAGATTTGTCAGCCAGTTGTCGGAAGCAGTCAAAGCTGAACAAAGTAGGCACAGTATTCATCACACATCCACATCAGGATCCACACACCAAGTGTGTCAGCATACAGAGAAACAGACACTATCCTGCTCTGCCATTGGCCATTACCATCAGTTTACCTTAATGATCCTGCTCATACCTGGTATTAACGTGTCTTGGGTGGTTGGATCACATAAGGACAGCTCTACATACAAGCGTACAAGACTCACATACAAGACACACTTGCCGAGGTGGTCTGGGACGCATTTGACAACAACTAATGATTTGGTCTTTGCAAACTCAAATTATGTACCCATTTAGTTGCATATAGAGAGTTAAGATCTGATCAGAGATGGTCATTGGAGATGCATCCTAATGTGATGGGATCAACTAAGATACAAGTTGATGCCAGATGTGAACAGGCTCAATGGCAAGAGAGGTTTTGTACTACTGATGCTGCTGCTGCTGCTGCTACTACTACTACTGCAGAAGCTCTGAACTGAGGTCTAAATGATGGTCATGTAAAGAGAACAGGCATGGACCTAAATGTAAGTCTGGAGAGCATGGATGGGTTTGGAGATTTTAATAAGATGCACAACATGACAATGTAACTCAAAGTGCTCATATAACACACAAAACACATGTTGTTCACATCAGCACTGTATTTGTATTAATTAATTTAACTTTTCTCATCACTTTCCTTTGCTGTATGTG
Source organism: Collichthys lucidus (assembly GCA_004119915.2). Lineage (NCBI taxonomy): Eukaryota > Metazoa > Chordata > Actinopteri > Sciaenidae > Collichthys > Collichthys lucidus. The sequence continues at coordinate 7,199,324 of CM014095.1, read as the reverse complement.
ATCCATGGTGCATTCAGGAATACACAACTAGCCTTTATTTAGATTATATCGGATCTATCTAAGCTTCAGCAACAATGCTTCCAGCTTTTTCAGATGCTGCTGTTGAGATTTCTACCAGACTTTGTGTTTGGTGAGAGAGAGAGAAAATCCCAAGACCCTAAAAGATTTTTAGGACATTAAACATCTGATGGCAGCTGTGCCATACTGGATATTTAGTCAAGGATTTAACACCAGTCATCGTGTCTTAACTTAGCACGGTCTGAAGAACAATACAACAGCAAAAAATGTGAAACAAAAATGCTAAGAGGATTTTATGTTCTGTAGCACAGACATCACCTGCAGTGGTGCTAAAACATGTTACACAACAAGCTATGTGGAAGTGTAATAAGTGTTCATGATGAAAAATAAAAGCCCTTCGAAATACATGGAACGTTTAAATCTAATGCTCTGAAGGCGCTGTGCCAGCTGCTGTTTGACTCTTTCGCCCTGGGTGGCACAGAGCGAGCAGCACGGACGGAGAAATGGAGTATTTGTGCTGCTGCTGGAGATCAGCTTGTCAGCGATGATCTAACAACAGCAGGCAGCTGGGAAGCAAATGTTAAACGTTCCCTCCTCTCCATACCCCTCAAGGATTTTCCCACCTCAGACTTGTTTGGCTGATAAGCTGCTACCATGAGCTCGCCAAGGTCAGCAGTTATCTAGCCCCACCCCAGTATTTACATAGTGTGTCCCTCAGAAGAGCTTGAGCTCGAGGAGTAGTGGTGGGCACGTATCTAAAGCTGAGTACCCTCCCTTTTTCCTGTGAGAGAACGGCAGTGCTGATACACTGAAGAATGTGGTCAATGCTCACATCTGCTGGTGGAAAGATGAAGTGCAGCCTGTCATGTACTACTGTAGAATCTGTGGAATGGTAGTTACTATAGGTAAGGGGCATAACAACAACTACTACCACTGTACACAACTACTACATATCTGTTGTGTGAGACAAACTCATGAAGGCAGTTAACTTTTTAGGTAATAGACCAAACTTGACTTACACCGTTATCGCTCTAAAATGTTTGTCAGAATCAAACATTGAGTTTGTGGCTTCACAGCAGATGACTGGTCTAAGATAGTAGCTCTAAACCTTTAAGAGTTGTGATATTACCTGATGGCAGAGGCCTCTTTCATCAGGATAATGCACCACGCCACAAAGCAAAAAAAATGCTTCGGGAAGCTTTGAGGGATGAAACCACTTCAAGGTGTTGACTTAACCTGCAAATTCCCCAGATTACAATCCAATCAAGTATCTGTGGGATGTGATAGACGAACAGGTCCAAGGTGGACAGATGAACTGCTGCTTACAATGGGTCAGGGATGTTTTGGCAGCAAATGGAAGACCTACACAATATTAAGTCATAATGATATGGCTGATAGAACATGTATTTAGATAACGTATAAAAACAGTAGTAGTCTATAGTGTTTTTTTTTAGTTCTTGTCTACTGTTTGAATGTCATTAAGATTGTACAGAGCCCTGGACATTGTCTTTTATCTCCTGATCCCCAGGTTTAGAAACCACTGGTCTCTGATCTCACGTAATAGTAACGTGTCCCATTTGAATCTGGCCAGCTCCCAGCACCTTATCTCTCTCATCATGTTTTCTGTTTGTCTCTCCACTTTATCAAATGAAGGCTAAAATGTAGAACACCCAATTCAAGGAGTAAGGAACATTCCTATTCATTTTTTTTCTAATATTCCCATTGGAGAGAATAAAGTACAAGTTAAATTATATGCAGCCTAGTCAAATAACCCAACCCTTCCTCTGTTATTGCCAATAGGCCTAAACTTCCTGTTGTAAGAACAAAATCTAAATCTAACAGGCAGATTACCGTTTAATAGGATGAGAACTTTTTTCTCCATGCCTATACCTCAGGCCAAAATGCCAACTGTGTACGTTACACACCCTCCAACCTCTCCACTGCAAAATATTCATGAAATTTGTTGAGCATATTATTTTTCTTCTAGTGCTGTGAGGGCTACACTTGCTTACTTAAACGTCACTGCTGGCTGGGCTTTTAAAGTAAAAGCATGAGTCAATGTGATGTGCACCACATAAGTTCATATTGCAGGGTATAACAAACAGTGCAGCCTCTTGGAAAGCCCATGCTGACCGTTCAGTCTTTGAAGCATAAATCCAGCTCTAGACTCTAGCTTTTAGATAGATATAATACAGCATGGTAAGGTAATGATTTATAATTTCAGTGGATTACTAATAAATCTGACTCTTTACTGATCAGTTCATAAAAACTCAACTTAAACTTTCAGGGAAACTGAAAGAGCCAGTGCAGAAAAGATAAAACGTTTCTGCTCCAAGCTCTTGTTTCTCTTCACAAAGGAGTCATAAAGAAGCTCTGGGGAGCAACCAAAAGAACAAGAGCCTCACAGGTACTGTGATAGCTACTGTATCTTAGCATTTATGTCTAGGTAAGTTCTTTGGAGGGATTTAAAATAAAATATTACTTTACATGCGAGGACATGCCAGATTCATTCAAGATATGACTATAGGCAACATCTGAAATTTAAGAAAGAGACACAATCTTAACCAAAATACACTCGATCCAAAGACCCATATATAGAAAACTAACCCTGGCAGCAGCCCAGCACTCCACCAATTAACCAAAAAGGTTCAAAATTAGGCACACTGAAAAAGAGGCCTTAAACTCATGTGGCAATAGAAGAGGACCCTACCCAAGTTCAGTTCATCCATTTTACAGTGTTCATCTGGGGCTGGGTTGTGGTGGTAGCAGGTTAGGTAAGTTAGTCCAGATTTCACCCTCTAAAGTAATGTCTCTGGAGGATGATGAGGTCTTCCCAGGCCAGATGAGATATAATCTTTCTTACATGTTATTGGTGTACTTTGGGGTTTCCAACCAACGGGTCGTTCCTAGAAAACCTCAAAAGAAAGGTTCCCAGGAGTCATCCTTACCAGATGCCTAAGCTATCCCAACTGACTCCTTTTTGACAGCTCTTCTCAACCCCGTCTTCACCACAATGGTCCAATAAAACACCCACATTAATGCAGCTGTGGACCAATCCACCTGTCAATTTCATGTTCGATTTTACCCTCACTCATGAAGAGACCCCAAGATACTTGAACTTGTTCACTTGGAGCATGAACTCACTCTCAACACCAGAGAGCAGTCCACCATTGGGGAACTATGGCCTTAGACTTGGAAGTGCTTACTCTCATTCTGGCAGCTTCACACACTGAGGCTACAAACTGCCTCAGTGTGTGTTGAAGGTCATAGTCTGATGAAGCCAGCAAAACTACAAATCAACCACAAAAACTAAACCACCAAAGCAGATAATGTCCCTTCCATGGCTACATCGAAAGAAATTATCCACAAATCTGAAGATCCATTGTTTTGTTTGAGAGATTTGTTTCAAGACGAGAAAAGAGGTGGGACAAATGAAAAAGTACCAAGGTGATTATAATTCATGTGATTGTTTTTCAGTCATGGAGATTTCTCAACAGTTCCTGAGGGAGGACTGAACCCTCTAACCAGTTCACACACTCTGTGGGTAGGAAAGTCAGCTAAATGATGGATATGCAAAATATAGAAGATCTTATTGTCACAGCAGCTGATGCAGGGAAGAGAAGCCACTAATCACCATCAGTACAGCCTTTGATTTTCTTCCCCACTGTGCCCTCATATTAAATGTGACAACCTCAATATGAGACAACCTCACACACATTCACTGAAACATGGGTAAAAGACAACTCTTTAACTCTAAAGAGAACTGGCATGATACCATGCAGATGTGCAGAGTGAATCAGCGTTTTGTTCTCCGTTTCGTCTCAGCCATGAAAAGCCACCTTCAAAATGGCTGCTTCCCCAAATCAGCTTTACGCTCCTGCCTTTTTTCTCATGCAGCTGAGGAGGCAAGGGGATCATTAGACATCAGTATCTGTTTGTCCTCGCTGTCACCATTTCATCATCTCTACCTCCTCCTCCCTCTTATTCTCCTCTTTTCACTCCATCCCCTCAAATGACCTTGTGACTTGTGGTGTACTTTCATCTCCTCATGAAGATGCTTTCAATTTGCATCTCACAATCAAAGACTCAATCTTTCTGTATGCCATCACAGCATTTGCCCAAAATACTCAAGTTATACCGATGTTAATCAGAGCATCATGTACCAAACAACAGTGCTAAACTGGGTTCTGTGGACAATTGGGATGCTGCTGCACATGCATGTAAATATGTGATGAGAATGTTGCTGCAGTTTACAACCAACCTTAGGAAAGAGGTGCCAACTGCTTATCAGTTTTTGGGACCCAACCATTCATATGCATTCCCACGTTGATGGCACAGCATCAGGAGCAATTTCAGGTTCAGTATCTTGCTCAGAGACACTTCAACACACAGACCACAGATCGAACCACCGACCATTTGATTAGTAGATGACCCACTCTACCTCCTGTTCTGTCATAGGGGCAGTGTTTAGCTCCAATAAAGTAAGTTCAATTTAATACGTTTGTACTGGGTACAAAACTATTTACATACTGGTTATATGAACAGCACTGAATAAACAGCCAAGCCACTTACCTAAAGCCATAACAACACACTGCTTTGTATGCAGTGGGATAGGTTCTTTCTGAACTCGCATGCTATTCAAAAGGTGTTTAGAGGCAACATATCAAGTTCATCTCTACATCTTTATTAGGGGCATCTTGATAATGTTGTACTTCAGGTTTACAGCGTTTTAAACCAGTTTGAAACCTTTGAGACACCACCGCAAACAACCTTGGCCTCAGCCAGGCCCATCACACATTATCCATGTCAGTTAAATAAGCTACATTTAATTCCACAATCATCTGTTTGTCTGGCTCATAATGAGATGCCGATAATGAATTCCCAGAGAGGGGAATAGAGGAGGAGGGAGAAAAAGGGTGAAAGAGAGGAGAGGCGTTTAGGACTTAGTTCAAAGATAAGGACCTATCTCCATCAACCAGCACTCTCCCGTGTTTTTGGTCTTGTTTGGTTTCTACTGATGTGGATTTTAATTTCTGTCATTCTTTTGTCTTTTAATCTGTGCCATCAGCACAAAGAGGAGAGGGTATCTGTAAAGACAAAGAGAAGGAAAACTGAGACAGTGAGAGACAAATGTGGAGTGCATATGCTTGTAATAATAATAGTAATAAAGCATAGTAGTAATAGGTTTGAAAGCACATTTTAGATTCTTTAGAGTGACTCATTAGTATGCATGTTTCACAGAGCTGCATGGTTGTGCTCTGTGGAAATGAAAAACTGCAGTTATCGCTTCATCTCCACTGTATGGTTCTAAAGCGGACGCCCACAAAGAATAAAATATGGTGCTCGATGGAGTGTCAGAGCAGCTTGCATGAGAAATGAACAGTAAAATACATACTCTACCTTGGATTTATTTCATACACACTGACTGAAGTGCACAGAAGAAGAAAAAAAAATCTAGTTTTAATTGTGTTTACTAGGTCTGATCTGAACTGTTTTCTTGATAGCATTCATGGCTTAAGAACAGGTGTGCAGGATAATGTTTTATCTGTGAAACAGGTGTCAACGGAAAATACAAATTCTCCCTTGCCTCTCTCAGGGCTTCCATAGAAGTAGAAGTTTAATGGACGAACAGGACGCTGGTTGGCCCACGGTTTCTCTAAACTGTAGTCCTTTGCTGCAAGTTCTCAAAAACAGTAATAACAGTCATGGCAAGTTGTGGTAGATCATCATTTACGTCTTAAATGGCGAGGCATCAATCGATCAAGACAACCTAACCACCCAAAAAGATTGTGACATATTCAGACATAAGATAAGATAGATATTAGATTGATTTATTGATGGAAATTCAATGTCCAACAAACCAAACCTCTAGGTACGTCTAGTCTTCCGACTACTCAAAGCGCTTCACAGTACGCATCTCATTCACCCATTCACACACTGATGGCATTGGCTGCCATGCAAGGTGCCAACTGCTTATCAGTTTAAGTAGCTAACCATTCATACACATTCACACAATGATGGATCGAACCGCCCATCTTCTGATTAGTGGATGACCCGCTCTACCTCACCAGGCATAGGATAGTGGCAAAAGAGAAAGCCCAGCACTGATTTGTAGATCAACAGTTATTTCATATCACTCTATGCTCAAAGTCATCCAAACATGACATTGAGCATAGCATAGTCTGACTCGCAGGAAGTAGAGCCACGCTAGGAACCTACATGCTTAAAATGGTGGTCACCCTAACTGTATGATGTAATATGGTAATATTACATTATACAGTAATATAAACAAACTTTTGGATTTAGTTTTAATGTTAGTGATAACGTTTTAATGCCATGGCTTACCTCCCCATTGGCAAAAGTTCCACCAAAACAAGTTCCAGCAGATACTATTTTCCTAGCGCACCATCAATGCACCCTCAGCTTAGCACTGCCCAGAACGACTGTGATTGGTTTCAAGAATGACAAGCAAGCCATACCCATACCAGAATGACAACGGCTTAGGTCAGACTTTTTCTTCAGCACAGACATGGCACTGTGGATGCAGGTCGGACTATACTAGACCTAGTCTCGCATAACCTAAGGCCAATTCACAGCATTCACATTTATAATCTTAAAACATGAGCAGACACGTGCCATCTTTGTTATCTTCCTGGCAGAGCTGAGTGACAGTTTTAATCAACTTATTTTTCCTGGTCATGGAGTCTTTGCTACACATCACATAGGAGCTTAATGTAGTGTGGAGCCACAGTGTGCTCTCTGAGGTCGGGAGAAATCACAGCACAACTTAGCTAGCTTCAGAGGACAAAAAGCAGTCCATCTGTTCTCTCATTGCAGGTCATGTTCCGCCACTCATTTGGCAGACTTGAGAGTGCTCCCATGCTTGTTCTGTGATACACTCTAATTGGCTGTGAATGGCCCCTCGGTTCACTCAGGGCAGCCTTTGATGAGCCTGGAAGACTGGCTGCTTAAGTGGCTTTTGAGTGGAGCTCTTCACGAGAGGCTGAAAGCAGCTCGGCTGCTCTGCTGAGAGGTGAACATGAGACAAACGCTAACAGGGCGACGGGGAAGATGAGACGAGAGTTCATTAACCATGCAGTCAAATGTATCCCTTGTGACACGAAATAAACATGCAGTTGGAGGGCAGAGGGTGCTGACATGATGTCTTCATCTGACAGAAATGATTTGAATGACATTGCCTTTTTCATTTTACTGATATACTGATGCAGTTTATAAAGGTCCACCTAGCTCAAACAATGCAGTATGATGTAATCCTATGTAATCCTAACTTTTGTTGAAACCGCTTTAGAAAGTTGAAAGACGATGTTGATTCTATTGTTTAGTCTTTGATCAATCAATAATTGATATCAACTCGCCACCCAACTACCTGTCGTACAGGGAACTGGTTAGTGCAACATGTAACTCATTATCCATCATGTGGAAAGTCATCAGTTTCCAGTCAGTGTTTTGTTGTCATCAGGGGAATTCCTTCTAGTCCGGTGATCCATTGACTCAATGTGTGTGTACCCAGCTAGCTCTATGAATCCCCCGCCCTCTCCCACATTTGATTAGCAGCACAGATCATGGTCTCAGATCTGCACACACACACAGCATGCTTTATGTTACCAACAAGATCTTTGGTCACAAGCTATCCTCCTCTGTGGCAATCCATCGATACATAACTGGTCTTAAGATGAACGATTAACGGCCGGCATGCCTAATTTAGAGAGAAAATGACAATGCGAGAAAAATCAGCAGCATAAAGACGCTAAATAAGTGAGAATCCTCTATGCCGATGTTCACCTGTATGACTTCATAATAATTAGGAGGCGAGCCTCTTCTCTGTATTAAATCAGCACCAGGCATTAATTCTAATCAGCACGTGTAGCCAGGCTTGACCAGCAGGGCCCAAGGGGCTGTACTGAGTGTGTGTGTGTGTATGTCACACACACACACACACACACACACACACACACACACACACACACACACACACACACACACACACACACACACACACAGCCACACACAGCCAGCCATGCTGAACCATGCTCTTCAAGGTTCACTGCAGCTCTCTTGCTGCAGCCGAGCTCTCTGTGCACTCTTTGTCAGAGCAGGTGGTCTCTGACCTTTTCCAGCAGGAGTCTGCTGAGTGAGCCTGACTGAGCTGTGGCCTTTTAACAGACGCAAGCACAAATCACTCAATGCATATCAGCTGACATTTACTGTTATTACTTTTATCCTACTAGTGGGATTTCCCCTGCAAATATGATCCCGTTTAGTGGGTTCAACTATGAAGATTAATGCAGTCTGATGTCCAGACAGCATGGATGCTGCTCAACAGCTTCTTGTCTACTTATGTTTATTTCTTTGTGATGAACTCACAGAGAATCACTTTGGTTCAGTCTCATTGCTGTCAGCCTGGTTTCCACACTAAGTGAAAGTTCTGATACACCCACAGTTCACTACCTGCTCAGGAGTTGGTGGAGACCAAACCAGAGCTACAAGAGTGAATCTCTGGTGGACATACACGTGGATTGCTCTAAGTACAGTTGTGAAAGCAACCAAGACGTATCGCAGAACCATTAAGAGCTGATCGCTCAGACCACTTTCAAAGGTAGCCGTATGGAACCACATTCTTTCGGCATCGTGTACTGAAGGAGCGCCTACTCATCAGATGTCCTGTAAGCTGAAGGCACAGTTAGGAGAGGCGCTGAGTTGGGAGTGTTATTCTTTACTAAATGGCTACAGCAAATGCTCCACAATTTCAAGTTGTTTCGTTCCTTGCCATTTTAATGTGTGCACAAATGTTTGGCCAGCAGGTGGCACTGTGGTGTAATCTATGAAGGTAGGGCAGGTACAGCGAGGCACAGTTGTGTTGCCAGAGAAAGAACCAAACTCGTTTTTGACCGCCACACCACTGGTGTGTTTGTTTGTCTATGGGAAGCTAGTGCATAAAAATAAAGTGTTGCATTGATGATAGATCCTCGCCACCTGTTAGAGACGATAAGAGTACACAGAATATACCATATGAAAAGAGAAGTTGGACTCTCAGTAGTAAAGACTAGCTAGCGCGTCAATTACTCTTCGGCCCTCTGTGCGGCCCACAGCTGCCTAAAGTTTAGGCAGACTGCCTGAATAAAATGCACAATTTTGAGTTGTTGAGTTAGGACAAACCTTTTAGACTTTGTAAAGAAACGTCTACAAATAATTATTACTTATTTTGTCCTTGTAAATTCAGCAAATACAGGAAGTTATTTTTGTGTCGGTTTGTCCCAGAGGCAACCACACTGTACTCAAAACTAATCAAGAACATGTTTTACAAGATTCCATAAAACTGGACATAAACAGGGTCGTTTCAGTAATTCACTGGGCAATACCGGTTACTTCTCTCAGTTTCAGCCTGCCAATTGTCTCAGTTACTTCCAAAAAACAAGGAATCAAAATCTGTTTCTCGTTTTTCTAGAACACAATCAACAGCAAAGACAGAGGATCCGTTTTCCAACACCACTTCCACGGGAATATTTTTAATATCTTTATATTGCATATAGTGTAAGGAAGCACGATCTGATTTGTCACTCAAGAGACATGTAAACGTTATGTTTGACATGAAGAGGACCTTTTTCAAGATTCTTTAAATGATAGAAAGACTGACATGATGTGTGTGGTCGAGTGTTATAGAAACAAATTTCGGAAAAAATCTTAACATCAAATTGAATTAGGATCATAATACATATCTAAATACCATCCCAAGTATCCGCCTACCTTTGACCTGAGTGCCGAGTACTCCTCTGTGCCGTATTCCACATGTTTGAAAGCAGTCAAGTAATCATAGCTGATGACCGCCGTCTGCAGACAAACAGAGCAAGCATGTGAAAGTGACTAAACTGAACAATAAAGCAAAAGCAGTATCAGTGTGATGTATAGACACCAATCTGAAACAAGTGTGAAGTCTACAATGCAGCCCTGTACAGCATGCTTATGGAAACTAGCAAGCACTGACATACAGACCCAAAGACAACAGCATTAAAATATGTCAGATCCGCAGTCCACAAATGGAGACTCACCGTGGCTGCAGCTCGTCCGAAGCGGATGACGCTGAGGTCATTGAGATCCAGCTGTCTGGAGTACAGGTAAAACCCAGAGGAGGCGAACACCGCTGTGGCCAGAGAGGAGACTTTGAGGAGCCGACCAGCCATCAGAGGCACTGTGGGAGGAGGAAGGGACACGAGGAATCAGTGCTCCTCATGAAAAAGGTGTAATGTGATCCAATGAATCCAGGCATGGGATCATCTTTGGTTCTCATCATTCACACAGACTTTAGACAGAAGGCTTTACCTGTACTTCATATACACGGCAAAGCTAAGTCATCACTCCACAGCTCAGATAAATCTGACAGAGATCTGACAAACTCTACCTCAGTAGAGGGTGGAGATTAAACAGTATACAGGCTCACGACGCTACAGGTGAGAAAAGCAATACCATGGTCTGGTCAAAGCATTGTCAACTCTCACACTGTCCCTGTTCTCTGCTCCTGAGATTTCAAGTGGAAAACTGAAACAACTGACTCTCCATGAAGGAGTCAACAAAAATCCCGTTTGGATTAATCGAACAAGTTTTGTCACATGAGCATTACAGGCAGGTGAGATGTTTGGACACACAGAGGCAGCAAACATAGATTTATGTCAAACACACACACACACACATTTAAAAAGGGTCTTCTTCTTTCAACGTTCAACATTCACATTTAGTGTTTATTTTACTTCACATTGTCTGTGTCTGTAGGTTTCATTTCATTAGCTCAGGCATGTCCAAAGTCTGGCCCGGGGGCCAATCAATCATTTATTTGGTTGACATAACCTTTACAGATCTATAACACCAGCAGTTATGTCCTTAGATATGACACACATTATTGTTTGAAAGAGAAGAGCAGGAGTGACGCGTTTTATACTTACATGTTAACAGACTTTGCATTACTCATAATAAGTCATTCAGAAAACCTTCTCGCTTCATTCAGTCTACAGCTCGGTGTGAGTTTCTGTAACACCATATGACCAGATAGTACTCCAATCAGTGTTCACCTCTGATTATCTACAGTCTTCCATGTATGTCCCCAGTACATGTGTATGTTGACCTCAGTGATGTAATGTTAAAGGGAGCAGAGGAAAACCAGGACTCCCCCACCAACCCCAACAACACCACCTCCAGGTAAATATCAGAACATGTTTACATGTCCATAGATGAAACGCTGAGGTCATTGGTGAAAGGACATGACCTCACGACCCAAGCAATCATGATTCATGGGTAAAGGCTGCTGTCAGTCTTCTGATGCTTTTTAATGTTTTATGACTTCATTTAGATCTGTCGCAGAGGACAACAAACAGACTGATGCGAGGTGAAGATCTGCAGACACGTCTCCAGGGACCAGCGACGGTGTAAAGAACAGACAGAGCATGAGTGACGTCACGCACAGGTTTCTGCAGTAACGCTTTGAAGCTCAAAGCGTGCCGTGCTGGACACAGCCATGCCGGAAGTCCTGCCTCTTCTAAGCAGAGACGTGGCTCATCAGCAGACCGGAGGCAGGCTGAACCACGCCTGGGCTCAAACAAGCCATCTGGAACCAAAACATCTGTACTGAAAACGCTACAAAGACAAAGATTTGTCAGCTTTTTAGTAAAAGGTGAAATATTACTATTAATATTTGAATTTGAAGTAATCCAAAAGTATTCAGATTACATTACATGATTTTTAAATTTTTTTATATATAATCCAATCACCTACATTAGCAGCTACTACAACCAGGGTATCTGCACATATCTTGGCAGCAAATTTAAAGACTTTTAAGACCTTTTCAAGTCCCCTGAGAGGAAAACTTAAGACCTAATGACGACAGAAAAAACCCCAAAAACATACATACAGAGAGCACTACAGTGGTGTGGTGAGACTGAACAGCTCATCAGAGCTTCAGACTCGTCAGGTGGACACAAATCAGGAGCTGATTTTCCATCCTGACATGGTTAAGTGGATGTATAAACTGTATATGTACATATATTTCAGGTAATTTCTAGATTTTGGCCCCACATAGGAATTAAAAAAAAAAAAATGGAACAGTCCTAAGACATTACAATCTATCATCCTTTTTCTAAATGATGAATAAATGCAAGTATATTCAATATTCTATGTATAGACCTATTGAATTACGACCAAGACAAATTCCCGGTTCGGTCAGTTGTCCAATGACGGACGTGCAAGTCCAGCTGCTTACTTTTTGTTGACTTGTTCATAGATTCGTCAAACATAGGGATGTAACGATACACTCAACTCACGACTCGATTCACGATTTTTTTGTTCACGATACGATTTTTTCACGATTTTTTAAAATCAAAATGAGCTACAGACAAATTCTGACAAAATAAAATTATCTTTTTATTTGTAGGAAAAAAATCTCTCTTTACAGAAACTCTCAAACTGTTTGTGTTCTTATTAGGGCTGCCAGCAAGCAGCTGATCTGACCATTACCTTTCAGCTTGAAGTATAAGCTAACTGAAAATAAAAACAATTAAGATGATAGCTCGTTAACCCTTTGATGAGAGTCCACGGCCCCGGGAAACGGCGAGGTCCGAGCGCTGTAAACGCAGAGCCGGTCGCGGCGCACCGCCTCGGAGGAAATGCGCCCGGCGGGGGCCAGCCGGCGCCGGGGAGAGGTCCCACGAGGGGATCCTCCCGCACCGTGCGGCCGCCCCTGACCCGTGCTTAGTCCCCCGTGCAGACTGCGCGGAAGTTGCGGAGAAGTTGCGGTGATTGGTTAAAATTGCAACACCGCCCTGAATTTACGGGGATTCATTGAAGTTGCGTTGAAGTTGCAAATCGCAACATCGTGAATTTTCTGGAGGGTCTGTGTTATGGTATCATTTACGGTACAGTCAGGCCTGACGCCGACTACCACTACTGCGTATGTGTGTAGGAGTGTGTGTGTGTGTGTGAGACACAGAAAGGCAGACGCGGCAGTGGAAGCTGCAGCCACAACGTAACCTATTTCTAATTAAAAAAAACTTACTCTCGCATTCGCCAAGAATCGCGATTCATTTTTTCTGTGAACCGGTGCGAGTCGTCACGCATTTGTACCGATTTTAATCGTGTCACGATGTATCGTTACATCCCGAGTCAAACATGATAGTAAACGCGCCTTTGTTCGCCTGTGAAATCAACTCTTTCTTGACAAATGGGGCCACACCAAATCTTACCATGTAGGAGGTTTTGTCCCTTCCACATGTGAAGGCGCTCGCACATTACGAGTCCGGGAACATCGCTTTAAAAACGAGGTGAATGTCCTCGTTTGATGTGTACGAGGGGTGCCGGCTAACTGTCTGTAACACCGATAATATTTCGGCCTTGAGTGTGTCTACATTTGCAAAGCAGCCAAAGGCATCGCCTGGCGAAGCTGCCGGTCATTGAGTGGAAGTTGAAGGCTGAAGTTCAGTGGATGGAGAGGTCGTGTTGGGCTCAGTAGTGCTGGTGAACATACTTATAGGCAAGCTATCCGCCATGCTACTTTTTTTTTGGTGCTTTTCCGCTTTAGCATGGGAATCAAGCGCTTTATGACCCATTGTCCCTAGCTGTATTGTTTTTTGGCACACAGTACACCTTGCTTCATGAACGTTCTCTACTTTCATCAGCCATCCCCGTTCCCTTTCGTCTTCCAACCAACTGTCACTAAACACACACTTTCCCATCGCGAATCGACTCTCACTCTGCTGCTTGAAACTAGGCTCCGCAAACGTAATGCATTACATTCCTCTTCAGTCACTAAATGATGCAAGTTGCAAGCACGTAGACCGAGGTGCTGCCCCCCGATGGTGCGGTGGTTAAAATGAAAATTAAGCACGAGACCAGACGGATCGGAAAGACGTGAAATTTAAGACCTTAATTTTAAAATTCAAGACATTTTAAGACCTTGAAAATCAAAAAAAATATTTCAGACGTTTTAAGACTTTTTAAGGACCCGCGGGGACCCTGTACAACATTTCAGGATTGCTATTACAGTTTGTTAATGGTACACTCCAGGTTACCTGAGAATTACTAACCGTGTTAAACTTTATATTATATTTCAGATTTTAGCTGCTGCTCGATTTTATGTCTTAGATGTTAACTAGGTTTTTCTTCTCATGTGTATTTTAGACAGATATGTAAGAGCCTGTGACTGCTTCACTGTTACTGTTGAAAAGACATTTAGAGAGCAGAGCCAGCGGAGGGCGCACTCTCATACACAAAGTGTGTGTTCTTGCAGTCAGTCTGCAGCACGGCTCACCTGCTCACTGAATCTTTGCTTTGAGTTCAGGACACAGCTGAGCTTCTGTTTAGTAAACTCATGTGAGGCCTGACCGTCAGTCATCACAGTCACTGACTGAAATGTCTGATAACAGTTTCTATCCTCTTGAATCTAAGAGAAGACGGTTTCCACAGAGTTGGTAGAGAAAGTGATAGTGAAGTGAAACAAAACAGCTGTAGTACACTGACGTCTTAAAGTTTGACTACCACATTGCTAAAACAATGAATCCTACATTTCCCATAATGCTTTATTTCCTTATAATGTCCCCTATCTGCTGAGAGGCACCTGGCTGCAGACCTCCACTGTCAGGCCCGGAAGTGATGACGTTTTTGGGGGGGGTGGGGAGGACATTTTGAGAGGGTCATTTTCACCTGTCCTTTAAATATGAGAGTTTTTATTATCCACAGAAAGTAAATGCATGATTTCTAGTGTTTATCGTCAATATAGGTGCCGTTGTAGTAGTCGTTATAGGTCATTAATTACCGAATGTTACATGTCGGTTTGGGTTGTCGTTTTGAAACTAGATGACTTCAAAGTTTACTTTCGCCAATGGTGGTTACATCAACACCTAAGGATTCTTAACTTTTTAGTGCATAGTGCGTAAAGTAACTGTGCATTTCTTTGTATGTAACATTATGAAACATTTTGTAAACTCTCCATGCATTAGTTGGGCATAGTCACAAAGTTGAAAACACCTTTCTGAACTCACATGATCACACACCAGGACTAATATTTATTTTTAATGCAACTGTCTTTTAGAAACCTATCCCAGTCACTAAATCCTGGCAACTGGACAGAGAGAACTGGAATACAAGAGTATAAAGTATGTATTATGCATGTATTTATTAACAGTTGAATACTTTAATACTGTAAAATAATAATTACATAACTGACTTCTTTCTGATATCTAGGATTTTCCACGACAAGCATACAGGATTGACTGTGGCATCTTCATGTTTATGGTAGGAGACATCATTTGTTATATTAATTAATTATTTGTAATTCTGTGCCTTTTACACCACACTGGATGCTCCCTACGACTTTTCTGTTGTAAGTTGAATCATGCAATCAAAGTAAGCTCAAATTTACAACAAAAAAACACTTATTGTGACATAGTGTGAGTTTCTTTTTGTTGCTGTTCATTTTCCAGCTGGACATGCCACTTTTGTGACAGTGGTGGTGCGTCATCCTTATGGCAAATTTTGACCTTGGAAGGTTAGACTGCAAAGATTGTTATTTGACCTGAAGTTGTTACAAAAATGTATTTATTTATTTCTATTGTTTGAGCTACGGGAAGCTGTTGGACACTGGACAGATGCATCTAAAGCCCTTCTGCAAGGTGAGGTGCCACCAGTGTTTAGGATGACAAAAAGGAGGGTGGAAGGTGGATGACATTACTGAGGTCAGATTTTTATTTTGTTTAAATTCTGTCTGAGTTTTTTTTGTTTCAGTTATATAGGTAAATAAAGTGTCTAGATATTGCGTGATTGAATTTAGAAAATTAACATTTGTTGAGCTCTCTAATATGTCTAGGTAGGCCTATTAGAGGAGGGCAATGATGGATGATTTTCTTTTTTTTCTTTTTTTTTGGAGCTTGTGTTTTGAATATTACCAACGATAATTTTGCTTATCTATATATTTCCAGGAAGAAGAGCAGCAGGCAGAGGTCTCACCTGCCGTCAGACCTGCCGATGTGGACACACCAGTGGAAGGCGTAAGCTTTTTCACAGTATCTATTGGTCAGATACTGTTGGTGTGTGTTATGGAATTTTCTCTTTTTGGGTTACACGAGGTCACGTGTGAAGCCTTGTGATCCACAGCAGTATTAACTGTTTGTCTTTGTCTGGGTGCCACCATATCTCAACACTGTGGTGTCCAGGGTCGAAGAGACCTGTTGCTGCATTCCTAGACATAATAGATAGCTAATTGTTGACGTTCCATTAGCATGAGCAAGACAACAGTGTCTCCAGACTAGAATGTGTTGAAGGTGAACACGAACATGGGTAAATGCTTTCCCTTTGACTATTTTGGGCGTCAAGAATTTGTGGCGTCATGAGGGTTTAAAGTGTAACCACCAGCATGAGTTCGTCAGAATGTGAGACCGACTCAAGCACTTCAGGTGTACTTTAAGAGTGTCTCTAATTCTCCTTGGCCAAGTGTCAATAAATAATACAGCATAAGAAATCAGAGGCTCCTGAACACTTTCTTACTTCCTGACCTCACCATTGACCTTTGACTTCAGCAATTTCTCCACAACAGTGTGGAAGCTATGGTATAGACATCTTTCTTTCTGTCTTTTCCATAGGTTGAAGATCGCATTCTTCATCGTTTATCTTTGGAAATAATAATGAAACATTCAAACCATTACTTAAGTTGATCTTGATTAATTTAAGTTATGTTTTTAATATCCCATAGCTTATTAAACATTATCTACTTATGCAGACACATATTGACTAGAGTTGCACGATACCCACGGTATACACGGTACCCAGCGGTGCCAAATCATAACCGTCGCTACTATACTAGAAATTTTACGCGACAGTACTACTGTGGATTAATATACTACCGGTGCCAGTTTCCGCTACATAGCGGCCGCCTCTGCTCTCCTCCCGGCTTCTCACAGCGTGCTACTCCCTTGTAAACAAACCAACATGAAACCGCAACCAAACTACACAGCTGCTGAGTGATTGGCTGTTTTCCTGTTACTGGTGATGTGATAGGTTGTTTCCGCACGCTGGGTCCGCCCGTCTGTTAGCTGATTGGCTGTTCGTGTGTTTCTGCCAGCAAGAACGAACTCCGCGAAGACAGCTCCGCTTCGATAGAAACTCGCTTCAAAACAAACAACAAGCTAAAGTTCTGTCTCGCTCAGACACAAGACAACACACTCACCATGGCAGAAGCACCGGGCCCGAGCAGCGAGTCTGCCGTGGCGTCTTCGTCAGTGGCAACACTAATTTTGCTTAAGAAACAAACGTTGTTGTTTCAAACTAACTTGTACAAATACATTGCAGTTTATAAAAGTAATAATAATAAAAGTATCGCGGTTACTCATTTTAGTATCGTGACAACTCTAATATTGACAATGGAAGCACAGTTACAAAGGCCTCCTCATCAGACCCCGACTCCCTAAGGTCGGATCTTAGTGTCAATATAGCGACGGCTTTACAGGTTTGGCAAGATGGGCTATGGTGGGATATACAGTTTTATTACAGAAATTATACATATGTTAAAATGTATCAATTTAAATCTTTTCTAAGGATAACTCCAAACTGAGAACCATCATGGACTGCACTTTCGCCTTGCTATATGTGGGGCTGTTGTTCACCTGTGCTGAGGCCAACAAACCACTGTTCTCAGCTAAAGTGGATCTGCCTGAGGCAGACGCTGCTATACAGTATGGGAGATTGTGGCAAGAAGAACTGGATGACAATGAAAGAGAAGCGATCCTGGAGCCATTCAAGTTTACTTTTCACAACCCTGACCACGTGTGGATTTTTTGTGATAAAATAATGGACAAAAAAAATTCTCTGGCATATTGTAATGTCACACTGAGGAAAGGGCTAGAGAACATTTGATCTTGTTGTGACTTGGTGTGTGTTTTCTCATTGATCACTTAATAATTGGACCTGGATTATACTGTAGATTAGGGATGTAACGATGCATCGTGACACGATTAAAAATCGGTACAGATGCGTGACGACTCGCATCAGTTGACAGAAAAAATAAATCGCGATTCTTGGCGAATGCGAGAGAAGTAGGATATGTTCTTTTTCGTCTATCTATCTATCTATCTATCTATCTATCTATCTATCTATCTATCTCGCTATACACATATATGATACATACATATATATATATATATATATATATGAGTAATAGTTTAAGAGAGAATGTGCACTGGCCAAACAAAAGTTTACTATAAAAACGATATATACAATAGACCGTGAATTGAAAGATTTTATGTCATTGTTTACTAATTAATTAATTTGTGAGGAAAACAATTCAACCGGAAGTGCATTCACGAATTCGCGATCTTGTTTGGAAATGTATCCCTTGCATTTCCGGGCCTGACAGTGGAGGTCTGCAGCCACCATCTCTTGGGGGGATCTGCCAGTGTCGGCTTCAGACCTCCAGTCTGCAATGCAGCCTCTTCAAAACGACATCCACCACAAACAGGAGTATGAGTGTATGAGTATATATATATGATAACGCTGCGTGTCACCGCAGAACTAAAGGCGGGAACGGGAACACCACTGTGTGTGTGTGTGTGTGTGTGTGTGTGTGTGTGTGTGTGTGTGTGTGTGTGTGTGTGTGTGTGTGTGTGTGAGAGAGAGAGAGAGAGAGAGAGAGAAAGAGAGAGTGAGAGAGAGACTAATACTAAATATATAAAAACACACGCGCGCGCGCGCACACACACACACACACAGTTATGTACAATAACTATCTTACCAGTTGCCGCTCGCGCTGTCTGTACTTCAGTCACCGGTTTTGTTTTGACCTCTTTGCCACGTGAGCGCAGAGAATTCTGGTAACCGTAGTCCTGACTTAGAGGAAGTGAAGGCAGCTGAATTTTAGTTTGCTAGCAGCCTCGCAGGGTGCTCTGAAACACAGAGAGAGTTTACCACCATGTCTCCCATCGGTGCGGTTCGGCGAGCAGTGATGTAAGGCAGCCTGGGCTGTCGCTGCTTGTGAGCCATGAGAACTACACGTCCGGCGAATACCATGACGTATCCAACGCGTCACACGTGGCGGTCAGCTGTTCACCACTACCAGCTGCAGGAACTGGCTCCGCCCACAGCCAGTACGTCACGCGTGCTGCCTTCATAATAAATGGGAATTTCGGGTGCTTCCCAATGTCCATTTAGATTGCTGCATTTACGACCCCTCCAAACTGTAGGATTTCTTACAGATTTAAAAAATTAACTTTGTTTCAGACTTTAAATTATAAAAGTAATTTTGGAACTGCCTCTGCCCATAGCCAGTGGGCAACAAAAACTGAGTAGAAAATAAAGCTTCAAATCAAAAGTAGACTTTTATTGAACATTCTGATATTCATTTTCATGGGGGCGTAAGACAACAACAAGAAAATGCTAAAACTGAATGACTTTGGACTCCAGTAGAAGGTAAACTGCAGGAGTATATTGCCCTTGGTGCGCAGGACTTACGCTGCTCTACTGTTTGCTATAGACAGTGGTGGTACTCAGTACTAGAATCCTTTACTCCATTTGAAGTAGTCACAACATAAGATAAAGTAATAGATTACAGGTCAAAGTGTGTATCAAACAGAACAACACAGTGAGATTAAACACTGTTTTATTGCCATGCATTAGAGAGGGATGTTTGATAAACCTTACAAATTAGCATGAACCTGCTATCTACTGTTGATGGTGTGTGATGGGGATGTGACAGGAAGTCTACCACTATGACTGACAATAAATAAAGACATTGTGACTGGACAATCCGTTAAAACAATTACAATGACGCTCAGGCCCAAATTTACTGAAGGTGTACAAAAGGAGGAGGGACACTCTCAGGTTTTGAAGAGACTTTAAAATGGAAACTGGTCTGAGTTTGTTTATGGCCCCTACAGAACTGCAGACATTTCAAATATGGAGCAGCAAGAACAACAGTGAATCTAAGCCTGAGCAGAACAAAAACACACATCTGTCTGTCTGTCTCATCCACACATCAGTCAAATTCAAGGTCTTTGTTTGTCTTCTGCCCTACAAACAGACGTCTGTTCCTCTGAACCTGCAGCTGGAAACAGACAGAAGGGGAAGATAAGAATATGGTCCATACACAATGTCAATATGTTCAGCTTCTGATTAGAATAATAATGCACTGGTTTTATGTACATTCCTAAGCTGCAGGTATGTAGCATGACAGAACACATTTAGAAATATAGAGATATTACTTTGTTGATGGAGACCATTTGACATTTACCTTGGCTCCCTCCAGTATGTGCGGCTCTTTCTGCAGAGCGTTGTTCAGTCCGTCCTCTGACGTGAATCCGACCCAGCAGAAGCCTTTGTGGAAGCCCGTCTCTTTATCCTTGTGGAACACAGCGCACAGTCAAACACAAGACTCTGCAGCTTTGGCAAGAATAGTGCTGTTCAATGTTTGACAAGTTTTAAAGTCTCTGCGTTTTAATTTTTATACCATGCTGAAAAAAAAGAAACTGAAAGCAAGCAACACACTCAAAACTCTGAAACATTACAGTAGTATTGTTATGGAATTTTCTATCCTTAGGTTACACAAGGTCACGTGTTGGCCTTGAGGTCCTCCTCAGCAGTATTAATTGTTTGGCTTTGGCTGAGAACAGTAGCTGCCAGTGTATTTCAACACTGTGGTGGCCAGGGTCGAAGAGACCTGTTGTTTCCTTCATAGACATATTAGATAATTTGCCATTGACGCTCCAATCTGTGTAAACAGACATCTGTGTCTCCAGACTAGAACGTGTTGACAGTAACACCTCCATGTGTAAAGACATTCTCTTTGACCAATTCTGGGCGTGTAGTATTTGTGGTTATCTTGGGGCTTAAAGTCGGGCAGAATGTGAGAGTGACTCAGGCACTTCTGATGTACTTTGAGAGTGTCTCTAATTCTCCTTGGCCAAGCGTCAATAAATAATACAGCATAAGACATCAGAGGCTGCTGAACACTTTCTTCCCTCCTGACCTCACCATTGACCTTTGACTACAACAATTTCTCCACAACAAGTATGAACAGGAATAAACAGAAAAAAAATGTCAGCAGTAAAGTTACATATTCTTCATTAGTGGTGTTATTCATGTTTATTGACAGTAATGTCTTATTAAAGCTAAATTCACTTTTACTGTGTCTGAACACAGTGAAGTCAATACAACAGCACTGGTTTTGTAGTGCAGCCAGTGCCACATATTTTCAGTAACCTGTGTGTGATGTCACGCACACAGTCCATTCTTTACAGTGTCATTGCATCTATAACTAGAGCAAGCAGCAAAGTGTGCTGTATAATGCACAGAATGAACAATATAGCAGTAGTGTAGTGCACTGAGAGTGGGTGTGACTAAAATACAATTGTACAGAAGTAAATTCTAGAATATCAAACTTGTATAACAGTAGAATGAGTGAGTTAGTAGTGGTAACGCTGTGATAACTTACGAATGGTAGAAGACACTTCTTCACGGAGCCAAACTGACCAAAGTACTCCCTCATCTCCTCTGAAAGACAAACAGGAACACACACAGAGTTTCACTCCAACACGTAATGTCTTCATGACTGAACCACCAGGAGCAGTACAGCTTCATGAAGGTTACACCGAGCTGAACACCACACACACAACAGGGCTGTGATACATCAAGCCATCGGGAAACTACAATGCTCTGCTTTATCTAAACGGTTGAATTGACCACAGTTCAAATATTACTATCAACTTTAACCTGTTTCACAGCGGCCATTTTGACAGTTCAACACAGGTGTTTCCAATCAGACTAATTAAGGTTCCGTCCCATTTCTTTTTCTTTGACACTTCGCAGTGAACCAGCATGCTCCACAGCAGCAACCTGACTCTGTTTGACCTGAATGGAACGGTGCACATCTGTGCGTTCACCCACTGTTTTTTAAATGAGTTGAAAAATGTCTCTCTGTGGCAAACTGTTCCTTTTACACATCCCGCCTTCACTTCACATGCAGAGGCTGTTTGAGGCGACGGTGTGACAGCGCTGCCCGGGCATTACACCCTGTACAGAATCAAATGAGCGACTCAACATGCATATCCCACTGCCGCCCAGTATGACCGATAGTATGAATAGTTGAGTGTACTCACTGGCGGCTATCGTCCACGGTATTTTAGACACGAAGACCTCGAACACTCTCTTAGACGGCGCTGCCATGTTTCGTCCTTGGTATGTTACTCTGACCTATGACGTGTCATCACGTGACAGATAAGTGACCGAAAAATGTTTTAAACCATTACGGTTTTGATACATTATTCAAATACATTATTTAAATTAGACTCGTATAAAATGTTTGTATTAAAATAATTTAATGTGTAAGGTTCGGTGTTAGTACCAGGAGTGCCGAACGAGTGGGTTGAAAGGTCAGTGACGTCATGGCGAAGATGGCGGCCTCCCTGCTGGAGAGTGGAGAAGACGCGTTTCGAAAAGTCTTCAAGTTTTACAGGAGGAGGAATCCTCCGCCGGACTACAGCCAGGTTATCGACTTCTCCACAGGTGTGCCGAGTGACAAGGTGAGGGACACGTCACAGCGAGACAAATACACGCCACAGTCCGCAGGAGTCACGTGATGCAGCCTCAGCCTGACTGACTGACATTATTAATATTAAAAAGGATGAAGAAGAAACATATTAGATACATGCTTAAACTGTACGCTGTCTTTAAAGGGTCTTTAAATTAACTGGATATAATCAAGCCGCCCTCCTGAATCTAAGGAAAGGATGAAGGAGATAGGGAAGGAAGCACTTAATGCATAAGAAACAGTGAAGATCATAGAGCCACAGAATGTCAGATCACTGTGTTTGACCCACGTGGATATATAAATAGTTTAAGAAAGAAATAGCACCGCCTAGTGTTTGTATGGTGTAACACCACAGTCTACACTTCATGAAGAGGATTGATGGGAGGAACAGCTGTGGCTCAGATGCAGTCAGTGTGTCACCTTAGTTAGGAGATGGTGGTCAGTGTGTGTCAGCTCCAGACATTGCTCCCCAACAATGCATTCCAGCTCCTCCTGGAGGACTCCGAGGTGTTTCCATGCTAGATGGGCTGTATAATCCTTCCAGTGAGCACCCTCAAAGCTCATGAAGATACTTGCACTCGCTCGGGGCAAGTGGAAGGAGCGTCACCTCATACAACTCCATTTCAAAAGAATCCAATTTCTTTTAAGTCCAGCCACAGCTTTTCCTCCGGGTGCATCCTCTTTATTAAGTGTAGACTATGTCGATGTGATTAAAACAATGCAACACACATACTACTACGGACTGTCACTTTGATATTTACGTCTGTCACTTCAGCAGCGCTAATGATTGCTGTTCCTCTGTGTGTCTGTGTGGTTGATAGATAGTTCTAGCTAAACTGGACCTTGCTGCAGTGACTGATGCAGAGGCTGCAAAGGTTGGATTACAGCCTGTCAGAGACTGGAGAGCCTTTGGGCTGCAGGGCTACCCAGGTAAATGGACAGACACACAGCTGATTACTAAAGTCATCCGCTGAATACAGATGATCCTGTATGAAATGGACAGGCAACCTGCTCAGCATGCACAGATGATCACTTTCTGTCCCATGACCCAGCACTGTACCTCTGTGTTTTGTTGTAGGATTCATCTTCATCTCCAACCCGTTCCTGCCAGGCTGCCAACCCTCCTGGGTCAGACAGTGTCTGAAGACGTACCCACAGAAGCCCAATGTCTGCAACCTGGACATGCACATGTCTCCCTCTGAGACCCAGGACATCTGGGGCAAGAGTGTACACAGCCTCAGGTAAGACGAGCTGTCCTGACTGGATCTGTCAGAGCCAGAACCCGGGCATGTCAACTGTTGGTATGTCTTAAAGCCTTAAGGGATTTTAGGTGAATTCAGGTCAGGCATATTTTTTCAGACAGAAAAAAAACTCAACAAAGTGGTCAAGAGGTCCAGCTCTGTCCTGGACTGTCCTCTAGACTCCATAGAGGAAGTGAAGGAGGAGGTCTTAAACAGCTCCTTCAGAAACTGACTGCTACTCCCACCATGTAAGAAGGAGCTCTACCACAGGTCCTTCATTCCAACACTCTTTAACACCAGCATGACTTCATGACTTTCTTGTATATATTTCTAACTTGTGAGTAATTTATTAACAACCTTGTCTTATCTTATCTTAATGTATGAAATCTAAAAAGGTGGTTTGCTTTTGGTGCTATCTTCGTGATTCTGACAGTGTTTCAGCAGTCCAATGCTAAATCAGTGGAGTGCTCTTCTTCTGACCAGTTTATGTGCTCAGTGACAGTGTATTGGTCCGTTCCCAGCAGCATGCCTCTCTAAGTGTGTTGCTCTGTGTTTGATGCCTCCACAGTGTTCGCTCCTCTGCAAAGAGAGAACCAAAGACTCTTCTGGAGAGGCTGCGCTGGGTCACTCTGGGCTATCATTACAACTGGGACACCAAGGTAAGCAACAGAGCCGGTGACTGAGAGTAAGTGCCATATAAAAAAAAAATTAAAAAAAATGCCTAATCAAATCTAATCCAGACAGCAGCTTTCAGCCCAGGCCTTCAGAATAATAGGAGCCGTATCCTGTGCAGTGGTGCTGTCCGCTGTAAAGTTCCACTTTGATCCTTGTTACATGAATTGTGTATAAACACTCCCTAATATCATCGTAAACTTTCCGATGGGCGTAACATATATATGTTATGTAAGGCGGAAGCACTAAGCGGTCATACATTCATACATTTTATTTCCTCTTTTTTCTTGAGATCTCAAACAACCATTAACCTGAGATGAGAGAAACTGACCCCGTCATCTCAGAATAACATAATGACATAAATAATTTGAGATCTCTAGAAAACAAATAAAATAAACTTGTTATTACGAGACAAAATAAAATCTATGATTACTTAGGGCTTCTGTACTATGTCACCTGACAGCACATCAAACCATTAAAGTATCTTATCTTAGTTTTTGATGTGGTCTGTAAACAGGCTGTTATAGATTAAATGTGTCTGACAAAACACACTAAGTGAAGTGTTTGGTACCTACCGTGTCATATTTTAAAGCATAAGGCCACTGACCGAGCAGCGATATTTGATGAGTAAGGAAGCAAACAGGCTGGTATGAACACAGATATAAACACTCTTCATGTTTGTGATGTGTGTTTCTTTTTGGTGTTTCATTCACAGACTTACTCTGCCAACCATTACACTCCTTTCCCTGCTGATCTCCACTCGCTGTCCCTCCAAATAACAGCCGCCTGCGGGTTCCCTGGTTTCAATGCAGAGGCTGGAATCCTCAACTACTACCGGTCTGATTCATCTCTGGGAATCCACGTGGACGAATCTGAACTAGATCACAGCCGCCCCCTGCTGTCGCTGAGGTGAGAGGATAGAATTCTTCAACAATGTTGTAATGCAGGAAAGAGTCTCCATTAACCATCTCGTCATCTTCTCTGATAGCTTTGGCCAGTCAGCCATCTTCCTCCTGGGGGGCGTCTGCAGACAGGACGCCCCCACTGCTATGTTCATGCACAGCGGGGACATGATGGTGATGTCGGGACAGAGCCGCCTCCTTTACCATGCCGTCCCACGCATCCTCCCGGCACCTCAGGGACACATGGCTTCAGTAATGGAAGGCTGCAGTCTGTCCCTGCAGGACAGTAGTGGGGTGGAGGCGGTGTCAAAGGAGGACTGGGCGGTGTGCTGCAGGTACATCCAGAGCTCCAGAGTGAACGTGACTGTCAGACAGGTGCTGGGGCCCGGGCAGAGTTTTCCAGAAACGCCCTCTTCTCACCAAAGGACTGATGCAGGCCAGACAGCGGGGTACCATGACAGAGCAACAGATGGAGAGAGTGAGAAAAGGAAGAGGAGTAGTAGCTGTGACTCTGATGATGCACAGACGTGAGACAGACCCCAAGCTCACACTCCTCTGCAGTGATATTTATTATTTGACACCTTGCTGAACAACAGAAACCTCATGTCAGATGTGCTCTTAATACTTGTGTGTTACAAGAGGAAGATCCACCCCTCTGAAGAGAGCAGAATTTCAGATAATAATAATAATAAACGCCATGTTGTTTCAATGAAGCAGATATAGTACATGTAAGGCTGATGTAGTTCAGTGGTGGTAAATTCATTATAGCTGTGTACTCAAGGACAGTGGTTGTCATCAGGACTCCTAAGATGGTTGGCGGATTATTTCTAAAGGTCACCAAATGTTTGTGGAGAATAAAATAAAATATTTTGCCAAGCAGTACTTGGAGAGGTCGACACACGAACATTTAACACATTCAGAATCAGGTTTATTGCCAAGAATGTTTTCACATACAAGGAATCAGCTTTGGTAAATTGGTGCTTAACAATCCTAAACAGGATAAGAAAAATATAAGTAAAGACAGAACTGTAAGTAAAGCAGCATGAATGGAAAATGAACAATAAGAGGACAAATATTATAAAGACAGCAAGAGTCCAAGAGGTGTGTGTCAATGGACCACATAGTTTCAGGTGTGTAGATATGCATTGGGGAAATAAGAGTCAGTGTCTAGGTGGAGGTCTCAGGTCTTGTTGATGAGGCCAGCTATAGATGAGTCAAAACTACAGCATTTTGATGGGGCGCAGTATCCTGCCATAGGGTGTCTCAAACCGTTTGTGTCCAGGGTCAGATGGGTCAGCCACAATCTAACCCACATGCCTCAAAGTCCTGGTGGAGCACATTTTCTGGATCTCTGCTGGAGGCCAGACCGAAGGACAAAGAACTCACAAAGCATGTGCTCCAGGCATTGATCACAAAGAATTTGTCATCAAAAGTGTTATATGCTTAGGTAACAACTTATCAATACCAGTAAGAGGAAAATCCATCAATGAGTGTTTGGTCTCTGAGCCAACTGCCTTTATATTAAATATTTCTCCTCTCGATG
This sequence comes from Collichthys lucidus, assembly GCA_004119915.2. Lineage (NCBI taxonomy): Eukaryota > Metazoa > Chordata > Actinopteri > Sciaenidae > Collichthys > Collichthys lucidus. Next base: position 7,172,381 of record CM014095.1, on the reverse strand, counting down.
AAGCTCCTCTGTTCTCTGATCTGTCTTAGCGAGTGCTACATTTCAACATTGTTTTTTTTTTTTTTTTTTTTTTTTTATATGGACAGTTGACTACAGTATGTGTCACATTTTTTGTTCTACAGGTGATGAAGCTATTTTTTTTATTTATAGCCTCGTGTGACTGGATGAAAGAAGCTTTTAATGTTCCTGGTGAATTTGTAATTGACACCATCTTCCAAACAGTGTGTCACCTTTAAATTTATTGTGGGTTTGTTTTTTGTCCTTTAGGTTCCCTCTTCTGAAAGTAAGCATTGGTAGAGCCAAAACTAAGAAGAGATGTACAGACAGACATGTAGTTGGGCTCATTCACGTAAATGGTCAAGGGATCGTTATTGTAAACTGGAGCCACAGCAATGAATGCTTCCAACGTGACGAGTAAATTCTAAAAGTTGTCTGAATTCTTTGGGAAGCCTGTGAAAGGACTTTCTTGAGTTCAAACGAGACAAAGGCATAGTAAACGATCCAGGTCTGACAGAATAGAACAATACGGTGATATTAAAACATATTTGGTGTCTGTGACTCCAAGTTTTCTGCAATGAAGGATTATTAGCAACATTTCAGGTGCGCTCACTTTCATTTTGACTCAATTTCTGATTAAACAAAGAGGTTACTGTTACTGTGTGTTCCCAAGAGGACTCATATTAATCATCTTGTAATGTTCAAATGTATAATGTTTCACTCAGCGTCACACTGGCTTGTGTACCTGTACAAGCTCGTGCTGTTGAAAGCTCCTGGAACCCTGACAGGTGACACAAGGATCAGTCCACAGGGTGCCGACCTCGCCGTGATGGTGCCATAACTGTATCAAGCTGGTTATCTGAGCACAGTTGAACAGGCTGTTGGCCGTGAACGTGAGTTTAATACCGGTGGATAAAAACACCAGTGGGCAAAACTCCCTGATGACGTTCTTCTTCTTTTCTTTCCTTTTCCTTTTTGTTCCAACTGAGTCTGTAGGCCAACTGTCCTTTCTGTACGGCTATCTATATACCCATATCTATATTGTGTGTATGTGTGTACATGATTGAATCAGGTGAATGAATCACTGACTATTTATCTATCAACTATCAACTATATATGAATGAATAGTGAATATCTTAGTATTTGCTTTGACAGCGTGCACTTGAGTTGGCATGGACTCTGCAGGTTTGTGCAAAATCTGATGAGTCATGTTATCCCAGCATGATTTGACAATGTTCCAAAGAGCTTCTTATGAATGCTCAGCTTCCTTAGTGCTCCCATAATTGTTCAGTATGGTTGAGACTGTGGAGAAATGACCATGACAGTCAGGACTTCTTGGTTTTCTGTAGTCTTGGTCTTTAAGTTTGTTTGTTTTGGGGTTTCTTTCATTATCCTGCTGCAGTATGGAGGAATAGAGTGCTAATTCTCCTTAATCAGGGTGGAGTCCGTTAAGAACACATGCCAACTCCTATATTCATCAGTAAATACTGTGAAATGTTGGCATTTCTTAGTCCACCCCAAGTGTTGGCCTTGTTTTTTGGGAAGTAGTTTAGAAAGTCCTATTCAGGCCTCAAAGACTACTACAGATGGTAAATGGACTGTACTTATGCAGTGCCTTTCTAGTCTTCCAACCACTCAAAGCACTTTTAGAACAGAACAACCTTCTTTTAACATGACTTGATCGGAACTGATTGGAGCCCTGCATTCTTTATTTAGCAAAAATCTGTGATGAAGTTGCTTTTCTGTATCTCAGGGTACTTACTCCCTCACTCCAGACATGCCTAGGGCTCCTATTTGTGGACTTCAATACCATAATCCCGTCTCTGCTACAGGAGGATGAACTTCCTGTGGCTGCTGAATAAGTTCAAACTCTCAAAGACAAAGATGGTTCACTTCTGGTACATCTTCATCATTGATGAGTCCAGCCTCATCTCCCCCATCACTGCCTGGTACTCTGCTGCTACTGCCAGTTTTCAGTTTTCAGTGAGGTCTCAGACTTATGGATTCCACTGGTACTTATATGGCAAGGGCCATTTCTAATGTAGGATATCAATAAATCAAATTGATGTGCTTAAGGGAATTAAAAGTAGGCCCAGTAAGAGTTCTCATGATACGTCTTACTACATGTAGGTCTGGTGTACACAGTGGTGAGAGAAGTACTCAGATCCAGTACTTCACTACAGTAAAAGTACTTAAGTACTAACTGTTGGCTAGATTAATCTCCACTAATGCATCATGGTCTATAATCATATGCCATCATAGTAACACCACTGATACGTGACTTAGGAAACAGCAGTAGTTTGACGTTTGGCTGCAGGGGGCGCTGTGCACCCTCACACCTGCATACAGGTACACAGATGATGTGAAGGATGATGACCAGCACCAGAATGAAGTGTCAACGTGTATTTTTCATCTCTCAGTTCCACCTCTAGTCTTTTATTTCAGCTCAGGTGTCCCCATCAGATGGATCGGACTGTGCTCTCTCTGCTCTGGTTTGCGCTCTGCGTCGGGATGAAGTCGACCGGAGCCCTGCGCTCAGCTTCACCGCGGCGCGCTGACACCGGCACGTGGAGGAAAGACCAGCCGGTGAACGACACCGTGGTTCTCCACGACTACATGATGTTTTTATACCGAACAATGTCCAGGCTTCAGCAGAGAGATGTTAACGTTTTACACGGTGCGGGATTCGCGAACACAGTCACGAGCTTCGTGGACCAAGGAAAAGGTGAGTTGAAATGATTTGTTTTTATTTTGATACATTTGATACATTTGGTACATTTCCCTGTAATTTAGATTTTTTTTTAGATGTATTAAAGATTGATTTAATTATTTTTTAGAGCCAACATATTTAAAACAAACAAAATAAAATAAATAATGTCGTTCAATAAATACATTTTGGGTGCAGTATAGACCAGAGTTAGATCTGCTTCATCACTCATATTGTCTTATTCCACAGTTTGGGCTTCAGACTGACATGTGATGAGTTATAATTAGATTTTTTAAAACTTTTTAAAGACTTTTTTTTTAAACTTTAAAACAAAAGTTTGAAAAATCCATAATTAGAGAAAAACCCCAAACACATTAAACTTCTAATTTAAAAGTTGGAGGCGTCTAATGTTTGGTACTTTTGCACAGACTTCAAGGATATATTGATTATAAAATCAAATCAAATCAAATCAAATTAATTTTATTTGTATAGCCTAAATTGACAAAGTACATTTGCCTCAGAGGGCTTTACAATCTGTACAGGGACTGACACCCTCTGTCCTTAGACCCTCGGTTCCAGTGAGGAAAAACTTGCCCACAAAAACCTTTAACAGGGAAAAAAGGTGGAAGAAACCTCAGGAAGAGCCACAGAGGAGGGATCCCTCTCCCAGGACGGACAGACGTACAATGGATGTCACGTGTACAGGACAGATCAACACAAACATATTGTACAATTACAATGACTGACAAAATCACAATGAATCACACTGAATGATAAAATGATATAAAAGTTCATTATTAGTTGATTTATTTCAGCACTACATATTTGAATGCACTTTGTTTTCTTTTTTTTTTTGCTTGTTAGATGTTTTATTTCCAACTCAGTTGTATAAAAAGGTCTAAAATAGTGATAAAGCTATAAATAAATAGTCATAAATAAAATACACAGGTCATGTCCTTTCAAACATCATTTAGACCAGTGCTTCCCAAAGTGGCAAAGATGTGAAATGAAAATGTTTATTTTCATTTCTTATTGCACATTTAATGTTTCACCACATGAAAAAGATGGAATGAAATAGGCAAAAAAGAGCTGAGTCACCACATACAATACACTGTTGCCATTAATTGACACAACAACTCATATTTTCAGAGTCACACTGTAACATGACTTGTTTACCACGAATCATCATTTTTAAATAATATTTACAGAAAACTCATGAATGAATGGATAAATAAATATGAAGGGGGCAGCTCTGATCTCTGTGCTCTTGTCATCATCAACAGATCTGCCATCTTGGGAGAGTGGTCAGCGTTACATCTTTGACTTGTCCAGCCTGTCCAGGATGGATGAGCTGGTAGAGGTGGAGCTCAGAATCCTAAGGAAACCTGCAGTAGACCTCCTGAGTGTTTTAACAACAGGGGGGAACCTTTACAATACCCGTCTGTACTCCTGTTCTCCTGGGGGCACTTCTGGCAGACAGCTCCTAGACTCCAGAACTATAGAGGTTCTGGATGGTGGTCTCCCAAGGTGGGAGGTGTTTGATGTCTGGTCCAGCATGAAGGCCCGCCAATGGAATCCCACAGAATCAACACAAGCCTGCTTCCACCTCCTGATCTTGTCTGAACTAACCAACAAGGTCGCTGACCCACTCCTTCTGGGGCTGGGTCGCCATGATCGGCTACCACAAGAGAAAGCTTTGCTAGTGGCTTTCTCGCATGCTGACAGCAATCATAATCTGTTCAGAGACGCAATAGAGAAGATGAAGAATGAAGGTGGTGGATTTCGGCTCCCAAAGCCCTTCAACCCTCTACCAAAAGATGAAAAGAAACACCAGCAACCTCGCCAGAGAACCTTGTCCAAACGTTCATTTGGTGGGGCAGGGGGAGGATCAGCAGTCGGAGGCACTGGAAGGAAAAGTGGACGTAGGAAGTCCCGCTGCAGTCGTAAACCCCTCCACGTGAACTTTAAAAGTCTGGGCTGGGATGACTGGATCATTGCCCCTCTGGACTACGAGGCGCATTTCTGCGATGGGGTGTGTGACTTCCCCCTGCGCTCCCACCTAGAGCCCACCAACCACGCAGTCATCCAGACCCTCATGAACTCCATGGACCCAGATATCAGTCCACCTAGCTGCTGTGTCCCCTCCAAGCTCAGTCCTATCAGCATCCTCTACATCGACTCAGGCAACAACGTGGTCTATAAGCAGTACGAGGACATGGTGGTGGAGAGCTGTGGATGTCGGTAACGCCGGTTGAACAAAGTGTAGTGGACAGATTTTTGATTGTAAAAGCTAAATAATGAAAAGGTATATTCATGTATTTTAAATGCATACTGTATATGTCCAACAGTGTTGTAGTACTCTTGGTCTTGGTCTCAAGACCACATTTTGAAGGTCATATCTCAGTTTTAGACAGAGAGGACTTTGGATTCATTTTAAGACCACAGCTGGAGAGATATCATAAACTGCATGTGCATTGTCCAATTTTTGGTGTCATTACTGTTATTTGAAGTAAAACCTCTTGTTGCAAGCTCAGCCAATGCATCTTTTTGCTACTGAGGGGCTGTCACCCCTCCCAACGTCCCTTCACATGCACTCCAAGGAAAGTGAATGTGGGAAAGCAAGAAGCAGCTGTCAGTCTGGGAGGAGATATCTGGTAAATCTTCATGTAATCTAATAAAAGTTGGCTTCATGAACCACAAAGAGTTCATCTAAAAATCAGCATCCAAAAGAAAAAACGCAGCTTTGAGAGATTTGATGAGTCCTACCCACGATATACTGTCTGGTCTTAGTCTTGAGTCTTGGTCTTACCCTGCCTTGGTCTTGTCTTGGTTTTGATACACTCTGGTCTGTCATGACAGTTAAGGTGGTCTTGACTACAACACTGGTGTCCAATACTTTCATTCAATATTAACTTTTCAGACCACTGTTACCTGTTATAAGAACAATGTATTATTATTTTCAAAAAGTAACCTTAAAGCTGCAGAGTCTCCTTTTAGCTCAGTTTTGGTCTTCACCAACTCTTGCGAAAAATATACACTGCCCTGCTGTTTAAATGTCCAAATGGCTTGGCTAGCTTGTTGCTAACTTGTCTGGTCTCCATAGAGCCGTCAATATAAAGTGCCATGTTTCAAATACTGTCAAAAAAATTTCATTTTTAATGTGGAATATTGTGCAGCTTTATAATTAATTTCTGACAAAGTGTCATTTAATTCTGAGCTTTACCACAACAGAAACATTTCCATGCCAAAGTCAGTGTATGTCAGTCTATGTTGTGTTTAACATGCTGTACGCAGGTTTTCTCTGAATATCCTTGTCTTTGAAAATATTTTGTAAATCTTAAGTTATATACGTGCCGCACACACATATATTATATTTTGTATGTTTGTATAGATTTTGTATGAATAAACATGTGCTTTAATAACCATGGCAAAGAGCAGCAGTTCACAGGAGGTTTGACTCTGTCTGAGGAGCATGACTAGAATCCTGGTTGAATAATATTGTATAATAATATATAGAGTATATAACACATAGGATAACAACAATAATAATAACTTTGTTCCTACAGTGTTGTTCAAAAGTTCAGAAACCAATGACAGTGTTGGTCTTACCTCTTACTAACTTACTATGGCCACACTTAAGTAACCAATAATACAAAATATGTGTCAGAGCGCAAAATGGGTCATAACTCAATCTTAACCAGATATTCACAGAACTGTCTGAAGAACATGAGATTAAACAAAGCAGTTTTGGGAGTAAAACTCTCAAAGGACAGCTGAAAATGTTGCTTTAAAAACTTTAACTCTGGCTGTTATTGATTCAGTCATGAATATTTAACTTCACGTCACATTTAAGAAACTGTCACACAATATATATATTTTTTCTTTTGTTTATTTAACCTCGTCATCACTTATTCAGCAGATCAGTTGTTACAATGTCTGCAAAGAAACAAGGAGTGTCAAAGGTTAGTGCAGTGCATCACCAAAGGTAGATAATTATGTGTCCATTTTGGAATTAAAATAATTGAATCGTTTCTTGATTCCTGCTTTGTGTATCATGTAAGCTCCACTCACTGTGCGTAGTTTATTTTGAATGTAACTTTCTCATCACATTCACAGGTAGCATCACAGAAAAACATTGCACACGCTGTTCAAGTCATCACAAAAGGAATGCACGTATTGTTACAGTATTAGTACAGGTTAAAAAAAAATCACTTAAAATAAAATTGGCAGAAGTGCAAAATGGTGACATTTAAGAATTTAATTAAATAATCACACTCATCAGGTGTGAGCATGAAAAGTGCTACAGAGGAGTCTTTGATGCTTTTTTAATTCATCTTTGGAGAAAGACGGATGAATCCAAACAGTATAATTAAAATGTTTTGACAAAATATATGTCTTAGTTTGATTTGATTCTGTAAAACCACTTTATATCAACTGTCATGTCATATTTAAGGTTTTTATTGTAAACCATTTTAACCATAAAAATGTTTTAAACTCTCTGCTCATAAAAACAGCCTGGTCTGTCACTGAGTGTAGTAGATGGTTAGTAAAAAAAATAATAAACTCATGTCGTCAAATCTCCACTGATCCACTCAACCACCATTTTGGCAACTTCTCTTCCTGTGTCGAGGACGAAGGCATGGCGGAAGCCGTTTTCACACAGTCTGAAGTCTCCATGTGGGAAATCCTGTTTGATGTCGTGGTAATATTGAACGGGGCACCAGTGGTCTGTGGCTCCATAATAAAATATCAGCTGAAAAGTGGAACACAGGCACAAGTAAAACATTCACTGATGATTCAAGCAAACAGGTTACAGTATTATAATATGAGTGGGCCTTTTCTTACCTTGTCAAGATTTTTCCTGATGGTTGTGTTGTCTCTTTCCAGAACTGTCCTCATCTCCTGACCCCCCATGTACATTGCATTGGCTACAAACACAAACAGAGTTAGTAACCATCAAATCTTTCTCTCTATACTCTCAAACACAGGCATCTTTGGCTTGGCCCTTTCCTGGTTGGGCGCTCATTCAATGAATCCTGGCTTGGGCTGTTGTCCACATCTCACCACTTCGCCACAGGGGTGCCCCAAGGCTCAGTACTGGGGCCCCTTCACTTTGCTATTTACGAATTTAAAGACATTTTATTCTTATTTAAAGAAATCAGAGGATCGTTAGCATGATACATAGCATCATCCAATGAAAATCTGTTACACCACTTTAACTTGAGAAGTGGCTCAGAATTATGTGAAATTAATATCCGAATCACATGTTGTTAACACATTCTTTACATGTTAATGTTGCATTAACAATGCACTAACAACACAACAAAACAACTCGTTAATGACACGTTGAAAGTCCTGTGTACTAGAACTGGCTGGCTTTCCATACTAAACAGTATACAAATGTACAGGTGGAGGACACTTGGTTTTGATGGAGTGTGAGAAGCTGCTCTCAAACATGCCGGGCAGAGAGAAAGACAGCAGCGCACTCAATTGTCTGCAGTTTTTTTATGTTCCAATCTTGGCAACTAGGATTGTTGAAATCATATAGCTGTGGGTCTCCTGCAACCAGTAATACTAGATTGTCTTCCGTAATTGTTATTCTAACACTTTGTCATCACTCTTATATCAAAATGCAAATGATATAAATGTTTGTTTTTTCAACTCGGTGAGGTGCACAGAGCAAAGACACGCAAAACCAAAATACAAAAAGCCACCTCAGGCTGCTAATAAGTGCTCTCTGTGATCGAGGCCTCCATATATCTGGAGCTAAATCCATGAAAAGCCACTTTGCTGTAAATCTAGCATCTTCACCTCTTAATCATTTAGACAAACAGCCAGCTGACCACGCCACGAACAATTAACTTCTCAGTACTCTGTATAGATGGGGGCATTGTTACATTAGCCTTAACAGACTCAGTATTACAGGAGGGAAGAACAAAGCATAACCGACCTGCACAGTCTCCATTGAGCAGACCCACAGTGGGCTGGACTACACTGTGGTCCAGAGAGCGGATGCCACCAAACACCAGTTTGATGAGGCTGGTTTTGAGTCCCTCTGGCAGCAGAGAGAGCAGGAAGAGAGAAAGGTAGGCCACGTAACGCATGTGACACAGCACGGGGGTCATGACCTTCCCCTGAGGAGTCTGAGCCATGCGCTCGATGGTGGGAAACAGCATGATGGCCTTTGTAACCTGTACTCAAAAACAAAGAGGTTACTAAGGACACTTTGAGCATCATAGGAGGTAAAAGATTCACTCTGAGATAAGATGTTATAAATTATGGAAACCCCCGGGGAGTTTTGCTGTCATTTAATATGCTTTCTTTTACCATGACGACCAGACAGAGAGAGGATCCCTCTTAAAAATGTGACTGTGTTTCCCCCTCGCAGAGAAATATTGTGCAACAGCATGACTAACCTTGAGTTCAGGGTCTCTCTTCATCACTTCCAGAATAATGTAACAGCCAATAGAGTGTCCCACCAAGACCAGGCTGGTTTCTCTGGGAACATGTTTCCTGATGAAGGCCAGCTTGTGTTCGATCTGCCCGTTCAGCCCAAACACATCGCCCTCTGCTGCTGAAGATGCGTCTGTGTGGGGAAAGAGTCAGACATCTGAACTCACTGTATCTGTGTGTGTGGACTCTAAGTCCACAGGACTTAAGTCAGACTTTATGTGCGTGTACCTATATATTCTAGATAACATGTTCAGCTGTGCTGTAAATATAATCCACAGCACCAGAGGAACTTGTTTTTCAACATAATTGCTCATCCTCTCTCTTCTGCTGTACTCAGATCAGTGCGGGAGTCCTGAAGTGTACAGAAGTTGTGTGGGATCGTACCTTCTACCATATCCATGGAGTCTGGAGGTACACAGTGGCCAGCATGGCTCACAGCCCACACTGGGTGACGGTATCCAAACATACTGTGAAGTGTCTGCATGAAGGTTCTGTAGAAACCCACCACACCTGGGTTACCTGTGTGGAAGACAACAGGAGATCAGTGTACCACCCACAACATGACAGAAGTTGGGGAAAGAGCTGTGAAGCTTTAACTGACTTTTCATGTGATGCCAGAAGGACTATCTAGCCAAATTTGACACTGTCAAAGAAGGGAATATTATTATTATTATTATTGTTATTATTATTAAGAGTAGCCTTTAAGACTTTCCTTTTTGATAGAGCTTATAGTTAAGGCTGGCTCAGGTCATCCCTTAGTTATGCTTCTATAGGACTAGACCAGGGATTCCCAAACTTTTCAGCCAGGACCTCCAAAACAACTGTACTGGTGATTTGCGACCCCCACTATCCCCACATCAGATGATTATTACATACCGTAATGCTTACCACGATGCAATCGACCTTAGCTTATGTTGTTGTTGCTGCTAATGTCGTTATTCTGTTGTAATGACATCAGGGGGGTTGATCCAATCATGAGGCTAAATTCTGCTGTTGGGCTTTTACGGACTTCGACCAGCAACTCTTTGTGCATTGTGTCTGTGCCAACCTCTACTCTCACGTTGTAGGAATGCGACCTAAACCTGAGGTCTCTCTGTGTTAGTTAGCTTGTGGTGATTTTATTTAGAAACATGCAGCATGTAAGCCCAGTAGGTATTAAAGGAGGAGTGCAGTGGTCAAACTCACCTGGAAGGATGAGAAAAAGCACCTTGTGTCCAGAGTGTAACTGACAGGAGCCAAACTTCAGAACCTCTGTGATGGCTCCAGAGCAGTAAACAAAGTCTGTCTGTGGTTCATCCCTCCGGGCTGTCACCATGTCGTCCATCTCATCAGCTCTAAGGAACTGTGGGAAACAATGAATAGGCACACTTTATGAACCCTGGGACACACAGTCACACCACACTACTTTAACATGCAGATTTAGATTCCTGCTGCATGGCAGTGACCTGTCTGCATTATCAGTTATCGGTTAATTATTATTGTATTGTACGTTAGTTTATGCATGCTGCTGCTCAGAGTCATCTAATATCAACGGCGTCTGTTTCTGTCACAGTTTTGTGCTCTGTGATCATTTAGACACTCAGTTTGAGAAGTTTTTTCCAACAAAAGAGAACATGTTACATACAGAAAATCTTCTGTTCTGTGCCACTGCAAAGGCGTAGCGTTACCATGGTTACCGTTCAGACGGTCACTGCAATGGTGTAGCGTTACCATGGTTACCACTCAGCCGGTCACCGCAAAGATGTAGCGTTACCATGGTTACCACAAAGATGTAGCTACGTTGGACGACCGTGTATCATTATGACGGTCACTGCAAAGGTGTAGTGTTACCATGGTTACCGCTCAGATGGTCACTGCAATGGTTACCGCTCAGATGGTCACTACACCATTGCAGTGATCATCTGAGCGGTAACCATGGTCAGATGGTCACTGCAATGGTGTAGTGTTACCATGGTTACCATTCAGACTGTCACTGCGTTACCATGGTTACCGCTCAGATGGTCACTGTAATGGTTAACGCTCAGATGGTCACTACACCATTGCAGTGATCATCTGAGCGGTAACCATGGTCAGATGGTCACTGCAATGGTGTAGTGTTACCATGGTTACCATTCAGACTGTCACTGCGTTACCATGGTTACCGCTCAGATGGTCACTGTAATGGTTAACGCTCAGATGGTCACTACACCATTGCAGTGATCATCTGAGCGGTAACCATGGTCAGATGGTCACTGCAATGGTGTAGTGTTACCATGGTTACCATTCAGACGGTCACTGCGTTACCATGGTTACCGCTCAGACGGTCACTGCAATGGTGTAGCATTACCATAGTTAGGATGCTCCGAAACATCAATGCTGAAATTCAGTAGTCCAATATAAAATATAATTTTATAGAATTTTGCTCTCTCATGCTGCTTGTGTTACATTATCCTGTGTGCAAATTGTCATCATGCTTTGGTCTTCACTCTCATTAATCAAACAGGAACATGAGTTAATATATTCATTAGGTAAATATTTAAAGCACCTCGGCATGATAAATGACAGACATCTCAACTCTACAGTCTGTGAACTGTGTGTGTGTGCGTGTCCATCCAGTTATTAGCAGTGTGTTAGTTGTTGGCTGCACTATCAGCAGGTCCAAAGGTAAATGCACTTTATCCGCGTCAGAGGTTAAACACGAGCCGTGCCGTGCCGTGTTTGTGCTGCTCTCACATTCAGAAAAAGTTTGCAGTTCAACGTACACACAAACAACCAGCATCATAAGAGCTGTCACTTCAGAATAACCGATGCAATTACTGTTGTTTCGATGCTGAATAAAAGGATAGTTGTTTTATCATAATGTCATAAGGTCATATTAGTACTGAACAGTTATAACATGTGACTCCGTGTTATAACGCTAGCAGCTGGTCTTCAGACGCTTCGTGACAAACATGACACGCACGATCGTTTCATTTACCTCTCACAACAATCACAACATCACGCTGATCCTCGCCATTCATTGGAGTCTCCTGTCTTCTGTGCGATGACTTCCGGCTTCGCACACTGCTGGATTCTGATTGGTCAGTTAAGCGGCCGTCCCGTAACGCCTTTCTTTTTGTTAAAGGGCACCAGCCTGTATTTGATGAATGTGCATGTTATAGAAAAGTAATTTAATAAATTAACAAAAGTATGAACTGACTATGATTACACTGCTATTACATGAGCAGCAACCTCTGTGGCTGGGAGATGAAGTCAATGTGGAAGTGTCAAAAACTGTAATTTCTCAAAGGCTACAGAAGATTGCAACCTCCATAAGTCCCCATGTTCAAATGTCCAACTTCACAGCAGAAATAAATGTTTCCACATCTTTGACCACTCCCACTGATTAGCTGGGAGGTGGAAGAAGCAGTAGGCTACAGCCAACAAAGCGTCACTTTGAATACCTGTGGGTGATGTCGCTCATGCTCTGTCCATTCTTTATACTGTCATTGAATAAACTAAATGTAATGTAATTTCATAATTAAACAAATACAATTAAAAATAAATAAATATAAACTAAAATACTGACATTGATCACATTACTATTATAATACAGGAAAATATGCTGGGATTCTCAAAGCAGAATCCAGGGCTCTCCAAAGGTCTGTGGCAGGTAGACCATGAAAATATACTATTATACCTATTATAATATGTTTTTTTTGTATTAGTTTACCAAATATTACATGTTTAAATTTAAAATGTTGTATAGGTTACATTGTAATCTAAGCCTAATATCTTTCTAATACATTTCTCTTTTCACCGAACCGGTGACTTTGGCCTCTCGTCCAAAGTCAGCTGAGATAGGCTTTAGCCCCACCATGACAGTGATGAATGGATTGATGGATGTTTGTGTAAATTATGAGGGGATATTCTCTATCTTATAAGAATCCTTTACTCTAAGACAATACATGGCATAAAATTTAAGTCATTAACCCTTAACATGAAATTAGCTATTAAGGCCAGTCAGTACAGGAACTATAGTAATTGGTTAGAAACCTGTGCTCCTTGGGTGTCTTTGGTACATCATTAAAAATGACTTGCCAGGTGTAAGAATGACAAGATCTGCAGATGACCGGGACATTAGTCTCATTTGAGCTACTTCACTGACCTTTAGTGAAAGAATTGTGCACTGTTCCTGCGCAGCAGAGGCTGGTTTCTGTTTGTGAAAGAGTGAAAGTTAGGTCAGATGGTGAACTTCTGCAGGTGCAAAAGCCAGCGACAAAGACGGGATCCCCACCAAGGATTAGAGGGAGGGGGGGAAAAACATGACATTTTGGCTAATGGGATTCAGCCTGAAGGTGAAGCCCTGAAGCCTGCTAAAGACGTGGAAGTAGCCTACATATTAAAAATCTGTTCATGTAAACACAGAATATCTATTTTAATAAGAGTTTAACAGAATTTAACAGATTGAGAAAGGTTTTTTCTATATTTTCTTTATTGTGAACAAATCAAAAAGAATCACAAGGATCAAAGGTTCCCCCTTTGAGTTTTTTTTCCCCCCAGCCTATTGGTACATAGGTTTGGGGCAGTGCATTTGTTAGGGACTATTTTCAGCTGGGGATTAATGCATGTTTGGTGGCACGATAGTGCATGCAGGAATGAGTCAAAATTAACAACAGTGTGAACTGTTGTGTTAGACCACCATGTGCCACCAAAACAGCATTAAGGTACCGTAGCATTGATTTTACAAGTTTACTGGAGGGATGAACACTATACTTCCAAAAGATATTCCCTCATTTGTTTTTGGTGGTGGTGGTGGAGAGTCCTGTCTAATATGATGGTCTAAAATCTCCCATAGCTGGGTTGAGATCATTCTCATCAAACTGTTCAGTCAGCCCTTGTGACCTCTGAATTTGTAATGTTTCCCTACTCACTCATTCAGGTTTTTCCTTTAATTTGCCACCTGTCTGTGTATTACACAGAGCAGTGGAGTGTACAATATCGCAGTGTCATTATCAGAGTTCAGAAAGAGGTTTTTTCCATTGTGTTGCTCTGCACACATTCACCACTGGCTTGTTGACAAGAAGATGTCAATGAAAGTGTTTCATAAATGAAGCCCAGAGGCTGTCACGAGGGATGGATTTCATGAAATGATGAAAAATGTATAAACTTTCTCCCAAATTTAACATGACTTAATAAAGACAATGATAATTTGATGAAGACATGCTTGATTTGTCAGTGGCAACGCCTGAGAAGCAGTAATGTTGATCGCGCACTGGAAAACACCTCGTGGTCCTTGTTTGAAAAGTTTGATGCAAATAAAATGATTACATAAACTGGAGACCAAAATCTGCTTCCAACAAACTATTTCAGTTTTATCAGGTTTGTAACTCATGCAACAATATTTTCATATTCTTAACCTGATGAATGTGAGCTGTTGATGAGCATTGAACAACCAACAACCTTAGATTGCTACAGAAGCCTGATCAAGTTTCAAGAGCAGCAGTGGAAATTAACTACATTTACTATACTTAAGTACAGTGTGCTTGTAGTAATCCAATTTTCTGTTCTCTCTTTAACCCGAGCAAATGGCTGTCCACCAATGGGCTTGGTACTGCTTCTTTGTGCTTGCTCATGGTAGGAATTGTTGGGTCGTTGTAAATAATATTATAAGGAGTACAGTTTAGACCTGTTTTTTTATGGAGAGTGTCCTGTTATGATTGATTAGAATTACGCAGACTTTATAGAATATTATTACAACATTTACATAGTGCACACTGCAAATTTGAGTAATCTGTGTCTATTACTGAGTCTTGAAAGCCATTTTTTCTCAAATGAAGTGAAAATCTGTGAGTGAACATCTACCAGTGTAAAAAATGATATTCTCTGCAGTCACTATCTGGAAAATTCATGAATAAATGTTTTTGTTTTTTAGTGGGTGTAAATATTCTCTCCCTTTTTTCACTTTACATCTCATTAGTACTTCACTCAAAAAATTGTTTTGGCCAAAATACTGGAAAATTTCCATCTATTTGAATGACATAGGTTTAATATAAATTAACAAATAAATTTAATGTAAAGCAAGTAATAAGATTTATGTAATAGTATTAATAAATATGCTTCCACTACACAATAGCCAGGTTTATACATTCAGTATAAATAAAGCCAATTTGTTTGAAATTCATATTAACCAGGTTCATACAATAAAGCCAAAAACCAAACAGTGAAAATGACTGCAGTCATTCTGATTGTATTAGTACTAGGCAGCAGGAGGGAGAAAACTTTACTACAAATATACCGAACTCTGTACATTATCATGGCAAAATATGCAAATAAAATACTGAAAAAAGTCCGGTCCAGTGAGGCATTACAATTTAACCATGAGTCAAAGATACAACAAAGACTAATGTGGTCAATGTCACACATTCTAGTAAATCACTAAAACCTGCCACTTCTCTATCTGTACAAGTGATTCTTACATGAGGCCCATTGTTTTATGTGAGGTGTAGACATACTTTGGACAATATGTCTATTGTTTTGTTTCGGCTTAGTCATGACAGCATCTCAGTGATGACTGTCCATACCTGACAGGACAAAGAACACAACTGTGTGATTGAGTTAATAAAATAAGTGGTTTGCCTTCCCATTGACTCATGATGATGTGCGAAAAAACGAGGCAGAACACACAGAAGACAACCATAATTTACGTCCTTTCACTCCTGTGAGACTTCATACTAACTACATATTGCTGAGGTGCAAACCTTCTTTGGGTGAAAACAGATGGAGAGAACATGACTTCCTGCGTGTCTTGGCAGAATACATGAATAAATCAGAGGGATTGTCTCACTATGACTTTGCAAACACATTCATAAATATGTCCGCTGAGTGAATTCATCTTCTGCTGTGGAGGATACAATATCATAGTATCATCAGAGGAGTTCAGAAAGAGGTCACCTTTTTCCGTCACATTGTTCTGCAAACACTGCAGATTCATTGGGCAACGGTGAATTCACAGCTGCACTATATATTGTTCTGCTTTTGGATAGGAAATGAAAATGTGTAGTACACTGAATAGATTTAAAAATTCTACTACTAATAATAGTAGTATAGTATAATGTGAAACAATCTATGCATGACAAATGTAAAAAGGACAGATGTAATAATCAAATCATATCATATCATATCAAAAGCTTTAGTCTACCCTTTTTTTCACAAGAGCTTTGCTATCTTTATTTACATGTGTGAGTTGAATAAAAGTATATAAAGCTAGATCAGGTAATAAAGCAGAACCTGTTTAATGGTCCCTTTTGTCAGCAGTGGTTATATACTTGGACACTGCCTCCCAATATAGCCATCTTGGCCCCGAGTAGGGGTCACCAAAGCTTCACAGGGGGTTAAGAGTCCTTAATTTTACTGGTCATGAAAAATCTTTCAAAAGATTCGATTGGGTTAAGGGTAGATTATTATTTAACAAATACAGTTTTAGTTTGGGTTACTTGAACAGTTTGTCATCTGTGCTGTTATTGTTATGCATTGAATGTAATATGACACATCCAGAAAATGCTGTTCTTAGTCAGTTTCCTCATTGATAGCGGTGGGAGGGGGGATTTTTTTTCCCAGTCCGCGACTAGTCGACGTTGACTCGACTTTCATCATATTAGTGTCGACTTAAAAAAATCTGAAGTCGTGCAACCCCTAGTACACACTATATGCATAATTAGCAAAATGCAACTAAAATATATAAAGTAAAATTTCTGGTTCTGTGTTGGTTGTGTAGTTATTAGGTTGGTACATAATTAGATTCCACAAGGTGGACCTAGTTTTAACTACTTTATAGGGAGTTTAAATTAAATATTAAGAAAACACAGTAATTAACAGTAATTACAGTATTACAATATCTCCAATATTTGGTGAGGCACTGATCGATATATAAGTTCACCCTTTTAATACAAATGCCTCCCTTTGCTACTAATACTTTTACATATGAAAGATATCCTAATATTTCTGGCGAATTGGTTTAACAAGAAATTGTTGAGACAGTATGACAAACACAAAAAGTGGTATTTAACATTGTTTAATTGAACACAATCATCTAAATTACATGTGACACATCAGTAGGTAATTTATATAAATCGTGAAATTTAAAGAAATGTCATATAACTTGTATGTATATCATCTGAGTTAAAACACCCTAAATCAATTTTTATCTGCATCAAATACGTTTTTAGTACTTTTTCCACACAGGTCAGCCATAATGAAACCACTTTAACAAGAGAGGCACGACTCAGTGCCTGGATGGCTTTGGCCATTCACTGAAAGACTTCCAAAGAAAGGGTAAAGGAATTTCAATGTCGATCTTTTTGTTGGTCGCTTTAAAATATGGTGCTGTGCTCTGGGAACTCTGTCTCATTAGATCTACAGCTTCATTAAGTCCTCCATAAAGATGTGACTGGAAAATATTGATCAACTCAACAGTGCCAAGGTTTACATGTGTCATATTTAAATTATAAGCCTCCTCAATCTGCAGTTTGGCAAGGTCTTTATACTCAGCCAAACATCTCTTTGCCTCATCAATATGTTGCTTTGAAGACTTCAGAACCTCTGCATGGATAGCATCAATTTGTGAAGCAAATTCCTTGTTTTCTTCTTGTAGGTAGGTGAGGAAATTCTCTTTTTTTTCACCAATCACCTGGATTAGGTCATCAACTGTTTTACGAACGAAACGGGTTCCCTTGCGCACTACAATTTTTAGCTGCTCATATGCATACCGTGGTAAAGAGTTCACATTATCTATGATCTCATTTCCATTAACAACAACATCAGTTCCAGGTATGGTGAACTCTATTTCCCTGATGTATCTAGAAATCTTCTCTATGACACTCGTAAACCTTTGGATTGCCCTGTCAGTGTTTCTTGATACAGACCGACGAGCTAGCTGATACATCTCCAAGCTCGAGAGCTCCTCTTCAGATCCAGGTACTGTAAACTTTGTGTCCCCCAAAAGCTGTCTTAAAGAATTTAACAAGGCATGAATCTTGTCTTCAGTCCAATTCAAGACTTGTCCAATTTTGCCACCCAACTGGTCTATAACATTCTGCAGTCTAATGGACATCAAACTGTCAGATGCCTTCATGTACATGTCTTTTCCTTGATCAATAAGCTGTCCGATTGAATTATGCAGTGTATTAAAAGACATAGTAACCTCATGATAGGCTCTCTCTATGACATTGGAAACTGCGTTTTTCAACTTCAGGCTGCCACGGTTGAGATCAAAACCAAAGTGGGCGGTGTGATACTTGTTAATGAACTTGTACACAGCATCAGTCATAGCAGGAATCCTGTCCTTGGTGCCCTCAATCACATCATGTAGAAATTCCCAATTCCATGATGTCTGTAAGATCAACTTCTGAGAGTTTTTAAGTGTGGCTTTGGCAATGAAATCATCTATATCTTTTTCAGGGGCAGTCTGAAATTGAGAGAAGACATTCAGAAGAATAATTGTGGAAAATAGTGTCAATTTTCACAACAAATTACATAAATCTATCAGTAGATTAAAAAAACTGTTGCTGTTGAAAACAATATGCAAAGAGCTTAAAGATTGGCTTACCAGGTAGCGACTGAACAATTTTCCATACAACTGTGACATAGACCTCCGCTGAAGATGCACTCCCAGGAAACCAAATGATGGGGAGGACACAGATGCAGTGATGGCATCTTTGCGGGAAGCAAAGCGGAAGTTTGCATCAAAAAAAGTTCGGCTGGCGACGTCAACATTAAGAGTATGACGAGACTCCCTTTAAAACAGAAAAAAAGTTGTTAGTAGAGGTATTTTCTCGTGCATCTTTGGCCCACCCATTTGGAAGAACTGTTCTAATCGACTAAGATCGACAGGAAACGTCCCACAGTGAGCCTTTGCATATAGGGCGGCTGCTCTACCGACTGAGCTAAACGGCGCCCCAAATAGACCTTTAATTTGAATTTGAATGAAGGCATCTATATACTTATTGCATGTCTGTGTATATATAAACAAAAAACACTTACGTGGAATCAGGCAGAGGTGTTTGGCGTTTTATCCTAAGAAAAAAAAAATTAAGAAAAAAAAGTGATATTGACATTAGAGTAATCTTGTTTAACCAAGGGCAGCATTATATAGAAACATTAGCTTAGCTAGCTAGACCTCCTATTCATGATAAAGATTATAACACGCATTTGTTCCTCAGATCTTCTCTGACAGCTTTGCTAACCCAGGAACCAATCATTTCAAACCTAAGGTAAAATGTCTCTGGTATACCATTTCAATAGTCACTTCAAGTAATTCATATCCAAATTAAATCCAGATACAATTTAATACACTTTAATTGTACTTATCTACATTGATGAAATCCTCACATCACCCTCACTTTCTTAGTGTAAAGGAGAAACAACACTTTAAGGACAGACCATGTGTAGGGTCACTATTTCATTTTTATGAATATTATATTACATGTCTGCCTTGTTCTGAAAATAATAGAATAGAATAGAATATGCCTGATTTCAATCCATGGTAAATGCTTCTTGGATGGACACATGGTGTTTGACCTTTTATCTCATAACATTGACTACCATGAGAATTTTTTGGAGAATTTTTTATGACAAACTTTCTTTCTTCACTGGCAGAAATGTTATTCCGCATAGAGATAAAATTAGGTGAATAGATAAAAAATATAAATAAATTAAAAAAAATATATATATATATATATATAAGTACTTGACTAAACATAAAATATGCTCTGCTCTGACTTACCTCAGGTTTTGTGCCATAACATGTTGCCAGTCAACGTTTACATCTTTGTGAATCAAATTGCCCTTCCCATTTAGATTCATTACTTCGTTTTCAAATCCAAGTATTGCACTGGCTAAAGGAACAGGAGTAAAATAAAATCATATATAAAATGATTTATATATGTTGCAGTTTTATATCATATTATATTATTCACACAGAACTGTATTATTAAATCAAGTAGTGCATGTGCCAGACTTACCAGAGAGGTCGTATTCTAAGAAGATCATGGTAGAAGTACAGATGGAATTCAGTGAAGTTACAAGGCTAGAATCCTTTTTCTCCAGGTTGGTAGTTGTTGACACAGTGTAAATAGGGGAAGAAACCTTCAAAGAAGCACTGAGGGCTCCAAAATCAGGGATGAACACACTTGACGGCAAATGTAGGGCAATTTCAGGGATATCAATTTTTTGCTCTGGAATGACGATGGTTGGAAGTTCAAAGTTTGAAAACTGGGTTGTGATTTCTTCCAGGCTGATTGTGTGATGTCCAATGGTAAAGGATTTTGGTAGTGTGAAAGGTGAGACTCTGATTTCATACTGTGGCATCATGAATGAAAGAAATGACATTCTCCCCTGTAGATACTCTGTTTTAACATTGTAACTGGGCACTGATACTGTTGGCAAGCCAGGCAACACGATTTCAAAGGCTGTTGTTGTGATCACCTTAGGGATGTTAAAATTCTTAGGATCAATTGTAAAGGGTTCCACATGCAAGTTGGTAAATGGCACATCAAAAGCTGGAACTGCGATTACAGGAGGAACAGTGAAATGATCAGGGACATCAGGGTTTTCAATTCGCTTATCTACGTTCCTTAGGGAGTCTGGAATTTCTCTTACCCAAGAGGGCACAGCAATTCTTATTCCAGGGATGCTAAATGTTACACCAGTTTCAAATAGTTTAAATGGTATTTTATACTCCTGGCCTTCCATACTCTTTTTGTATACAACGCTGGAGGAAATGTTAAGGAATTGCAAGTTGTCTTTATTGGTGACCTGATCAAACTTGAGCACATCCCAAAGGGTCCTCTGATATACAGGAAGCTTGACTGACTTCAGGAAAGCAAGGTGTCCTTCCACAGATTCGGTCAAGTCCATGCGTACTTCAGATTCATCATTGGACACAATATAGTCACAAGCATGGATGAGGGATGCCAGCTGTTCTTTACCACTCCAGGTGAATGACTGCTTTGCTGAGCCGAGGGAAAGACTGACAGATTCAATAAGTCCAGCATGACCCAAACTACTTGGTTGACTTGCATCAATGTTCAATGTAGTTGCTAAGCTTGTTAAAGGAACAAAGTCCAGTTCTCCTTTAAGTATATGCTTTCCATTTGTGTTGAAAGATGCAAAATCGATATTGTTATTGCTTGTGTAATCGACTGTTGCAAACAAACGACGCAAGGAGACCTCAAGAGCTAGGTTCTTATTCAAGTCAAACTGGAAGATGTTATTGTTTGAGCTTCGCTTTTGTTTCTCCTGTTTGTCAATGTTTGAGTTGAAGACAGTCCTGACAGTTGAACGCAGGCTATTGGCATTAAGATAGAAACTGGCCTCATTTTCTAGATCACCAGCAAAGATACAACTGTCCATTATCGTTATGTCTGACTTCCCTTGGGTAGAGGACTCCAGTGACACATATGAGGAAAGTGCTTCCAGTGCCCAGTTCATATCAAGGTTTCCTTTGCCTACAGATTCAATTAGAGGAATGTTAAACATGTATTTCAGTTTCTTCTTGGATGCGACATTTGGCTTGGTCTTGGTATTTCCAGTAAGTTCCTGATTCAATTCTAGATTGAGAAAGGGGAGATTGATTTTTGCAGTGTTGGCTACAGAAGCTTCCATGCTCCTTTTAGTGAGACTAACAGCAAAGTCATGGTTTGCTTCCACATTGTTATGCTCCAGGGACACTATGGTGGCCAGTTTTATCCCTCTCTTTCTTGTCAAACTGGTGGTGCCATCAATTTTTCCATTCAAAACGTCAAATACAGATGTCGAGGCAGCGCCAAACCGAGCAACAATGTCAGACTGGTTGTAAAGGCCAGCATTAGCACTTAAGGTAATCATAGTGGATTTGAAGGAGAAGTCACAAGTTATGTTACCCATGGCTGGAATCACAACATTGTTTTGAATGGCTGGTAGTGTGAAGGTGGGCAAATTTATTTCACTTAAAGTTTCTGGAACATGGATGACTGGAAACTCCAAAGATGGTAGTACAAGTGTATAGGATGGTACAGAGAAACCCAGTGCTGGAACTTTGAAGCTCGGCGTACTAACCTCCTTGGGAACAAAGTAGCTAAATGCTGGCATCTCAGCTCTGAAAGCAGAAACTTCAATATCTAGCACTGGAATTTTATATCCAGGGACAGTAAAGATTCTCGGAGGCAGACTAGAAGTGTCAATTTTGTGTTTGATATACTGTGATTTTGCTTGGTTGTATGAATCTTTAAGAAATGCAACTACTTTGTCTCTAAATTGTTCAAATTGAGCCTGAAAGATGTTGGCATTGTCACTGACTGCATTGTACAGTGGCTCAAGGTATAACTCAAAGCTGTGTGCTTCAGGGTTCTTGTAGTAATGAAGCTTCAGGTACATATCAAATGTCTGTTGAGGAGTGGTAAGGAAGGTTTTGAATCCAGCATGTTCCCACAGTGAGAAGTCTCTGACCTCAGGTGTTTGAATTTTGAGATAAGGTATGTTTATTACTGGGATAGAGAGAGGAACAGTCAAGAAGTCAAGATTAGCCTCTCCGTTAGCTGATGAGTGAATGAAGATGTCCATCTCATTGTTTTCTGCTGTGATGTTGTGATTGTACTTGTATTGGTTGAATCTTGCCAAAGCAAACCAACAAGCATACTGCCTCTCAGAGTTTAGTATGACACCATAATCGTGCTGGAGATCCACCTTACCAGTGAGCTTCAGAGGGAAGAAAATCTTTGAGTTTACTTTATTCTTAACATCAAGCACAATTTCAAATGGATGGGCCATGAATTCCAATGAGTTGCTCATGGATCCAAGCAGACTTCCAGTTAATTCAACATCATGAGAGCCTGTCAGAGCAACTTTTAGTTCTCCAATATTAGCTTCTCCATTTAAAAGCATAACACTCTTCCTGACAGATGGAAGTTCAGATTCACATTTTACTTCAACAGTGACATGGCTGAAGATCACAGATTCAGCAGTCAGGGATTGTGTCGATTTCAAGGACTTAAAATCGGTTTCTCCTGTAAAGGTTAACTTGGCAGTGCTAAAATTGATGTTGAATTCTGCATTGCTTTTGTGTGTCCCTTCATCAGAGTAGTCTTGAATTGACCACTTTCCATTACCAGTAGTTTCACCAGTCACAGTAATTCTGCCAGGTTCCACTGTAGCTGCTATATTCTGTTTCAGTGATGCTTGACTTGAAGTTTCAATTGATGGTATGTCCAAGTTGTGGTCATAGGTTGTGTCTATTGTTGCAGAGATTCCACTCTTCAATGTAAGTGCCATATTGTTGACCAGGTCTGCTGTGTACATTTGGGTTGTGGCCTTGGCAGTTGTCTTAGCAGAAGCCTCAGCTGAACTGCCAGTGAGTGTCAATGAGCCTTCATGATCAGTGGAGAAGGCCATGTGTGAAGCTTTCATTGTTTCTGTGAAAAGCAACTTCTTCATTCTGGGAGTTTCCAACCGAGCAGTGGCTTCAAAGGTGTATTCGAGTGGCTCAAAGGGGGATTTGGCATTAGATGTAATAGTGGCTGTAAACTGTGGGTTATTTAGTATGGATGTTGAGTTCTCAATCTTTCCAGTAGTTACTAGAATGTAATATGGGGAGTTCACTCTAAATTCTCCATGGAGTTTGCCAAAAACTGGAATACAAATGTCACTGGGAACCTTAGGCAAATTGATTTCTGGTATAGGAAGCATTGTGATTTCAAAGTTCTCCAGATTTAATGTGGGAATGCTGATGACTGGGAACTTTATTTCTGAAAGTGTTATTTCTGGGAAGGTGAAATCAGGTAGCTCTGTTAGGTAGAGGACTTTTAGGTTTCCAAAAACGTCCTCAGGGTCAGGCATTTGGATCTCAAATTCTTTAATGTCATTTATGATTGCAACGATTTTAGCTTTAATCTCATCAAAGTCTATGGTCAAGGCAGGAATTTTGTAGGAGTTAAGGATGGTGAACTCAGGGACTGAAATTTGAGCTGGGATGCTGATCTCCTGTAGTTTGTTCAGGTTGATTGTAAATGCTGGAATGACAAGGTCAGTGAGAGGTACGGTAAAAGTGGAAACTTTAATCTCAGCTGTTTTCAGTGTGTCCAGAACTCCAGCTATAGCTTGCTTAATCTGTCTTATGATTTTGCTGTCATTTGCCAGATTTGCTATCTTCTCCATCAGTTGATTTAACTGTGCAGAAATGTAGGCAACAATATTACTGTAGGACTCACTTACTCTTAGGAGGTAAATGTATATTTCGTCTCTGATATCCATGTCAAAGATCCTTTGTTTCATGTCCTCAAGAATGTCTTTCATTTTCATCTTGATGTCATTGTAGAATGTAGTGTCAATCACACTTTTTAGTTTCTTTAGGGCATCTGCAACCTTTGTATTTTTAAGTCCATCCAAATATGTATAAACAGAAGTTTGGATCTCTCTGAAAAATTCCCTGACTGCCTCGATTTTTTGCACAATCTCATATGTTTTAATCTGCTCATTGATATAGTTTGTTAGCTCAGTAATCTTCTTGTTCGTCTGCTCAACAAATGCAGTGTAATCAAACTCCTTCATTGACTGAAGTGTTGAAGAAATGTGTTCATTAAGGGTATCAATGCTTTCCTTAAAGTCAATTGCTCTGAGCTTGCTTGTTACATTGTGCAAAAACTCCATAATTGTATGATAACCAAATTCGAAGTTGATAGATTTCAGAGCATCTACCATTGACTGCACAGTCTCATCAATTTTGAATTCGCTGATGAGAATCACTATCTGGTCCATTAATTGTTTGAATCTATCATCAAGATTGTATTTTACAAGAAGATCCCTGATGTAAGTGTACACTGCATTGAGTTTGTGGGGGATTTCATATTCATCAATCCAGTTGACAATTACATCATTCATTGATTCAATCACTCTTGCTATCTCTAAAGAAGGAACTTTATATGATATCTGCTCAACATACATTGCCAAATCAATTGTGAAAAGGTAATCTTTTACATCTTGTAAAAACATGCTGACATCAAAAATCTCGATGGCCTGTTTGATTTCAGACAGTTTGTCTTTGATTTTCTCCAAGATTAAATATTTAGAATCAAGCTCTCGCAACCACGCAGCACTACTTGTTGCAAGCTTGTGTAAATCAATCTGTCTGACGATGTCCTCAATGGCATTAAGTGCTTTAATGAGTGAATGCTTAATTTCATACGTCCTATCAAAAACCTGAAGCTGATTTTCAATCTTTGAAAATATGTCTGTTATCTTGTCTGCAAGGTTTCCGGTCTTGACATAGTCTTTTACTGTATGGATTAGATCTCTAATTTTGGTAGCAATGTCCATCACCATATGTTCTAAGTTCATTCGCAAGTTGTTCATCACATCCTCTAAGTCATCCATGGTTATAGCAAACTCATCAATCAAATAATCAAGTTTTGCTTTTACTTGATTAATTTTGTTTTCAAAGTCAACTTCTCGCATGAAGTCACGCACTTGCATTGGTAACTGATCTAACTTGGCTCTAAAGTCAGTAATTAGCTGATTAATATCCAAATTGTTGATGGACTGTTGAAGTGACTCTAAGGCTTGTATGAGTGTGTTCTTGAGCTGCTCAAAAGCAGCAGGAAAACTCTCAATGAATGGGATGTTAATGATATGACAGTCACTGTTCTTGTCATACTTGAGGGTACCAGCCATAATGAATTCTTGCATATCAGGGAGTGATCTCTTGTTTTTGTTCAATTTACTGAACATGTCTGTTAACATTACTCCTAAAAACTCAAATCCAATCTGTTCGGGATTATTGTAAGCACTGATGTCCTGGTCAAAAGCATTGTTGTTTAGTTTTGATTTTACTTTCAGTGTCAGAGATTGATGACTTGGGGTCAAGAGACCATCAAATTTGTTGTCTAAATTAGTGGAAGACTCCCCACTTGAAAGCATGTGTGTGGTTGATACCCTGCTGTCATGTGAGTATGCAAGAGCTAAGGGCTCAACTTTAACCAACAACTTGCTGTACAGCTGTCCGGTGTGCTTCCCGTATAGATCAATTTCTCCATCACTATTGACAAGAGCATCAACAGTAAGGCTGAAAGGCAGTGCCATGGTGCGAATGGTGCTGTCAAAACGTAGAGGCTCAGAATTTATACGTGCTTCACAGTTTGACTTTGAGGAAAGTCCAGCAAATTCAAGTTCGCAGTTGTGACTTAGTTGAGCATCCATTACATTTCCAGCCATGCTGTATTTTATTTCACCAGCCAGATCATCATATTTAAGTTCATAGATATTTTTAATGTTGTGATCATCTCCATACGTTCCGCTCATACTTCCACTCAGATCCACTTTAATTGGCTCAAGCTTTATGTGACCTTCATTGTTCAAACCGACATCATAAAGCTTGAGGTCATTTGTCATATCAAATGACATAACAAATGGCTTCATATCAAGCTTGATGTCTTGCTTGTAATAAATATCCTCACAGATGATGTTGTTAGTCTTGGAGCGGAGGGCTAGGGTCCACAGAGTGACTTTCAGAGTATGGCTATTTTCTGTACTCATATGCTTTAATGTTCCCATGGTATCGCTGGTAAAAGTCAGAGCTTTTCGGTTCAGCACAATATTCATGTTGTTTCTTGTGGATGCATCATATGCATGGCCCTTGAGGACACCATACAAAGAGGCTTCTTCAGCTGTGATTTTCCCCTCAATATTCAGCTCTCCTCTGCTTTCCTCAGCCATTGCTTTGATTGTGGAGGACAGGGCTGCTCCACTGTTGTCTATGGCACCATTAAAGATATTCTCCATTGTTACAGAGAAGCACTGAATGCTGTTAGTTCCACTTGTGATCAGACCATTCCTGCCAATCATAACAGAAGCTTTGTGCATTCCACGTGGACCTGAGTCCAAGGAGAGGGAAGCTTCAGAGTTTACCTTAAGCCCATTTGAATCCAGGGATCCTGTTATAAGTGAGTATGCCCTGTTTGTGTCATCATCCGCCTGTGACTCAATCCTGAGGATGGCCATATTGCTGGACACACCCAGCTCAACTTTGTTATTAAGTGATTTACCCATAGGTGTGGCAATAGCGTTGCACTTTATGGTCAGTTGAGCGTCTTTATACTTGATCTCTGCTACATGCTTGAGGATGTCATTTTGGGCATTGGTTTTGGACACAATGTTCAACTCAGAGTTTGCGTAAACTCCATGAATTATGTTGTGAACTTGGAGGAATGGCGAGTTGAAGTGTAGGGTGGACTCTCCTCTTCCTTCTCTATCTAGTGGACGAAGGTTGTAGCTGTGGATGTAGGAAGCATTGGTGCTGAATGAACCTATTTCAAGTAATCCATCCACAGTGCCATCTCCTGAGACTTCGTCGGAATTTAGAGTGGAAGTTGACTGAGCAGAGTAGAAGAGTGAAGCTTGTAGGCCTAATGGACTAGAGGCTTCAATCTTGTAGTTGGCTTTCGCATTCAGTTTGTTTGTTACTCTTAACATTTCTAAGACGCTGATGCTTGCATCAATGAGGCTATGGCTGAAGGAACTATTCAAATGATACTTGAGATTATCATCAGCTCTTCCTGACATCATCGCAATTCCTTGAAAAGCATGGGAAAAAATGATTCCATTATCAGTTTTCATAATAGCACAGACAATTATGGAAAATAAGCTTTGATGAATATGTGGTTTACATCAAAACATTTGTCATCACACCTTATTAAAAGATCTTTCAATAACTGTGTTCTACTTTCAAAAAGAAGCTCAGTTTGTCAAAAAAAACATTTTTGACCGACTTTCAATAACTCAACATGCACAGTCTTAAGTCTTAAAAATGTTAGCAGTCACGCCACTTTCTCTAAGTAAGAGTGGCCCCCACCACCACACAGACCATTGGTATGTTTAAAGAAGACATTTACCTTCAAGCTTGTATGACAGTAGGTTGAAAGGTGATTGGGCCATGGCTTTATACTGTGCAATGTAGCTTGGGACATCAATAGTGTTGTTGCCCCCTGAAATTGAGCCTTCCCAGCTGTAGAAGTTGCTGTTGATCTTGGTGGATGCTTCAGCCAGACCAAGAAGGGGTACAGTGAAATCCAAAGAGGGCGGTATGGTCAATGATGGTAGTGGATAGTTCTTGGCAGGAATATGTAGGCCTATTGCTGGTAAATCTATGAGAGGAATAGACACCGTGGTTGGGATGTTCAGTTCTTTTAACTTTTTGCCTCCATGTGGAAGAGGAAGTGAAAAGGCCATCTTGTCCTTGTTGAACTGGTATCGGAACAAGCTGTCACTGTTGAGGGGGAAAAAGAAGCATAATCATTATTACTCCATTTTTACACTTTGCATCTGAAAATAAACAAATAACTTTACATGGAGAGAAAACAAATTAGTTACAGTTTCTTCCCAGTAAAATTTAAAAACTTGAAGTGTTTTCAAACTATAATAAACACTTACGACTGCAGAAACAGCTTCTCAGGCAGGGCTGGCAAGGTGAGATCTGAGACGCTCCTCTTGCTTCGCAGGTTTGCAAGATAGGGGAAGCGTGCTGTCAGTTTGTCCAGCCATATATTACCTGCCTTCAGGGTGACATGAAAAATACATTTTACATTGAAATATATATCTCTGCAAAAGCTGCAGTCATCTGAAGTTTTACCTTGCACCTAGATATTAAAGTACACAGTGATAGAGATTCTTGTTGATATTTGTAGCCTATACTTTATAAACAATATGACTTTTTGAATTTTTTCATTTTTCATGGCCACTAGTTATGGGCATATTGGGATGTTGCATCAAACTTTTGTCAAAATCCAGACAAAATTCCATAGTTGATGCGTGTCAGCTAGATTTGGTAGAAACTGCACAATGTTTTGAATTATGGCAATTTTACACAAAAAGTGTGTTCACAATCTTTTGGAAATACTACACAATATGTTTAAAAGTCTGCATTAAAAGCCTTATATGTTCTATGTTGCAGTATCCACACCACAAACTAAAATCAATACAATACAATACAATCAATGATCTAACTTGTCAGCAATATTCTTGAAAAATCTTGACAAACAGAAAGAGCAGTTGGATTACAAACACTCCCTGAATAGGGTAATAATTGCTTCCAGGTGATGAATGTTAAAATGCTACCTCAATTCCTTTGGTAACAATGTGACGCAGCTTCATATCAGTCTTTGCCACTTGCTGGTCCAACATATGATCGATGAACTGTTGCAACTGCCTGTGGTGATCCTCTATATTTGGGATCAATTTCTGGATGTCTGAATTCATGTCTGATTTCAGTTCTAGTTCAACCTTTTCATCATCTGTAAAGAGAAAATCCAAATGCACATGCAAATATACAAATGAATAAATGTCATCTTTGTGTTCTGTTTGAGGATTTGAGTAATTTCTTTCAGTTACCGTATTTGAGGGAAGCTTTCTGTTGGTAGGAAGACTCAGAGATGTTGAAGATTGTCTTTAAGTCCATGAGCACATCTTCATCCTTCTTCAGAGTTGCAGTGACAGAGACATCAGCTTTTAGAGAGGGAATGACCATCTGGAGTTGCAGCATGGCATCCTTCATCATGTCAAGTCTACATTTAAAACAAGTAGGTTGATAAGACAAAATCAATCAACCATCAACTGTTTTTAACAACTCCCACATGAAGCTGTATTATCAATTGCTACGGAGAGGGAGCACTGAAGATTTGTGTATAGAGTTATGCACCTTGTGCGTCCAATAAGAGTCAGTTGTGGGATGTTTCTGTTGGTGACATCAATGGTGATACCTCTCATCTTCTTTCCTTTGGCATCACTGTCAGTTACAGCCACTTTGATACCAGCTTCCAGATCATAATTAGGAATGACAACCTCAGAGGTGAGAGTGTTCTTATTGAAGTTGTACTTCAGAGATATGGTCACCTCTGATGAATCGTCACCTAGTAACAGCAAAAAATAAACTCATTGGTCAATCCAGGGACATGGCTTCAAGACATATCAAGACAGATACCATTATAAATGCCACAAGTCTTAATATACCATTATTATATATTAGAAAAGACAGATGGACCTGATCTTGTGGAATACATTAACTCATTTTGAAACCAATACAGTTCAAGTACGTACTAACCTGAGATGTTTACAGAACACACAGGATGAATGACAACACTTTTTACATCCAACGGCAACATTTTTCTTAATATATATAATATTTGTCTCAATCTATGGTATTGTTAAGGTTAGGGAAAGATGGTGGTTATGACAAATAATATGTGGTTCAGACACGGTTACTAAAAACCCTTGGGTAAGATTGGGAAAACATTGTAGTTACGGTTAAATAATAGTAAAGAGGTGAACCTAACAACACTGGATTGGCCCATACACGTGCACAGTCACACACGTTATATTACAACAGTACCTTCTGCCTTCAGGGTTAACTTCAGAGACTCTACTTTGTGACGACTTCTGAGTGTTACATCAGTGATGGTGGCAGTGTATTCTGAAACTTCTCCTGTGGGCTGGATTTCAAGTGCAAACCTGAGAAAACAAGGTTTCATTAAACCTGGTTCTGTGTTAAAATCTGTTAACTATCTGGTAAGATAAAATGATATAAACCCAACAAATCAATCAATTAACTATTTTCGTATTAGCTCCCAAAATAGAATAGAAACTGCTTAAACCAATGAGTTTTAAGTCAGATTTGCTCATACCTGGTTTCTCCAGTCAGGGGGTAATATGGTGCCTGGTCCGAGGATGTAGCATTCGAATAACGCACTATTGTGCAGAATTTCAGACCACTGATTAGGGGCTGGCAGTCAGTTGAGTCAGTTCGGTCCTCCACCAGGGATGGCACTATTATTGTTTGACCAGAGGAGATAGACAGCAGCTTGTTGCTGGATTTGAAAAAGAGAGAAGAGAGCTATGAAACACTGAGAAAGATTAATGTGACGCTAGTGACCACTGAGTTAATAAGTGTCTTTTGACACTTGTGCTACTGACCTAATTGTAAGCAACTGAGTGTTTGACTTAGGAGCAGGGATGGACAGTTTTATCTGGTTGTTGTCCATGGTGACCTTGGCATTGAGGGAACTCTCATGATACATATTAGTGTGCATCTCCAGCCCAGCATTTACATAGTCTGGAATGTGCACACCCATTTGAGTGATGAATTCCAGCCCTACTGAAGGCATGAAGGACAAGTCAGTCTACAAGGAGATGGATACAAGAATAATTAATAGGAGACATTCATGTAAAATTGTAACTAAAAATAAAAAATAAACATTTTAAATGTAAACTGAGATGATGAGAAGCTAACTTACCCTTCTTGTACCCCTCTCTGGACGTGAAAAAGTCAGGCCTCCTTTGGCCCCAGGTGTAACAACACCAGCCAGTGAGAACTTTAGAGGGAAGCCAGAGGCAGTGGGTAGAGAAAAGGCATTGTCCATAAAGATGTAGTGGGCAAAGACTTCATTTTCAGTGCTAGATGTCAATGCAAAAAAGGCCTGTTGGAGAGAAAACAAATAGGTTGAATGAACATATTATAACTGACTTGTAGATCTTCTTTAACCATAGCTAGCAACATCATGGAAGTCTACTGTTAGACTTTGTAAATGGCTATAATATCAGGCTAAAAAGAAGACATATCACACAAAATATGGGCAATCCAATCATTAACATTATGATATTTGGCCATGATATTCCTCCACGTCAGTCTTGTCTAGACTAACTAACAATCTAACATAGTATGGTTAGTTGTACAGTTCATTACCTACATTAGAATTTTAGCATTAGGCACAACTGCATACAGTAGGTTTCCCAAAAGTAATTAGATATATTAGAATCAGAGTTAATAATAATTTGGAACAAGACTTGTTTCTTAAAATGTCAAACAAAATGCATGTTTGATAAAACCATAACGCCAAGGTAGAGATTTTTGGGTGCACATTGCCCTTTTTTGAATATAGAATGTTTTTGATTTCATTCTCTTGCAAAGTTAAAAAAATAACAGATCTGACCTGAGCAGGCAGCACCCTGACGAAAACATGGTAGTACATGAACAGAGTCTCAGCCATCTTTCTCATTTCACTGGTCTTTATGTATCCTATCTCATTTCCCAGAAGTCGAAGAAAGGCAGTTGCTTCAGGGCTTGGAGACGTGCGCACATCATCCATGAGCTTCTGGATGTTAGTTGTGATATCTTTGAGCAGATCCTGTGGGACCTGAAGAGACATTAAAGTAAAGACAATAGTTTCTTCCATACCAAGTAAGATTTAGTTTTACAAGTTGGAGTGGCAGTTTTGTATTTATGCTGTAGCATAAATAAACACATCTGCATAATGTGATCAAAAATCATATCACCTGTCTCTTCATTCTGTCTCTGTTTGGGGTGATCCTGTCCAAAACCTTTTTGAGCACCTGGGCTTTGTCACCTGCCCAGTACATAACTTTGGAGATGGAGTCTGGGAAAAAACCCTTTTCTCCAAAGAGAGCATCGATTTTTGGTTCAAATCCTGTTCCCTCAACACCGACCTTGAATGGGGAGATACTGAATGTTCAAAAATCTTTACAAAGCTCATGTGAAATGTGTTTACACCACATATAACAAATATGCTACTGAAAACATACCTCAAAGATGTCATAGTTGTAGTCAAAAACCTTTAATGTGGTCTCCAGCATCACTTCTTTAGGTAAGGTGTCCATAGAATCAAAAATGATGTTGCTTTGTACTGAGCCCACAGGAGAGTCTACTTTATAGTTGTGCGACATTCCATTAGATACTGTATTAGTGGATGGTAGCTCGTCCGTCAAGGCCAACTCAATGTACTCCCTGAGTCTTAAATTGGGAGAGTACAAGAGACAATGGTGTTTCAAAACTTAGGGAACATTGAAAATAAGATGACAGAAACTTTTATTTTACTTCTATAATATGTTTTTGATTGGTGAGAGAAAAAGAAATCCTATTTTGGCACTCATCATACTGGAACTTTCTTTAAACACTTCTTTAAACTTTGGCTTCATTTTACGGATTTTTTTTTACCACTGCAGAAGAAAGTGACAATGCTAACATTTCATCAGCTCCTAAAATTGCTATGGATAATGGATTAGCAAGAAATTGTTCATCAAAAATATCTTTAACTACTGATTGTTTGAAATCATTCACCAGCTAGTCACTAGCTATATCTGTCTGCGTTTTGGTGCTACTGTTGATGGGTATAATAAATAATGGTATTATATTAATATAATAAAATGCATGTCATTATTTTTTGCCTTTTCATGACAAAAGTAGACATTTAAATGTGCTATGAACAGAAGGAAGTAACCAAATTAACTGTTTGGGGACTGTAAACTACACTACTACATTTATTGCACAGGTAAATAATCAGCTGATATTACTGCTAGTCATATACTCACTGGTGCATTTGCGGCTCATTGGAATTGCGGATGTTGTACAGGTGGGAAACCACAAAGTTCTTGAGCTGTTCGTCTCCCATGTTCTCAACATTGTTAACAATATCTCTAACCAGGGCTTGGTCTGAGTTCTTCATCAGAACAAGGTAGGCTGCTATTCGTTTTTCAACAGGGCTCCGAGCATCCTGGTACACTTCCACGAGAGTGCCTTTGACCTGTGGTCAACCAAATGATAAAACGCAATGTCAGTTAGATCCCACGACATACAATAATCCCCCTATACTGACAATGTGTAACAAATGTGTGTGTGAAGTAATTTTACCTCATCATTAATATTCATCAGTCTTAAGGCCTGTATAGCTGCCTTTTGGTTTGTTAGTGGAATGTCTGTTTTCTTAGCACACTGCAAAACTGAGTTCATCAGACTGGGGCTGACATCTTGCATGGCTTGACCCATGACACCAACAACCTACAGATTAAAAACAATATTTATTTTAGGCACTGCACCCTTGTGCCATCACAAAATCCAAAAATAAACACAGTAACTGAGATTCTTGAATGAATTCTTGAAAGTACCCTCAGTACAAGGAAGGACGTCTCCTTGGGGTCAGCGGGAAAATCATTGTCGTCATCAAGGATTTCTCCCGAGCAGTCATTTAAGAGTGTTTTCATAAACTCTGCCACATCTGTGACCACTGAGGTAACATCTCCTTTATGGAACCTGTGTACAATAGACACAGAAGATACACTGAGATGCTCTATATGGGAAAAAGATTTTTAAATGGTTACGTTTGTCTCCATCTAGAGGTCACCTGTAGTAGTTACAAAGTTATCCAACATAAAATGTTTGTTTTGTTTTAGTTTTGTATTGTTTGCATGTAGAATATTAGATAGAAAGTATTATTTTTTAAAGAAGAGATATCACATTAATCTATTTTAAGGTAAGAGATATTTACTTACTTCTTGACTGTGTTGGCTAGAGCATACATGATTGCCTTGCTCTGTTTATACTGTGCCATGCTGAGCATATCTCGGACACGTGCAGCGTCAGGATTAGCCTGTAGACTCAGTCCATAGACTAAAGCATCCACCTCTAGTGACACCCCATCAATGGTCCTGATACCCTGGAGAATGGCGCTGGTGCACTCCGGTGTCCCACACTGGAACAGAGCCTGCCAGGTGAGCCAGCTTGACATATCGAACATCTCAGTGACTGTCTCGCTCAGGGTCTCATTCCTCAGAACACGCAGGCTGGACACCAGCTTATGGAAAAGGCTGGTCCTCTTATCACCCTGGCCTGTGCCTGCCAAAGCCACAAGGTCCCGCAGAGAGCTCAGGACAGCATCCTTCGTCTGGACTGGGGCTTTATCGTCTGGGTCTTCAAAGTGGAGTGGCTTCCTCTGGCTGGGGTTCACATCTGTGTACACACATATTTAGCAGTGGTCACAATAAGAGATGTAAACTAAAACTATACAGGCAAAGCAACTGATCACTCACCAAATATTTTGTTGATCCTTCTGGAGTTTTGAAAGCTGAGCTCTTGGGTCACCACAGATGACATTCCATTGTCCCTGCAAGCCAGATTAGAAGGTAATACATAAGACATAACAGTGCATTATACACACACACAGAAACATGCAGTCAGATGATGACTTACTCATGAGAAAAAGGCAAGTAGATGTGTTTCTCTGTGCATGTGGCAGTCGTGATGTGCTTTCCCTTGTGATCAAACTGGTAGTTGCAGTCCTGAGTGCTCGTGATCAGCTTAGACATGGGCCGGTGCTGGAAACAAAAATCCACACTATTAATGTGTGTTAATGTTAATTTTGTATATTTTCAAGTCGCATGAAAAGGTTGACTTGAGAGGACATAGTAATAATGTACTTAGGGTTGTTTCTAGCTGTGTGTGGACCCTATGCAAGATGCTATTTTGGGGCCCCTATTTTCAAACTCTGAGGGAGAGATTCCTAACCTTTTCAGATGATCTGTGGGAAGGAAAATAGGCTAGAGTACATTAATAAATGCAACAGATGCAGCAGGTTTCTGAAAAAAATATCAGACACCTTAAAAGCAAGGTGACATAACATGAAAAGGCTCTCCCCAACTATCCAGTAAAAAATAAATACACACTACTTTGTGATCATGATCTCACAGTCGTGTTTCTATCCAAACTCAGACATCAGTGATGTCATCACATGACAACTGCTTGCTAATCTCATGATTGATGCTGATAATGGTGGTTAGGTGATCCTGTCCCATGGAAGCCATTTGATGCCATGATGCAATTGGTAATGGTGCCTACTGTTATTCTTCTTACTTCAGTGAATTGTGGGCAACTGTCATTCACACACTGTGAGACAGCCCAGCCCAAAGATGATTTTGAATCGATTACCCCACAAACCAAGTCACAGTTTTCCTATCATAGCAGCTTAGTTTAACTTTTAACCTATAAAATTTATTTGGGCTTATATGTCTTTTTTAAGCATAGAAGTGTTTGCCTGGCTACGAATAAAGACAGGTACTTTTAATTCTTCTAAATTATGTTGAGGCTGAACTTGCAGTTTGAGGGCTGGTGGATGCGGGGCCCTATGCATCCACATGGTCCCCATATAGCAATAAACGGCCCTAAATGTAATTTACTTTATGTGCAATTATTGGCAGTTTAGGTTTGGGGTAGGGCACACAGGGCGGTTGTGGCTCAGGAGGTAGAGCTAATCAGATGATCAGTGGTTTGATCTCTCAGCTCCTCCAGTCTGCATGAAGTAGACAAACAAAATCCACATGGAGTTGAGTAAACTTGCCTTTACAACAGACGCTGTTAGGAACTTGCCTTAGTGAGCTCATAGTGTGGACAGACAGGTCAACAACATAAAATACTGCAGAGCCGTTTCTTGTTATATGCGGACTATGCAGCTGCATAGGGCCTCCAAACTGCAAGTTCAGCCTAATATTATTATTATTGTTGAGTGTGCCTGAAAGCGCACACTATATGTTAATATTATTATTATTATTATTATTATTATTATTATTATTATTATTATTTTCCTTTCTTTATTCAGGGAAACCTTGACTGAGCAAATAGCTCTTTTACAGCAATGCCCTGATCACAACAAACATAAACAATATACAATAAATAGCCCAAGCATAGTAAAACCCCCCCCAAAAAAACTTACAAAAACAAGATCAAGTAAAACAGAATTAAAACACAAGTTTAAAGCAAGGTCAGTTAGAACTGAATCAGTTAACGCAAGAACACTGTATATTACCCGTATCATGTATTAAAACTTTAAATTGGTTTACAAACACAAGTTAATCTAATTTCAATGTCTCTTGCAGATGGTTCCTTTTAGTGGGTGCATAAAACTGATCTGATTTGGGGTGTTTCTAGTGTTATAAAACCTTGTGACCTTGTGCTATATGTGCAGTGTCTAAAATTTAAAAGAGAAGTGAGGTATGATGGTAATTTGCCTTGTAGTGTTTTGTAAATAAAAAGGAGGCAATGTCTTTCCCTCCTCTCATGGAGAGAGGACCACCCTACACTCATATAGTTTACAGTGATGAGTTCTAAAAGAATTCTAAAAACATTAAGATCACACACTCTTGATCTCGTAAAAAGCATGATTTCAGTTTTTGATTCATTAGGAACCAATTTAAGATTATTAAAACAATTCTGAACACAGTTAAAAGCAGACTGAAGGTAATAAACAGCTTTCTCAATGGTTTCAGCACAGGCATATAGGATTGTGTCATCAGCATAAAAATGGAATTTGTAATGATCTAGGGAACCACATATATCATTAATGTAAAGTGTAAACAATAACGGGCCTAAAATTGAGCCTTGTGGAACCCCGTTTCTTATCGCCTCAGAAGTCAAACCATTTAACTTTACAGCCTGTGTTCTGTCAGACAGATAATTCTGAAACCATCTAAATGAACCATCATTAAAACCCAAAAGAGAAAGTTTTACTAGAAGGAGAACATGACTGACAGTGTCGAAAGCTTTTGACAAATCAATAAATAGAGCTGCACAATGCTTCTTAGAGTCTATGGTAGTAGCTATGTCATTTATAACAGCAGTTGAAACCAGACTGATATAGGCTCAAAAAGAAAAGAAAAGAACCAATTTGCTCATTTACAAAAGACTCTAACATCTTGCCTAAGCAAGGTAGCTTGGAGATTGGTCTGTAGTTGTTAAGCTCATTTACATTTCCTCCTTTGTGTAAAGGGGTAACTAGCGCTGATTTTCATGCTTTAAGAACAGAACCAGAAAAAAAGAGACATTAAAAATGTGAGTTAGAGGTTTAGCGATGCTGTTTTTAAGAGATGAGAGTCTAACTGGTCTGCACCCATTGAGCTCTTCATGCACTTGGAGCTACACATTGCATGGAGAACTTTGTATTGGCTTAATCTAAATGAGTCTAAATGAGAAGAGAGAGTCAGAGTCATTATTTGAAAAAGTAAAGTTATCTTCCTGGGTTAGGTCACACTGGTCTAAGCCTTGTGACACCATACCACCAGCCTGATCAAACAGTATGCCACACTTAATAAAGTGATCATTAAAGGCATTACATATCTCACTTTGTTCTTGGATAACTTTAGAATCCATCAGAAGCTGTTGAAAAGTAACTGTCTTTATTTGTAGCCAGGCAAACATCCTCATTTCTTGTGCGAAACTCTTATATGCTTAAAAAGCATGTACAGTAAGTGTTTGTGGAGTAATCAGGTCAAAATCACTTTTGGGCTGGGCTGTCATGTAGTAAATGATGTCTGCCGACAGGTCTGACGGGCTGATTGACAGCTGCCCAACATCCACTGAAGTGAGGGAATTACGGTAGGCCCCATTAACAACAGCATCAAAACAGACTTACGCGTCTGGGGCAGAAAAACTGTTCACAGGATAATGGTAAGGCTTTTGTTCATGATGTGGGGTGGAGGGGGAAGACATAATGCTCAGCTAGCCTCAGATAAATGTGAGCTACCTCAGCTAGCTGGCTAGGATTGTATGTATGTAAATAAAATCAGCTTTATCCAGAGTTTGGTTCTGGGATGAGCCTCCATATTTAACTTACTAACTGTATCTCCACACAGAGGTGCAACACTGGGTGTGAATAAGCCTTAACCATGTCCAGAGCCTTTTGTTGGTGCTGAACCACTGACATAATAAAGAATGGACAGAACATGAGTGATGTCACCCACAGGTTTCTGAAACACTGTTTTGAAACTCAAAATATGCGGCACTGCCACGTTGTCTGTCCTGCCTCTTCCGGCTCCCAGCTAATCTAGAAATTGCCAAAGACCAGCAAAGACCAGTGGATCATTGGTGGACCTAAGGCAGGCCAAATGATGCTTAATGGTGCTTAAACAAGCCATCTGTAACAGCCCCCAAGGTCAATTAAAGTGGCCATGCTGTTAATTCTGCATAACTTTAAGCCTTAATATCATTAGAACATGTGACTTGTATAAAAATTCACCCTCAATACGTTTGTCATGAACGGAGAGATTAGCTATAGAGACCAAAACGCAAAAGAAAGCAAAGACAATGTCCCTTCCAGAAGTCAGTGATGTGACATATTGTCTTAGAATCGAATTCTTCTTAAAGCAATCCCCTTTTTATGAGCTGGCATCATGTTTTATGCTAAAATACTATTATAGACAGTATTTCATTAGAGGCTACAGAGGCAGGTAAGAATGTCTCACCAGTTTTTGCAGCAGGGCCAGGGGGCTGTTGGCTAGTTCTCTGCTGTAGAACTGGTCACACTGGGACAGATCTCTGACCAGGGTGACATCTGTGTCAATATCCTTCCTGGCATTCACAGTGTAGTCTGTTAAACAGCTGCCGTGAACTGTGCTCTGAAAAAGAGAAAAAAAAAAAATCAAATGAGGGATTTAGTTCATGAATACTACCTTTGAATTACACAAAGAAACAAAACCAGCATGTAGGGTTAGAGTTTAGGGTTCTAAAGGTATGAAACTTTTCTACCATAAAATAACAGGCTTTTGATCATTTTGATGCAACACTGAGTTGTTATCCGGTAAATGGTGTCATTTGTTCTCTACGCCTCGTACGTCTGTTCTCACACTATGCAACTTTGTGCTCTGGGTATGATCGCCTACAAGAAGTATGTAATGCTTTACAACACTAACTATTTGACTTGTTTTTTTCATATTTCATGGAGAAAATGTTTTCTGGTTTTCACTCTGATATCTTCCAACTGCTTAACCTTAACTCTTAAACTATCACAGTTGTTAGTTAATGTTTGTTAACCGACCTGTCCGTGAGATAAAAGGCTGAAAGACAGCCACCCAGCTGGGCTTCTTACTGTTGGACTAATAAGTGATATTAGCTGACTTCTATGTCTTGTGTTGTTGACCTTGTTGATGTTTGGCTGTTAGCAAAGTTGTAGACTCGCTACATTTTGATCATAAGTAATGTAATCAGAACAAATACTTGAGTACAGGTGTCCATATTTACCACAGTGGCATTACTCTCTGAAACTGGGGTCTTAAATGGTCTTTTAGACAGATTTCAATTTGGCTTAAGACCACATCACAGGACTGGAAGATTTCTGGAACAGTGGGTGGTAGTGTTGGGAAGTTCGAGTCTTACTGAATTTGATCACTTATTCTCGGACAGTAAATTGAAAATTTTTTTTTAAAATAATTTCTTAAATAACTGTGCTGTAGCCCCCTAGTTGGCAATGTAAACATATGTTTATATAACGTATGAATGAACCACTGTGTGTACTGCTCATCACACAGCCCTGTGGCTGAGCTGCCTGTCATGTGACAAAACTAATCATTTTCAAGCACTGGATGACCAGCCAGGTCAGGATGCTCCTCACGGACCGCAACACCGCCTTCAGGTCGGGCAATACAGAACTGTACAGTGCTGTCAGAGCCAACCTGAAAAGAGGAATTACTAAAGCCAAACAGGATGACAAAACCAAAACAGAGGATCATCTCTCTAACCACAACCCATGGCAGATGTGGCAGGGCATCCAGGACATCACCAACTTCAGGGGGCAGAACAACCGGTTGTGGACTCAAGTGACCAGCTGGCGGAAGAGCTGAACACCTTCTTCGCGCGCTTTGAGATCCTAACCTATAAACTTGCAGCCACACCCCCACAACCCCAACCCCAACCACCATCCAGCTCCCAAACACTCACTGTGCAAGTACAGGATGTGAAGCAGGAGCTCTGTAAAGTCAACCCCAGGAAAGCCACTGGACCAGATGGGGTTCCTGGAAAAATACTCAGAGCCTGTGCGGATCAGCTTGCACAGGTTTTCACCACCATCTTTAATCTCTTTCTGGCACAGGCCTCCATCCCAGCCTGCCTGAAGTCTGCCACCATCATCCCCGTCCCCAAGAAAACACCCGTCAAACCTTAACGACTACCGCCCCATCGCGCTGACACCCACCATCACTGAGGGCCTGGAGCGGCTGGTCCTCAAACACATCCAAGCCTGTCTCTCCCCCTCCTTTGATCCCACAGCGCAAACACATCAACCGAAGACGCCATATCCATTGCTCTTCACACCACGCTGAGCCACCTGGAAAATCAGAAGAACTACATCAGAATGCTCTTCATAGACTTCAGCTCAGCCTTTAATACTATCATCCCTGACATCCTGGTTAGCAAGCTGCCTGACCTCGGGCCACTCACCTGCAGCTGGATAAAGGACTTCCTCACTAACCGGGCCCAAACAGTCAAACCCCACCTCTCCTCTACCCGAACACTCAGCAGGGGCTCCCCACAGGGATGTGTGCTGAGCCCCCTCCTCTACAACCTCTACACCTCCGACTGTAGACCAGCCCACAGCAGCAACACTATTGTGAAGTTTGCCAATGACACAACTGTAATGGGGCTGATCTCTCTGAACACCATGTAGACTAAAGAGGTCATCCTGAACTTCAGGAAGCACAGAGCAGATCCGTCCCCTCTCACCATCAATGGCGACTTAGTGGAGAGAGTGCGCACCTTCACCTTCCTGGGCACCCCCATCTCTGCTGACCTGTCCTGGTCTGCTAACACCAAGGCTGTCGTCAAGAAGGCTCAACAGCGTCTGCACTTCGTGAGAGTGCTCAGGAAGAACAACATCAACCAGAAGCTGCTGTTAACCTTCTACCGTTCCTCTGTCGAGAGAATCCTGACCTACTGCTCCTCGGTGTGGTTCTCCCTCAGCACTGAGGCAGACCGGAAGAAGCTCCAGAGAGTGGTTAAGACA
This sequence comes from Collichthys lucidus, assembly GCA_004119915.2. NCBI lineage: Eukaryota > Metazoa > Chordata > Actinopteri > Sciaenidae > Collichthys > Collichthys lucidus. Next base: position 7,130,639 of record CM014095.1, on the reverse strand, counting down.
GCGCAGAAGATCGTGGGCTGCCCCATCCCCTCCCTCAAAGACATTTACACATCTCGCTGCCTCAGCAGAGGGCAGACCATTACCGGAGAAAACATCCATCCCGCCCACTACCTGTTTGACGTGCTGCCCTCTGGCAGACGCTCCAGGTGCAATATAGCAAAGACAAACAGACTCAGGAACAGTTTCTTTCCGAAAGCCATTACCATCCTGAATGCATACATGCACCAGCCATGCACCGATATGCAAAAACCTTACCTTCACAAAACTTTCTGTGCGATAATCTCACCTGTGTGTCACGTGCAATAACCTCATGTGCAATAATGTGTAAAAATGTGCAATAATCCTGTCATGTAACAACCTGCTCTAACAATTTGCTATGCAAACACCAGCAAGATGCAGCATTCATATTTAATGAATACCCTACGTATTTCTGTATAGCATCTATATTTTAGCATTACTTTTATTGTATTTATATTGTGGTTTTATCTTTGTCTACTAATGCTATACAGTTCTATACTGTTACCTATATTTGGATCAGCACCTCACTGTAGCCCCCTGTAATTTTCTTGTGTTTACAGCATGTCTGTTGTACAATGACAATAAAAGATTTCTATTCTATTCTGTTTCCTGTCCTCCTGACTGAGCTTATGCAGCTGCCATGTGGCGAGGGAAGGTACTCACTCAATGAGACGACTCATTACTCCTAAGTCATATAAAACATTAGTTCATATTGAACAATACTTTCACGACCAATACACCACTAGTGGGTGGGATCATCCAGCACAGTCCTCCTTAGTTCATGTCATATCTCAAAGGCAGAGGCTATGTTGTGATGCGTATGCATGAACATGTTTATGCTCTTTATTTTGTAGCCTTTTCCTTTAACCCCTGGGTTGTGACACTGACCATGTGGCTGTAATGTTTATCCTCCATGAATGGCACCATGAGGGCTGAAACAATGCCTCTTTTAATGTTAAGGATGTTGACTGGCTCATCTGTCTCAGGGAACACCTGGACATTGGTGACTTCCACTATGGTGAACTTCAGAGGGTTCCTGGATAAAAAAAAAAGACAGACCACTTAATAATAATCTACAATAAACATAATCAATTAACTCAGTAAAAGCTCACACTGTTTGTACTAGAAGAATGTGTGTACCGATTTGGCAGTCTGAAAAGGTCTGCTCCTGAACTGTCACTCCCCTAAACACTTCATCATAACAGCTGTGTGTCACATTACAAAGACATAAAAGTCACAAAGATTCCAACTCTTCACATCAGTCAAGAAGATCCATCACATTCACTAGAATAATAGGTATTACAGCTGGATATAAGTATGATTATGTCAATTTTATACATAATTAAAATGCATAATGAAGTTGGTTGGAAATGAATTCTTAAAGCACACAGAGGGAAATATATATTTGATAGTAGTATTTCAAATAGAAGTATTAAATATATCAGAATGCACAACTCTGATTTTAAATAATAGAGACATAGTGTAAAATGTCAATACAAACAGAGTGCAATGATTTGCAGAACATTTTGATTATCTTCAGTAGAATACAGTACAAACAACATTCAATGTTCCAACTGATAAACTTTGCTTTTTTGTAAATATTTTTTCAGATTGTTTTTGGAAACCATGGACATACATGGACAAATTTACATTTTGAACAGGATCCCGACTGTTTTGGAATCAGGATTATAAATATTCACATATGAAACATGCTTGCAGGACATCATTACACTTAGCAACACAAAGGAAGTCTAACACTTTAGGAAATATGTTTATTCATCTTCTTGCTAAGATTAAGATGAGAGATGAGACTAAAGCCAGCTGCTGTCTAGCTTAGCCTAGCATAAAAACACCCCATCGTGTGAAGTGAGTGAAAAATCAATGAAGAATGTTTTGCACTAACTTTTCCATGGCAGCCTTGAAGGCATCAGAGCCGGTGGCCTGCCTGTAGACCAGATCACCCTGGGGATTAATGACCGACACCTCACTGAGAGCGCAGTCCCTGGTGTGCATGATGAAGCTGCATGGCTGAGGGACTTCGATCTCAACCTAAAGTTATGTGACAGTGGACACAGAATCAATAGAGAGACAGGGGGGAAGCTCAGATAAGAACATAGTGTTATCAAGCAAACCGACAAAGTGGGACACATAAACAGTAATGTACCTGACAGGAGACTTTAGGGCCATTCCTCAGGTTGGCAGTGCCGACCACACCATTTCTGCTCTCTGTGGTATACTGGTACATATATTTCCTATTGGTCTTGAATCTAGATGTCACTGTAACAAGATAATAAGTGCTGATCAAATCATTTCAAGCCAACACTACCTTTAGAGATGTCCTAACCTATAGGATTGTTCTGTCCTTCCTATATCATGAGTTCACAGCCAAAGTTCAACATCATTCCTCAGCAGCAGATCTTTGGACCCAGAGGCAGCTGAATGTTCTCAACAGTGATCAGCTATTGTGCAGAATCACAAACAGCACATTGCAAGAGTCCAGAAAACACCCATGTGTTTGTTAGCTTAGCACAGTCACCATCGATCTGTCAATGTGTCTGTTTGCGACAACATACCACTTACCCCCCTCTATCTACCCCCCTCTATCTTTGTAATTACATCAGTTTAGGGGCTCTCCAAGTCTAGAAACAGTACACTGAACTTTTTGGAACCTTATTTCCCATTTTCTTCAAACAATGTGAGATACTAGTAAAAACAACTGAATTACAATATTCAGAATATTAGTTTGAAGGTTTTGTTAATGAACTAATGGACAGTTAATGTGACTGATGTGTAGATACCAACTTACATTGACATGATGAAGTCTGTTCATTATTGTCAATGCCTTCCCCTGGAAAAAAACAAACAGAGGATCACATGCAGTGATCAATACATGTAAGGTTAACGGACAGTTAACCTTACATCAGTCAGTCACCTTCAGTCAGTGGATTCTTTGGATATGCTTTCAAAGTATCCACTGACTGAATGCCAATGGATACTTTGAAAGCATATCCAATCTGATTTACAGACAAAAACACTTGAAAAATCCCCAAAACTGAACTTTGTTTGTTTGTGTTTGAATCTGAGCATCATTTGTTTTGGATACGTGTGTGGGATTTAGGTTGTTGTGAGAGTTTTTCTAACAACCAGAAATTGTTCGGACCTAACTGGCACCCTGAACACGCAGTGTACTGTTACAAATTCAATTCAATTGTTAATATTCACACATTTTGTATGCTTTTTAACAAAGACCTAAAGTATGGATGTATGTATAAGGATAATAGTCAACACTGAGATCAAAGACACATGAATTAAAAAAGATTAAAATTCCAAATGCCAGTGTTCCATTTACTAGCTGTAATGAACCATAACAATGAGCCAACAGGCAAAGACTCGATGTCAGCTTTTTTCACAGACTGCATTTTACAGGAGTTAATGACAAAATGCATGATGGCAGGGTTGGTCATGGCTTACCGAGACACTTGAATCAAACCTTAATTAATTAATTAATTAATTTATTAATGTAACACATTGAATCAGTGAATCAAAATATCTGCACAAAAATACCACTTAGATTTTACTTACGAGCCAGCGTGGAGCTGCTCAGCAGCAGTAACAGCCAAAACCTGCTGTAACCCATGATGGGTTAAAGAAAAGGTTTTCTTTGTGTCCTCTCTGTCTTGGTTAATACAGCAAGACCTCTACCTAGATCTTTTATAAAGTCCCTCTCCCCCCAGCCCTGCTGAAGCCCAGAGGTATCCAGACACAGCAAAGTTCCAAAGTTCAAACTCTGACCTGCACCGAAGGTTAGTGTTAGGTAAATAGTAGTTTTAGTTTGTGTTGCTGTCATCTACAATATAGTTTACAACTAAATCAGAGGAATATTCATAGCCAGACCGTAACAATCAACTTCAGGTTTTAGTCAGTAACTACTGGAATCACTGTGGTCACTGTGTGTTTGCATCATATCCTTTTTTGCTTAGTGATGCTCATTTGTGGATGTTTTAATCGTGACTTTGGCAGAATGTATTATAGAAACATTTATGCTTTATATTGTACATTGTCCCTTGCAAATAAAATGAGTATAGAGATTGTGTCTGTTTTGATTCATTATATCAAAGTAAATAACATAACAGCATTGTTCAGATAGTGACAAAATGAGCATAAAGACTTTGTGAAATGATGCTCTGAGTCATGAATGAAGACAACAGGCTTTCCGGTTCCAACATATTTCTTAAGGGGAGTTACAGAGGTGGTTGTGCTGTAATTAAATTCCTGAACAGATATCCACTCATTCTGTAGAGAGCTCTTTTTTTCTTTTCGTATGGGTGATGTATGGTTGATGATTTATTGATAAACAAAATATATCACTTATCATCACATGTCAAATGAGCAAAAATAAATGTGAAATGAATTGCTGTGCTGGGGTTCGCGCCCTGGGAACTGTCAGCATGCCCTTCAGCAAGGCTCCGAATCCCTTAACTGCTTTGAGGGTGCCGCTATGTGTCAGCTCATTACTACACATTTGCCTGTCTGTTTCAGGCATATGTGTGTAAAGAATGAGTGAAGGCAAGGCAAGGCAAGTTTATTTGTATAGCACAATTCGTACACAAGGCAATACATAGTGCTTTACAGAGGCAAGGAAAAACATTGGACATTAAGACAAGCAATAGAAAAAAAAATAATAATAACAATAAAATAAAATAAAATTTAAAAAATTCCAAATTCAAAACTCAAGTCAAAAAAGTCAGTGAAAAAGAACTTTAACTCTGGGAGTGGACAAAGTAAATTTTCATCAGGGTAGGTATGATGCAGCTGTAAACTGTAAAATTAAAGTAAAATCACTATTCAAATAACAATATTATATATAATATATATATATATATATATAAATATAAAGATTTTAGTGCTTTGCAGAACAAAAATTTGAAAAGATTATAGATTCAAAAAGATTATCCCTGATCTATTAAGACTATGGTACTTTTTATTTTCCATAAAGTAGGTTACAGAGCTTGAATGTAAGTATGTAGCGGTTACTGTTGCTACCTGTCTGTGTGTAAATACCATGTATGGATGAAGTAGAATTCTGGAGTTCTGCTCTACTATGACACATACAAGTCCTATAGTGGAGCAGAGCTACATTCACATAATTTCTTCAGCAGAGAGAACAGATCCACATTACTAGGAGCTGCAGAGGAGTAGAATTTAAATGCAATTTAACATCAAAGACATTTTGGTGGCTTTGTGACAGGTCGGTATAAACAGGAAAGAAAAACACAATTTATATTTTTACTTTCTCACAGCTTGAGTCTAAAAAGCAGTAATAATAAATAAAATAAATGTAGAAACTGGCTCAGTGATGTGTACATCTATGCGATATTTAAACCAAACACACAAAAACTGGGAAGGCTTATTTGAAGCAGTCACACTGACCAGCTCACAGCAATCTGTTTATTTGAACATGCAGCTGACAAATCTTTTTGCCAATCCACCAAGAGTATACCTCTGCTCGCCTCTTCATGTATTAGCCTGCCATATTTATTTTATTTTTTTGTCTGCTGACTGGGCTGAGATTCAAACCTGTGATTGGTCGAGGTTTGCCAAAGTTGATTCCTGGAATTCTGGAGGAATACTGACTAAAGGTCAGCTGCTTGTGACTGTATCATGTATCTACACATGCTTCTCAAACCCACACACTGGACTTGTCCTGTGTACTTTAGTTGTACATTAAAGGAACTGCCTGTGATAAAATTGTAAACAAAAGGACAGCCCCACCACTAAAAGCTAAAACACATACTTAGGTTTTATTTTGGACCTCTGGCTTTCAATTTGTAATTTTCATAGTTGTCCATCAGGTGGTGCAACATTTACCCAGTCAAAGAATGCAGCAAAGTTTCATACTTTTTACTGTTTTCTGCAAGGGAAGTGTGTGTGTGCTATTGATGTTGGATAATGGTGTGTGTGTGTAAAAAAAAAAGTGTGTGTGTGTCTACTCATTAAAATGTATTCAATGGAAATTATTTTTGTTATTTTTAATTTAAAAAACGGTGTAGTTATGTAAACATACTGGCATTTAAATGGTTAAAAACCAAAAAAAAATATTTTAATGATAAGTAAATTCACCTTTAGCTTCTTGGACAAATACAGCTCTAAATGGGTTAATAGAAAACTGGAGATGTGGTGTTGAGGCACATATTGGCTTCTATGGTTGCTGTCTGTATAATCTTATAGCACTTTTTTTTCTCAGAAGTTCCAGCGTTATTGGTGGACGTGAGAAAGCTTGTCTCCATCAACACCACCACCAAAGATGTTGATGACCCTGATGCTGAGAGTGATGACCCAGGTGAAAGCACAAATATATTTTTCTTTCATAAGAGTTATTAGTAAGTTTATTTTGAACTCAGTGTCAGCCTATCTGAAACTTTATAGCGTGTATATAACCTGGAGTGTATAACCCAGTAAGTTAATCCTTAGGTGCTCAAGGAGTGAGGGAAGACTAATGTGCAAGATAAACCCAAATATTTATTTACACAACAACAAAAAGTGAAATGCATTCAGATTCAAATGAGCCTGAATAACCAACAAAAACAAACCAAAATAAAGTGTCCTTTTTAGCTAATAGCTGTTCTGATAGCAAAGTTCATTAAAGTTCAGTCCACAGTCTATTATAATCCATGTCTGTTAAAGTCTATTTAGTGTATGTGCTACCCGGGTAGTGTGTATGTGTGCAATACGTTGTTCAGATCTTATCTGATCCAGGTGTGACTCTTCACAAAGATGAGGAAGATGGAGGATTGTGCATCCTCTTTGACTCCCTCATGCCTCAGATGGGAACTCCTGATCAATATCAACACCGTCCGAATCCATGTGGATCCAGCAAAAAAAACTATCTGCATAGCAGAATGTAAAGTTACCAATCAATTTCTGTTCAGAATTATATTTCTTGTATGTCTCCTACTCAAATGCAACCTATAAACAACTGTATTATGAGATATAAAAAAAAACCTTAATTCACCATTAATGTGAGTCTAGTATTAAATAAACCATGTTGCACAAATTATTATCTCTTATCTGTATCAATTATTGTGAACTTACTAAATGAACTTAACACAGTGTTCACATTAGAAAATGAGGGAAAACCCTGTAAGTATACATAACATAAACCTTAGCGGACAATTTACACTCATCAACCTTGAACATGGCGTCCAAAAATGGAGCAGTACAATTTACAGTCATCATGTGAACAGTTACATTTACAACTTAACTCAGCATACTAACCCACTGAAACATCTTTGCAGCATTTATGCTCAATATTTGCATTCATAATGACTGAAAATGTGTTTATCAATTAGCATATTAGCATGTAACATACAACCAGAAAACTCACCAGAGTCCTCGGTAAAGAAAACAAATCACAGCGTGAATGTCTCCGGTCGCAGCCGTCCTAGAACTCTCAAAACAACTACATACAACTCGTGTCAATGAAAATAAAACAATATTCCTCCCATAAACGTTAATAGTCTCGCTTGTGGCATCAGTGTCAGGCTTGACTAGCGCGTCTGGCTTTGAGTGGGTGCCAGTCTATCTCAAGAGACCTATTGCTGCCTTCCTAGACATAAAAGATAGCTTGTTGTTGACGTTCCAATCTGTGTCTCCAGACTAGAATATGCTCACATTAACACCTGCATGGGTAAAGACATTCTCTTTGACTAATTCTGGGCGTGTAGTATTTGTGGTGTTATCTTTGGGTTTTAAGTCTATCCACCATCACAAGTTCGGCAGAATATGAGATCGATTGATGTACTTTGACACGGCACTCACACAGGAGGCGGAACGGCAACGGAAAGGTAGTGCCGCAGTACGTTGCCCGGTGTCAACTCACACCGGACGCTTTTCAGCCGGGGAACGGCAGCGGAGCGAGCCGGCCGTTTTCACGCGAGACCACGCAACAAACAGTGTATAAAGAAAACAACAACAAACAGCTGACTTTGCTTATCCGACGTGGAGGAGATTATAAAAAGAATCTGTTGTGTCATAAATGATTGTGTGTTGTTCCACTTCAACAGTTAGTCTCTCATCATCCATGTTGAGATCCTTTGATCGATCTTTGATCACCTGGTGCCACCGGTTATGACGTAACGTTGATGTGAAGTTGTAAAAAGCTACATGAACTGCGTATTGTGTTTTATTTTGTAAGGGGGCAGAAGTTTATTTTGTTGATTCTGTGTCGGGTTTCCTGCCTGGTGCGCAGTGCTCTGTTGAAATTTACGAGGTTCAGCCGCGGCTCGCAGGAAAAATAGGAATGAAACAGAAAGCTCGCGCCGTGGCGCGGCGAGCCACTTCTGGGACGCTCCTGGACCGCGCCCGGTGTGAGTGCTCTCGTTGACTAGACTGGCTTCTATTTGCTACGGTGACCGCGGCGGTAGCGTGCCGCTTCCGTTCCGCGTCCGGTGTGAGTTGGCCTTGAGAGTGTCTCTAATTCTCCTTGGCCAAGCAACAATAAATAATACAGCATAAAGGCCCACTCACACAGGGCGCGCCGCGGAGCGTCTCAGAAGCGTCTCTCCGTGTCACGGTGCGAGCATTCCGTAGCATTTCGATTTTTGTCGCGAGCAGCTGCTAAACCGCGTACATTTCAACAGCAGATTGCACCAGACAGGAAATCAGACACAGAATCAACATCATAAACTTCCACCCCCTTTCAAAATAAAACACAATACATCCATTTTCTCAGCCTGCCTTCAACTAATTCCAACACACCCTCCTAGTTTTTCTTTGAGAATAAATCGTCCCCTCAAAACACCCTAAGATACTTCAACCTCCCCGTCTTCCATTCAAGTCCCCGCGGTAACACCAGCCCATTTAGAGAGCCTTTCTTGGTTACAAAAGCCCCACTCTTTAGCCAATTTACCTTTACTAAGGACAGTTTAAGGAAAAACAGCACTTTTTTTTTTAAAACCTCAATGTCAGTCTGTGAGTTTAACACAGACATCCCAAGTCTCCCGGAAGTTCCGGGAGTCTCCCTGATATTAACAGTGGCTCCCTGATGCCCGAGAGCTAGGTAAAACATCCCGGATTTTGGATTACGCGAGAGAGATTAAAAAAAATGCAAGTGGGAGCATAAAGAAAAGATAGTACCTCGCGCATCATGCTCGGATTACTTTCAGTTACATTGCGCAGGCATAGGCGAGAGGAGGGGAGGGGGGTGAGCGCGTGAGACTGAGATACAATGAGCTACATGAAGCAGCCGTGCATGCATTCAAGCGAAAACTCTGTTCAGTGTGTTCTCGTGTTCAGGGCGACTGGTTGCGAGAGAGAGCGCGCCGATTGGTTTGGTCAGCAAAATACACCAATAAGCTTTCGTTGTGGGAGGGACTTCGATGTACTCTCTCCGACTTATTATTTATCACCACAGGTTTAAAAATTCTGTGTTCACTTCTTCAATCAATGCAGCTCGCGAAATGGCAGAGGGCGAATCCTCCAGTAAGAAAAAAAAAATACAAAACTAATTTTACAGCAGAGTATACGAAAGTATATGTCTTGTTAAAGTGAGGAATGATGACACCATGGCAAGGTGCACTGTGTGCAACAGTGATTTCAGCATTTCCCACGGCGGACTTAATGATTGCAAACGACATGTCGAGGTATGCCAAGTTCATCACGCCACCACCTGCTTTTTTAAAATGTATTTCTGAATAATTAAATGCTGCCATAAAAGTTGGCAAAACATTAAGACTTCTGTGAAGTAATAATACATAGTTACTTTGGTATAGGGATATCTAACCAAATATTGAGCCCAGAAAAAAAGCCCATTTTAATATGGTGTTAATGATTTGAACACCGGTAGTTAATAAAAAGCTGGTGAAAAGTTGTTGGCCTTCAGTGTGTATGTATGTGGCGTGCAGGAGGTGGGGGTGTATTTGTTCGATAAGCATCTCCCCGAAATGACTTTTTGGAACTTGGGATGTCTGGTTTAACAGCACCATGATGTCGTCAGCATAAGCTATCAATTTAAGTGCAGCAGGACATCCTGGAAAACACACACCTGCCATCTCTTTCCTCAGCTTGTGCAGCAGGGGCTCAATGGCCAGAGAATATAACATCCCAGACAATGAACATCCCTGCCACACCCCTGAACAGCAAAAGGTGCAGCCAAGCCACCATTTATTTTCAATATGCTCGCATAGTCACGGTACAAAGCCTGAACCCTAGCTCAGGGTATCTGCACATATCTTAACTAGGGTGACCATATTTGGGTAGTTGAAAAAGAGGACACCTTTTTTGTACCATCGCTCTGGTAAAGACACACTACTTGAGATAACTGCAATACAATGTTTGGAGGAATCAGGCGTAATAAGGAGGGGAAAATGGGCTCTCCTCTCTCACAGCAAGACACAATGCCTGTGAGAGAGGAGAGCCCTGTAGTTAACATCAGCAAATTCACAGTACTCCTTCAAATTCTCAGTGCGGACAGTGTATATATGAAAGTGTTGATAGATTTTGAAAATGAGTTGCTCAATGTCAATATCTAGTGTGTCTGCACCATGGTGAACACAATTGTTCAGAATATGCGCTGGACAGCCAACACCAATTAGAGCTGTGTTCTGCAGGGACTTCTTTAAATGTGCAAAAACATTATTCCCCTCCTCATTACGCCTGATTCCTCCAAACATTGTATTGCAGTTATCACCAGTAAATGCAATGCATTTAGAAAATATTCCCTTCTTTTGCAGTGTGTCTTTTATGTACAGCGCAATGGTGCCAGCGGATTCATTTGGCGTGTTTTGAATTTCAATTAATTTGGTTTGCACACCACCATTTTTCCAGTCATAATACTGGATCAGCAGAGGGAACAGTTTTACTGCTCCGTGGTTGCTGCCATCAGTAGACACGCCACAGTAGGGAACGTCTTGAAGTGCTTTTAAAGCAACGTCGACAGAATGGGGGGCTATCACGGAATTTACTATGGCTTCTGTCTTAGTTCGGGCGCATGAGAATTTCTGAGCGGTAGGGGAGTCTGTGAAAACCTTTCTTAACAAACCCGATGTGCAGTCCATTGACCTATAACTTTCATGGTGCTTCACTGTGTGAAAAGCAAAGCTGCCTTCTGCAGCAGTGACGGCTACACTCTCGGATTTGCTAACAAAGAAATCTGTGACTTTAGAAGATGAGCTCCCGCCCCTCGCTGCTTTTGTGTGCTTTGCAGAATTTACGTGTACCTGCAGGTCATTGGCACCTTTATTAGCCACAGACACGTAAGTGCCTGCCTTGAACGTCAAACACTCGGCCTCAAACGGATCACGACCTTGGCGAAAACAGGGGAATTTTCTCTTTAACTTCTCCGTGAAGGAGCACTTGCGTTTAGGCATCGTAGCTGCGGACGCACGTGTGCTACTCTGCTATGCTTCCGTTTTGCTTGTGAAAACACTAGCAACTCAAGACTAAAAAGCAGTGACTAAAGTTGAGAAGGGCGTGACTAATTTGAGAGCGACACAGAGAAACCTGGAATGGAGTAAAACGGAACGGAGTGGAATTCTATTGGCAATACATTGTGTTTTGAGACATTCGCACAAAATCCCGGACGATTTTGAAAATCCCCCTGGACATTTTTTTAGGTCCCAAAAGTAGGACATGTCCGGGGAAAAGAGGACGTCTGGTCACCCTATCTTAACAGCAAATTTAAAGACTTTTAAGACCTTTTCAAGTCCCCTGAGAGGAAAACTTAAGACCTAATGACGACAGAACAAAACCCAAAACATACATACACCACACTCGTCAGATGGACACAAATCAGGAGCTGATTTTCCGTCCTGACATGGTTAGGTAGATGTATAAACTGTATATGTACATATATTTCAGGTAATTTCTAGATTTTGGCCCCACATAGGAATTTAAAAAAAAGACATGGAACAGTCCTTAGACATTACAATCTATCATCCTTTTTCTAAATGATGATGAATAAATGCAAGTATATTCAATAATCTATGTATAGACCTATTGAATTACGACCAAGACAAATTCCCGGTTCGGTCAGTTGTCCAATGACGGACGTGCAAGTCCAGCTGCTTACTTTTTGTTGACTTGTTCATAGATTCGTCAAACATGATAGTAAACGCGCCTTCATTCGCCTGTGAAATCAACTCTTTCTTAAAAAATGGGGCCACACCAAATCTTGCCATGTAGGAGGTTTTGTCCCTTTCACATGTGAAGGCGCTCGCACATTATGAGTCCGGGAACATCGCTTTAAAAACGAGGTGAATGTCCTCGTTTGATGTGTACGAGTGGTGCCGGCTAACTGTCTGTAACACCAATATTATTTCTGCCTTGAGTGTGTCTACATTTGCAAAGCAGCCAAAGGCATTGCCTGGCGAAGCTGCCGGTCGTTGAGTGGAAGTTGAAGGCTGAAGTTCAGTGGATGGAGAGGCCGTGTTGGGCTCAGTAGTGCTGGTGAACATACTTATAGGCAAGCTAGTTATCCGCCATGCTACTTTTTTTTGGTGCTTTTCCGCTTTAGCATGGGAATCAAGCGCTTTATGACCCATTGTCCCTAGCTGTATTGTTTTTTGGCACACAGTACACCTTGCTTCATTAACGTTCTCTACTTTCATCAGGCATCCCCGTTCCCTTTCGTCTTCCAACCAACTGTCACTAAATACACACTTTCCCATCGCGAATCGACTCTCACTCTGCTGCTTGAAACTAGGCTCCGCAAACGTAATGCATTACATTCCTCTTCAGTCACTAAATGATGCAAGTTGCAAGATCGTAGATCGAGGTGCTGCCCCCCGATGGTGCGGTGGTTGATCGGAAAGACGTGAAATTTAAGACCTTAACTCTAAAATTCAAGACATTTTAAGACCTTGAAAATCAAAAAAAATATTTCAGACGTTTTAAGACTTTTTAAGGACCCGCTGGGACCCTGTAGCTATGAAAACAGGGTTGAACCCAAAAGCAGCAAGTGTTTTACACAAGTATTGGTGTTCAACCCGGTCAAAAGCTTTTTCTTGGTCTAACGAAATGAGACCAGTTTCTATGCCCAAAGAGCCAGAGACTTCCAAAACATGCCGAAGAAAAGTGATATTATCACTAATAAGCCTGCTGGGCACACAGTAAGTCTGATCGACATGAATCACGTCCTCCAATACCTCCCTGAGCCTTAGAGCCAGGGCTTTTGACAGCACCTTATAGTCCCCACAGAGCAGAGAGACCGGCCTCCAATTCTTAAGCTCCTGGAGTTCACCCAGGTTTGTTGTTGTTTTCTTTATACACTGTTTGTCGCGGGGTCTCGCTTGAAATATCGCGTGATCTTGCGTGAAAACAGCCGGCTCGCTCCGCTGCCGTTCCGCGGCTGAAAAGCGTCCGGTGTGAGTTGACACCGGGCAAAGTACTGCGGCACTACCGTTCCGCCTCCAGTGTGAGTCCCGTGTCAGGTCGGCCGACAGCGAAGAGTCAAATGACTCCCCAACTTTAGGCAGGTCAGACAAAAAAGCTGAATCCAACTCTGCATCCTCTACTAACTCTGTTTTAAAAAGGTTTTGATAAAAATGGGTGGCGTACCGTCTGATGTCGGAGGTCTCAGTCAGTGTGGAGCCGTCCTCAGCGCACAGGGAATGGATGATCTTCCTCTGGCCCGTTCTTAGTCTCCAAGCCAAAGAAAAACTTGGACGGGGCGTCCATCATAGAGGTGTTCATGAAACACGACCGGACCAGAGCTCCCTGTGCTGTGATGCCCAACAGGTTGGCTATAGCAGCATTTTTACTTTTAAGGACTTCAACATGTCCTTGATCTCCTGTGTGGCTCAGTAAGGTCTGTACCTCAGTCTCCAGGTCCTGAAGGGATCTGGTGATGTACTTGGTAACATTACAAGTATATGGTTGACAAAATTGTTTTGTTACAGTCTTCCCAAAATCCCACCATTTTTGCACTGACGAGAACATGAATTTCTTTTCACGATGCTATTCCCATAAAACCCTGAAAGCTTCCCTAAAAGAAGAGTCTTCCAAAAGTGCTGTATTAAAGTGCCAGTAGGCACTGGATATCTTCACATTCTGGATAACAACTGAGCAAAAAAACAGAAAATGATCTGTCACCCCTACTGGAACCATACAACAGTCTTTGAAAGAGCTCAAATGATGCTTAAAACAATAAAAACGGTCAAGTCTGGCCAGAACACAGAGTTGTCTCTACAGTGAGACCAGGTGTACTGTTTACTCTGTCCATTACAGCTCCTCCACACATCTTTCAGCTCACGAGTCTCTATGAGGTGGTTAAGACGAGCAGCTGAAGCAGGATGAGGCTCCAGGTGGTTTCTGTCTAACACTGCTTCTGCAGTACAGTTAAAATCACAATTACACAATGCATTTAAAAAAATCATCCTTTCCACACCTACAACAGGGGCATAGGCACACAGGAGCACCAATTTAACACTTTCATAAAGAGCTCTGACCATCAAAAGACGACCAGCTATGATGTGGTGCAGCTCTACAGACTGAGGAGTAAACGACCTGTAGAACAGGACCCCCATCCCAGCACTGTTAGACAGTTTATGGCTCAGGCAGACCCTCCCTGGCCACTCCCTTCTCCAGTCCACTTCATTTCTGTCATAACTGTGCGTTTCCTAGACAAACATCACATCCAATATTTTAACATCAAACAGTTTGAACAAAGAAGCCCTCTCTTCACATATGTGCGTGCACCGTTAATATTGATTGACCCAGTGTTAATGTTCACCATGATGAAAAAACATATGCACAACAACAGGTAATAAAAAACACCCCTTCATATCAATCATCATCATCTATGAGAGCAGCCCTAGCTTGTCACTATGTTCCTGAGTCACAAACATATCTTCTTTACATCCCGCGTCCTCACCTCTGAGATCTGCGGCTGCTCAGAGGAGTTACCTGCCTCCGTTCAACCCTCCCCAGGCCGCCCCACAGTTGATCTAGAAAGACCCGAAAAAAACGCTTCCTTCTCCTGCTCCAGCCCCCGGAGCAGGAGCCCCCGGGTTCCCCCGAGGGACCGGAGCCTAAAACCGGAGCTCCCGGACCCACCCGGCAGCCGGAGCCCCCAGCTTGCATGCGCTCAGAGAGAGAGAGAGAGAGAGACAGAGTACATCACCCAATGAGAGAGAGAGAATTAATATACTAACATGTGGAAACATAAACTGAAATAGCACACTGTTGGAGAGTAACAATACAATAGGCTATGTTAACTACAGTAGGTACAGTATACACAAAATACACACAACTACAGTGAAGCTATGTAGGTATGCACAATACATTTCAACCAAAAATGTAATGCAAAAAAAAAGACCAAGGTAATTTGTCATGTTTGACAGTTGTAAACCAATGATCAAAACAAGGATTGTTTGAGGATTTTTTTTGTATCTTTATGATTGTGGAGGGTTTTATGCCAGGATGACCTATCACAGTCATTCTAATCATTTATATCTGGTACAGCAAATAGGCTACACAAACAACCTCCCAATACATGAAAGGAGACAAAGGTAGAGTGACAATAAGGTAGACTAATAACAATAATTATGATAATAAAGTAAGCCTCGATGGAGAGGCTACTGATTGGAAACAGTAGGCTACATTCAGTCTAGGTTGTCTGCATGCAAATATTTCATGAGTGTTCCATTGTGTTTTCTATTAATTTGCTATTTTAACATTGTGTTGATGCCATTCTTGACAGGCCTCCCTGTTTCAGTCGTTTTTTTTTTTTTGCTTGGTTAAAAATTGACTGCAGTGTGCTTTTGTGCGCTTTTTCAGCCAAGTTACTCTGTAACACAATGCATCTAATGTTGTAGCTAGATTGTAGTAGACAAAAATTTCATATATCTATTATTAATTTCCCGCGGTAAATCGCACTCCCACCAATCATACTACAAATCCCACAATGCACTGCAACAGCTGTTGTGTATTGAAACACTAATTAGTGGTCCAGTATTGACATCTTAGCGACTTTGTTGCTATATCTAGCGACTTTTCGGACCCTTGAGCGATCTGAGACTATTTCTGGAGTTATTGACGTGACGACGTCAACGAGCAGCATGAGACCTGGACAGAGGGAGAGGAGGAATAAAGGGAAGAAACGTATAGTCAGTCAGTTAAAACGCAAAATAAACTATCGATATTAACAATATGGTCTTGTGCTATATCACGTTTGAAAATATATCGATATAGATTAAAATATCGATATATCGCCCAGCCCTAATATGTAGCCTATGTATTTGCTGCAAAGGATAATAGCAGTTAATTGCATGTGATGTGAACACCATTGAAACATGAAGTGTCGATGTCTGACACCACTGATAATGCTGAAGTAGGCCAAATTACAAACATTTGTTATGTGATAACACTTGAATAATGCAGTTCTTTTGTCACTTTGGTTATTAAATATTGATTGTTTTATATTCCTGTTTTAAGATGCCAGGGTCAACAATAACCACTTGTGTGAGCTGCAAAGCAGCTATTGGTGTGGCCACCAAGACCTGCAAGTATTGCCAGTCATTGCAGCCAAGAAAGCAAAAACTGGCAAAAAAAACTTCTGAAATGTGAGGCCAGAAAGAAGACGTGGTTGAAAAACCAAAACCAAAAAACAACCACCTCTCATGTTATTGATGAGGCATCTGTGTTGGTATGTGTTTAACTTCTGTAGTTATTATTTACATAATTACAAGCCACAGTGTTTTAGACATTTCAAATTGCTTATATTTCTGTATATAATATATAATATATATCTTTATTTTCTTTCAGGTTGAAAAGTTAATCTGTTGCTTCACCAGATTTGGTCTTTGCTTTATCCAATAGGTTCTTTTAGAGCTGCAACAATTAATTAATATTTGAGATTATTAATGAGTTATACAATTAATCACCAACAATTTGGATAATTGCAGACCTAGTTTCTTTTACTAGTCAGCGAGATACATAGCTCACTGATTGTCTGCCATACATAGGCATTGTTCAATTTAACTTTAAAAACTATAAACACATATCTCCACTTCACATGAGGTAATGAGATCCCACAATTTGCGTTGGAGTACAACATCAGCCTTGCCTCAGTTCTACAGAGAGCATAGAGTCCATAGGGCAGCATTTATAGACAGAAGAATACACAGGGCATACACACTCTGGTGCTAGAAATAAGGGGACATTTGTTCTGATTACAGGAGGTTAATAATTTCCCCTTTTTGTACCATTGAGGTTGTACTAACCAGCAGCCCACCACCAGTCCTCCTCCCGTCCAGCTCACCACCAGTCCTCCTCCCATTCAGCCCACCATCCAGCTCACTACCAGTCCTCCTCCCATTCAGCCTACCATCCAGCTCAATACCAGTCCTCCTCCCATTCAGCCCACCATCCAGCTCACTACCAGTCCTCCTCCCATCCAGCTCACCACCAGTCCTCCTCCCATTCAGCCCACCACCAGTCCTCCGCTCATCCAGCCCACCATCCATCCCACCACCAGTCCTCCGCTCATCCAGCCCACCATCCATCCCACCACCAGTCCTCCCATCACAGAACCATCATGATTCAATTTAAATTTGGAAAAATATACAAGTGGTGTGAGGTGATGTCTGAGGTGTTATACCACTAACTACTGTAATATGTCTGGATAACTTGCCTTTCAGATATTACTAAAGGGAAATATAACATTTCATTCTGACAAGATGACTGACAGATGCTAAAGCAAAAACAAACTGAATTAGTGAGCTGGTATAGGCCTCAATGTGCCACCAGAACAGCTTCAATCTTTGTAGGAAAGTCTGTTGTGGGTTTTTGGTGCCCCAATTCAGTTCTGTCTACTGTATATATGGACAAGCTCAGTATGTGCACACACACATATCAAAATACATGGCCGTAACAATTCACGTTCTATGTTAGTTTCTGTTAATAAATGATAATTACCTTAAAATATGGTTAAACTTAGTGTCACACCGGTATGTCAAGTTGAGTTCTTGTCCCGTCTCCATGTTTGTTTTGTGACCTCACTTGCCCTTCCTCATGTGTCTGATTGTCTCCCCTGATTTCTGATTGTGTCCACCTGTTTCCCATTACCTCCATGTGTTCATATAGTCTGCGTCTCCCTTTGTCTTGTGCCAGTGTGTCAAGTCTGTTGTCCTGATCACTAGCCCTCTCATCATAGTGAAGTCTGAAATAATCTTGTAGTCTAGTTTTTTTGTAGTTTTCTTCTTGTTCCTCGCAAGAGTGATTTGAACCACTTGAGCCAATTGTTTCGAAAAGGGTTCATTACTCGAAGCTTCAGTTATGGTGACCTCTCCTGGCGAAGTGCCAGGCTGCAGTCAAATTGGTTGGTTGGTGAACAGGAAGTTTTTAAATTACACACGCACACTGATTGTCCTATTTACAAATGAAAATCAATGAGACGATCAATGTGTGTATTGTGTTATTGAGGAAAGTGATGGGAAAATATAACATAGGTTTAGATGGTAACCTATGACATAGGTGTGCTTCTGTAACTATGGCAGAGGGTGATTATGTAGGATGGGGGGCAGTCAAAGATTTTTATTGAGATACATTATTTTTTTAACACTTTTTGGATTGAGTCAGTTTCTTTTTATGCTGACAATTTATCCACATTTTGAAAACACTCGTTTACAAGGAACTGATGAGGCAGGTGTGCATAAATTGTTAGTGTTGAAGGCACTCAAATTCAAAACTGTCTCAACCTGTCAGAATGGAGAGGCAGTGCCATTCATTCACCTGATTGGACCGTGAACCAGTTTTTTTTTCGCACCAAAGCAAGCTTCGAAGCAGTGCTTCTATGGAATTGTAGTCCAGGGTTTAAAGCACGTATCAAAGCTTCAGTGTCGCGCTGCCATCACTACCTCTAGTTTAGTTTATGCATATTTTGATCATCCAGAAAAAAGGCGCAGTACAACAAAATATAGGTTGATGAAACAACTTGATGAGTTACACAGTCGTCTGAAAAATGTAACACGAAGAAAGAACAAATACAAGAAACAAGTTCAAAGGTTGAAAAGGAAAAATGAGTCTCCACGTACAAAAGTTAACTGACAAATAAGACAGCTTCCACATGCGGCCATTAGAATGACTCTTCTTTCATCATGTTTTGATTGAGAACATTAGGAACAAGTACAGAAATGCACAGGGGGAGAAAGAAAGGCAGATCATTTCCAAAGTCTTAACGGGGGAGGTTATGAAGAAGTACAGGCTGCAACGGATTGCACAGGCTTCGGTGGGTTTTTCAAATAGAAGATGGCAGAATGTAACTGATGGCTACACCTACCAATGGATGCGAAAGAGAGGGATAGGGAATTATCTGGTGGATGGCGTGAGGGCTTTCTATGAGAGAGATGATGTGAGCCGAATCACAACAGGGAAAAAGCAGACAATCACTGTTAAAAAAACTAAAAAGCAAAAGCGATTCCTTTTAGATACAATGAAGAACTTACACCTGAAATTTCTGGCTGAAGAGAGATTTATCTCATTCTCTTTTTCTTTTCTCTACGTCCATTCTGGGTTGTGGTTCCAACACTAAGTGATACTCGTGACACATGCATGTGCAAAATGCATGAGAATTTGGCATTCATCGTTCAGAAGCTACACTAACTCAGGGTCAAAAACACCATCAATTTGGATGAGCTGGTGAAATCAATCACATGTAACCCTGAAAACATAAAATGCATGTATGGTGACTGTAATGAATGTAAAGACCTCTCCTGCCCAGTCTCAAGTTCATATGTAGCAGAGAGTGAGGTTACTTACCTGCAGTGGGCAACAGTGGATAAGGAGCATAAGAATGACCCAAACAAAACATTGAAAGTCACCATGAAGGAGGAGTTCCGGTCCACTCTTGAAGATCTGTTGGACCAGCTGAACCTCCAGCTGCATAGGTTCACGAGACATGTGTGTATATAACATCAGGAATTAGTACAACCACTACAGGCCACTCAGAAATGGGTTGAAAGGCCATGAATGTTTAATTCATGTAGACTTTTCAGAAAATTACATATGCAAGTACAGTGCTGAAATACAAGCCGTACACTTCGGACCGTCACACCAGCAAGCAACACTGCACACAGGTGTGCTTTATGTACATTCCAACAAGTTCAGTGTCCTTCTGCTCAATTTCCCCCTCACGACTGAAGGGCCCACCAGCAATCTTATTTTGGATTGCACCAACATTGCTGGAGTTTTCAGGTCCAAAGGGGAATCCACAGAATCCCTGTGGGATGCAGAAACTGGGAGAGAACTTTTCCATGCAACAATGTTTTTGGGAAACTTCCACAAAATGTCCAGGATAATCCGTTTTGATAACCGAGACGACAGACCAGCTTGAAAGCAGAGAGACAAGCTAGCTGCCATCAGGACAATGTGGGATAAGTGGGTGCACCGACTTCCCCGGGTTTTACAAACCCAGGGCTGAATGTCACCATTGATGAGCAGCTGATGCCATTTAGAGGCCGCTGCCCCTTCAGGCAGTATATACCATCCAAACCTGCAAAATATGGTATAAAGGTCTGGGTTGCCTGTGATGCCACTTCATCATATGCTTGGAACTTACAAGTCTACACAGGGAAACCTGATGGAGGAGCCCCCGAAAAAAATCAAGGGCTGAGAGTTGTGGATGACGTGACTCAGTGGACACAACATCACATGTGACAATTTTTTCACCTTACACAAGCTAGGACAGGAGCTCCTAAAGAGAAAACTGACCATGGTAGGAACGATCCGGAAAAACAAACCGGAGCACCCACCCCAACTGCTGACCATGAGGAACAGGCCTGTCAAGTCCTCCAAGTTTGAGTACACAGCTGACACGTCCCTGGTCTCCTATGTGCCAAAGAAAGGCAAGAATGTGGTACTCATGAGTACGCTGCACAGAGATGGGAGAATCTGTGACCTGGAGCATCAAAAGCATGAGATCATCATGCATTACAATGCCACAAAGGAGGGGTGGACAACATGGACAAGCTGGTGACTGTCTACAGCTGCAAAAGGAGAACCCTACGCTGCCCACTGGTGATATTCTTTGACATGTTGGACATATCAGCGTACAATGCCTTTGTCATCTGGATGGCACTGAACACAGAGTGGAACAGGGGGAAGCTCCAGAGGAGACGCCTCTTACTTTAGGAACTAGGGAAGGCACTGGTGAGACCTCAAATCCTCAACGCATTCCAAGAACACCAGCTTCTGCAGCCATCATGAGGAGAATTCAGAAGGAGAATGCTGATGCCCCATCCACCCGACCGAGAGAACCACCATCTGCTGAACCTGAAGTAAGTGTGTGATGCTGTTGCAGTAAATTTTGACATTTATGCCTTGCAAGAGAGAAAGGTGTAAGTTACATTTCAGATTTTTTTTTTTTTTTTTTTGTTATTTTAGGTTGTGGCCAGCAGCAACAAAAAGAAGCGCTGTGAAGTCTGTGGACCCAAGATGGACAGGAAAACACAATACACTTGCAGCAAGTGCAAGAAATACATATGCAACACGCACACCATAAAACTCTGCCCCTCATGTTTTGTATAGGCAAAGACAGGCAAAGAATTCAATGGGGCTGATGTCTTGAGAATGATACTGTTTATCTGTTCAATGTCTAATGAAGTTCAAATGAATAAAAATCATTAGTTGTGAAACATCTATCTTTATTTGTAAATGTTTTTTCACTCACTCCTCTTGATTTTAACTGATTTTCCTTTTTAATTCACAAATGTGATATAACAAAGAGCAAATATTAACCATGTTTGCTGTTCATATAACTTGTAATTGGCATGTAGTAAACATCTGTTTAGTATTTTAAGAGAAAATTATTGGATTGTGGTGTTTTGAAAGCCCAAAACTCTAGCGGGTCCACCAGACCCATACTACTAATACTGGCTAAGTAAACAATACTACACGAGGGTTAAATAGTATGAGAAAAACTAAAGTAAAACTTACTCTTCCCCTATAGTTCATGTATTACGTTAATACAATGTTTAATTTTACTTAAAACACTATAGTTCTCACTGAATCTTAAAATTACAAGGTAGAAATTATGAGTTACTAGTTAATAGAGTTCACTACACCAAAAAGTCACTTTTTTCAGTGTACTTGAGAAGGTTTTAGACATTTTTTCTGTGATTGTCCTTGCATTATTCTTTTTTTTCATTTCTTCAATTAATTCAAGCCTCTCCTTCTCCAATGTGTCTTCATCTTCTCCAATAGGATGTGGAGGTAGATAATTAACTTCTGCTTTCTTTGTTTTCCCCCCTACATTTTTAGCTGCTGCACCAGCTGGACGCTTTCTCTTCAATGTGTTGATTTCCATTTCGGGAAAAGCATATTTTCGTGATCTTAGCTTGGCTCGGTATTTGTATCTTATATTTGTTGCGCTGCTGCCAACCGTATAGCCCTGCAAAGGAGCCCGGCTCTTTAAGGCATGGAAACTTCTCAACTACTGCTTCAGCCATAGAAGTTATTTGCTTATTTGAGGGGTAGGCAGTGTAAGAGAATATGACTTTTGAAAGATCATGCAAAGGGGACAACATCGCAGAGACTTTGAACCGGAACATGGTCACCATTACAGGATGGATAACATCAAGAACAACAGTTCAACTGACAGTTTTGCAAAGGCAAATGGATCACAAGATCACGCATGAATCCTAGACATACCCGAGACCCCGCGATAAACAGTGTACAGTGGTCCCTTGTTTATCGCGGAGGATACGTTTTAAAAATAACCCGCAATAAACGAAATCCACAAAGTAAGTTTTACAATTATTACACATGTTTTAAGGCCGTAAAACCTCTAACCACACACTTTTATACACCTTTTTACACGCATTTTGTGCAGTACTCCCTTAAACAGGACGCACAGAAACACATGTGCGGTTCTCCCTTAGCCAATTGAGGACGCAAAACACAATGCGCGTTCATACTGTTACAGTACGCTGCAAAAAAAAAAGCATGCAAAATTACACTGAAAAAAATCCGAAACAGCAAGTCCGCGAAAAGTGAACCGCAATATAGCGAGGGACGACTGTATAAAGAAATTACGTTGATTCTGTGTCGGATTTCCTGTCTGGTGCGCAGTGCTCTGTTGAAATTTACGAGGTTTAGCAGCGGAACATGTGATGCATAATTCTCCTTTGTTCTTGGTGGAAGAAATCCAGAATGCATCTATTTTTGCTGGTAGTCTGAATGGTCCCCAATACAAAACCTACATATATAATGCCCAGTAACCAGCCTTGTGGCTCTGGAATGATGAACCAAATCACAATGTAAATGTGCAATCAAAAAAAAATCAGATTGTGCAGAGACAGACAACACCTGGGAAAGGTTTTCCAAAATGAAGCCACAGATCATCCAAGTTTCTGTCCAGAAGGATCTCCGTAATTACTGAGGGGTACAGTGTTTTTGCCTTACATGCATAGTTCAAGTGGGTTGCTCACCCAACAGACAACTATATCATCACGTTGTTTTTCAGTCTTTACACTTTTGTTGACAGGCTCCCAGCATCCACTTCAACAAGCATCTTTTGAAATACTTCAAAAGTGTACTTTAGAGTTAAAATGAATACAAGGCAGATAATGTCCACGACCAAAATGTCCATGTTTCAGTCGATAGTGTTTAAGAAGTCCCCCTTTCGATGATGCCACAAATGTGCAGATCTTGCAGTGCCATTCCATACACTGTTACCTTACTGTGGGTTGCAAGAAGGTGGTGGTGGTGATCGGGGTCAAGTGTGGCCTTCTGCTGTTCGTCCTCCCTCTATCGTTCTCCTCGATACGTGCACTTCTGTGGCAAACAACTTACCTCTCCACTTACTCTTCCTCAACGGTTGTTTCCCATGCTGAAAAGCAAATTTTAAAAATATGTTGAATGCATAAAAAACACTTTAACCCATGGTATTTTTTCCTCTAACCACCAAACATACAAACCACTATGAATTGCCACTGTGAACTTTTAAAATAAGCCTACTACACACACACTGGCTCCAGTGACTGAGATGGACAATTAATATACAGCTGTCCCTTGTTTATCGCGGGGGATACGTTCTAAAAATAACCCGCAATAAACGAAATCCGCAAAGTAAGTTTTACAATTATTATACATGTTTTAAGGCCGTAAAACCCCTAACCACACACTTTTATACACCTTTTTACACGCATTTTGTACAGTACTCCCTTAGTTAATCAAGACAAAGAACACTGTGCGTTCATACTGTACAGTACGCTGTAAAAAAAAAAGCATGCAAAATTACCCTAAAAAAATCTGAGAAACAGCGAGTCCGCGAAAAGTGAACCGCGTATAACAACTGTAAAACAGAGCCCAGCCTGAGACGTTAAGTACCATTTGAGACAACTATGATAAACAAACACAGGCACAGCACATGTAGCAACTTACTTTTTGCCGTTTCCTTCATCATGTTTAATCTTAATTACTTATAACTTAATTTTATTATATATTTTTATTTTATTATTTATTTACACCATTGAAACATTTTTTTCCCTTCCATTCATGCCTTTTAAGCATATAAAATTACAAACCGAGAAAGGAGACAAGAGTGGAGACGTCATGGGAGGGAGGCGTCCACAGTTGGGAGAATTTATACAAGGACCGCATTTCAGATAGTTTGCGGCTATAAACTCAACAAAACCCCGTGCACACCGCTTTGTCCGAGACCACCTCGCCCAGGTAAACTAGGTTGACAGTTAGAGAAGCTCAAAAGTCAGCCAAACTCGCGGATGTTTGATGCAGACCGACACTTATTTCCAGCCAAAAATATGCAGCGGGTGCAACAGTGCATTCTGAGCTTGTACATCCGCTATTGTCTGTGCTGGTTAACACAGCACGCAACCGTAGAGGTGGAGGTTAAAAAAAAAAGTGGAGGTGACCGGGGGCTTGTCTAGCAATAACCCGGGCCGAGTTGGTCCGGCGCCAGAACTAACATCATCATTCATGTGGAAACCGAACTACAAAGTTAGTCTAAGCATCTTTCTGAGGTTATTAACGGGTGTTATGGCTAACTTAGCACGGAAAAAAGTTTTAGATTTATTGCCAAACTTGTCTCCACCTTAAAATATGCCACAACATGTTCGAGCCTATGGCCCCTTAAAAATAGTATGCTAACAAGGCCAATTAGCTTTGGTGAGGAATGGCTTTGTCGCGATAGTAATGTTTGTAACGTTAAACTTATATTTAATGATAAGGAATGTTATCATAAAAAATACATTCTTTCAAAATCAGCTACTTACGGTCAGGTCAAGTTAGTATTAAGGTCAATCTGCTGTGCCCGCCAGAACGTCGGCCACATGCTCCGCCATGCCTGGGTCCATCTTTTTCAGATCTGTCCCAACCGTTTTTTGTATGTACTTTAAAGCTTATTGATATTTGTAGTGCATTCTCAAAAAATATTGAAAAATAAATTATTTTTTTTCAAATATTTAAATAATGTTATCTGTGAGTCATATAAATTTATTTTAAAGACAAACTTAATTTTAGTATGGATATTTCACACAAAGATTCCTGTTGGACTTTTACTAATGAATTTTGATGTAGTCAAATCAAATACTCATCATGATGATATTCAGGTTTTTTATTAAGCATGCATACCTATATATAATTGTTACATTTAACCCTTATTTTCCTTGTTAAAGTATGTATTTTGTGAACATTGTTTAACAAGCAATCAACAACTCAGAGCAAGAAGTTACATATATAATTTTTTTATGTGCAAAGGACGCAATTCCAGTCGCCTGCTTGTCTTCCTCCAGATCCAGGCCGTTTTCATGATACCACGTTTCACATGTGTCATACTGTATCTGTAAAGTAAGTCAACAAATTATATCAGTATAATCTTCTCAGCAATGCCATTGAAGTATGCCACAGAGAGTCATTTCTGGTTGTAGATGAAAAGAAAACGTGTGCCATAATCATTTCTATTCAGATTCCTATGAAGAGAATTATGTCTTACACGTCATGTAATGTGCTGTTCTTAAAATCAAATCACTTTATCACTTCCATATTCCAGTAATAATTATTTCCTGTCTTGTCTATTATGAGTACATAGGGATAATTATTTTCTTTAAATCAATTAATTGTGCATCATCTGTTAGCTTTCTTGTTTGCACTTTATAAATGCAAGTTGCAACATATAGATAGATAGATAGATCTGGGTCCCTCTAAAGAGCCATAAATCGCATCTCTAATATGTTCACTTTGGGTTCATGTTAGTACAGGATTTATGCATCAATCCGGAGGTTAAATTTAACCATTTAATACCTTCTAAATATGTTTTTAAAATGATTTTATGTTTTTAAAACGCAAGTTGCCTCTAGTCATAACAAAAGCAGGATCTATGGATGGATAAATGTTACTGTCAATCCCTTAGGTATTTACATTTACATTTAGTAAGAAGCTGACACTTCTGTCCAAAGCGACTTTCAGAGAAGATGCGATGGCTGCAGAGGAAGTTTGACTGGTGGTGGAGCAGTGTACTGCACATACTAGCAGCACAGAAATTTGATATTAATGGCTGCTCACCCATCAAGTTGTCAGTCAAGTGAACACTGTAGATGGATCCAACTACATAATTACAGTAGAGTTTGAATCAGAGTTAAGCTACTTGATATCTGCTAAAGACATGACACAATGCATAAGGTTTCAGCACCATTCCACACATAACCATGTTCTCCAATGAAGACATCGAGTGTTTTGATCCTGGCCTAGTGTGGGTCACACGCACGCTGTAAACAATATCACTGTCCAATGTCTGTGTGACAATCTGCCAATAAAAACATCTCCCACCTCCTCGAATATACGTTGATCTCATAAATGGCCTCTGTGGCCTGTGAATGATGGATAGCGACAGAACTACAATGCATGTGCTACAAAGAACAATCCTGAGTCTACCGCTGTGCAATTACAACAACAATCAGAAAAAACTTAATACATACGGGAGTAACCAGACTTACCCAGTCACAGTCCAGACCACAGAACTGCCTGAGGCAGAAAGTACTTTAGAAGCTTGGGGATGAGGTTGGGGCAGTAGTACCCATCTGGCTCTCCCTGTGTGTCCAGAGGTGCCTGCTGGATGACTTCTTTAAAATGCTCGTCAAATGGTGTTGGACTTGATTCATCCTGTAAGAGGCCCAATTGTATTCATGTCACATGTCATTTGGTCATGTTCATTGGACAGTGCCAATTATTATTTAGAACATCCTGTTTCTGTGGTACATGCAATTTTGTATATGTTGACTCCATAGTTTGTGTTGTCAATACATCAATATTTCTAACCCAAACAACAAAAAGTCAGGTCAACATCTATGAAAGAAAAAAATCCACACCAGAAACCTCTCCGAAACACACAAATACACACATGGCCAAAGACCTACTGTAAATGATAAGTCACAAAAAAAACTAAACATGTACATTTCAAAAGTACAACAGGATAACTTACCTCCAAGTCTTCATCAGTGATGTCAAAGTCTTTTATGACTAGCTGCACAGTTGGGGTGAGTAGTGTCTGCAGGTTATGAAAATGTTTTTCAACATTCTCACCACTTGATGGACTGGGGAGAACCACAGACGCACTCACTACAACCTCGTCTAGTTGTTCTAGTGTCGTAGCATGGGTCATAAACCCCAGCAGACGCATACATAGGAGGTAGGGTTTGCCAGAACTATGGGAAAGATTTTAAGAAGTGCATATAAATATTGCCAGTACAACACCATACTAAAATTAAGTAGAAGAAGGCATCACTAACTCACTGTTTTTTGCAGAGGCCCTTAGTATTTTTCATGTCGTGACTTAAACACCGATGAATAATTGGAAGTTCAATGACACTCTTCTTTGCTTTTCCAGTTACAATGCTGTAGTACTCGGCAAGCAGCTCCACACAGGTTTTGTTAAAAGGGCCTGCATCAAAAGAGCAGAGCCATGACAAATGTACATCACTGGCCTTCTTCTTTTCTGCTTTCATGCAGTCCGTGATAAAGGAACCTAAGAAGTGACATTGATGCAGTGGTATGTTCTGCGGTCACAAATGTAGCTACATGGACTGGGGAGCAACCTTTTAGTGGATGTCTTACCACAAGTTCATAAATGTAAATAGGTGCACTCTTTTCTTTTTTTTTTTAAACCACATCAGTCTTTGACCGTTTATGGAAGACACATATTGTCTCTTTTGACCAGAGTATAAGTCCTTTGGGCTGAAGATTCATTTTTTGTATTAGCTTTTCCTCTGTGTCTTTTTCTTTGTCAGAAAAGGAGTTGCAGACTTATCATTTCATTCTTATGCAACCTATTTTTTTCCCTATCAGAGTACCCAATGTTTTTCAAAACTCCTGTGGTGGGTACATTGTCTCTGCATCCCGATTCCACCACATCCTCCTCCAGCTTCATAAAGCCCTGAAGATGGTATTGCCTTGGATGTTTTGAGCTGAGTTTCTCTAAAATTCGTTTTCTGTCAGTTGATCTTATTGGCCTTCTCTTGAGCTGGTCCAATCTATGCTGCACCATGTCCCTGTGAAAAATGACCTCTGCCTTCAGTGAGTATTCACTCTCCACTCTCACAATGACCTAGACACTACACTCTTCGAAAAGGCAGTATCCAGAGCAGGTGAAGGCTGGACAGGCTTTCTTGGATCCTACTTTTCTGACACTGTGCCTTTTAAATCCAAAAGAGCAATAAGTATGCACAGTTCATAAGCCTTTTGAAATGACATAAGTCCAGTGTAATGTCTTGAATTGTCTATTTTGTTGTTTTCGTTTCAGTTGAGTCCAATCGTAACGTGAAATGTCAAAGAAACATGGCTTATCGGGCAAA
The DNA here is from genome assembly GCA_004119915.2 of Collichthys lucidus. Lineage (NCBI taxonomy): Eukaryota > Metazoa > Chordata > Actinopteri > Sciaenidae > Collichthys > Collichthys lucidus. The sequence goes on along the minus strand of CM014095.1, from coordinate 7,101,819 downwards.
ATATGGGTGAAGAAGTGTGGTTCAGCTATGCCTTGTGATGATGTACTGGAGGCACTGCTGGAAATCTGCCAAAAAATTTTTTAAAATCAACAAATTGTGTCAAAGCATACACTAAAAGCATTACAACCAGGCACTTAAAATTGTTTATAGCTTGTTTACAAAACACATAAACTCACACTGTGTGTGTGTGTGTGTGTGTGTATATATATATGTGTGTGTGTGTGTGTGTGTGTATACTATATGTATGTATATATGTTCATGCAGGGCCGCTGACAGGTTTGGCTGGGCCCGGGACAAAAAATTCTCAATGCCTCTCCTCTCCCCGCCGCACCGGGGCGCGGTCAGCGCGGAGACGCGGGCGTCCACCGGCAGCCGCGCCCGACTTGTGCATGTTTACTAACAGGCTCGCGCACACTGACCACTTATCGAATGCTGTCGTCTTTTTTTCTAGAAAGACCAAACCATTTTGGAATAGGGGTGATAGGGGGTTATTGGCCGTTTTTTCAAGGGCAATGAAGGCAAACATCTATAAGTCATTGTTTGAATGCAATTAAAGCACTTTTCTACCCTAAAAACCAACACATTTTGAAGTGAACGTATCATAATTGAGCCCGACGTCATGGGCCCCCCTCTATTCCAGAATTCCCAGGGCCCGGGACAAAAAGCCCTTTAGTCCCCCCCTGTCGGTGGGGCTGTGTTCATGTACACGTTAGTGCTCTTTATTCAGAAACCCTCATGTCACATCTACATTTCAGGATCTGGTTATTATAGACACAGATTAAATGTTAAATATAAATTTCAATATTTATCATCACAGTAACAGTGTTACACACATTAGTAGCTGTAAACACTCGGCATTAGAAAAATACATATGTTGGTTTGGTGCTTACATAAGGAGTAAACATCTATAATCATCACTTTAAAAACATACGTTGTTTTTGGTGTCTGTTTGTTTCCCAGATATATTAGTGTGTGTGTGAATGGGTGTATAAGAGACATTAACTTTGTAGTATTTCCTTGTATTAGTTTACCGGCAGATCTGCCCGAACCAATATGGCGGCACCGTTAACGTATCGCGGCACCGTTAACGTATCGCGACCAACGAATGTATATATGTCTATGGCTTACACACCTCATCAGCATTCTCGTTGCTCAATCTATGTTTGCACTTACAGTAATGGGCTTTTTGGTCTCCCAGTGTCACAGATCACAGAGCGGAAAATACAGCTGATTCGACTACTGCATACTAGTCACGGTCACGGCCCCGTCACGGAAACACGGGAACTTTTAAGTTGCTACATCTGTAGGTGCTGCCTTCAGCAACAACAGTTTCTGCAGCTTGAGAGCTGGAGTCAGACGGAACCGTGAGACAGACACACAGCGCAAATGTAGCAGATATTGTTAAACTTCTCACACTGTTGAAAAAAAAACTACCGTTGTGTTGTTTGACAGCAGACACAGAACCAGGTATTTAAAGTTAGAGAGGGAGAAGGAACGAAGTGAACGAGGGAGTGAGGTGGGGGCAAACAGGCAGGTGACGGTGGGATAAGGGGAGAGAGGCTGGGGATTGAGAAAGGCAGATAAGCCATTTTATTTTTGACCAAATGATCTTGTTGTTGACTTATGGATAGTTCCACAAAGGAATTGTTGATTTAGTGGCATTTACACCTGGCTCCTGCTGCATCATTGTGGTGTTAATTAGCTTTCTGTTAGCCTGCTTTTTCTCACTATTTTGGGACATTGGCAGAATGGTTTCATTCCCATATTGTCCATTTACCTCCACGTTCACTTCAAGCCGATGAATTTTAGTCTCCAGTACTGCTATGGCTCCCAAGACTAAACATGGATGTATACATTATGATTGTCATTGCATAAAACCATATTGTTTTCAGGTGATAACTGCACATCCCTCTTCCACTTATTTGTGATCAAAATGCTCTTGCTCTCAAACACCACTCTCACCATTGTATTACGAAGAAGTTACGATGTTCATACAACATGCATAACAATACTAGAGCTACAGTGTACACGCAAACACTACATTAACTGATCAACTCAAGTAAATAACTAGATATTTAAGACATGACGCTGAACATTCACACAATCTTTATTTGAATACCACCTATAACAAAATGGAGCCACAAATCTTGCAATTTTAAATAGCACTCATACACAGACAGAACTCCACCATATCTTCAGATACCACTTTAACTCAAAACAAAACACAGAACACAACAAATCAACACAGGCATCACAGATCTTCATCCAACCATTCTAGTGCATCTTCCTCCTCAGAAGGACCACTGCCCATACACTGGGCAGTGTCAGAGTGTGCCTTCTGGCTTTGTCCATGTAACAATGGCTGTGATTCCTCAGGTGGGTTTAAACATGTGGCATCATCACTGGTCACTTTGTCACAACTGCTTGCTTGGAGTCGACATCCAATTCAACATTTTCCGCACAAACCAGTTTCTAGTCAATAGCATCAACATCAGTGGCAACACCCCCTAGATGCTCTGAAAGTGGCACACTGCAGAGTTTGTAAGGGTGAGAGACAGTTCCTTTTCCTGGTGAACCAGAAGCTATGTGTTGACGCCCAGGGCACTGGGCTACACAACCTTCTGGTGCAGCGTTGGTTTCGCTCTCCTCCTCCGTCCAGAAAGTAGCCGGGGCAGCACGACGAATCAGGATCGTAGGGAGGGATTTGAACACCCTCCCCTAGTGTTCGGCTGTGCCCTCCCCCTCCCTGAATCACAACAGTAATAGCGGCGTGCGAGGAGTCATCATGCGTTGGGATGGAAGCGACAATTTCAGCGGTGTTATCCAAAATACCTCAAGTTGATTTTCTAAAAGACGAGCAGAGAATGGCTTTGGAGGATTTTCTTAGTGGCAAAGATGTACACTCGCGGTCGTCGTGGATGATGTTGAACTGGATATAGTAGGGTGATTCGGTTCTTTTTCTGCGTTTTGCCATTCTCTGAAAGTACGCAAACTCTCTTCTAGCCTGGCAATGAAGCGAATACACTTGTAACAAATTCGAAACGAACGCTCCTGGACATTTGCTAATGTCAACCCGAGTTCTGCCAGACGTTCCTCGATTGATTTTGCATTTGTGTTTTTCTGGAAAATCTTCCTGCAGTGTGAAAGGACACCTTGTATCCTGAGATTGTCCCTGCAAAGACGACATCTGTCATTGACAGCCATTGTTGTTCTCTGCAGAGGAATACCAGAGGAACTTTGGCGGCGCTTACGTGACGACACGTCCTACGTCACAAAGCTTCAACGTGAGTGGTCGTAGTGTCATGTCATTCATATGAGGTTGCTCCAACCACGTGCAAGCATTTTTTGACTAAACCACGCCTGCGGAGAGGCGTAAAAGGGCAGGTTCACCAGGATAACAGTTCCTGCCCATTCTGCAATAATGACAGTTTCCCTGTATACAGTGTTCTGAAATTTGCACGTTGTTGCAGCATGTTACATTTTTCACAACTATGTCCTTCATTTTTTTCATTAAAGTTTGTCTGGCTGCCACGACATATCACAGTGATATCTTGCCAATGACACGCCCACAAATCTTCGGCAGATCTGTCGCCAACACACACACCTCCAACATGGCAGGTTCCCCAACGTCCTCGATCTCCGTTTTTGTAGTGTAACAACGGCTGGTTAGCGTCGTCTTGTCCCTAAATCTCCTAGTGCCCAGATTTGTGATGTGATAGGATTTGGACTCCTGGACCATCACAATCTTCTCCTCCCACAAGGTCAACTTTGTCTGGCCACTCCTGTCACACACAATTCTTCAGCTCTCGTGGGCCACCATCTAACTGGATGTTGCTGCTTGACACTCCACCAGGCAAAATCCTGCCCCACACTGCTGCCACCTGTTACAAACCAGATAAGTGAAAATGAGTAATCAGCTCATTCCCCTCACCTGGTTTTCCCCGCCCATCTCCTCACCTGCAGTCCATTTCCTCATCAGTCCCTCAGCATATATACTGGTTCAGTTCCCCTTCATCCCTGCCAGATTGTCTTGTTTTTTTTTTTGCCAAGCTCTCCAGCGATTTCTGTTTAGTCTCCTTGTTCTGACCGTGTTTTGTACTTTGGATTGCCTGCCCCTTGTCTGATTTGTTTGCCTTTCTGCTTTCCTGGTTTTGACCCTGCCTGTACCTTGGACTGACTAAACTGCTTACCCCTTAAACTTGTTTGCCTCTGAGTTGTGCTTTTGGGTTCTCCTTGCCAGTACCAACACCCTGACACATTATATTTCAGTACAACATATTTGTCTACAGTAACTTGTATTAAAATGTCTGACTGTAAGAAGACACATGGCTAAATTTCAGCTCTGCACTACTTTGAAAAAGTCTCCATTCACATAATACACTGACTACCTTTAAAGATGCAGACTCAAAATTACTGTATAAATTTGCCACAAAAGTTACTTCTTGACACTGGTAAACTTTATGCTTTAATTACTCAATAGTTGGCATACAATTGTAGTAACATCCTCCACTATTATCACAATCTAATTCCTGACAAAGTCGCTAACATTCTAACATGTTGCCAAATGTCTCCAACATATTCTTGGTTAGGATATTTAATGACTTTTACTTGACAGTGACCTCAGCCTACACTGACATTCCGCTTCAGGACACATGAGCGCCACTTGTTGCCTGGGACCTAGTGCCAAAACATTTGCCACTGTCATAGGGCCGGCGTTTGGGGGTCCTCCGGGGGGAAAAAAACATTTTGGGACACTTCCAGGCTGCTGGAGGCAGTGCACAAAATGTCATACCCCTCTGGATCAGCGAAACCTACACAAAACAAATTTTAGCTCCTGGAATTCTTCATCACAACACATCTACTCCACAATCAGATCATAATAGCTACTTAGTGATAGATCTCTTCACTTCAGTGAGTCTAACTGCTTTCTTGGCAATAGCAGCTTGCTCATATTGGTGGCGCTTCTCTGGTGTAAATACCAACACCTGGTGGTATTCTTCTGCCACAAGTCGCATCGCACCTTGCATTTTTCTTTGATACTTTCACTGGGGAAATGGTATGCGGGTAGCCAGACAGACTTGTCCTCCTCAGTCTTCCTCCTTTTTGCTGGGCTTGCCATTTTTTTTTTCGAATTTTTCTCTCCAAAATGCAAATTAGAACACAATATATTGGCGTCGCTGATCAACACTGTGCTTACATTTCTTGCTTTGTTATTTTGACCAAACGCATGCAGCAGCTTGGGTGTGTGAATAGTCAAATGTAGAAGATAAAAGTGTAATTTATGTCTGATGTGACTGCCCATGCATTATTGATGACAGATGAGCACTAGCGTATGAAGAGTCGGCTTTGTGTTTCATTTGTGGGGTTAGTTTGTGTTGGAACAGCACTTAAGATATACTTTATTAATCCCTCAATGGGGAAATTCTTTTTCACTGCCTTTTTTTAATTTACATGCATTATTACAATTAATGTTTAATCGGTGTGTGAATACGCCAAAACGTTGTCGGACTCCGTAGTTTTCTCTGGTCCTGATGTTTAGACTGTTTCTCCCATCGACCTTCATCAAATAACTTTAATCATTTCTGCAGCTAAGCCGTCAACCTGTCTCTTACGTATTTTACGCGTTGGGAATGAGAACGGGTTGGCCACCATGACACCAACTAATCTTTGCTAATCTTAACAGGAATTTACAAGGGCATTAAAAGCCTCTTCGTCAATAAGGCGCTGTTCCTCTCTTTGGAAGTCCTCCATTGAGTCTATTGTCTGCACCCTGGCTGAGGTGGCGGCTGAAGAGGCTATTGCGCCTTGTCCAATTCGCCGCACCTCACTTCTGATATCAATGAGAAGGTTTATAACCTTCCTCTGAAATACTGAAAGGGGGAAACAAAAAAATCCAGCTTCTGGACCTAGGGCATTTCACACAGAACAAGAAAAACCCACATTAGCTGTCACACTCCAACATCTGTGTGACACTGGGGAAGGTGGAAGCCATCCGCCAAGTAAATCAAGCCTAAAATACATGTCTGAGAAAAAAGAAAACAAGTCCAAAGTAAGAAAAATCCCTACTGATGTTTCAAATATTTCCAATCACATGCTTCCCTTTTAAATGCTATTTCAGCAGGACTACACACAGACTGTAGATTACACATATAGTATAGGATCTGAAATGGCAGATTAGTTACAATATGCTGTGCCATAACCTGATACTGTACCTCGAGCGATGACCATGTGCCTTGCTTAAGCCTGGAATGAGATAATGTTCAAGATTCTAAATATTATTGTTCCTACAAACGGTGGCAATTTTATTTCTTAAACAAGCTCCAGCTAAGAAAATTTGGGAAAAGACATTTTAAAAAGAAATGCATACTCACTGGGATTAGACTTCTGAATTTTTCTGGGCAGTGGCACCAGGCTTGCATATCAAGAGGAACCTGATAAATTTTTTTTTTAGATTCAAAACCTATTATGAAGGTGCCATTGGTTGTGGAAAGTCTTGTAGTTTATAGTATAAGTTTTATAGAGCAGTTATAGATAGTGCATACATGAGACAGACGAAATAAATCTGTAAGTGTATACTTACTGGGGGTAGACTTTGCTGTGTGCCTGGGCAGCGGCACCGGGCTTGGATGTCAAGAGGACCCTGATGACAGATTTTTACATTAAGAACTTGACATTTTAAACAAAAAAGGTGTCAACTCAGAGTGGCGGGGATAGGCGCATCTCCATGGCTTTGGTCATTGCTGGATTCTTTTTCACAACACCAAAATTCATCAAAAGCTGAGGGCTTTGCATGCCTGATACTTATTGGGGGTAGACGTTCGGCTCAGCCTAGTCAGTGGCAAAGGGTTTCCTTGGCCAAATAATAAATATTTAAAAAGGGAAAGCCGGTGTGTTTATATAAAGTAATGCACACTCACTGGGCATACTTTCCTCAAATCCATGATAAAAGACGTCCACAAGGTACTCCGTGACTTTCACAAGGTGTCCAGTTTCTGAACAGTCAACTTCAAATGGATACGCAAGAGGTCATGACAAAATTTACAATAAGTGTCTGACATTGAAACCAGAATGGCCTCTGATTTTGTGGAGGTAAAAGGGAAGAGGCTTTTACTTACCAGGGGCGGACATCTTTGGACAAACGTCTGTATTGGCAGAATGTTCAAATTCTGAAAATTACATGGTTCCACAGGAGGTTAGTGCCAAACTTATTTCAAAGTGCCACTTTCACCCATTTTGTGGAGGCAAAGGAAATAAGTTACTCATCAGGGCTGGTCTCCTCTGAATTTGAAGACTGTTTGAGAAAAAGTGGCCTGGTTTTTAGAAACTGCAGGAATTATCAATTATGCCTATAATTAGTGTTGTGCATGTATACCTAATCGTCACATCATAAATTGATTATACTGACCATGTTTTTGTTGTTTTGTGGGTGCAGTTGGGAACGGCGGCATCTTGTCATCTATGGGGATTAGATTTAAGGTAAATATTAAAAAAAAAAATTTGTTTATGATATATTACAAACACACTAGAAAATTTCCTCTGGGGAAATTTTGATAGGGCTATGGGTGGCTACTGCCGGGCATGGAGCTGAGGAGGAGACAGAGCTGATAGGTCTCTCTAACTAATCACATTAATATACCTGGGTGCTGGTGTTTGTGTGAATGCAGGAGAGGAGTGCGTGCTTGCACGCGCATGTGTATGTTACCTGTGTTTTTGTGTGTCTGTAACAGTATTGATCTCCGAACAGTATCACGACCTCCATTGACGCTGACAATAGCTGTGGCAGACAGAATAATAATGAAGAAATAAATATATAAAATGGCCTTGGATAACAGGAAAAAATCCACATAATAACTGGGCTTTGCCCAGAATAGGGCTTGGTGCGTTTGCCCCGTGGCCCTAATAACCTACACCTAACATCTGAATGTTATTTATGGCATTGAAATAATTTGGTTAATGGAAAATAAACTAAATTACCGTTGCAGCTCTCCTCCCCTTCTTCATCAGATGCTGTGAAAGTACACAAAGACAATGAAATAAAAACATGGTCTACCAGTTGGGGCCCAGTCGGCAGGAACACATTCCAAATACATGACCACCTCCTCCTTCTTATTCTCCTCCTCTGCATGGCTAGTGTGGGTTTATTCTTGAAGGTTTATTCTTGAAGGTTTTCTAAAAGTCACAAATTTCAATTGTCAATCAACTTCACTTAAATAGTTAAACTTCATTAAATGATAAAAGATGCAAAAACAAAACATACCTGATCTTGATTTTAACTTAATTAATAAGTTTGAATGTCCTTCTGGTTTTCCTTTCACTTTAAAGCTTTGGTAGCATTTTTTTTTGGGCCACATTAGAATTCCCTTCTCCTTGTCCACCTAATTAACAGGGACTATGCCCTCCGTCTCCCTATCATCCTCCACCCAAACAGCTTTGGCATACATGACCTGAGAAAAAACATGATGCGTTACTCAACACATTCCCAGAAGAACTATGGATCAAGTATCATCACCAGGCAAATCCTAATAGTTATTGGAAAGTTAGATCAGGTCGATGGTGGTGGAGTTAAAAAAATAATAATTTAGAAGTGATTCGGGGACAAGAGCAGAAAGCAGTATTAGAGCGTAAGCCCAGGCAAAAAGGTCATGACAGTGGTTCACCTTATGGTGAAGCGTTGGCAGCAAGTTAACTAAGTAGGAGAACAAATCATGCTTAGTTGCTAATAAAAAGTACATTGACGTGATCCGTCCCCGCTTAGTAACAGACAGACAGACATTTCTTAAATTACATGCAGGACTGTTCACTCCTAAGATTGAAAAGCACTGGGAAGGTTTAGTAAAAATAAAAAAATAGGCAAGTGGGTGGGGGCATGTGCCAAGAAGACTGATTAAAGACAAAGGAAAATAGTTACGCACAACAAAAAACCTTTTATCCTTGAGGTTCCAGATTATGCGAAGGGGTATCAAGACATAACCTCCAGCTTCTTGTGGGAGGCAAGCCACCCTGCGGTACAAATCAGCTTCTGCCAGTGTTTCATTTTTCATTGTTCCTGGATGGGGATTTTTTTGCACACTATGATTAGTTTCGAGCTGCATGGTGTTTGAAATAGTGGCGATGTGTGGCGCTGATGCAGAATATCACATAATGTCCTATCTGCAACTGTCCCTTTCCTTGACTGAAATGCATGCTTTCTTCTGCCTTTTGTGGTGTGGCTGACTGTAATGTTCGATTTCAGACAACAGTCTAGTGACTTGTTCTAACGGACTTCTCCCACTCCTCACATGTTTTTTGATTTCTTGAAGATAGTTTTCAAAAAAAACAGGAGATCTTGTTTAATTAAGTGTTAAAGTGCCTGACAACTTCATGAAGGTGAATGAGTCCGTGTACTTCCATAAAGGGCAGCACTAAAGGGCAGCACTACACTGGACAACGTGTTTTAATAAGTCCTGAGCATATTGCAGGTACGCATTGTGATGCCTCTCATCTGACTCGAGCATCATTGACATTGCTACTGTCAGCCTCAAGAAATGTTTGTACATGGCAGGGGACAACACATTCTTTAAAACCACAGGGCCTGTATACAACAAAAACTGCCTCAGCTCAGTGGCCTTCCACCTGTCGAGATCATGCAACCCACGGAGTTAACGAACAAATTCACTCGGCATCTTCCCTCTCAGAGCTATCAGCTTTTGGGATATTTCTTCCTTCCAAGATATGCGACAAATCTTGGGGCCACGGGTCATGTAACTTAAGATGCGCCTCACCACTCCCAAGATGACCAAATGCATGTAGTCTAATGCACATGAACTAACACATGGAATCCCAGCAGCAATGAGCGGACTGAGACTAGTTTTGTGGTTGGCATACTCCATCCTAGGAAAGGCATCACCTGTTCTAGGGGTGCTTTCAAGGTCATTAAAAACCATTCTTCTTTCAACTTGAGCACCTCTGACTGTACATCTTTCACAGCCCTCATAGGAATTATGGCCCTTTATACATTTTAGATAGGCCCTTGCTGGTGCATCACAGACGAGAGCTTTAACATGGACATTGTATAGGATGATTCAGATCCGTTGTGGTTAGCCCGTAGCTTTGTTTCCTATACGGTGCTTGGATTAAAACGCTGACCATCACTTGGAGCTTGGGTTTGTTAATCAAAGTGCAACAGGTTTCCATTTTTTCTTTATATGATCAGCAGGATGTGACATCTCTAGCCTGGTTTGCATTAGCAGTCAATTTATAATCCTTTTGGTCCATAAACTTGATGCTTAAGCAACCAGGCTTTTGTTTTCTTTTTCCAAGAACTGTCATGGTTGCACAGGTTGACCCAGAATGCAGGCTCGGACAACGGTTAGAGAGCGAATGGGATTTATTGAGGTGAGGGAAGAGAGGGGAAGGAGAGGGTCCGTTACGATATGGAGGGAAAGGCCGAGGTGATGCAGTGGTGGGAATGGATGGAGGAGGCACGGAGTCCGGACTGTCTGAAGGTGGTGGATGGAGAGCAGGCAAGCAGGTGGCAAGAGGTGACGATAGTGGTGGACCTGAGCACAAAAAGATCGGAGGTTAGAGTTCAGGGAAAACAACAAGGAGCACAAGGAACAGGTAGTTGAAGACGGTCTGAACGTGATCTACCACGGAGGCTGACAAACGATCTGACAAGGAGTGGGAGGAAGGCCAGGGTTTATATGCAGGTGAAGTGATGAGCTGATGGAAGGCAGGTGAGGTGAGGAACGGCAGGTGTGCTTCATTAGATGATGATCCAGGAGGCCCAGGGAAAAGTGCCACGCCCACAACACAGACAGACAAGTAAACACAACACAATGATGGGAAACAAGGGGAAACACAGAAACAACCACAGTCACGACTGCCATCGTGACAAGAACAGCTCTGAGCACACCATCACCTTGTTTGTGAGTTTTGTATTGGACACAGACTTCGGTTTTGGTTTGGAATTGCATAAATACGGCACACAAGAGGACCAGTATCCTTACTCTTTTGCGCTGGCGGAAAATTGACTTGGCCCTCCTACAGGAGACGCACTTGTTAAGCAGAGACTCTGGTCGGTTGGCCAACAGATTTTACCAAAGAATTGCCTCCTCTTCGGCTGAGGCAAAAAGTAAAGGAGTAGCTATTGTTTGTAAACGTAATCTAAAAATTAAGGTGTTAGATGCATAGGCGGACATAGCAGGAAGGATAGCAGTGGCCAAGGGGGAACTGTATGGGAGGAAGGTAGCTGTTGTCTCTGCTTACGCTCCAAACAAATTTGACAAGTCTTTCTATGACATACTTACACAGAAGATGTTAGAACTATCTGAATATTCTCTCATTGTGGAGGCAGATATGAATGCAGTGTGGCAAACAGATGATCGATCTAGCTTGAGAGCCTCCAAAGAATAGCTGGCAACTGCAGCTTTACAGTCATGGGATAAGACCCTTGGTCTAATAGATGTATGGCGTTCCTTTAACCCAACCATAAAAGATTATTCCTTTTTTTTTTTTTTTTTTTTTTTTTAGCCAGGCATAAGTCATTTTCACAGACTTTCTTTTCACTTCACCACAATTTTTTCAAAAAATTAATGATGCTGCATTGTTACCTTTGCTTTATCAGACCACAAAGGAGTGGTTTCAGGAAACAAAGATTTGAACAGCTTGTGGTGATCATTAATTAAATGCTTCAAATAATATGTCATACCATTAGTAACAACTGGTGAAAACACGATATTCACTGAATCAAGAGGAGGAGAAGGTTCCAAAAACTGTTATTTCTTTCAACTACATCACCAAAAATAAGGGGAGCATTTCTCACAAGACACCATGACTGAATAGCATTTAATCCAAGATCTTTGCTACCATCATCCATTTTCAACCCACTTGGCCTGTTTCTTCTCTCAATATAACCATAATTGAAACTTTGGATCCTCTGTGACAATGTTTCCAAAGATAGATACTTCTTATTGACAAGGTATTGAAAGACAAGTTTGCCATGGCAGACAAGTTGCGGAGATTGCGTCGGAAGGTGGTCATGGGTTGAGGCGTGGTAGGTAGCTCTGGGAGAGAAAACCAGGAAGCAGATAAAGAAGTGGTCCGAGGTATGTAATGGTGTGACCATTACGTTAGTTTTGCAATTTTTTGTGAGGATGAGATCCAGTTGATTGCCATTTTTGTAAGTTGGGAGTACTGACTAGTTGCATGTTGAATGAGTTGATAAGTGATAGGAAGTCTGCGGCGTAAGCTTTGCCTAGGTGGATGTTAAAATCACAGAGGACCAGCAGCGGGCACTCTAGTTCAGGGATTGAGGACAGTAGAGTGTCTAACTCATTGACGAAGTCACCTAGTGGTCAAGGAGGACGGTAGATGACTATCATTGAGCAAATGACTGGAGCTGTGACTTTGATTGCATGGTATTCAAATGAGCAGTAGTTGGTGTTGAGGGGCAGGGGAGCATAGTTCCATTTGTTGTTGACCAGGACCCCAGTTCCTCCTCCTCGCCTGGAGAGACGGGGGGTATGGGAGAAGGAGTGAGCCGCGGAGAGTGCTGCCAGAGTGGCAGTGTTTTCGGAGGGCCAGTAGGTCCAGGGATAGACTGCTGGCATAAGCCGGGATAAAGTCCACCTTGTTGACAGCGGATTGGCAGTTCCATAGGCCAACAGAGAAGGTTTTGGTGGGTGTAAAATGTTCCAGTGGCCGGAGGTTAAGTAGATTTCTGGTGCGACGGTTGTGGCAGAGGGGATTCCGTGCAGTACAGACTACGGGGATCTTTTGGAAACACATAGTGATGTGGGTAGGCCAGATGGAGGATAGTTTGGCCTTGCTCGGTAGACTCGCTTGTCTTTACCCGAGTAGGGCTTCACACGAGGAGGGCTACAGACGAGGGCTAACGCCTTCCGCTGACACTACAGCGCAGAATGTCTGTTGAAATGGGTGCAGGTGCCACTCCCTGAGTCCGCTCTCTTTTGCAAATTACATAAGGCTGTGGTTTTGGGGGTGTGTCGCTTGTTCACACCTGAGTCACATGAATCGTTTGGCTGGACCAAGAGTCTTGTGCAAGTCCAGTTTCAGGTTCAGCAGAGTGAAATTACTCCTAGTTAAATTAGATTTAAGTGAATTCTAGAAATACTTACTGTCAGCTGTTGACTCCACACTTCCTTTAAGCTTCATATGATTAAGGTCCTGTATTCAAATCCCTCAGCTCTGGTACTTACAGGTCAACTTTCCTCTGCACTGTTCCCTGTCACTCATCTCGGCAGGGCTGTCCCCTATTACCAGCATTTTTTGCTCTCTCTTGAGCCACTTGCTCGTTGATTCGTCAGTCCCCCATTGTGCATCCTATTTCAGTACATGGTTCTAATCACCACCTGTCATTGTATGCTGTTGATGTGTTGGTCTTTATGGAGAAGCCTCTGCAATCTATACCTAACTTACTGTCCATTTGTGACCCCCAAATGAAAGCTCATCCATTGGGGCTTTAAATCCATTGTGGTGGTGTATAGAGCCAAAAAGATTAGAATTGTGTCGATGTCCCAATATTTATGGACCTGACTGTATATAGTCAGGCAGGCACAGGTTAAAACTGGGAAGTCTCTGGGACTGGGACTGGTCCAGCATCAACATTTTCCACAGATGATTTTTTTTTTTAACCAAAGTTACAACTTGTAAATATTGTGATAAAATAAGTCATCTGACACCCTCACTGACCCAAAATCAGTAAGTACAAGTAGTGTGAGATTTAGTGCTTTTTTTACATTGTACATTAATGAGTGTGTATAATTCCAGATAGCTAATAACTTAAATCCTCTGACACTGCTTCCCTGACTTTGTAGCGCATAGCATAAGACACATCAACCTAGTACTATGACATATAGTTTTGTACAAGGGTGATGCTAACCACCTCAGGGAGGTAATCAGGTATGTTCTTGGTGTTCATATTGATAACATGTTTACATATGTATTTGTTATACTAGAAAGTCTTGGAAAGAATGATCAGATATGATGTTCGAGAAAATTACTACAATTACATTTTTTTAGTATAGTACAGAATATATATCATTAGGGCTGCACGATATGGCCTATAACCAGTGGCGTCACTAGGCCTATTTTAGGGGGGCTTATATATGATCATAAATCTCATTTCATCGGGTACGGTACAGAGAGCCCCTTCAGTGCGTCATTATACAATCCATTCCACTTTTTCATATAGAGAACGCCCACATCACTGAAATTCCAATCCATGTTTTCCATGCGACCCTGCTCACTGCCGCTTGCATGTTTACTTCTGAAGTACACAGAGCCGAACCTCACAGCGGCAAGAGCAGAGCGCGAACGCATGGGTTATGGATATTAGAGCCTTTTTCAAGAAAGTAAGCATTCATCACTGCTGGTAGTAACACTTAGCTAACAGCAGAAAAGTTCCATGTAATTAATAAACCAAAATGTTCCGTGTTTGAATCCCAGCTGGCCAGTTCTGAAAGTTCCTAGCTGCTGCTAGCTAGTTAAGATGACTTCTGTTAACCATTCCCGCTATTCGTTTCCTGACCGTGGTTGGGAAACACAGGGGAGATCCGTCTTCTCCAGGGCGGAAGTAGTTTCTCCGGGGCGAACTCCCAAGATTCGACTCCACTCTAGTGATGCGCGGGCTGGCCCGAAACCGCGGGCACCCGCGGGGCGGGACGGTGCGGGTAGAGAATGTTCCACTTTATTGGCGGGGCGGGCTGGGGCGGGTCGAATAATGTATATTGGGATTTTTTTCCATTTTCTTTAGCCATAGTTACTAGTTACTCCTCCAAAAAAGTACCTGCGTTGGTAACACAATTACTCTGTTGTAGAAATAACTTGTTACTGGTAACAGACGTGGATAAACGTTTTCCCCCAGCAACAATCTGCACTTCACATATACATTCTTATCTTTCATCTCAGTATAGGTGAAGTATTGCTTGTATCGACAATTTGTGAAAGACATCTTATTTTCTGATCACTCGGGACTAGCTATCTCGTCTCTACTGTGTGTGGGTGTAAAATATTGCTTTGGGGTTGGTATGAAGTAATAAACTGGCTCGTGGTTTGGTGAATCAACACAATGGATTGTCGATCAGAACAAGCATGGCACAAACACAGGGGATCCAATTGATTCTCATTTATTGTTAGCTGGTTGTTTTCTGGTGGAAAGGAGAAATCATAGAACAGCAAAATATTAATCCACGCAACTCAAACTTAAGGGTCAATTAACAATTGAACAAAGATTCTTAATCTAAACAAATCTTAAGGAAATGGGGAAGTTAACATTTATATCATAAATTTACCTACTGAATATACTATGAGTGTGTGGAACAAAAAAAAGGGATAACTCACATCAAATACGCCGTTAAAACATTGAGAATGAGGGAGAGTGAGGATGAGGCCAGCCAGCTCCTTTGTTCTCCATTAAGGACAAAAAGGCCTCACACAGGTGAGCTGGCTGCCTAAATAGACTTGAAGGCTCCGCCCTCCCTTGATGGGAGGTGAAAGGAGGCAGGGATTTTCTACAGTGGGTATGTGCGTGTGTGTGCACGCACGCGCTGAGGTTGTGGGCAGGGGTGGAAAAAAAACACACGGTCTAGCCCAGAGCCTCATAAACGTTGGTGCACGTTACGGCCGTGTGGATGCCAGCAGCGTATTACCCAATAGACGGCACAGTTTAATGGCTCCACATTGGTGCAGATTTCTAGTTTTCTGGCAGGTGGAGGGGAAAATAGGATGGGTGAAAGGGGGGCAGGGGAGTTAACCATCGTGATGGCCTGGTTTATGAAGATGTTGGTAAGTCTAGGGTGGTGGTTAGAGAACAGTCTTTTCCTGTATAATGTTTCCATGACGTGAGTGGAGAGTGTTTTCTCCACAGCCTGAATTTCTTCATCTCCCCATTTCCTTTTCTTTGATTTTGATGACCCTAAATTAAAAAAAGATGTAAGAAAAAATATGAACATATGTTTGCATACAGTGTGACATGACCAGCCTGTAATGAGGCTATGACGGCAACCATTCCCTCTGTAGCAGCAGTACACTCAATACTTAAGTTACTAGTAGAACAATTATCCTGTGTACCACTGATGTCAGTGCGTTGATTTTAGCCTACAAGAAATGATGTAATGGTACAAAGCAAATGTGGAGCAATTTGTTTCTATTAGTCTAAAGTGATGCAGGACAGTTATTAGCACTGATTTGCTGCAGTTTGCTTTGTTGTGGTGTTCAATTTAGATTTATTCTTATTTAACCAATACAACAGCTTCTCCACCGTCTCAGTCGCTGTAACTTACATGACCCACATAATATACAATACTTCAATATAACGGTGCAGGACAACACAGTGGAAGAACCATTTAATACAGTAAGGTTACTTATTGCAGTCTAACAATCATTTCTAATATTCAGTCTAGCTCACTAACTCTTATCATCCAATACGTTTAGCTGTGCTAACATTGCTGGGCCTCCGTAGAAAGAACTACGTTACGAGCATGGATAATTTAAACCTCAAGCTAATAGAAATAATACTGTAACAGTGAAGTGGGAGTTTACCAGTTTCCAACATGTTGTGTGAAGCTGTCTCCCAGTGTTTCGGATTTTGCTCGTCCACGAGTTTCAGCAGGCTTACGAGCAGACACCTG
The DNA here is from genome assembly GCA_004119915.2 of Collichthys lucidus. NCBI lineage: Eukaryota > Metazoa > Chordata > Actinopteri > Sciaenidae > Collichthys > Collichthys lucidus. The sequence goes on along the minus strand of CM014095.1, from coordinate 7,085,188 downwards.
GTTGCAATCTAAAAACCTTGCCGCTAGTGGCCACTGAAAACCACATGAAGCCACTTTTAACAGTAGGAGCAGTTATAGTCTCCAACCTTCAGACACCAGGAGGCTGACCCATTCATTATCTACAGATGTAGCAACTCAAAATTCCTGTGTTTCCGTGACAGGGCCATGACTGGTCCTTGGCTGGTCCTTGATAGGTCCTTCGCTGGTCAGTGACGGTAATGTAATCCCCTGCAATGACGTAGTCAGTGAGGCCCCGATGGAAACTCCCCTAAGCAGCTGCAATGCCTCATTTGTCCACGGGGAGGAGCAGTGATGTTCCGCTCTTACCGTAGACTGTCTAAAGACACATCTGAACAGATACCCTGGGGGGGAGGTGTGATAAGATAACACTGAGCCACCGCTGCAGCCACTCGTATCTGCAGGGCCGGTCCTGACGAGGAACGAGTAACTTAAAGCACTTTGTAGAAAAGGCGCTTTATGAAGTTTAGTGCATTTCCTTGTAATAGTTTACGAGACAGATCTGCCACATCCAGAATGGCGGACGCGTTAACGTAACGTAGCAATGGACCAACCTGCTCAATAAGGCGTCTATGTATATATGTCTGTGTATATATGTCTATGGTTGTACCTGTATGTTTCTATGTGTATGACATGTATGCGTTTTAAAACAAATCATAACATGTTTGCTCCTAAACGTTCTATCTCCATGGCAACAGAGAAAAATTGATTTTTGGCCTAATTTGAAATATGGAACGGTCGCCATGTTTTTCTCTAAATTTTCATGGATACATTTGTAGAAATTGATGCACACAAAAAAGTATTTTTACATTACTACACACTTGTTGACACGCTCAGTCCAGTTTTACACATTTAAAAGTGTTTTCCTCACACATTCTGTTGATTTTCGATTTTTTTATATTCAACAATTGACAGGAATTAAATGTCGTTTTGGTCATTGAACTGATTTTAAAGGTTTTTCGTAAATTTGGCACAACATTAAAAGATCAACTCAGGGAAGGTATGATCATTACACAGGAGTGGCAATACAAGTGACATATATGAGAGAGAGAGAGAGAGAGAGAGAGAGAGAGAGAGAGAGAGAGAGAGAGAGATAGCAGAGAGCGAGAGCTATAGATATCTCGCTCTCTCGCTAGCGCTCGCGCTCAGTAGCTCTCGGATAGAGAGCGAGAGAGGCTTTTTTTGGGGGGGAAAAAAAAAACACACCAACCATCACCAGACAATTTTTTTTTATTGACAAAAGCACAATTGTAATGGACTTTCTGCCCTTGTTTATGGCTTACAGAATAAAACAAACTTTGTCTGCATATGTTGTGTTTACATTGTTTTAACAGTTTTATGATAAAATGAGGTACATCTGAAATATTATGGACTTGAAAGCACACAAATAACTAGAATATAACTACAATGTAATAATAATACAAAGAATCAAGAGAAAGTGTGATTGTAGCCTGTCACACAATTAACATATTTTGTAGACAAGTACACTGGCTACAAATCAAACCACTCTCGCTCTTAAAAGTATAGTGCATAACTACTACATATTAAATGAATGTCAAACAATGTTCACAACATAAAATGAGATTCTGAGAAATTATGTGGAGCTGATCAGCATAATCAACATTGTATCAATTCATTTTAGAATAGCTTGATTACAAAGAATATTCATTTGTATATAAAAGTTGCACACTACAATTTTAGGACTACACCATGTCCTCTTGCTATGAAACACTTCCTGCAGGTGACACAAAGTATTGGCATAGTCTGTCTATGTCTTTGTGTGCGTGTGTGCATGCATCAAAGCATTCTGTAGAACCTTCCATACCTTTGTTACATCACCATTCTAGAATCTTGTCAGAACCTTATATTGCAGGCTGCAGTGAGACACAAGAATTATATATAGTAAGGGCATTTTAGCAGATATTTGACCAATTTTCATATTAGCCCTCAGCTTGTGTATACACACACACACACACACACACACACACACACACACACACACACACACACACACACACACACACACACACACCTCTGAATCTTGCTTTGCAACCTGATATTAAAGTGAAACTGAAAGCTAATTTTTTTTTGGGAGCATTGCCAGCAACCTGCATGTATACTCATTCCTTTATGTTAGCTTACTTGTAGTGAAGTTTATTGTAATTGTGAATTCTTTAAACATTAAGGTCTGAGATGAGAAAAAGTATATTTGACACATGACAGCCATTCTACACTCATTCCAATTCAAATGAATTAATGTAACCATCACTACAAATGGAAAAAAAATGAAGAACAATGGAGAAACAAGGAAACCCTGGTTCCCTAAAATGTAAATCAGTTAAAGACCAATCAATCTTCACATCCTTAATTTTTTCCTTTCTTATTTGGGTCTCCGTTCACTGCACTAATATAGCAGCTACTCTTCCTGAGGTCCATACAACAAAACGTAACATGATGTAAGACATCATAAAAAAAAGAAAAGAAAGATAATTCTTTTAATTTTTGCTACATACAGATGATGTCTCTCTTACCTCTTTTACCTCTTCCAGCTTTTACAGACAGTGGTGATGTAAACAAATCTAGAATAGAATAAAGGAATAAATGAATAAAGGAATTCTGTTCTTGACATCTGGATTTAAAGAATTTGAAAGAAAATATCTTAGACGCGTACATGTAAAATTAATAAAAAATAGCAAATAAGTAACACTGGAAATGAAATGCAGCTTAACATCTGTACACATATTTTTTAAAAAGATATTCTGATGGCTAACTTTGTTAATAAAATAGTGTAAAGTAGAAAACATATGATACATCTATAATAATAAGTACATAACGTAATGATATAAAGTACAAACATACAATCATATAAGTAATACCTAGTGAAATTCCATAATGAAGGGATAACATTTCATAGTTTATCACGTTTCATTGCTACATGACTCAAACTTTTAATATTTAAAGATATAGACTGAACAGCTTCTCCTGAACAACAGTAACTGTACAATTACAGTACAGCATAAAACACATTAAGTTACACAGAAGTTGTGTCCAAAAAGACTTCCTATTTGCGACATGGTGCACAATATTTCAATATTTGATATATATATAGTTAGTTATAGTTTATAGTTATATATTTTAGTTACTATTTAAAACTGTTTCGATTGATTTGTGTCAATCAGTTTCATGCTCGATTCCTTACATAACTATCGATGTGCCCCATCGACATTAAGAGCAAAGTATTCTGGATCGTAGAAGTCTTGATCCTCTGATGTGAACCTCACCACCCACTGGTCCCACGCTCTGTTTCTCTCTGTACACTGGGTGTATGAAACAATAACATTCTGCAGATCTGGAGAAGTAACACTTTCCACCATCCTGGAGAACTGCTTCACCAGCCGTGGATCGATTGTTGGAGGGTGACTGGACCTCATCTTAACTACAATGAAAATTGGAATCACAGTTAGGACACACTGGTTAACACTGGAATTATCTTCCAAATTAAATCTGCACTTGGTTAGATTGAACTACAGAGTCACAGCTCTAACACAGTTTAAAGTGTCATGTGAACTAACAACCAGGTTTCGTAGCCTTTTTTTTTAATTGACTGCTTAGACTATTATTCTGTATTTAGTTGTTTGATAATTCACAAGAATTTATGCTTTTTAATTTCAATATAAAAAGAACAATTTCGGGTGCACATATAAACAAAATGTTAAAGCCAATACCTAAACTTCCTGCAGAAAATCCTGCAGATTTAAAAAATCCAATCATAGACCATTTCTGTCTCTGATTTATTGGTGTATAGAACTACACTGCAGACCAGAGTGCCTGTTTACAATGACAGGGTTCAACATATGTTTAGTAGACGGCGTCATCTATGTGTCTGCTGGGAGAAATGATCTCGAACATAGTATCTATGGAATATCTTATATATGACAGACATGACATGATCTGCAAAAATCTAATGTCAGTTGATACATTGGCTTGACCAATCTCTACTTGTAGAATGGTAAATGGACTGTACTTATATAGCGCCTTTCTAGTCTTCCGACCACTCAAAGCACTCTACACTACATATCTCATTCACCCCATTCACACACATTCATACACTGATGGCATTGGCTGCAATGCAAGGTGCCAACTGCTCATCAGTTTGAGGAGCTAACCATTCATACACATTCACACACTGATGGCACAGCCTTCAGGAGGAATTTGGGGTTCAGTATCTTTCCCAAGGACAACATGTAGACTGGAGGGGATTGAACCGCCAATCTTCTAATTGTTGGACGACTTGCTCTACCTACGAACCACAGCCACGTAGAAGTAAGTTTATTAAAATATGATAAAATAAAAACTCTTACCACATTTAAGAAATGTGGTTACACAGCATATAATGATGACCATGATGCAGCAGAATCCAAGGGTTTTTGTCAGAATTATCCAGTTGACAATTGACTTGTTATATAGGTGTCTGCCATCAAAAGTGTTCCCATCTGCACTAAAAAAAGATCCTGAAAAAAATATTCTGACCACCAAGGTTATGTTCATTCTATTCGGTCTTCCATTAGTCAAATTCAGACTTAAAATATTGATTCAAAAGGTTCTGTCAGTCTTTATCTTTCACTATCATCCAATTCTCGTCTGGCTTCAGGATTTGCATTACAGTATAAATCAAAGTCACAAAGTACATTTGCCTCAGAGGGCTTTACAATCTGTACAGGGAGTGACACCCTCTGTCCTTAGACCCTCGGTTAGAGTGAGGAAAAACTTGCCCACAAAAAACCCTTTAACAGGGAAAAAATGTGGAAGAAACCTCAGGAAGAGCCACAGAGGAGGGATCCCTCTCCCAGGACGGACAGACGTGCAATACATGTCACGTGTACAGGACAAATCAACACAGTATACTAAAAGTATAACAAACATGGTTTCAACAGATTTCCAAAAGGTCTTACCCCAAAAGACAGTGAAGTTGTGACCTCCTGTTAGTATTCTACAGCCATACATGTTGGTGTTTTGGCTCAGGGAGATCCGAGCTGTCAGTCTGAGGATCACTGATCCGTCTTCAGAAGGAACTGGTCCGGTTATGGTGATCCCACTGGCCTTGGAAGCCCCATCTCCAATCAAATGCACTGAGCTCACTGATTTGTCAGTACTTATCGTGTGACATATCAGAATTGCCTCGACTGTGTTAACAATGGGCTTGGCAAAAACTTGTAGCTCTGCAGAGAAAGAAGGTGATATTAAAAGTCAGGGTTAGGGTAAAAGGGTCACACCATCCAATGGACTCCACTGCATGCTACTGTCCTCCTACACTTCCAATTTCAGTGCCTGTTTGAGGCTGTATTATTCATGCTTTGTCTTAAATGCTAACATCAGAATGCTTAAAAATAACAATGCTAACAATCCTGGTGTTTAATATTTGAGAAACAGACACAGACAGACACAATTAGATTGTATTTATGTCAATGTAAGCGTACCAATAAAACCCCAAGAAGCTTTTTATGTGAGGAAACGCTAGAGAAATTTGTCCTGGTTGATTCTGAAATGCTTGGCAAAGTTATGTCCTACTTTTTAAAAACAGAAGAACAGTTGCTCACAATTGTCAATTATTCCCTTCAGACGGGTACTTTTCCTACTAGCCTAAAGAACACCATGGTTAAACCTCTTCTGAAGAGAAACAATCTCGATTCTTCAGTTATTACAGACTAGTATCACTCTGCCATTTTAAAGCAACATTTTAGAGTAGCCTGTTTTTAATCATTTATTGAACTCTAACAATTTTAACAATCTTTTTTTTCAAAAGTTTCAATCTGACTTTGGGGCCAATCACAGCACGGAGATGGCACTAGTAAAGGTTGTAAATGATGTCAGATGCAATATGGACATGGAAAAAACCTTGTATCTTGGTGTTACTTGATCTACTGCAGCCTTTGATACAATAGATCATTCAGTTCTTTTAGGTAGATTTCATAGTTTGACTGGTATTTCTGGTACTGTTTTTTGTAAGTATAGATGACTGTTTATCATAAATAAAATTAATTGTGGTGTTCCCCAAGGCTTAATTTTAGGACCTATACTTTCTTTTTTTTGTGTGGCCTTTTTAAGCTTTTATTTCATAGATAGAGCTTAAGAGTGACAAGAATGCAGGGAGAGAGAGACAGGGCATGACATGTGGGAAATCAAAGCCCCATATCAAAAATATTACTAGAACTGACTTTTATCATCTTAAGGACATTTCCAAAGTACAACCATTTCTCTCTTAAGCCAATACAGAAACATTAATGCATGCTTTTATCACTTGTATAACTGACTACTGTAATGCTCTACTTTCTGGTCTACCTAGCAAGAGTTTAGATCAACTACAGTTATTACAAAATTCAGCTGCTCACCAGTTGACGAAGACCAGAAAAAGAGCCCATATTACACCCATTTTAAAGTCTCTGCTTTGGCTGCCTGTGCACTTCAGAATCGATTTTAAGATTCTTTTACTGATTTATAAATCTCCTAATGGTCTTAGTACAGCCTATTTATCTGATTTATTTTTACCCTATGAACCCTCGAGGACCCTTATGACTTTTGAGAGTGTTTTTTTAATTAATGCCTCCGGTAGGTGTTTCCTCGGTGCAAGACGATGAGATGGCACACTTTGTGTTAAATGTATAGTATGGAAAGTGCAATACAAATAAAGTCTGATTGATTGATTGGTTGATTGATATTTACCATGCTAATCATTTTAGTTTAGTTAAGCCATATCTCAGGGACTGCTATCATCCTCAAAGAGCAACCTGGGTGAGATCTGTCACCAGGTTAGTTTGATGCATTTGCCCATTGAATTTTTTTTTGTCTAAATATGAATTGTCATCAACGATATCAGGTAAATGTTTTGTACATAAGTCATGACTTTATATACTCATGCTGTAAGTCAGCTAAACTCTGTTGACAGCAGTCATCCCACAACATGTCTCAACATGACCCTGCTTACTCAACAGGAAACCGTGGAAACACCCCAATGTGATTAAAGTCTTCAAATAACAAGGAATCATGACTCTGCTTCCACATTGCTGTGTCTTGAGGACAGCTGAGCTAAGACCATAAAATGTGGTTGAAAGAAAAGTCCCCCTTGTTCCAGTTCTCACCTGTTCTTTGGTGCATTGATTTTAATTGAATTTTCTGGATCAGTAGTGGACATTGTTGGCTGATGAAGTGTCTAAAGGCAGAATTCCTTGCAATGTTTTTGTTCCAGTAACGTTGAACTGTTACAGCAGAGGGAGACCGGGCCGTCCAGCTCTGGGATTCAGGGTCAAAGATTATAAAGTCCCTCCCATTCACTGCCCAGGCCTCAAAAGCAGAGACAATCCCACTGGTTGACTGGATGCAGCCATGGCGTCGCTGTACAACATCTATAAAGTAAGAAAGTAAGATTTTTTGTTTCAGTGCACAAGGTCAGACAGCTTCACTAAGTTGTCACAATGTCACAAAAACAAACATACACACTGTCCTGTTGGTAAATGTTGGAATCACATGGAGAGACTCTAACATATTATCACACGATTCATCACAAGAGTCAGGGAAGTTTTTGGATTGCAGAGTAGGTTTGATCTCTTCTGTTCTCTTCGAGCTGTCACAGTAGGAGATGGGAACTCCATCAAATACAGTTAGTTGTTCAAAAAGAGGTCGGTCCCCAAGCTGCACACGTCCTGTAGACAAGAACTGAAGCGAGTGTGAACCTGAAAAATAAAGAAAAGATTCTGAAGGGACAAAATTCAAACTCTACGCTCCATTAAAAAGAACCTGAGAGCCAGTGTTGTTAGTTTGCATAAGAATTTAAAACCCTGTAGAAAATTTACACTTTTGGTCTGCAGTCTTACTTTAAGTCAGACTTTTAATTTAACTAACATTACGTGTTCCTTCCTCTGTACAGCAGTCATGATTTTATTGTTATCATTTCCTGTTTGTGAGAACCAAACTGACATGCCCTTTAAACAAAGCGTTAATCTAGTCTTAGTTCAGTTTCAGTTTGTTTCGAACATGTGCAAGTAATATAACAAAGTAAACTGAAAACAAACAAATCCAATCAGAATAGTCAAAACAACAATAACAATAGTCAAAACCAAAATACTAATGTGAACGCAACATGTCCGAAAAGGAGTAGGATGAAGCATATGCTCCAAAGAGAAGCTCTTCCTCTATTGGGTGATAAAGTTTTTGTTTATACTTCTTCACACACTGTTTTAAAGGCAACTCAGAATACCTCTCACTCTTCAAAGCATTATTGAATTAACTTTAACTATTACCATAATGCTCATTACAAAATGATTATGCCAAACCAAACTTTATCTGTGCAGTCTTGTGTTCAAATTAGGGCTGCATCTAAGGATTATTTTTCTATCGATTAATCTAATGATTATTTTTTCGATTAGTCAATTAATCTAACGATTATTTTTTATCAATTATTCTAACAATGATTTTTAATTACTTGATTAATGACAATGAATTTACCCAAATAAAAAGCAAAAGCATGTCTTCTTAATATTTCAAGATTTTATTCAAACACATCTCTTGAAAAACAAAACCTTTGTTTCAAAAGTAACAAGATATTTCATAATGTACATATGAGCATTGAAGCAGTGCAGGATCATACTTGGCTTATGAGACACACTTTTTTAAATCAAATTTTAACCATTCTTCATATTTTATAAATAAACGTTTAATACATTTAACACCCACGTCTTATTCTGAAAACCGGAAGTGTCCACACGCTGCAGGAAGCTAGCGCTGACTTTCCCAGTTTTCTCAAAGTATTTTCCATAAAGTCGGCAAATACAAATAAGGGCGCAGTTGAAAATATTGGAGCAGCTGACGTGACCACGCGAAAAGGAGAGGTGGCTGGCATGACTGCAGTTGTTTTTCTTATGAACCAAGTCGTCCGTCTCCATCTTCAATTAACTCGCTTGGGCTCTTCACTTCTCTCCTCACTTGATACAGAAAGTACGCATGCGCGCAGGGGATGTTTCTGGGTGGGCGGGGCAGTGTGCTGCGTGCTGTAAGCAGCACCAGGAGTAAGTGACAGGCAAAACTCTGGAGAATTAAATGCCGACTGCTTAAAACATTTACGTGACAAGTACTCGATGGTCGTGATATAGTCATTTCATACATCTCACGTAGAACAAGTCGCGATATATTGACTATATTCGGTATATCACCCACCCCTACCTCCATGTATGTTTTTACCGCGAGCAGCCATCTTACTTCCACATATACTCTTGCTGTCATGCAACCACGACGCATCGGCACACGTTTTACGCTTTGACGTAATCGATGACGTCGACGAATCGCTGCACCCCTAGTTCAAATCATGCATAACAATGTGTTCTCAGTTCCTATACCCCTCTTCTAAGCTACTACAAACGATATATTTGTCAAGATAATGATTATATATGTATAAAGATAAGAACCACTCAAAAGCACAAATAATTATATACGCCTGATCAAAATCTTAAAACCGGGAGAAAAATTACTAATAGTAGAACTTTAAAATGCAATATATAATATAATATAGTCATTTATCAAGAAGCTTGTATTTTAGTAGAGCATGTTTCCTTAATCTCTGAAGACAAATCATATTCATTGTATGATTAAATCTTAGATATGGTCAGGAAAAATGAAGGAGAGAGGATCTTTAAGGTATTAGATAGTTTACAGTTCAGGTACAGTTCCCTACACAAAATTCAGTTCAATGCAGGAAAACATTTAGCAAGCTGTTTATACCCTGGCAGTGCCACCGGATAATAGCCTCAAATGCCTCAAAATTCAAGGTTCAAATGTCACTCACCACATTCAGCTATGGACAGCAAGAAACACTGAATTAAAAGTTGAATCCCCCTCATCTTAAATCTTGTAGCATTTTTCCCTGTTTTCCAAAAAGAAACACTTGTTTACTGCCTTCAAGCCTACAGTAACTGATTAAACCTGATGGACAACTATGTGTAACACATTTATCTTCAAGCAAACCTATTGGCTGATGTTAAGGGGGGGGGGGGGGGGTGGCATTACTCAGAAGGAGGTGCCTTTTCAGGATATCTCATCAGAACAACCAGTTATGTTACACTTGGTGTTTGCCCTCAACAGAATAGAATAGAATATCTTTATTGTCATTATGCAATGCATAACAATTTAGTGCCATCTTTCAGTGCGGGGAGTACAAATAAAACATTTTACTTTAAAACTAACTTTAGGGCAGTTATGGCCTGTTTATTAGTCTGTTTGTGGGTTTTAAATGTCCTGTATGGCCTGCCTGGGGGTAATTGTTCAAATAGGATGTGGCCGGGGTGGGATGGGTCCTTAATAATGTTCTGCACCACCCTCCTGAGCCCTCTCCACACCTCTCTCCTCCAGCTCATGCACCACGCCCCCCTCCACACTACCATATCTGCTACTGTAATAGCATAAATTTATCATTCATTGTGATTCATTGTCATTTTATCATTCATTGTGATTCATTGTCATTTTATCATTCATTGTGATTCATTGTCATTTTATCATTCATTGTGATTCATTGTCATTTTATCATTCATTGTGATTCATTGTCATTTTGTCAGTCATTGTAATTGTACAATATGTTTGTGTTGATTTGTTCTGTACAGGTGACATCCATTGCACATCTGTCCGTCCTGGGAGAGGGATCCCTCCTCTGTGGCTCTTCCTGAGGTTTCTTCCACATTTTTTCCCTGTTAAAGGTTTTTTGTGGCAAGTTTTTCCTCACTCGAACCGAGGGTCTAAGGACAGAGGGTGTCACTCCCTGTACAGATTGTAAAGCCCTCTGAGGCAAATGTACTTTGTGACTTTGGGCTATACAAATAAAATTTGAATTTTGATTTGATGATTTTCTGGGTGGTGATGATGACCCAACAACGGTAGAAGGACACAAGCAGCTTTTTCTTCCTGAGGATCCTCAGGAAGTAGAGTCTCTGCTGTGCTCTCTTTACAAGCTCAGTGGTGTTAGTGCTCCAGCTGAGGTAGATGCACACCCAGAATCCTGAAGACTGAGACCCCCTCCACACGGTCCCTGCTGATGACAAGAGGTTGAGTAGTGACAAACTCATTATATTGCTAGGAGTTATACCATCGCCCGGGGCGCAAATGTGGCCAGGACCGGCGCTCGGCCAAAGACATGCAGGTTGACTGGTGCTTCTAAAACGTCTATAGGTGTGAATGTGAGCGTGAATGTTTATCTCTGTGTCAGCCCTTTGATGAACTGGTGACTTGAGTACCCTTAACCCAGAGTCAGCTGTGATTGGCTTCAGCCATCCAATAACCCCGATGAGAATAAGCAGCTACAGAAAATGTGGATGGATGGAATTGAAACAGTTATTACTGAAATGTTTACATAATAATGCACTAATCATGCAATTATTACATGATTATTTCTTGGTAAACAGTGTTCAAACAGATTTTAGATTTTAGATTAGAGATCTTTAGCCTCTTAAAGCTTTTGGTTTTGATTTGATTGTCTAACTGGTTTGACCGGTTTCCAGCTTGGCAGAAATAGCATTACATTCATCATGTGAACACAAACATGACAAGCTTGTTTTAACTTGTTTGTTTTATTTAACAGATTTAAGTTCATGTTTCATCTTCTATTTGCTTTCTGACTCAAACATGTATTTGAAGTCCCTGAAGCAGGCACGGATTGATAATCTGGCATACCGTGCATTTTCCCGGTGGGCCGATGTGCTATTTGGGCCGATAAGTCCTGATATTTATTTATTTATTTTTTAAATAACCAGTAGATCACACAGCCTAAACACACTGTTGAACAACCACCATGTTCGTTTTGGTCCTGCATACAGGCAAAAAAAAAAAAAGGCTGTGCAAGACTTTGTTTCCTTACCACCGGCCCTTACACGCTGACTGACAGGGGACCGGCCCAATCATATCATGAAACACCTCCCCCCTTTGGCTTGATGCGCCAGTGTGCAGTTTGTTGATGGGTGAAACGCTATCAGATAAAGATGGAGAGAAAACGCAAAGGTGGCGCAGAAAAACTCTGTCAAAAAGAAGCTTGCTCTTCAGGCAGATGCTGCGAAGTGTGTTAAAATCACTGATATGTTTGCCACAGCAGGGCTTCATCAGCTCCTATCGCTGATGACCAGTGTTGGGCACATTACTTTGAAAAAGTAATTAGTTACAGTTACTAGTTACTTACCCAAAAAAGTAACTGAGTTAGTAACTGAGTTACTACACTATAAAAGTAACTAGTTACCCAGGAAAGTAACTAATGCGTTACTTTTTTAAGTTAAAAAATGCCAAATAATTTGGAGTAAAGCAAACAACAGACACCCATACAGGTTTTAATGTATTGCACCTCAACGCAATTACAACTGAACTTCAAGCATTTTCTTTACTTACAAATGTAAGCAGTTAAACAATATGACATGTTTTACACTTGACATGCTGCAAATTAAAACAAACTTTCAATGGCAGCATGTTTTCAACCACATACCTCCCTATCATTTTATTGAGTTCTTGCTGTGTGGTAAGTTTTGGGGTAGAAGCTGAAGCAGAAAAATCCAGCCTTCCTTGTTAGCTAGCTTGCCTTTATCGTGGGGCATGCCGGTGGCCACTAGCTTAACAGACGCGTGTGCAGTCGAGAGCTGCTTCATTAAATTCGAGTTGCTTACATTTGACGTGGACAAAGTCTTTGGTCTTAGACACAGTGTGCATGTAACATGTACATTTTTACCTTTTACCTCGACGAGGTTAAAATACTGCCTATACTTCCACAGTGAAAACGCTGTCTTAGACTCAGCCTCGGGACTCGCCATCTCATCTGACATGCTGTGTGTGTGTGTGCGTGTGTGTGTGTGTGTCCGCGCGCGCTACGACCGTGTGTTGGTTTGTGTGTATACCCGCCCACCGGGTGTCTCTGGTTGGCTCAACATGAAATCTCTGCTTTAGCCAATCGTCATTACGTATCCCGCCCTTACCAAAGGGAGAAAAAAAGGCATTCCTGTATGCGAGTTGAGTGAGGTGCCAGTTTCTAAACGAGTAGGTTGGTTCAGTAACGCGAGGTAACGGCGTGTTGGTACCGGTAACGGCGTTACAACGATAGATGAAGTAACTCGTTAGATTACCCGTTACTGAAAAAAGTAACGCCGTTAGTAACAGCATTTATTTCAACGCCGTTATTCCCATCACTGCTGATGACAGTGGTGCCGGTGGCAGTGGCACTCAACATGTTGTTGAACCTGCGGTAAACTGGACTGGATTGATAAAATGTCAAATAATTCTGTCTATTGCCCTATGACCAAGTTGGTTAGTTTATTGCAGGTTAAATGAGCATTAGCGTTATTATCCCAGTCCGCCCCTGCCCTAAAGTGCAATATTTAGTTTTTTTATTATTAATTTGTTGTATGTTCTATTCTATTATATTCTATAACCTGTTTGCAAAAAAAAGTCGTACTTCTATTACGGTATTACTACTGTAATACTGTGTAAAATGTAGGAGTGATTCTTCGACGTCATCGATTACGTAAATATGTCGAAGCGTAAAACGTTGCGGTCGCATGACAGCAGAAGTATATGTGGAAGTAAGATGGCTGCTCGCGGTAAAAACATACATGGAGGTAGGGGTGGGCGATATATCAAATATACTTGTTGGCATTTAATTCTCCGGAGTTTTACCTGTCACTCACTCCTGGTGCTGCTCACAGCACGCAGCACACTGCCCACCCAGAAACATCCCCTGCACGCATGCGTACTTTTTGTATCAAGTGAGGGAGAAGTGTGAAGTGAAGTGAAGAGCCCAAGCGAGTTAATTAAAGATGGAGACAGACAACTTGGTTTCCGAAGAAAACAACTGCGGTCACGCCGTCTCTCCTTTTCGCGTGGTCACGTCTGCTGCTCTCAAAATTTTCAAGTGTGCCCTTATTGCCGACTTTATGGCAAATACTTTGAGAAAACTGGAAAAGTCAGCGCTATCTTACTGCAGCGTGTGGACACCTAATTTAGTAAATAAACGTTTATTTATAAAATATGATGAATGGTTAAAATTTGATTTAAAAAAGTGTGTCTTATAGGACAAGTATGATCCTGCACTGCTTCAATGCTCATATGTACATTATGAAATATATTAAAAATTCATAAAAAAATATGACAAGTGCTATAAAGAGTGTGTGTCGTGAAGGCAGCTATTTTTTGGTGCATATTTTTGGTGCATACATTTCATCATCAAGGTTTTGTTTTTCAAGAGATGTGTTTGAAAAAAAATATTGAAATATTAAGAAGACTATTTGGGTAAATTCATTGTCATTAATCAAGTAATTAAAAATCATTGTTAAAATAATTGATAAAAAATCATCGTTAGATTAATTGACTAATCGAAAAAATAATCATTAGATTAATCGATAGAAAAATAATCCTTAGATGCAGCCCTAGTAAAATGTAAATAGAATCAATATGTGATGTGAACACATTTTGAAAGATATCTGAGCGCTCATTTCAACTTGTTTCAAACATGTTGCTGGATTAAAATTCAAAATGGATATATCATTTTCTAAAAACAATTAAAAAGTTGTCTTTGTGCTATTTTCAATTACATATGGGGTTTCGAAGTTTTGTTCCTATTTATATTTTACACAGCAGAACAGCTTTTTGGAAAGACAATCTTACTCTGTTTTTAATTTATTACATTGTACCTTATACTATATCACATATACACATACTGTATTATATTTATGGTATATAAATGGAGAACAGTTTCTTTTTGATGATTTGTTTTTATTGCACTTATTGCATTTATTTTTAGACCAAATGCAACCTGTGGTTGCAGCTCCTATCGTGTTTTTAAACTTTCGTTTATTTGTCAGTTCGTTTATTATGTCAGTTTTTCTGATCAATCTTAACCTGTTCATAAGAGTTGTGACAATGGCTGGACTTAGTTTTGTTACCCTTTTCTGTGTTTTTCTGCTATTTTTCCTACCCTTTGTAATTGGGAACTTTGGAGAGGCAGCAGACCTCACTGTCACGCACATACCTCCACTGTCACGCACCTCCACTGTCAGGCCCGGAAGTGATGACGTTTTTTGGGGGGTGGGGAGGTAGAGAGGACATTTTGAGATAGAAATGATTTTCAGATGCGTCATTGAGCGGGTTGGTCCGTCGCTGCGTTACGTTAACGCGTCCGCCATATTGGATAAGGCAGATCTGCCGTAAACTAATACAAGGAAATGGACTGAACTACATAAAGCGCCTTTCTACAAAGTTCTTTAAGTTAATGTCTCTTACACACACTAATATATGTGTGTGTGTGTGTGTATATCTTAGTAATAGCTTAAGTGAAAATGTGCACTGACCAAACAAAAGTTTACTATAAAAACAATATATACAATAGACCAGGAAGCCAGAAAGATTTTATGTCAACATTTACTAATTAATTCATTTGTGAGGAAAACGATTCAACAATTCAACGATTTACAATTTTATTTTGAAATGTATCCCTTTCATTTCTGGGCCTGACTGTGGAGGTGCGTGACAGTGGAGGTAGGTGCCTGACAGTGGAGGTCTGCAGCCAGCATCTCGTGGGGGGAACTTTGCCACCGGCAGTAGTTGGAGCATTGATGACACCCGCAAGCAGCTGATTGCACTGTGTAAACCCGTGCTGCTGCAGAGGAGAAGACACAAACCAGCAGTCCCGGTGATTATAACGGGAAACGTGAGGTATTTGGAGAATAATACGGACGAACTGGCAGTGCTAGTGAAGACCCAGAGGGAATACTGTGAGTGCAGTATTATTTGCTTCAGTGAGACATGGCTGCACTCGCACATCCCGGACAGCAGCGTTGAGGTTCCAGGCTACAGTCTGTTACGGGGAGACAGAGACTTTTCCAAAAGTCAGAAGAAGAAGGGTGGCGGACTTGCACTTTATGTGAGTGTGAGGTAGTGCAATCCCGGACATGTGAATGTGAAGGAACGTCTCTGTACCCCAGACATTAAACTGCTGGCTGTGGGAATCATTTCACCAGTAAATTGACTGCCCCACCAGAGAAAATAAAATGCTGGATCTTCTCTATGCCAACATCGCTGACGCATATGACGCCCTCACATCCCATGTGATGAAAGTCCTGGAGAGACTGGTCCTAGCCCAGCTGAGGCCACAGGTGAGGATGTTTTTGGACCCCCTGCAGTTTGCCTATCAGCCCCATTTAGGAGTCGATGACGCCTTCATTTACCAGCTGCAATGAGCCCATACCCCTCCTGGAGCTGCCACCTTACCGTGGTGGAGGGGTTTGCGTGTCCCAATGATCCTAGGAGCTATGTTGTCGGGGGCTTTATGCCCCTGGTAGGGTCTCCCAAGGCAAACAGGTCCTAGGTGAGGGTCCAGACAAAGTGCAGCTCAACATCCCCCTGATGAGAAAGAAAACAGATGGCACCAAGTTTCCCTTGCCCGGACGCGGGTCACCGGGGCCCCCCCCTGGAGCCAGGCCTGGGGGTGGGGTTCGTTGGCGAGCGCCTGGTGGTCGGGTCCTTACCCATGGGGCCCGGCCGGGCATAGCCCGAAAAGGCGACATGGGCCCCCCTTCCCATAGGCCCACCACCCATGGGAGGGGTCTCAGGGGGGGACATGTGCGTAGAGAGATGGGCGGCAGTCGGAGGCGGGGACCCTGGCGGTCTGACCCCCGGTTGCAGAAGCTGGCTCTGGGGACGTGGAACGTCACCTCTCTGGCGGGGAAGGAGCCTGAGCTGGTGCACGAGGTTGAGAGGTACCGGCTAGATATAGTCGGGCTCGCCTCGACGCACAGCGTGGGTTCCGGAACCAGTTTCCTTGAGAGGGGCTGGACGCTCTACCACTCTGGAGTTGCCCCCGGCGAGAGGCACAGAGCGGGGGTGGGACTGCTTGTTTCCCCCCGGCTCGGCGCCTGCACATTGGGGTTCACCCCGGTGGACGAGAGGGTAGCCTCCCTTCGCCTTCGGGTGGGGGGACGGGTCCTGACTGTCGTCTGTGCTTATGCACCGAATGGCAGTTCAGAGTACCCACCCTTTTTGGAGTCCTTAGGGGGGGTGCTGGAGAGCGCTCCCTCTGGGGACTCCCTCGTCCTCCTGGGGGACTTCAATGCTCACGTGGGCGGCGACAGTGAGACCTGGAGGGGCGTGATTGGGAGGAACGGCCCCCCTGATCTGAACCCGAGTGGTGTTTTGTTATTGGACTTCTGTGCTCGTCATGGACTGTCCATAACGAACACCATGTTCAAGCATAAGGGTGTCCACATGTGCACTTGGCACCAGGACACCCTCGGCCGTAGTTCGATGATCGACTTTGTGGTCGTGTCGTCGGACTTGCGGCCACATGTTTTGGACACTCGGGTGAAGAGAGGGGCGGAGCTGTCAACTGATCACCACCTGGTGGTGAGTTGGCTCCGATGGTGGGGGAGGATGGCGGTCAGACCTGGCAGGCCCAAGCGTTCTGTGCGGGTTTGCTGGGAACGTTTGGCTGAATCTCCTGTCAGAAAGAGTTTTAACTCCCACCTCCGGGAGAGCTTCGCCCATGTCCCGGGGGAGGCGGGGGACATTGAGTCCGAGTGGACCTTGTTCCGTTCCTCCATTGTCGAGGCGGCCGACCGGAGCTGTGGCCGTAAGGTGGTCGGTGCCTGTCGTGGCGGTGGCCCCCGAACCCGCTGGTGGACACCAGCGGTGAGGGATGCCGTCAAGCTGAAGAAGGAGGCCTACAGAACCCTTCTGGCCTGTGGGAGCCCAATGTGATTGGAAGATGCTGAGCTGCATGCATGCATGTACATGTAGTTACTTGTTATATTTAGCAGCATTTTGGGTAATAGGTATTCCCAGGTAGTTAAATGATAAGTGAGTCTAGCAGTGTAGCAAACTCCGGAATGAGAATCTGGACACAGTTTTTAGTTTTTCCGTTCCAAGCTACTGTAGAAACATAGTGGTTCAACATGGCAGGAGACAAAAACACAACTGTTATGTTCGGCGGTTATCCACCAATAAAAACACAGTTGTGCGTCTGTAAATAGAAGCCCCTAACTCTTAACTAATATTTTTTGTTTTAGAACCGAACATCAGGAGAGTCGTGGTGAAAGTGCGACTAAGCTCTGAGATGGATCTGAATCTTCTGACAGACAGTCATCGTCTACTGCTGCAGGGGAGAGAGAGTGAGAGACAAACACAAATAAATGGGATGAAGTCAAGGTAAATAGATCTGTAGTTTGAAACTTTCTGCATTCAGTTTCAGGCATGTCTGGAGGAGCACAGTCGGACTGAAGTCAAAGTATGCTGGCAAGCTCACAAAAATGGACAAATCTATCGCAAACCAGATAAGGGTGAAGAAGTAGAAACAGGTGCTTACCTGACCTCTATCCTATCTTAAGCCACACCTATGAAACCAGTTTTTCCACATGTCTTTCATGTCACTCATTAATTAACCTTTTAGTTATTTTTTCATGCAGGCTGTGTGTAGCACAGACATCATACAAACTCTCTTGTGTAGTGAAGTTGCGGAAAAGATAAATACAGTCATGCTTTGTTACATAAAAGTAATATTGGTTTGCATTGTGTTGTATTTGTGTTGTGTTGATCTTTCATTTGGTCGATCAAGGGTTCTTTCACACTTGTAGTTTGGTTCATGTTCATACTGACTTTTTACTGACAAACCCAAAGGTGTAAACATAAATTTAGACGGACACAGTAATACTTGTTGATTAGACAATCAGCTTTCAGGGTTCATTATAGCTGACTCATGTCCAAGGTACAAGAATGTACAGTATGCAGGTGGTGTGGCTTAAAGCTCTTTATAAAGGACGTCCTCTTTGCTCACCCAGACACCTGCTGCAACTCAAACAGGTAAGATTTGTGTTAATATTTATTGTTCATTGATTCTAATTAAAAAAAAAATGTTTTTATTTATTACAGCTATCAGTACAAATATTATTTGAGTAATATTAAGTCAGAATGGCGCTTTCAGTCCATCATCTTAATCTTATTTAGTTTTATTTATAATTTATTTTTTTACAGTTAACGTTTTTTAGATTTTTTTTCTGTTTGGGGATATAACATTTTGATTAGTCATCTCATTTTTCTTTCTACAGATTTGTTTTAAGTAACCTTTTTTTGCGATATTGTGTTTTGTCTTCAGGAATCTGCTGAAGCTACATCATCATACGTGCTGGTGCAGGCCAGTAAACTACAACCTTAAATTTATTAAATATTAAAGACCTTAAAGGTTACCACTTTCTGATGAATCACATGTTAACGTTGTTAATTAAATAATCTAATAATGCTTATTAAGTTGCTGCTTGTTGTTAACACTTTTTCATATGAATGTCACAATGTTGACTCTACGCCAGCATTGGCCTTAAAATGTTTATACATTTGGTAAAAACGTTAACATTAACACAAGCACTGATCTGTTTCAAGTAACGGTTAATAATTTGTTAATCATAATTAAATGGTTACAATTATTTAAAATATGAGTCTACAGCCATGCTCTGAGAAGCTGTACATAGGAACAATGGTGCTTTGAACTATATGCACAATGACCTTCAGCCTTAGAGAGGCCAATAAACCTGTTATTATAAAGTCAAAACAACAACAAACAAACTTAATAACATGGGCTCTGTTGTTATCATCTTTTCAGGTGTTTCAATCCTGTTGAACTACGTTTTTGAAAAAAACAAAGAGAAAACGTGTATCATCATGGAACAAAACTCAACAGAAACTGTAGTCTCTGACAGCACAGAACGAAATGTACCCGCATCATTTTGAAAATGTTAAACAGTACATGCAACAAAACCAACTTGCCACCAACACGCAACTCTTCTCCTTTTTGGCACTGATGAATGCGTACAGTCCTACCTCCTAATGTCCGAATGTCAGAAGATCCTTGGATCCCATCCATGGAGGCCCCACCTTTGAAGAAAGAATGGAGCCTTTATCGACGGTTCAAACCATGAGCACATTGCTATGATTCACCCAGTGTTCGCACAGACAGCTGTGGAACTACTTGCCGACTTGAAGATTTCCAGGAGTGCTACAGTGAAGAAACTTATCTCCTCACTTTGTGTAGATCAGCCCCAATCACATATAATCCAGTTCATTAAAGATTTGCTGACAAAGAGAGAAATCAGAGATAATGGTAAAGAAAAGTTCTCACGTTCGATAGAAGATATAAGACATTAGAGAATGTTCACAAGGGTGTCTCTGTCTTGGAAACTGCATCAGAGAAATTTTGATTTAACCCCATTTTCCCTCAAACCCTTTCCCGTCTCTATTACATCAGAGAAGACATCATCAATTATAGAAAAGCTGAGGAATGGGCAAGGACAGCCATTGAAAGAGCCCCAAACAACTCTTATGTGGCAGATGTGCTAAGTTTGTCGAGTATGAGGTAACAGTGTCTGATTTAGAGGAAATCAGAGATGAATTGAAATCCACCTACGAAGCAAATGTTGACGATGTCACAGTAGCTGAGAGGTACATCCTGTCCAACATCATCTTGTGCAACAAGATGCATAACTCTCACCAGCTCACACCAGTAAACGAACTCCAAACAATAATACACAGATTCTTGGGCACTGAAGTTGGGTGTAGAGGTGCTGAGTTTTACCTGTTGGTTCTACTGTTGTTTTGGCCCGAGGAACAGCCTCTCGTGGTGCAAGAAGAGGATGATGAAGAAGTGGAAGAACAGGCCTCAGAGGATGATGGAACAGAAGACCAAACCTGGGAGGATGAGGACAGTCATGAGGAAGAAGACACAAGAGCAGAGACTGCACAACCATCTCTTAAGTTCATGTTTGACCTTGACCTACAACTGCACACCACATTCATGGAGAGTGCATTTGGGAGAGATGGGTACGCAAAGTACCTCCGAGGTACAGTAGGTACCTTTTGCGACTTTTTTTCTAGGAAAGGGCACTGGACTGAGAAAATGGATTCACAAATCAAGGTTGGATGCAATTGTGGAAAAGGAGGTTGATGCTGAGCTAGCTAGGAGACAAGAAACAGGATCAAAGGAGAAATTGATCAATCAAATGTGGCACAATGGGAAAGTTTGGCATGTCCCAGAAATCCAAGATATCCTTCTCCCGGTCCAGGGATCCTACTTTCCCATGAAGCCAGAGGAGCATGAACAACAAAAAGTGTCTGTTCATGTTGGAGGGAAGGAAATAATGGCTACAGAAGAGGTTGAATCTGAGGCTTCAATTCTGGGGTCAATGCCTTTCTATCTTGGCTTCACCATTCAAGGTCCTGTCGTCTTTAAAGTGGGATTTCCTCACAGTTCTGACAAGTGATTGACAATGAACACTTACTGCTTACAACAGCATTAGCTAGGCAACATTCTAGACTTATGTAATACAATATATATATAATTAGAAAATTGACTTCATCAGCTAATGGTGGTACAAGGTAAACCAGGGGATTGACACTCAGTAGAAAAGTCAGTAGGAAATATCCTCATGAATGTCTGTTCAAAATTTCTTGGCAACCTATTATTGTTATTTTAGTCTGGATGAAAGTGTTGGACTGACCAACATTGCCACCTCTACAGAAATAATTTTTCGGTTTGTAGGCGGTTTGGTGGTGGTATCGTCAACATTATAAGATAAGATAAGATAAGATAATACTTTATTGATCCCACAACGGGGAAATTCACTTGTTACAGCAGCAGTGTTCAGTGTATGACCCACAAATTACCTTTATTTAACCATTCTGCATTTAATTTTTTCCCTATGAAAATTAAGTTTATATTTAGAAATATCTTAACCAGGTGTATGATATTGTAATTTGTATTACACTGTGTGTGGATATTCAAAATATATATTTGAACAATGCTGGTAACGACATTAGATTTAGAAATGTGAACATTCAATCCAATACAATGAAAAACAACAACAATCTGAACAATGTACTGTTTGCTCAAATGTGCTGATACAGTTCTAATACAGCCAACGCGCATTAACATGAACAGTTAAAATTCCTATGTTGGTTTGGGGTTTTGCAGAGTTTTATAATATTTTATGATTTTTTTTTCATTCAAAGAAATGTTATGAAAATACAATTGAATACATGGCATGCATATTAAGGTGTTTGTGGAAATAAAATCAAACTTGGAATGGGATTATTTGCTTTCAATGTGTGTTTTTAAAAGATAGCTGAAGTGCACTTATTAATATATACTGATGTTTGCTGCCATCATGTGGTGTATTAAATTTAGAGCATATTGTACCTAAAGTTACTATAAGTATACTAAATTGGCAAATTATATAGGCCTGTGTCTATTTTTCCTTTCTTAAGAATTTATTTGTCAAGCATTTCTGTTTGAATACACAAATAATACAAATTAAAATATGCTATTAAACAATAAATGAATGCTAATCACCATAGTAACTTATTTCTGTTCATACTGTCAAAAACACACAAACGGGCGCACCACCTCTCAATATATCTACATAGTGTCAGGACTAGAACATGCACTTCTAAGTAGACCAGCGCTAATAGCGTTAAAGCTTGTAGAGAGAGTAGATGCTGTCATGGAAACAGACAGATTTAGAGCAACCTATCCAGATGTTTTCCAGGGACTAGGCAAGTTAAAAGAGCCTTACCACATAGAGCTTGACCAAGGTGCCACACCAGTGGCTCTCTCAGCACCCAGTAGGGTCCCTTTGCCCCTCAGAGACGCAGTCCGGGCGGAGTTGAACAGAATGAAAGACATGAGAGTTATCTCTACGGTTACGGAGCTGACTGAATGGTGCTCAGGAACAGTTCTCATTCTCAAACCACCCCTGAATTCAGTCTTGAAAAGAGAGCGTCACATTCTTCCAGCTGTGGACCAAACACTGGCAATGATGAAAAATGCCACCGTTTTTACCAAACTTGACGCTCAATTTGGATTTTGGCAGATTCCTCTCACACCACAATCACGGCCCCTCACGACCATCATTACTCCTTTCGGGAGATACCAATCCAACCGACTCCCTTTTGGTATTGCATTCGCTCCAGAACATTTTCAGAGGAGAATGTCACAGATGTTGGAGGGTTGCGATGGAGTGCTCTGTCATGCGGACGACATCCTCGTGTATGGCAGGGACAGGCAGGAGCACGACCAAAGACTGTAACGTGTGCTTAAGAAGATACGTTAAATGAGAAATGTGAATTTGAGAGGAAGATGACATGTTTGTGGGCCACAAAGTTTCTGCAAAGGGCATCGAGCCTGACCCAAACAAAGTCAAGGCTATACAGCAGTTGCTACAGCCCACATCACCAGTGACGGAAAGCACCCTGGTAAGCCAGACCACCTCTCAATCCTGCTCTTCTCCTCGTGTAAGTGTGTGAGCTTCCCTTACCTGTGCAGGTAATAATAATAATAATAATAATAATAATAATAAGTTTAATTTGTAAAGCACTTTACATTTGAACGAAATCTCAAAGTGCTACAATACACACACAAAGTATATGCACACAAGCAACAGAAACAAATAAATCACAGCAAGAGAAATCATGTTAAATACGATGTTGAAAAAAGGAAAGTTTTAAGCCCTTTTTTAAAACTTTCAATAGTGGTTACATAGGTGTTACACTCCCATTTCAAGCTCTAGTGGATTCAGGAGCCGATGACAATTTCATTGATCTTGAACTAGTAAATCAGTTGCAAATCCCTCTCGAGCCACTTATCAAACCCCAGAATGCTAACACGCTAGACGGCAGACTCATAGCCACTGTGACTCACCGCACAGAGCCTGTGTTGTTAGTGATCTCTGGCAACCACCATGAGAAGATCCAGCTGCATGTTCATTTGGTCCGGATTCGTGAAGGAGATGAATGGAAGACAGCATTAAACACCCCTTTAGGCCACTTTGAAGATCTGGTGATGCCCTTTGGGCTCACCAATGCCCCTGCTGTCTTCCAAGCCCTCATCAATGACGTTCTCTGAGACATGTTAAACCATTTCGTCTTTGTGGATTTGGATGACATTCTGATCTTCTCCCGCACACCAGAGGAGCACGTCCAGCATGTCCACCTGGTACTGCAGCGCCTCCTGGAGAACAAGCTGTATGTTAAGCCACAGAAATGTGAATTTCACCAACCTTCTGTCAGTTTTCTGGGTTACATTGTTGCACATGGTCAGCTGCAACCAGACCCCATCAAGAATAGAGCCGTGGCTGAATGGCCAGTCTCCCCCTTTCGCAAACAGCTGCAGTGCTTTCTTGGTTTCGCCATTTTTACCGCAGGTTCATCAGAGATTTTAGCAAAGTAGCTGCCCCTCTGACCAGACTTATTTCATTGAATATTCCCTTTTCATGGCCTGCGGAAGCTGAACAGGCTTTTCTCAAGACTCAAGAAGCTGTTTACCTGTGCTCCACTGCTCCTCCACCCTCACTCATCCAGACAGTTTGTGCTGGAAGTGGATGCGTCTGAGTCAGGAGTGGGTGCTGTCCTTTCTCAGCGTCATCCAGAGACTTACAAGCTTCACCCCTGTGCTTTCTTCTCCAAGCGACTCTCAGCAGCGGAGCAAAATTATGATGTTGGTAATCGCAAACTGTTGGGTATTGTGTTAGCGTTACAGGAGTGGAGACATTTGCTGGAAGGATCCACACACATTTCTCATTTGGACAGACCACAAAAATCTGGCTTATCTTCACTCTGCTAAACGCTTAAACTCTCGTCAAGCTTGCTGGTCTCTGTCGCTTTAGCCGCTTTAATTTCACACTCATATCGTCCTGTAACGCGCAATGTCATACCCTCTGCTCTCGAGACTGCGGACCTCCTTGTTTCACACGTTTTTAGGATTCATGGTATCCCAGTGGACATCGTTTCTGACCGAGGGCCACAATTTACTTGCAGAGCTATTGGAGCACCTTCCAGCTTAACATCTGGTTACCACCCTCAATCCAATGGCCAGACAGAGCGGGCCAATCAGGACTTGGAAGCAGCTCTCCGGTGTGCCTCAGCCAGGCATTCCCCATCAGCTCGGCCACATGTATGTCTCTATACATGTGGCTAATGGTTTTCAACGTCCTCTATTCCCCACCCAGCAGCATGGGACCGCAGTTCCTTCAGTCCGTGCGCACCTTCGCAGAGTACAAGAAGTGTGGAAAGCCACCCGAGCAGCACTCGCTAGTTCTGCCCGGCGCAACCAGCTACTAGCAGCTTGCACCCCGCTATGTTGGCCCATTTGAGGTTGACAGGTTAATTAATCCATCTGCTGTGAGACTGAAATTGCCTGACTCTATGCACGTCCCTCCAACTTTTCATGTGTCTCTGTTAAAGCCTGTGTCCTCCAGAGCCCTAAACCCAAATGTATGCTAAGGTTAAAATGGTGAAAATAAAAAATGATATACTGTGTTTCAGTTTTAGTTCATAAGTAAAACACAGAAGTTGAACAACAGTTTATTTGAATGGAGTTTAGGGGGAGGTGTAGTAGTAGTAGGACTACAATACCCAGAATGCAATGTGTGTCATGGCTCTACCTGGTTCACAGTAAACGTTACATTCTGAAGCAACAGGTTGGTGTCCCGTGTTATTATACAGGTGTCACTAACCTTACCTTATCACAATAGTGACTTAAAAAAAAACCCACTTACATCCATAGACTTATCGAGCAGGCTGAAATGCTTGTAGTGTAGCAAGTGCAAGTGTAGCCAGTCTGGCCTGACCTTTCGCTTGACTCTGTGTTGTGTTGTTGTGTAGAAGAGGATGACTGACATCTGGTGATTCGCCAAATTTCAGTAAAAAATTAATTTTTATTTCATTAATAATGCAAACATAAACATACACAAAAAACTACATGTAAGAAAACAATATTTTCACCACCAAAAAACAAGGGGAGCGCTCACATACCGGTGTACAACACAATGAAATCAGTACAGCACCTTCGTTCCCGCACACACCTTAAAAACAAAAGGAAGAGACAGCGAGAGACATAAGAAACTGCCTGTGTCACAGCTAGCATCTCACAAAAAGTGTTGTACACCATAAAAATGCATAGAAACATTCAAATGAAAATCACCATAACAAAGAACAAAACTAACGACTTTAATACAGTAGAATTTGAACCTCTATTTAGCATTTTTAACATGTTTTAAATTTTCAATGAGAGCACTCAGATTGTCTTACCTCTCCTCAGCATAGCGTACCGTTACTGAGGAGAACAGCGCGAATCCACAAGAAGTGACATCACTTCAGGGTCACAATAAATACACAAAATCAAACAAAGTTGGATTTTTGGTGAAATATAACAAACTGTATGAACACATTGGTTACATAAGAACATCATTATTCATTTTGAAATGGGTAGCAGCCGCCGATGAAGTCTGAGAAAGCAGCTCCACGTGTTTCTTCAATGTGATCACATCACAGCATGGAACAGTGTTCAGCGATAGCTAATGCCATAGTTGCCCTTTTTGCAGAGTATTTTTTTTAAAATCATGAATGACAGCTTGTTCTGTTACAAGGCTTTGCCTTTGGAGTATGATTTTAAGTTGTCATGTTTTTTACATCACTGAGTCTGGTGTAGAAATCGGCCTTACAATACAAGAAGTATACCTGTGTATCATCTCCTATAGGCTGCTTCAACCAGCTTTTGAATTCATGGTTAGATTCCATTCCTTTCTGTATTTTTTAAGTGTTTACTGTACAGACATGACAAGTTAGTGTGTGTGTACTTACCAACCTATCTAAGTGTGGACTTCGGCTACATAACACATTCACCAACAGCGGACTAGGAAGGACTAGGAACCTTTTTAGGTCGCCTGTTGGAAATACTTTGAGTCATGTCTAAAACTGGTAACGTTTATATCAGATACAAATGTCAGGATAACTAAATTTATAAATGTAAATTGTAAATGATTTATTCTCACTGTTTACATTTAGTTTTTGGTGTTTTTAATACTAGATTATCATTACGCACAAATAATCTACTCATACTGTGCAATATAGAGTATATAAGTATAATAATTAATTAAGTATGCCATTATTTGGCTGTATACTGATGTAGGCCCATGTCATGTTATTTCTTTATTGGTTTATTTTCCTTTAATTATTAATTTCAACAGACAGCTGATAGTTTCTCTGTAACAGATTCCCAGGCTGTTAGGCTCGGTTGAAGCCTGGTTGTGTCCCGCTGGCATGCAGCCCTCCTGTTTTGGTCTCAAACTCCTCGACCCCTCCCCGTGTGCCCGGCCCGCAGTGTCAGACTGGAGGCAGCGGAGGGGGGTGAAAGTTCGCCAGCATGGCTCTCGTGTATCAGGTGACAATGTAGGAAAGTTAGACACCACAAGCGGCTAAAACCCAACGTAGCAAGAAGGCGACGGTAGCAGAAGTCAGCATGACCACTGAAAGGGGCTCAGCGCTGAGCGGGGAGGATGAGGAGGACACGGCTCTGGGATATTACGACGACGAAGACGACCTGGAGGCGTTTTCAGACGCCGAGCTGGGCTGTGAGGACGGAGGTAGGCGGGTATTTCTTTTGCTGAGGAAGGTCACACACCGGCAGGGAGCGAGGGGGGACGGGACGCTGTCAGCGCGGCTCTGCAGCTGACACGGCTCCGTGCAGCTCAGCTGCTGCTCGGTACCGCTCCTCACTTTAACCAGGCTCCCCACAGTTAGCTAGCGGGAGCTGGGCTCCATATTTAAAATACAAATTCACTACTGCGTCAGCTACAAAGTCAGCGGGCGTCATTATTTAAAGTTACCACAGAAGTATAGCAACGAAATACATTTAGTACACGCTTTATAGTTATACACATGACATCATATATACAGTATGAGGTTACATTAATCTCGAACACGCAGTGGTATAATCCAATTTCCCCCAACGCGCACACCTGTCCCGGAGCGACTCCCGCCTAAGCGCCGTTTACTGACAGTATGCCTTTAAAGGCTGCCTGTGCCCAGCAGTGTGAGTCCCTGCATAACCTCTGTGTCCCACTGTAACCAGTCCACTCAGCCTCTGTGTCCCACTATGACCAGTCCACTCAGCCTCTGTGTCCCACTGTAACCAGTCCACACAGCCTCTGTGTCCCACTATGACCAGTCCACTCAGCCTCTGTGTACCACTATGACCAGTCCACTCAGCCTCTGTTACCCACTGTAACCAGTCCACTCAGCCTCTGTGTCCACTATGACCAGTCCACTTAGCCTCTGTGTCCACTATGACCAGTCCACTCAGCCTCTGTGTACCACTATGACCAGTCCACTCAGCCTCTGTGTCCCACTGTAACCAGTCCACTCAGCCTCTGTGTCCCACTATGACCAGTCCACTCAGCCTCTGTGTCCCACTGTAACCAGTCCACTCAGCCTCTGTGTCCCACTATAACCAGTCCACTCAGCCTTTGTGTCCCACTATAACCCTCTGTGTCCCACTATAACCAGTCCACTCAGCCTCTGTGTCCCACTATAACCCTCTGTGTTCCACTATAACCAGTCCACTTAGCCTCTGTGTCCCACTATAACCCTCTGTGTCCCACTGTAACCAGTCCACTCAGCCTCTGTGTCCCACTGTAACCAGTCCACTCAGCCTCTGTGTCCCACTGTAACCAGTCCACTCAGCCTCTGTGTCCCACTATAACCCTCTGTGTTCCACTATAACCAGTCCACTTAGCCTCTGTGTCCCACTATAACCCTCTGTGTCCCACTGTAACCAGTCCACTCAGCCTCTGTGTCCCACTGTAACCAGTCCACTCAGCCTCTGTGTCCCACTGTAACCAGTCCACTCAGCACTCATCAATGTGCAGCGTTCAGCCTTACAGTCTGTGGTCCCAGCATGCAAGTGTTGGTCACAATACATCTTGGGTGTGTTACTTTATTGATGTCACCTAGTGTGCTGCTCATTATTGAATCACCCGACTGACTCATTCATTCAGGTGATTGAATAATGTTTAAAGATTGATTAGGTGTACAAACCTTAGCTGAGATCATCCTCAATTTTAGAATCCTGCTGCACTATGTAGTGGAAATACAGCTGTAACTATTGGTTAACATCATCGAGGCTCTGCATCATAACATTTTTATTGCATCAAGTAAGTAACATAAAATACAACCTGAAAACATCAGTGTGATTAAATTGACCTAAAATGACAAAAATATGTGTTTTCCACGTACGTTAATTTGGGCCTTCTGACAGCTGCTAACAGCTGCACTACAGACAGCCAATCCAGGTGTTTGAGGCTAAAACACTCACCCATTTTCCCCATGCTTGGAAGAAGGGAAAGCCCTAGCATTTAATGTAATGAAGCATTATGCTTCAGTCACATGCATGGCATGGGGTCACTCTAGTCCTGATGTCAGTGTCTTAAAGTCTCCTCTCCTCTGTAGGAAAGCAAACGTCCGTTACATTGTCATTGTGAGAAAGTTAAGCTGGTGTTAGCTTTACAGTGCAGACTCACACAGATGTTAGCATGGCTGAAGACTTATTGATTTTTTCATAACATCAGAAAAATAATGAAACATGTCATATGAAATTTTCTAATCAGAGTAATTATTAATTCATGTGTGCACATTCTTTGTAACGCCTACTAAATCATTGTATAGTATTATTGAAAGTATTTTATAGTAGTATTAAAAACTTGTTTGAACTGTGCTCCGTTAGTGTTCTGTGATTGGCTGATGAACTGCAGGCTGGCAGAGGGCTGCTCGATCAGTTCTGGACTTGATAGAAGTGTGTTCACGTCTGTCCTCTCCTTCTTCTTTGAAGTGACTTCAGTCATGATATGACTGGTAGAGAGGGAGTGTTTGTTATCATAAGCACACTGTGGCCTTCTGCTCTGCACTTCTTTCTGCCTACACCGAAATAGAAAATGAGAAAAGTGCATTTGATGAAGTGAACAGCTGAGCTATAATGGGAGCTATTGTTTCACAAACACTGTGTTATTGACTCGTTTACTGAACGTTGATGAAACGCAGAACAGCAGAAAGCCTTTTGTTAGAATGAACTTGACATTCACAATCAAGGTCGTAGTGTCTAGATAGGAATGTGACACACACACACAGTATGACTGTTATATTGTACATTTGCCTGGGGCGATAGGAAACTCATATGCACTCCATGCCTACCGACAATCATCTCTTGTTCATGCTTCTTCCTTTTCATACTGCAGAGTATTTTGGCACACTACTTTGGAGTCTTTGCACTACAAGAAGAATAATGAGAGCTACATGTTAAAGTTAATTTCTCAGCAAAAAGGGTTGAATATTAAACTGCACATTTAAAATAAAAAAAAAATCTAGGGTAGCTAGGGCATAATCACACCTTAAAAGCTGGTTGGTATAACCAAAGTCACATCTGATGCTGTGGTATTAAGCAGTTGGAGGTTTGGAGCCTTGATCAGAGGTAATGAGGGGCCGGCAAGTGTCCAACTCTTGAAATGAACACTTAAACCAACATTAGCACTAAATCAAAATAATGATCTGACCTCTAAAATATTAAACATGTCTGAGGAAATTTATGCCTATCCACTCAAAAAAACATCTGTGAGGTCAGGCGCTGATGTTGGACAAGAAGGCCTGGCTCACAGTCGGAGTTGTAATCTCTCCCAAAGGTGTTCAGTGAGGTTCAGGTCAGGACTGTGCAGGTCATTCTTGACCCCAGACTCTTTATGTGCTGATTTTAATGCAGCTGTTAGGGATCAATGTGGCTGAACTCAGTCAGTATAGGTCTCCACTGACAATATTAAACATTAAAAAAAAACCTCCAAACTTGGATATTTCATGTTTGAGAATTGCATGAATGTCTTAGTGTAACACATGAACCCCCACCTTTTCTTTTTATAATTGTCTGCAACCTTTTGGGAGAGTGCTTCAGCCTCAAACGGAACCAGCACAAGGTTACAAAATTGTGGGGATTTTCAAAGTTGGAAACTTTTTATGGGAACAAATGGGAATAAACCGGGAATTTACAAAATTGAACGTTGGCCCTTAACAGCAAACTTAAATATAGTTGGGGAAAACATATTTTATCATTATCTTGACTAAAACAACCAGATTTCATGCAGGTCCACTTGAATATCTGCTGTTCCTCCATCACATGCTCATAGCACACTGCTTACTGCAGGGCTATTGAGGCCACGCCCCCTACCTGCACAGGTGATTTCTGTACCTGGACCTGGGGGGGTATCATCGCTTGTCTCTTATATTAAAAATTTACTTTATTCAACTTTAGAAATGCATTTAATTTAATTTAAAAGATTACTTTGCTTCTATGTGCTGTCATTACGCCCACTGCGTCTGTCATGAAACAGGCAACCTGCCCTAGCAACCTGCCGTAACTAATGTATACAGCAGCGCAGATCTGCCGCTGATGTGCATTCACATTCATATTTGATATTAGCCGACCTTGTTTGGTTTTGTTTTTTTCATTTAAAGAAACACATTTGTTCACGTTGTCCGTTACAAGAGGGACACCGGACACTTTTATTTTCCACTGGTTAGAGCGCACGCACGTGCCAATTAGTGTTCCGACCTGTACGTCAAGTAAAGAGGCTAAAGGATGTTCTGGCTGCTGTCACATTACTTATCAGCTACTTTTCAATAAATGTTGTGAAATCTGTGGAATTGTTGTATTTTGACAGGAAACATGAGGTTTAAAAGATATATTTAAAAAAATATATATATATATTTAAAAATAAATCAACTTCATCTAGCGGGCCAGATATAATTGATGGCGGGCCAGTTTTGACCCGCGGGCCGCTAATTGCCAACCCCTGCTTTAGAGCCCAGAGCACACAGAGACTATTGAAGACACACATTTAGAGCTTGTGGACTACATAATATTAAATAAAAAAAAAAAAAACTAAATGTTTAGATTTATGTTTGGATATGATACACTTTGTTTAAATTACCCACAATTTACAGTGAATTTCCTTTCTGATTTGGAATATTCCCAAAATTCTTAAAAGCTTAACTTCCCATGGTAAGTTTCTGGAAGTTTACCAGAAACATTCTGCCCCTTTGCAACCCTAAGCACAGGTGGAGATCTCCTAAAAACACTAAAGGATTGGATCCTACACTTTACCTGTTTGAACTCTGTAGCATCTTCTTTAAGACACTCTCCTAGACTAAGCAACCGGGATGACATTATTAAGGTTATTAGTGCTGTGTAGTTAGTAGTGTGGAGGTGGTTTGCTTATAAAAGGTGATGTTCACCATGAATAAACAGCATCACAACCTCTGCTGAGCAGTAAACTGACGTCTAAAACATCCCTTGAAGAGTGTCATCATGTGGTTTAACAATCTTATTTATAATGCCTCTGTCTCTGTCAATGTGTAGTCTTCAGTGATTCTCTGAATGGAGAGGTCAAACCTCGCATACTGTTGATGGGCCTGCGGAGGAGTGGGAAGTCCTCCATTCAGAAGGTGGTCTTCCATAAAATGTCACCCAATGAGACACTGTTCCTGGAGAGCACCAATAAGATCTGCAGGGAGGACGTCAGCAGCAGCTCCTTTGTCAGCTTCCAGATCTGGGACTTCCCCGGCCAGATTGACTTCTTTGACCCCACTTTTGATTACGAAATGATCTTCAGAGGCACCGGTGCGCTAATCTTTGTCATCGATTCACAGGTCAGGCCATAAAGTACTTAATCCTTAATAATATTGTGAAGGATTTCTACTCTATTCAACATTCAGTCTTTTCGCTTTGTCTACTGTTAAATCAGGTCCAACCACCTGTCCTTGGAGATGATAGGCTGTACTGAAGTCGAATTTACTATTCCTTGGCTAGCCACAATCACTTTTTATCAATGATAACATGTTTGAGAGTTTTAGAGGTACTGGTAGGTGTATGTTTCTTATGGTTCAAACCAGGCTTGCTGTTTCCATCTGTTTCCAGTCTTTTTGCTACTGTAAGCTAAGCTAGGGGCTTTAATGAAAGACTTTGAGAGTGGTATTAATACTCTCATCTCAAATGTTTCCAACATTTGTACATTTGTGTACCACTGCCTTCATATTTCACAGATTTTGCCAAATGTTGCAAACATTAGTGCACAGTTTGTGAATATGTGAATATTTTCTCTTCCTCGTGATAGGATGACTATGTGGAAGCTCTGAGCAGACTGCATCTCACAGTGACCAGGGCCTACAAAGTTAACCCGGACATCAACTTTGAGGTCTTCATCCACAAAGTGGACGGCCTGTCGGATGACCATAAGATCGAGAAGCAGAGGGACATTCACAAACGAGCCAACGATGACCTCGCAGATGCCGGGCTTGAACGAATACACCTGAGGTGAGTCCTACCTGCAGCATCAGGATGGCTTTATGTTTTAGTTTGTTTAGATTTATTAGATTCTCAAAATGATACACTACTGTCATGAATCTTAACAGTTTGATACATGTACCATGGGGCAGGTCATATATTGATTCAATTCAATTATATTTATATTGCACCATATCATAGCAAAAGTTATCTCATGACACTTTTCATACAGAGCAGGTCTAGACTGTAGTTTTTATAATATTATTTACAGAGACCAACAGTTCCACCATGAGCAAGCACTTGATGACGGTGGTGAGGAAAAACTTCCTTTTAACAGACAGAAACCTCGAGCAAGGCAAGCTCATTGGTAGACAGTCATCCACCACGACCGGTTGAGTTAAAGATGGAGCGGGGCAAATAGAGAGAGAGAAGGGGGATAGACAGATAAATGGAGAGAGATAAAGAGAGATAGAGAGACACAGATGCACAGCAGCAGCAAATCATAAACTACCTATAAACTGTAATGGAGATATGGTAGCAATAATGACATATGTGGTGGACGTTATGCAGGACCACAGCAGCAGCCATGATCCATGAGAACCTGCTGGACAAGAGAGCACAGGGGGGCGTAGAGGACTTTTAGTTTTGTCTGAATTTAACATCAGAAAATTGTAGGTCATCCAAACTTTTTTAATTCCTTAAGGCATGCTTGGAGTTTAGTTAACTGATTGGTTTCATCAGGCTTGATCAATAAATATAATTGGATGTCATCAGCATAACAATGAAAATTAAATTTATTCATGAATGTATTAATTTATTATTGAATATGACCACTTTCTACGCTGGTGGTGGTGCTCCTCTGAGTTCTTGGCACAGTGTGAAAAATAAAGCGAGGTGTGATATCTGCACTAGTATTGACAAATGCTACAGGACTTTCAAGGTTGAGAGTGTAATACTATCTGAAAAGTGTGTGATAACCTTGACATGCTAATCTTTGGACTGGCAATAGTTGCCTCGTTTTACATCCAGATCAATATCAAGCTAAGGGTGATCATGACTGTGAAGCAGTTTGTCATTGGAATTTCTTCTCCTGATCTTCATAGCTTCTATTTAACCAGCATATACGACCACTCCATATTCGAGGCTTTCAGTAAAGTGGTCCAGAAGCTCATCCCACAGCTGCCTACACTGGAAAACCTGCTCAACATTTTCATATCTGTGAGTAATCCTGCTGCACCACTGCACCCTATTGTTAACGGACTGTATGCATGTTCTCCTGTACTTCATGATCCTGTCACTAGGTGGCTGTGATACCTAACAGATAGACCGGTTGCATATCTTCGCTGACTGTTAGGTGAAAGAACATCACCAAGATGTACACTCTCCTGTCATTCCTGTCAAATCTAACTGATTTCAAGTCATAGCTGTACTGCCAAGAGCTGACAGTCACATTCATGTTGTGT
Organism: Collichthys lucidus; assembly: GCA_004119915.2. Taxonomy (NCBI): domain Eukaryota; kingdom Metazoa; phylum Chordata; class Actinopteri; family Sciaenidae; genus Collichthys; species Collichthys lucidus. Next base: position 7,050,511 of record CM014095.1, on the reverse strand, counting down.
ATGTCATACTGAATAAAATATTTGCTGATGCCATGTATACAAAACCAACTTTTCCAGTATTCTGATATAGTAAAAAAAGAAATGTGTAATGTTGAACAAAGACATTCTCCATGTACTGGACTACAAAAACATTATGTATATTGTCGAGTAATATGCTGATTGATTGTTTATCTCTTTATCTTATCTGTTAGTAAAAATATTCTGAGGATTTCCCACAACTGAAGAATATTTATATTGTCTGTGAAACTGTTGTAGAAGAGGAAGCCATGTCATTTATTGTCCGGTGTTTTTTTTTTAGTTGCTTTTGAGATTTGGGTGATGTCTGTCAGCTGGCTGACAGTTATCTCTCTTTTGAACACATGTAGGTTTGTTTTGTGTTTACAGTTCATGAACTATTTTAATAATAATAATAATAATAATACAATATTTCAGCAGCTCAGAAACAAAATTAGACAACCACGAGGAAGACCAAAGCGAAGTGTAAAATGTGGCGTTATGGCACTATAACCAATCAGATCTGACTGTAAATTGCTCTCACTTTTAAAAAAGGGGATTGCTAAAAACCTCAAAGGCAATACATCAATAACATAATCAGGGGGTGTCTGCTAATTAAAGAAGCAGAGCTATTATCAGTCATTTTAGCAGCCTTCTTAGGATTTGAAAAGGATATTGTGTCAATAGCCTGTTTGATGTCATTTTGCATAATGAAAGTTAATGATTTGAATTTACACGTGTAGATAAGTGGACATAGTATTTAGCAAATACTACAGTCAAACTGATTAGACATGCTTCTATTGTATAATTTTAGCCTAATTTCTGAAACCAGAGTATTTTGAAACAAGTCAGACACTAGCTATCAGCTGGAAAGCTTGTTTTGACTTCCCATGTCAATGTCAACATGCAGTAAATAACCGTTTCTAGTCTCCACTTACAAATTCTACAGTCAATACAGATGTCATTCTTATTTCTGAAGAAGAAAATGGCTGGCAGGATGAAAATGATGTTCTCAAAGAAACACAGCTTAGCATGTTGATAATGTCTGTGAAAAAAGATTCTTTTTCAAAGACAGAAAAATGTTTCACGTATTGAAGACATCAGAAAATAAACAGTATATCTTGTATATGTGGCAAGTACATAAAAAGAATGTGGGAAAGTAACCTAAGTCAACCTTATTTTTCGTTTTTTTTCAGCTTCCCTAAGAAGGCTTGTGCCATTCACTTTGAATCGGCTAGAGTAGTTTATTTTGTTTCTTGTTAATATGTGGTTCAGGTTGACCTGGGGAGGGAGATCTGGGTTGGGGAAAGAAGACCTTAAAAAGCTGATTACCATTATGTGGGATACTATGAATGATAGCACCAAGGAAAAAAAATCTCACTTTTTCCAGCTGGAGTGTGCGTGGAGTGAATAATCCAGTAAAAACAGGGAAGGTTTTGTCCTATCTTAAAACACTGGCCTCGGATATTATGTTTTTACAAGAGACCCATCTCAATAATAAATCACATGGCTTAGGCCAAAGTGGACAGGAGAGATCTATCACTCTGCTTTTTCTTCTAAAGCAAGAGGCGTGGCAATCTTAAATAGAAAGGGTGTACCTTTTTTGCAGAAAACAATACACCGACAGAGAGGGTCGCTATGTTATAGTGATTGGAGAGATTCAGAATATCTCCCTCACCCTTGTAAATATGTATGCACCTAACACAGATAACCCTGTATTTTTTCAGAAAGTTTTTGCATGAATACCAGATTTGGCACAGACTAATATGATAATCAGAGGAGATTTCAACACCGTTTTGGATGCACATCTAGATAGATCCTCCACAAAGAAACCTCCTAGATATGCTACAAGTGAATTCCTAAACACATGTATCTTGGAGACTAAATCCTCACCTGCTTGCAGATAAAAGATTTCGTGACTACCTAAAAGATCAAATATCATTGTATTTTGAGTTAAATGATATTGCAGACATTTCTCCCTCCACTCTTTGGGAGGCCTTTAAAGCCTATATTAGAGGTAGCATAATTTTATTTGAAGCCTCAAGGAGAAAAGAAAATATGTCCAAATTAAGAAACCTGGAAGGACAGATCAGGAAAATGCTTGATTCCCATCTACAATTTTGCTTTGAAAAATAACAACATTGAAATATGAATACAATCAAATTATGTCTGTGAAAATAAGTAAAGTATTCCTGTATACCAGACAATGGTTCTTTGAATTTAGGGATAAACTACATAAATTATTAGCTCGTCACCTCAGGAAAATGGAGAACGATAGGACAATACGGTAAAAGCCTCTGACAACACAATACTCACAAAATCCAAAGATATTAATAACAGGTTCCTTGAATTTTACACAGACGTGTATACTTCTAAATCTACTTCAGAGTCTGAGATTATTAATATGTTTTTTTAGATAAATGTAACCTACCCAGATTAGGTGTTGGAGATTGTAAGTTGCTAAATGTGGAGCTCACAATCAAAGAGGCTCAGTCTGCTGTTGCCTCATTAAAAGGTAATAAATCACCAGGTCCTGACGGACTGCCTGGAGAATTATATAAAACGTATGGTGAAAAGTTATCTCCTTATTTACTAAAGGTATACAAACACGCTCTGGAAAGCGGCGCCCTCCCACCGACTTTAGCTGAGGCTGTGATCACGGTAATTCATAAGAAAGGGAAAGATCCACAGGAAGTCGGTGCCTGTCGCCTCATTTCACTCCTGAATGTTGATGGGAAGCTATTTGCCAAAATACTTGCTAACAGACTGGGCCCCCTGCTGGAGAGATTAGTTCACCCAGACCAGACGGGTTTTGTACCTAACAGAAACTCTACTTTCAATCTGAGACACCTCTTTAATATTATGTACACAAGAAGAGAACCACACTCTGATCTCGTCATACGCTTGATGCCGAAAAGGCGTTTGATCAGATTGCGTGGCAATACTTACTTGAAGTTCTCAGTAGATTCAATCTCGGAGATGGTTTTTTGTCACTAATTAAACTTATCTACAGAAACCCTACAGCCCAAATTCTAACCAACCCAACACTTTCCTCCCTGTTGAGGCTATGTAGGGGGACGAGGCAGGGATGCCCCCTCTCCCCTTTTAATCTTTGCTCTTGCTATTAAGCCGTTGGCTCCAAGTATTAGACTCGACCCTCAGATACATGGATACACCACTAAAGAAACAATTAGTAAAATATCATTGTATGTAGATGATATTCTTCTTTATGTAACACCTCGACAAATAACAACTTACTACTACACTTTTAGATAAAATCAATTTATTCTTTACTTTCGCAGAACATCGGATTAATTGGACAAAAAGTGTCTTAATGCCAGTTTACACGGATGACCTGACATTCTTGATTACCCTCCCATTTAAAATCTCTCGTTCTAGGTTATTGTTTTGGAATTCACTCCCAATCTCGTTGATTGGATGAATAAATGTGGTTAAGATGGTCTTTCTTCCACAGTTATTATATCTGTTTCAAATTACTCCTTTTTTCCTTTGTGAGGACATAAATCTCCCAGAATAGGTAAGAAATATCTCTGCAGGCCTAAATCTGTAGAGGATTAGCACTTCCAAATTTTTGGTTTTACTACGCGGCCTTGGCGATTAAGAATTTCATTTTCTGGTTAAACACCACAAAGTCCCACCTAATTGGCTACTGATGGAACAGGAGGAATGCCACCCATACTCACTGGCTACAATTCTATTAGCGCCAACTAGGATCAGTAGGTTATTATATAACAACAATCCTATTATTTAGAACATGATTTACATCCACATTTGCCCCGTCTGGCTTGGGTGGAGCCTTTTCTAAGTGGAATCAGAAAGGTATTAAATGTGTTGGAGATCTGTATATACAAGGTGTATTTGCCTCGTTTTCTCAATTACAGCAGAAATTTGGATTGGAACACTAACTTTTTTTAATATCTGCAAATCAGGGACTATATACGTAGACATCTGGAGGATTTTCAGACCGAATCAAAAACTTTAAGAGACGGCTGTCTGAACCTGTCAATAAATGAAGTTAATAACATGTATCTATATTAATCTCCTGTCAAGTCCCCCCCACCCGCCGATATGCATAGCAAGTCAGAGAAAGAATTTGGCGAACTGATCTCGGATGATCTATGGGACAGAGCCTGTGAGAAGATCAACACCTGTTTACACAGTGCAAGACACTGTCTTATTCACTTTAAAATTATACATATGCTCCACTTCTCAAAGGAAAAATTACATAATATATATCCAGAAATATCACCTATATGCTATAAATGTAAATCTTCTATTGCAACCCATCTTCATAGCTATGCACTATGCCCCAAAATTTACTCTTTCTGGTCTGGTGTTTTTAATATAATGTCCGAGGTTATGAGGTTTGTGATAAAGCCAGAACCCTTATTTATTATTATCGGGGTGTCTGAAACCTTTAAAAAATTAAACAAAGCACAACAATGTTTTATTTCATATGGTCTTATAATAGTGAAGAAAATAATTCTTACGTTATAGAAGAGTGGAAACATCTAAGATGTGGCTAGAAGAATTAAATAATACACTCCATCTGGAAAGAATAAGATATGTTGTCGAAGACAGACTCCAACATTTTGATGCAACTTGGCAACCTTTTTTACAGTACCTTGCTAATACAAATCCAGCTCAAAATCCATCCTCCTATAGAATAGCGGAGTTCCCGTGATGTTTTATGCTGATATAAATGCTTAATAAAAATACATGGGATAAAAAAAGTACATAAAAGATGTGAATGTACGTTAGAGTGAACATGTGTGACAGGATAATGTAATATACCCCAGTCACAGTGTTAGTCTGGCTTTTGTATTTCAGGAGTGCTCGAGATGTCTGAAGTCCCAAGGCTTGTGTTTTGTACAAACACGGGCCTCAGCTCTGTAATGTATCGGACACCTGAGGCTGCTGTTGTTACAGAAATCTGTGTTTTTCTTTGAGAACACTTCTCCCTCTGTAACTGACTGTCTTTACTCTTGTGTAGCTAAAATTAGTTTCCAAACTACATTAAAGCTGTACTGGGGAATGTCGATCAGATCAACTGTATGCAGTATGGTAGGGATTGATGCTTGGGTTTTAGAGATTGGATAGAATACTACATTGATGTACAACTAGAGTTCTAAAGCGCATTCTTTGAAGAACTTTGTCAAAAATCAATATGTCTCTCCAAAAAAAAGGAGCTTTTCAAGTAGTAATCTCTGCTCTTCTGTCTGTGCCTGTAGCATGTCTGTGTGACTGGGCGTCTTTTCAATCCTGGAAGAATAATAACTTGCCACAGACCTCAGTGGTCCAAGGCTGTGATGACAGGCCAGTGCTTCGGTGAATGCTATAGCGCTGGTGCAACCCATTCAAATAAAAAAACTTACTGCCTGTGCAAACTAGCTCGGTGCTATGCAAATAATTTTAAGAGAATTAAATCGTTGGTCCCAGGATCTGATGTGCAAGTGAAATGTTGTGACAATTGACCAGTCAGTTGACCAGCTGAGGTCTGGTGGAAATGTTTTCCCAAGCTTGTTTTTCTTCTGTTTGTACTAATGAGTAGCTAGCACCATTGTACAACTCCATGTATTCACACACCAACATTCTCATCATTGTTAAATTCTTTTTATCTGCTATTTTATTGGCAGAAGGCAGGTGGTTACCACCATAAGTTTGAGGTGGTATAGCAAAACATGAGCATTAAACTATTACCTCGGCCCACCTTTTGCTTGTGAAAGTCCCTTAAGGGCATTCTGATCGTGAGCTAACCACAAAACTAACTGATGGAAGTACAAAAGCATAATGAAAGCAAAAGCAATGTACCTGATGTCTCTTGGCTGCTTCAATGCGCTCAGCTCCATAGCTGGCTGTCAATTAAGTTGGCAAAACTACTTTTAAACCAGACACTGGTGTTCAGGTGACTTATGCTGCAGAGTACAGGTAGACATGTAATTAATGGAACATGCTCATAGGTACAGGAATTAGGTAGTAAGTGCTGCTTTGCGTCATGCAAAAGACAATGTGGCAAGGAGCTAGTGGAGACGGGCCGGTATACATGCTAAAGGACTGAAGGAACAAGCTGCAGGTGGGAGGATGAGCAGCGACAGCAGGGGAAGGATCAGTCTGGCCTGAGGGACAGGTATGATCTGAAATGGGAAAAGTAAAGGGATCACCAGACGCAGTAGGATTCATCCCCTGGGGAACAATCCATAGTTCATAGTTCCAAAGTGGTGGTCTGACAGACTAACACTGCAGGCACGGTTGAAAATATCTCAGACCGTCTCACTTCTTGAGCAGAGGATTGGTTACACTCCAGTTAGACAGTGGGTCTTCCATTAGTATGCATTTTCATGCATCTTCATAAATCACAGACATTTTGATGCTGGCATGATCTTTCTGTTTATCTTCCCAACACAAAAATAAGCCTTGAAAATGAGGTAGAAAATGAAAGGGAGGGAGAGGGAAATTAAAGTTCATCACTCTGAACAGAAAACCAAAACATATCTTCGTTTGCTCTGTGTTTCATCTTGGTTACCCGCTAAAGTAAAATAATACCAACAGCCCTCTCTACAACACTCAGGTAGCGTTCTCACACAGACTTCTTGTATGCTGAGTGCTGAGAGGTGCTGATGGATTAATTACCTTGCCTACTAATGATGTACTTTGGTTAAAAATGTGTGTATTGTTGGGGGCTTGATATGTATACAAGATGCTCCCAACCTGGTAACGCATTTTCTATGGCCCGTTACTGGTCCACAACCCGGAGGTTGGAAACCATTGTCTTAAGTGAAATCCTTTGATTGGATTGATGAAATTCTGCAAACAGTGATTTCCCAAATCCTTGTTTTCTCACTCATCATTGAGTTGACTGTGTATTCTTGCACTCCGAGATCTTGTTCTTTGTTTGTGCAGAGAAGCCCAGCTTACTCATCTCTAACATTAATTATTGTGATATTCATCCAAAATATTAGCACTATATACTACTATATACTGTAGTTTGACCATATAATCCAAACTCAGCTTCTGCTTACACTGTTTCTCTCATATGTAGGCGGTATTTGTTTTGAGGTCTTTTCTTCAGGTTTCTTTTAATAATGCTTAGTGTAATTAAACATTTATTTGCTGACAGACAGATTTTTAATTTTCACATTGTTGTAGCAAACAGCTGAACACCCCGTCCCCTGAGAGAGGCTAGGATTTTGTGCCTGACTCATCTTCCTGGAATAAATTAAAATGACATTACAAGAGCAAAGCATTTTTACCCCCCAAATTTACCAAAGCACACTGTAATATTCAGAATAATTTAATGTGATTGATGAAAACAGGAGACAGCTATTTAAATTTGTTCCATCTGTTTATTTGCCCTTTTCTCACAAAGCTGAATGGACACTGAGCTGAGTAATGTTTTCTTTGTCCCTGTCATGTGATATCTGCAGAGGAGAGACAGCGTTGCCAAATTAGTGACTTTCTCACTGGATTTGGCAAAAACGACAAAGCAAAAACTTCCCATATATGCTGAGCATTTGTTGGCTTCACTCCCAACTCATCCCAAACTATCTCAGTTTGGTTTAGGTTGGGTGATTGTGGAGGCCAGGTCATGTGATCTTCACTCTCCTGGAGGTACAGATAGTGTCACTACTAATCACAGACCAATGGGATGGCACCACACCCTCACACCTCCATCTCAATGCTTCAAGGTGGGAACCACACATGCAGATACCATACGTTCACTTTTTCTGCATCTCACAAAGACACAGTTATGGGAAACAAAAATCTCAGATTTGACTCATCACACCAAAGTCCAGATTTCCTCTTGTCAGTTCTGTGTGGTTGTTGGTTCGAGCTGTTCTCTCCTTCTTTTGGTCTTCCTCAGTCGTGGTTTCTCTGCAGTTATTTGACCAGGTCTGATTCAGTCTCCCCTGAACACTTGATGATGATGTGTCAGCTACCTGAACTCTACCTACTACTCTACCTGAAAAATGAAGCATTTATGTGGGCTCCAATCTGAGGTGCTGTTAATTGTTGATTTGTGAGGCTGGTAACTGTAAAGAACTTCTCCTCTGCAGCAGAGCTAACTCTGGTCTTCCTTTCCTCAGGCAGTCCTCATGAGAGCCAGCTTCATCAGAGTGTTTGATGGTTTATGTGACTGCACTTGAAGACACATTCAAAGTTGTTGATATGTTCTGGACTGACTGACCTTCGTGTTTTAAAGTAATGATGGACTGTTGTTTTGCTTTAATATGAATTAGTACAGCAGTAAAATAGGGCTCTTTACTGTATGCTAGTTATCTCAAATATGTACATTTTGTGCGATTTACATTAAACTTGCCCCTCTGTGTAATGCTTTTATCTGTTTTGTTAATGCAACTCCACTGTAATGCATGGGGGAGTTTGTATTTCTGTTTTTCAGTTTCACTCTTTTCTCACTTATGCGTGTACCAAAGACCATCTGTCTGTGAAGTTAGTGAAACACTTTCAAAACATATGGTGCGTGTAGGGGGGAGAGTGAGTAAACATCTCCTATATTCTGAAAACTCTTAACGGTGTGGGAGCATGAATGTTCAGTGATGTTGTTCTTTGTCTCTGTTTCCATTTTCAGAACTCAGGTATTGAGAAGGCCTTCCTGTTTGATGTGGTCAGTAAGATTTACATTGCCACAGACAGCAGTCCAGTGGACATGCAGACATATGAACTGTGTTGTGACATGATCGATGTGGTCATTGACATCTCCTGCATCTACGGGTAAGCCAGTGGACACTCGACAAACTGTAATATCACCAGTCAATCAAGTCAATGTCAAAAACATAAAACCATGTTGCAGCGGCATCAACAAAAGTGAGGTGGGGCAGTGTTTAGCTCAGTTAGTAGACCCGTGGCTCTTTCCCGCATGTCATTCCCCATCTGTCTCTCCACATTCCTGTCACTCTTCAGCTGTCTCTATCAAATAAAGCTTGAAAAAGAATCTTAAAAAAAAGAAAAAGTGATGTACAAAGAAAATGCTGTTAGAAAACAACACATACTACATTGGTACACATTCCTGTGTAGCAGCCAATGGTTTTACAACCATGGTGGAGGTGTCTACATGTAAAAGAAAACAGTGTTTCAAAGATGTCAGACAAATAAATGCTCATATTGATCTGTAACTGCTGGATGTGTAAACAGAGGTGATGATATATCCTTGTTGTGGTCACAGCTCCTACACCCCAAGTGGCCAAAAATAAGTCTACTTCAGTCGGTCTTGTGAAGTGAAAATGTCGACTGACTTATTACACACGCTTTGGTAGGATGGGTGCTCCAGCCTCACAGACATGGTGTCACCACCAGGACCTTCTTGCTGTGCCACCTCACAGCAAAAAGCTTTCAACCTGCCACTAGGATAGGACCTCTCTGTGTGGACTTTGCATGTTCTCTCCATGTCTGCATGGGCTTCCTCCAAAGACATTTAGAGGTTAATTGATGCTAAATTCCCTTTTGGTTTGAGGTGTGAATATGTCAGCCCTGTGATGAACTGGTGACTTGTCCAGGGTGCACCCTGCCTCTCGCTCCAATGTCAGCTACCAGCAAAGAACAAGAGTAGAAGATGTGGCTCGAGCTACACAGTGTGTCACGTAGGGGTTCTGACTAGGAGACTGAGTACTACTCAATGTAATATAGACAGCAGTATACCTATCGACTATTCTTCCTTTTTTCTAGTAGCTTTTACAGAATCCAGATATGATTTGCTTAAAGCTTTGGGAGAGATGTACTGTAACAACTTTACAGTTTAATTCAACACAGGAGCTGCAAACTATACAAATGAAATATAGAATAAAATAATAGACAAAACAAAGTTATTTATTATTATTTATGTATTGTTATTTGAACAAAACAATTCATAAATTATATCAAGATGACGATACAGGAACTGTCAGGAACTAACCAAGACAGTTTTCATATCATTTCTTAGGTAGTGAAGAGAGTGTATGAGTGTGAGAAAGCTGAAAAATCATTTATTTACATCATTTTAACTGAAGCTGTACAGACGCATAAAATGATGTGTGTGTGAATAAATTACAGCCTTGCAGAAATTAACATATGGCATGACACAAAAGTGAATGTTCAATATGAAAATAAATTACAAATATCCACCAGTATGTTATTATAGTTCTAGAAAATTAAGAAAAAACTGTAGTTGTGTAGTCACAACTAAAGCCTGCATACAGCCTGCACTTCTGCATTAATTAGAGGTCCTGATTATAAAATGAATTTCTTCTTAACAAATCATCAAATATTTGAGATGTATCTGTGTTGTTGCAGTGGCATTGGAGTCACTGTCCGTGTCAAGTAGGTTGTGAAGTAGGATCTGTGAAATAGTGATGGAGTTCTGGAGCAGAGTGGATATAATAGTAGTACAGAGCTGAATGTGATGTAAAGCCCAAAACACACTGTCTGTGCTCCTGATCCCTCAGCAGATCCTCTACTCATCTGATATTCTCTCTTCAATTATCACTCCAGCAGGGAGTATAATTCCCAATCAAGGCCTGTGTATGTCTGTAGGCCAGTGTTCAATTATGACCACATAATACCTCCTTTATCCCCACTCCCACGCTCACACCTACTCTGTGTGCGCTCCATCACTCTCCTTCTTAGTCAAATAGCTCTTACAGAGCCAGGAAGTGTGTTTGGGGTCATTGTCCAGTTGAAAGACAAATGATATTCCCTCTGAGCTCAAACTAGATGGGATGGCAAGTCGCTGCAGAATGCTATGGTAGCCAATCTGGTTAGGTATACATTGAATCTTTTTTATAAATCACCAACAGTGTCGCCAGCACACTTCCTCTTCCATGCTACACGGTGGGAACCACAGATGCAGATACCATCAGCCACCTTCACTGCATCCCACAAAGAAAGTTGGAACTGACAATCTCAAATTTGAACTCATCAGACCAAAGTTCAGATTGCACTGCATGGTTTCATGTCCATTCTGTGTGTTTTTTGCCCATTCAATTCACTTCTTAGATCATATATGATTTCTTTAGCTTTAATTGTCACACGTGACTGTCATAAAAGGAAAAGTACATCGTTTTCAGTATAATGACACTTTTAAATAAATTATGATTTCCTAAAATAACCCTAATTACAGTTGTTTCCCAGCAGACAGTGGTCTACTGCTCTGTCAGCAAAAAAAAACGACAACACAGTTAATGATGGATAATTTGAAGCAAATAGTCAATTTGGAAGGCTGCCATTTTGTGTGCTACTTGTATGTTTCTCAGAAAGTTTTAATATATCAATATAAAGCCATGGCTGTGGATCATAGAAGTCTGGTTATTTCTATTCCTCAAAAATAAGTTTCTCTTTGTCCAGTGTCACAGACCACAGAGAAAAAATGTGCCAAGATAAGAAAGTGGTGGCTGCCTTTTCCAGTATTATTTGTGGCTCAGTTAAAAGGGAACTAAGGTGATTGAGATCAGAGGCCTGTGAGTGCTCAGGCCACAGGGCCACATCACGCCACCTGTACTAATGAATAAGAGAGAGATTATATTACATCTATAAAGCAGGATGAACACAGCACTGTCTTTGCATTCTCTCAATCAACTTCATGAGTTCATCATGTGGAATCACTTGGGTTTAGGTCGGTGATTGTGGAAGCCAGGTCACCTGATGTAGCACTCCATCACTCTCTTTCTTGGTCCTGGTCTCAAAGACACAATGGTTGGAACCAAAAATCTTAAATATGGACTTCCACTGATTTCCATTCCTGATGGTGACAGAGCCTGGAGGTGTGTTTTGGGTCATTGAAAGACAATTGATGGTCTTATAAGCTCAAACCAGATGGAATGGCATGTAGCTGTACAATATTAAGATTGCTACACTGGTTAAATGTGATTTAATTTTTAAATGTAGCAAGTAATAAAAGAAGGAAAAAACATGAAGTGAAAGTCAAACTTTTGACTGGTACTGTATGTTCATTGAATTATGATTAAATTATTATTATAATTTATATCAGAGCTTTCCCAGGCATAATTACAACACAAATCACAAATCTGAAACTCTTGGTTGGGATTTATTTATTTCTAGTATTTTTAAATTAAATCTTTTCTTTCATTTGGTCTCTGACACTGTATAAGGCAATATGTTGGCCCAGACACGTGTAGAATATGTAGACACATGAACAAAAAAGCTGAGTGGAAGAATCCTAACGTTTGGATGATGTTGGTTGGGAACACACAGGCAAATGAAACTGAAGCACCCACACTGAATTCTGGAATGTCGTATGGTCACAAAGCCTCCCCTGAGCCAGGTGGTGCTTGTTTGACCTATGTTTGTTGTCAAGAAAATAGGGCGTGTGTGTATACTTATATATATGTGTGTGTGTGTGTGTGTGTGTGTGTGTGTGTGTGTGTGTGTGTGTGTGTGTGTGTGTGTGTGTTGACCTAAGGCATCAAAGCTGGGGATTTTAACTGAACTAGGCCACATTTGGCCTGAAGTGAGTGAATATTTAACCCGTCACAGCTGTGTTGGGGAATGTGTGGCCAAGGGCACAAACAGGACTCCTGCTAATTTCACATTTTGACCGTGGATAGAGGTGGACGGCAGATATCTGTAGATAACGTTCTCTTTCTAAACACAATCCAAACTGTCTGCTTGAGTAACTCTTGCTAATGTTCAAACTCACCAGTGTCCTGGAATTGTTCAGCGTTCACAAACGTGGAAGGCACCAGTTGGACCTGCTCACATAAATCAGCAGATTGTTGTACAGAAGGCTGACATCATTATCATCACAAAACAGCTGGGATATTATCCTTAATTAGAGGCTTTAGTGAATGGAGTCCGTTTTTTTTACACCTCATAATTAATGAACACCTCTCCTGAGGAACCTGGCATGCTATGCACTTGGAAAGCTCAAATGTGACTGAAATGTTCCTTGGCCAACAAGCTAAGCCAAGTCTTTTGTCAGTGAAATGCAATTATTTCTTTTTTTTTCTTCTCTTTGACAATAACGATAAATTGACATTTCATTAAACTCACAGTAACTGCACATGTTACTCAGTTTGGCTGTCTCCGGTCTGTGTAGCGCTGACACTATTCCTAGCTCACATACAGTATGTCATCACATACAGTATATGCCAAAGGCAATGAAAACATGACATAAGTTCTGAAAGTATTTCATTCATTTTGATAATTACTTTGAATCCAGCATCTGTTGCATAGCAATGCTTTTTTTCTATCGTAGTACTGCTGTGTGTTGGTTACCAGCAGTGGCTCAGTTACAGATACGAGTGATACAAAATTAATGGAAGCTCAGCTTGGTGCTGTCTGTTTGTCCTTGTGAAGTGTGGATTGATGCCTGATGTATAAAAATAATCCCCTATGAAATTGTTATAGTCCTTCACAGACACGTTTTGTGAAATGTATTTTCATTTCCTCTCTCAACGAGTTACCACGGGGTACCGAAACCTGTTAAAGCGAAACAAAGCACTCTGAAACATCTAATCGTTCAACTAAATACTCTGAATGGCTCACAAACACGTTCGTGCTTACTGAATACCCATCACACACTGACAAGATAAATGTGGGCCATCGCTTTAAAAGTAAATGAATCCTCGCATCTCCTTTTCAGTTCAGTCAAAGTGACGTGCACGCATAAAGTCTTGCTAACTGATGCAGCAATGAATCTGACAATATTCAGAATATGAATACAGGTCATGTAAACAACATGTTCTGTTTGGATATCAAAATTGCACAGCAGCGGTCGAGGTGCCTGCACAGAAGAGAGGCCTTCATTTCTGGTTGAAAGGAAAAACTTTAAACGTTACAAAACACAACATCAACAGGTTTGTATACATGCAAATGTCGCAACACTGACCTTTAATTATGTTAATGAAATGGAGTGCACCCAGCTGTATTTATACAGGAAATTAGTGGAACATGCATGTTTATTTGCCATGTAAACAGTCAAGCAAAAAAATTTTGGGTGATGTAAACATAATTAGTGATGCCACTGATGTGAACTTAATTGAAATGAACCCCCAAAACATGCCGGTACTACACTCAAAGAGACTCAAAAGGCATCAGGTGGAATATTGGCATAATATTTAATATATATTTATTTCCACACAACATCCTCTGACGTATGGGAGCGAGAGCCTGGAGAAAACCAACCATCGCTCTTAAATGAGTTATTTTGTACTCCACTCAATATAAAAGTACAAAATAGCTGAATGTCATGTGGTCAATGGCTTAAAGATTTTTTACAATATAACTCGGACGAGTTATTGGCACTTGAATAGGAAAAAAGATGCATGGAAACGCATCACTCAGGCAATGGCAATGTGAGAAAAAGGCTCTTCATTTGAAGTTGTGTGTGAATGCACCGTTCAACTGATGCTGCATTAAAATTCATCCGTTTTCTAAAGGGTCTGGTGGCAGCCTAAATCAGCCACACAGGAGACAGATGAGGTATTACGTCTGCCTCAGGATCATGTCTTGTGCTGGGTCAGACCAGAGGACCAGATCACACACACATCAGGCAACGTCTCCACAAGACTTCTGACCGCAGGCCATGTCTAAGGCCAAGCTTTCTGGGTTTCAGTCACACACCGTTCACCTTCATGCAGAAAAAAACTCTCATATTGGGTTGACGAACGGGGTGTGCTGGACAAACATTTATCAATGACTGGTTGAGGTTGATGAAAATTGTTTTCAGGGGGTGTTGATTAGCTCACTTGGTAGAGCATCCGCCCCATGTCCGAAGGCTCAGCAGTGGCCCTGGGTTTAAATCTGACCTGCGGCCCTTTGCTGTTCTCCATCTCTCTCCCCACATTCCTGTGGAGCTTCTATCTTTAAAAAAAAAAAGAAAATAGTTTTGAGATGTTTGTTGTCTCTCAACAATTGCGATAGCTGCGTATGCTTTCTGTTACAGCAACCAAAAGTCTATTTTCATCCAGTGGAGCCCTGAGTGTACTTATAATGTATATGTAAACCTACTGTACAATAAAATGTCTCGTAGTTCAAAAAAGCGAAGGAAGCCAGGAATAAACCAGGAAGACAATCTTTATATTCATTAGATGGAATGAAGAAAGCAAACAATGTTTCTGTGTTTGTTTATCATCTTTGTGAACACAAAATCACGAATGAAAACCAAGAAAAAACAGCATGTCTTCTCTGTCGAGTGCTCAGTTTCTCTCTTTAAAGCTCCTATCAGCGAGCACTTCTCTCTCTGTCTCTATCATTTTCACCATGCTCTCTACATCTTGAAATATCTGAGGCTGAATACTAAAATCAAATGGTTGTTTTTTCTGAATGCTTCCTTTGAAATTGTCCAAAACAAAAATCTGTAAAAGCACACTGAGTGTTTCCTGAAACTGCTGCCGTAACAGGACCACGCTTGTGTCAGATAATGCATTATTTTTTACTCACTTCACTGGAGTTAAGCACAGTGTGTTTTTCTGTCTCATATCCTTCAGTCTGACCGACAGTGAAGGCGGTTTGCCCTATGACAAGGAGTCAATGGCCATCATCCACCTGAACAACACTACAGTCATGTACCTGAAGGAGGTCACCAAGTTCCTCGCCATGGTCTGCTTCCTCCGCAAGGAAAGCTTTGAGAGGAAAGGTCAGTACATTTACATCCATGTTAGAAAACTAGCCGTGGGTTTCAACAGTCGTTGGCCGTGCCCTCTGTAACTTGAGCACAGGACTCGATGTGGAGTTGCGAAGTAGGAGGAGTTACTTTGGGCGCCCCTGGTTCTGGAAATAAGAGTCTGATTCATTTCTCCTGTAGACAACGTAGCATTACTCGATGGCTGCGATCAACATGAAACTCTCCAGATCAAATCAGCAAATGATTAACACTATTTGAACATGTGTTCTTTGATTAAAATAACTAATTAATTATTAAAACTCTTACCACAAAACCCCACCAGGCACGTCTCTGTCGGCTGCGATGTCGTTTTGTTCCATACTGCACGCGACTTCAAACCCCACCAGGAGCATTTCAGAAGCATTTAGCTCGCCACAATGTTACGTAGTTAATTAGTTTTGCTTTTGTCTGTTTTTACGACGGGCAGTTTGCACAGGGTATTTTATTTTGAAAATCCACCGGATTCTCTATGCTGTTTCTGTGTCTGGCTTCCGCCCGCTCGAGGTGCTCTGTGTAATTTGACGCAGGTTGCTCGCGTCTATTATTATTTATCTCTGTCAGAGATAAAACAGACGCGTATTGTACGCAAAGCCAAGCAGAGGCCCGCTTCTGAGATGCTTCTGAACCGGACTGCGGTGGAGCTGGTTTTGCTGCGGTGACCACGGCACACATGCAATGCAGTGCATCCGTGCCCAGTGGAATTTGGGGGTTAGGGCTACGCCTAACCCTAACCCTTTTACCCTTTTATGGTTAAGTACGACTCCCAACATCTAATTACAAAACCTCAAATTTTATTAGAAGCCAAAGATTACTGTGTTGGACAAGAGACAAACAGAACAGGGACTCACATGTGACATATTTTAGGCCTGGCTTATAACAACTTTTATATTTACTTTATTCACATTTTATTTCACTTTATTAACCTATTTACATGCTGGGTTATTAGCCTGTGTGTGGCATGTTTTATGGCATGTTTAGTTCTCAACGCTGTGGATCCAGCCTCTGACTGACCTTTTCTCCATGGCAATGGCAGCTGAGGCTCATGGGTATTGTGGTATTTAGATGTGTCTACATTTTTAAATAATACCAACCTATAGCCATAGTGACGGCAATATTGTTGCATTTCAACAAGTGCTTGAATTAAGTTATGTCTTTTCCTGTCTACACCAGAAGAATGAACGTGTTGCTCTGTGAGACTGCTTTTGATCAAATACTGGATCTGACAAGTTTTATTATATGAAATGACAGCGTTGAGTGCTCGGCAGCAGTCATGAATCTTAAACTTTAAATCTCAAGTATTGAAATGAAAAGCAGGAATGACGATTATCTCAGTTTTCTCCAGGTGAGCTTTTGTTGTAAAGTTATTGTTATTGAAATTAATTTAAATTGTGTTCCATTTCTAAAGACAGTCAGAGCATTTATGAACCAAATGAAGACTCAGTAGTGTAACAATGATCTAGCATAGTTTTTATCACTGTAGATGCTCAAAAATGCTAGCTTACGATACTGAATGTCATTGTTTTGATCCGATATGTCCAGTGGTGTCAGGTAACATGACTAACAAATGTAGAGAAATACAGTATGCATGAGGTGCTGGGTGGACCAGGCTAGGCCTGCGAGCAGCGGTGCCAACAGGTGGCCAACCAGTCAACCCAGATAAGGAAACAGGAAATGATAAAACTGCATCCGTCACATTAGGTCAATACAGGACAGCGTTAGATACAGTGTCAATGACAGTGTTAATGACAACCATACACTCTTTTAGACTGTGAGCAGCTCCATACATCCATACCAATTATGTAATCTGATAGCCTCTAACATTCTTTACACTAAGGCCTTTGATGAGTAAAACATTTCATTACTGCTCTGTGATTAAACTGTTATGTCATTATTCATTGACATGGTATTTGTTGTTATTGTCTTGTTTCATTGACTTCTCTTTTGATTGGCTGGACCTTCTTCACAGAGGATCTGTAAATTACTTCTGGGGGTTGGATTCTATACAAACAAACTTGTCACCTTGTCTCGACATCCCAGACAACCCAAATAACACAGATATTGATTATTTTGTATCTGTCTGTTTGGTACCAGCAGCACGGTCCAGGGGAGTTTCTGTGTGTTTTGTGCTGCTGTTTCACAGAGTGCTTTACAATGACTGAGCAGGTCAGCTGCTGGGAGCTGCCCCGGAGCAGCAGGGGGTTCAGTGCTTCACTGAAGGGTGCTTATCCACTGGCTGTTGGTGGAGTGGAGGGCATTGGTTGGTCACATTCCACATTTCTGTACAGGCTTCAGGGATTTAAATATGCATAGTCTTTGGTCCCAGCTTCTACATCAGTGCTTCATACATAGACTCTGATCTTCTCTTCTTAAAGACGTGTCTTTAACACAGATATTTACAGTGTCTGTGGTTTGCTCCTAGCCTTTTCTTCAGCTCCTGAATTTGATCCAGACCCACAATGACTACAATACAGAGTGCGTCTTTGTCTGTATCTCACTGACCGTCAGCCAGATTCATGAGAGCTGCTCAGCAGGTGTGAGGCGTTTGATGTCCTGAATGACAGAGTGTGGTTCAACATGTCTGCTGTGGTTAGTTGAGCAGTCACTTTGAAGTCTCACCTCATATTAAGGTTCCTGTAATAGTCTGAATAACGCACGTTCCCACCTGAAGCTCTTCATTAAGCTGACTGCTGTGAAAATCTTTTCAGAAACTTGAAAGAAACTTACACAATATGTTTATAATTCAACCCAACGATGAGATTACAAAATGAATTCTCTGAATTGACAGTGGATATGAAACCTGCAGCTCGTTTCCTAAGGTGCTTATTTAGATTTGTACTTTTTTGTTTATTTTGAATAATAATAACAATAATAATAACATCATTTATATAGCACCTTTTAAAACAAAGTTTACAAAGTTCTTTGACAGACTGGGTTTTTTATGGTAACTGTCATGTCACCATACTGTCAAGTGATTCCATTAAATAATGAGAGCAGGGTGTTCTATGTGTGCCAGATAAACTCTGTTAAAACACATTCTGCTTTTTTTTTCACTGGAGGTGCAGCACAGCATCAGTGTTTCAGACGTACTGTCCCTAACCTACTTGATAACACTCTCAAGGTTCTCAACCAGAGAATCCACCAGAGCTCTTGTGCTCCAGTTCAAGTTCAAGCACTCCCTCATTCCCTACCAACAACAGCAAAGCTCCAAAGCCAGAGAAGGCAGATCCCTCTGTGCCGGTGTCCAGGGGCGGACTGGAACAAAAAATCGGCCCTGGCATTTTGGACCAGACCGGCCCACAACATAAGGGTCACTTACTTTTGCAATATTATTTATATCATGTTACTACTTCTGAAATATTATTTATGTCTTGGTTACTACTTTTACAATATGATTTATTACATGGTCACTTACATTGCAACATTTTCATATGATGGTCACTTTACCTTACAATTCTTTTTATATCATGCCACTTTACCACAAATACATTTTGCACATTGTCTGTTGTTTGCCAGATGTCTGTTTGTTTTTGTTTATTGTGTAGGTTATAAGATACTTCTGTCTGTTCGTGGTGTTGTTGCTTAATTTTTCTACTTTCATTTCTGTAGTGTGTACTGCACTTTTCTTTTTGCTGCTGTGATGAGTACATTTTCTCTGCTTTGGGATGAATTAAGTATAATTTAATTGTTAGTTATTTTAGTTTATGTTTCTCTCGATAATTGCATGTTGCTCTAAACTTATGTCTGGAAAAGAACGCATCATTGTAATCAGAGCACAAGGTCAGAGATCAGTGAAATATAAATCTTATATATGAATCACATCTTAAACGTCTTAATAGACATCAGGACAGTAATAAGCACTCCTCATAGTAGGAAAAGTTTAACTAAGCACGTAAATGAGGGCTCAGTTCCATTTAAGATTTGTCTTAAAGCTAATCAGTTAGCCAGCATTAGCTAAAATGTTTGAAAAGTCAAGATGTCTGCTGTGTGAACCATATGTCTAGACATGTTAATGCAGAAATGTTATATTTTATGTCTTTAAAAAGTGATATTTCATGACAGATAGCAGCACATCTTACTGTCTTACAGTATTTTACCAATCAATATCTTTATACACAACGCAGAAAAATGAGTGAAGTTATATTTGATTTTTTTTGTTTGTGTTTTTTTATAGTTGTTTTTTTTTATTGAACATTTAATGTCTTTGTGGGGGAAACCTGAGCACCAGGAGAAAACCCACGCAGACACTGGGAGGGGGGGTTTTGACGGGGGTAGAGGGGTCGGGGGGTTTGACGGGGGGGGGGGGGGGGGGGGGGGGGGGGATAGAGGGGTGAAGGGGGGAGGAAGAGGAAGCTACTGTTGTGCGACCTGAGTCGAACAACAAGAAGCCTCGTCCACCTCAGCTTGGCTGTCACAACTTTTCTTTTTTGGGATACAGCTCAGAAATCCCTTCTTCTTCTTCTCCTCCTCTGTTTGTGTCCCTGATGTGACATCTGTTTCCTCATTACTCATCACTATTTCTTCATGACTCCTCTCCGAGTCCTCTCCGAGGGAGTTCTTCTCCTCCACCAGTTTAGATGTCTTCTCCGAGTCCTGTTGTTTCTGGATCAACTGCTCTTTGAATTTCTTCTCCAGGGCGTTGTATTCTCCTTGCCAAGTTTTGTAGCTCTGGAGAAATTCAACTCTGCAGCTCCTCAGCTCACTTGTTGTCTCTGTGAGCTTCTGGGAGAGTCGATCGATCTCTTGTTTGTCCTTATTTTTCATTTCCTGGTCCTTTTTGTCTTTTTCTGTCTTCTCACTTTTCATTTTCAGCTGAAGCTCCTCCACTTTCTTCTTCTCCTCCACCAACTGTTCTGCGGTGGCCTCACAGCTCTGTTGTTTAGCGGCCATCTCCTCTGTGAATTTCTCCTGCAGAGCGTTGTATTTGGTCTGCCAAGCGCTGTCGCTTTGAAATTCAGCAGTAACCTCTGTGAGCTTGTGAGAGAGATCATGGTTGTTCCTCTGCAGGTTCAGGATCTCTTTGTCCTTCTGGAGGAGTTGTTGTTCCATCATCTTCAACTTCTGCTGCAAGTCATTCTGCAGCACAGCACTCTCCTGGACTTTTTGCTTCTCTGACTCCAGCTTTGCAGTCATTAGGTCATTTTCCTGCTTCTTCAGCAGCTGGATTTGATCGATCTCCTCGTTTTTAGATTGAAGCTGTTTCTGGAGGGAGGAGACCTGTGCCTCAAACGCTGAAATGGTCTCGTAACTCTTCTGAAACTCAGTTTTGAACTGATTCTCTCTGAGATCCAGAAGTCCCTCCAGTCTGTTGATCTGCCATTTATAATTGTGTAATGTTTTGCAGAGCTTCGTCTTATTAATTAGTAAGTCTGACCTTTGACGTGCCAGTTCATCTACCGTACCCTGCAGGCGCTCAGCCCTGCAGTGAGCAGAGTCAAGGTCCCTTTGCAGAGAGTGGACATCTGGACGAGCTCTTGAGTAGTCCTGAGGAGCAGTATCAACAAACCGAACTTGCCGTCCTCGGGCAGTCCTTGGATTTTGTCTTTGTTCCATTGTCTGTGATAGACTGTTTGTTGTCTGTAATAGACTGTAGTTGTCTGTGATAGACTGTAGTTGTCTGTGATAGACTGTAGTTGTCTGTGATAGACTGTAGTTGTCTCCAATCGTGTGCAGTAGTATGCAGTGAGAAACAAGTTCCTGTGTTGTTCTGGGGTGAAGACACACAGCAGAGTTATAGAATCCTAGATCAAAGTTCCGTTTCTTATGATGTCATTTGATCCTTTGATGTTAAAAGTGGGAGGAGCTATGTGAAAAATGAATAATATTGTTTTTGTTTGTTTTAAAGTGGGAGGAGCTAACTGCAGCCCTGGTTCCTGAGATTCATTCATTTTCATTTTCATTCAATCATTCATTCATTTCTCACGTGTTAAGTGATTGACAGTTGACCCTCTTTTGTAGTTTTGATCTGAATGAAAACGTCCTTGTTCAAAAACTGTGTGTTGCAAGGATGTTTGAGGTCCAACATACAGCAACCCCTGTGCCTGTGAAATGAAGTCAATGCGGAGGTGCAGAAAACAAAAACCTACTCGTTGCATTTCATACATGTTCTGACAGTAGTCCAGCTTACCGCAGGTTCAACAACATGTTGAGTGTCACTGCCACCGGCGGCACTGTCATCAGCGATGGGAGCTGATGAAGCCTGCTGTGGCAAACATGTCGGTGATTTTGGCACACTTCACAGCATCTGCCCGAATCGCGTTTTTCTGCACCACCTTTACGTTTTCTCTCCATCTTTATCTGATGGCGTTTCACCCATCAATAAACTGCACACCGGCGCATCAAGCCAAAGGGGGGAGGTGTTTCATGACGTGATTGGGCCGGTCCCCTGTCAGTCAGCGTGTAAGGGCCGGTGGTAAGGAAACAAAGTGATTATCAGATGCCTCTCAGTTCACACCTGTGCCCTGTTGAAATTGATCTGAACAACTGCCATTGTGACTGTCAAGTAAATATGAGGATTTCATTTAGACATGAGACAAATGCATCCATTTTGATGTCAGATCAGTTTATAAAACTTTTTTTTCCCCCATTTGGCTCAGGGCAAAAAAAGATGAACATAGAGAAAGAATGATAAACAGCACAGCTGTTTCGTCTTGAGTTTTATAAATGATGAATTGATGAGAATGTGATTTTGTGCTTTCACTGTGCTCACTGTGGTAATTTGTTAAGACTTCAAACCAAAAGAAATTTAAGAGTCCTTCAGTGCGTCCTGTACATGCCAGCCATCCAGCCAGACTGTGCTGTAGATTACAGCAAACACCATCACTTTAACAGATACAGATACACGAAGTTACATATATTATTAACATATACAGCAGCATCATGCTGATTTTTAACAGATATAGGCATGTTACACTGTTGGTGATGGATTAATAATACAGGTGGAATTCAATACTAATATAAAAAAACATCCATATGTTTAGTTTGTCCATTCTGGGCTCCTGTAGGACAATGGTGGTTCAGAATGACGGACTCTCTGGGAGAGGGCTTACCAGTACAGATTCTGTTGCTGTCTGCTGCGCACTCTTGACGTCTAGATTCTACCATGCACATTAATCCCGAGAATGATTATGATTTCATCAGCATTTTAGAAGCTTCCCAGAAACACCAAGAGAATACATGGCTGCTTTATTTTTGACAGATGCAGCACAGAGCAGATCAAGCTGGTAAGACCCTGAAAGAGCAAAGAGAATCTGGTCAGTCTTCAAAGATACAACACCCTGTGCAGACTCAACAATTGAACTACTTAGCTACAGTACTTGCACTCCTGATGGGACATGAAGGCATACAAAGAACAGACCGAAACAGCGTCACAGCCACAATGTCACAGCATTGCCCGATGGAATCAGTGGTGACTGAACGCATCAGTAACAGGGATGAACATTCGTCAGACCATGCTTAAATGTGAATAGGGTTTCATCGCAGGATATTGAGGATAACACATATGTAGAGCACTAACAGCAGGATTTGTTGTCAAGAAGCTCAGCTTCAAACGGTGAAGCATTTTTCTTGAACTGCATTTCATACTGACTCTACAATCACACAGAGAGAACTCTGCTTGTGAGTGGCCTGCTGATACTTGAGGCAGTCCTTTGACCTTTGGACTGACTTTTGCTATAATTGCAACATCTAGAAGAAAAACCCAACACAGCTTCTTGTCACAGAATTTTTTGAAACATGCTCATTATAACTTATACAAACGGTGTTCTTAGCAACAGATATGTCTAACATGAAGTGTATTAGGTCCTTAGAGTCACTTCTTATTATATTTATCAAACCATCGATGCTCCAAAGGGACAAAAAGTAAACTCCTTAAGCATGAACTCAGAGGATGCTTAAACCTAAAAATTTATTACTGTTTCAGATAAAACTCATATAACCTTAAACCTTTTTAATCATGTCTCCACAAGCAAGTAATCAACTGTCAAAACAGAAACTCAGAGGCAATCTGCATCTATAAGGAGAGGCTCGTGGTGGCAGGAGACGAATTATAAAAAAGCAATCTGTTTTTCACATTAACAAGTGGACACGAATAAGATGCACTTTTAGCTTTGATCGTAGTCATCCGCCCACGAGGAATGTGAAAAAAGGTTTTATCAAATATGTGCCAGGAGATAAGAGCCTACATTCAAACTGCAGCAGCTGCAGCTGATGACATTTTCAGACTAACCTATTGCGAGTTCTGCACATCTTAAATCAAACAAATCAAGCTACAATTCAACGTCATGGCAACAATATTTATTTTCAGTGACACTCTGGACTCTGGAGAGCTGCATACAATAATAAAGAATACATCAAATAAATAAGAAAAGTCAAAGCAAAGTCAATCTGACATTTGATACAATGACACAGTCTCAGTCCTCATGCCTAACACAACCAACTCAAACCCTCGAAGGCAACGAGTACTGGCCAATCAGAGACAGCTAGGATGTCCCATCCACTGAGTAGTGGTGTAGAAACAAAGAAACAAGAGTCACCGGTCAAAATGTACTCTCCACCAAAACTGAATAAAACTCCATGATATGTTGTTTGTGGCTCTGGGTCGGGACAGGACAGAGAATAGGTCTGGGTCTGGACCCGGACCGCGGCACGCCTATTAGTCATCTCTGTGAGCTAGATAAACCAACCACAAGCTGAATTTTTACATGGGCAAATGGGGGCGAACGCCACATTCTCAGCCAGGTGCTCGCAGTCCCTGGCAAGCAGGATTTTTTATAGACTTCACAATCAGCTGGACTGACAGCAGCTTGGTTGGTCAGCCTCAAAGATCCTCAGACAAACAGGAAATCACACTGGGTCAAAAAGAAAAACGGACATGTTAAACAGAGGTGACTAGCTGTAACAGAGCCCGCTTAGAGCTCCATAATTGATGATGCATACCTGTGAGTAACACGGTTCTTCTTTATTTTTGTTCTTCCTTTAAATTGACTTCGTCCATCTGGTTGGCAATAAATCCACAGTGTGTTCTTTGATCGCCTGCTCCCACCCACAGCACAGTTTAAATTTGTGT
Organism: Collichthys lucidus; assembly: GCA_004119915.2. Taxonomy (NCBI): domain Eukaryota; kingdom Metazoa; phylum Chordata; class Actinopteri; family Sciaenidae; genus Collichthys; species Collichthys lucidus. The sequence continues at coordinate 7,025,819 of CM014095.1, read as the reverse complement.
TGTCCCTCAGCATCCAGTCGTCTATTTCAGACACTATTTGACCATCCGACAGGCAGTTCTGATGGGGTATGCTGGCATCTTAAGCCCCATTTGGACAGGATTAGCATTAACAGGATTACAGGGGAAGGTGGAGGATAAAATATTCACTGCGCTCCTCTGTGATTTAACTCATCATGAAATCACAGGATGTGGTCTGTGGAAGACATTCTGCAGGACCGTTCTGAAGAGCAAGCTGGTGCTTGCCCATCAGGTGATGAGGCTGAATGCAAATGCAGACGCCAGACAAGCAAGTGAGGTTGAACAAACAAAATCTTTATTTGAAAACAGCAGCAGGAGTGATTAAATGGTGGCTTGGCAGGCTGGAGGTTGGGGTTGAGATGAGGGAGAGAAATTCAGGTGGGAGGCTTTGCAGAGGGGAATCCCAGGATGAGAGCTGGTTGCCACATAAGCTGTTGTAACAGGCGGGCAGGCAGGTAATCCTGCAGACAGGAACTACAGGTGTGAGGCAGACTGGCAACTAAGTAGACCAAAAGGCCAAATAAAACAGCTCCAAGAGGAAGTGTAGAGCAAAGAATGTGTGGCCTGGAGAGGACTGACTGTTGCAGAGCAGAACTTTTGTAGGAATACGGGATGGCTTGATGGCAGACAGCTGAGCTGAGAGAGCAAAACCAGGATCCAGACTGAGGCAGGGAGAGACAGACAGAAGACAGAGTCTGACCTTTATGTTGTTATCATGTTTAAATGTTTCCAGCAGTTTTTTTACCTCCTACATTTTCACACAAAAGTCAAATTTCACAGTGAGCTGATAAAAAACAGAAACATATGCATGTCATCTTGCAGAAGAAAATCCACATTAAAATGCATAGACATAATTAATGACAGGAAGAGCAGTGGGTTAACAGTAAAACAGCTGCAGCTATCACTGTGGTGTGGGTAAAAAGTTAAAATCACTGACCAACTCATGCAATGTTAAAGCCAGCCCACTCCCCCTCTGCAAAGTGTCCCCAGGCAGAACACGATGACAGGCCAGGGGCTAATTTATCAACAGTCAGATAACATGAATAAATATTAAAGAGTCATAACTCATCTTTCTTTTTAAACAGTTTATTTTCTAAGGAATAGACTTAATAACTAAATTGACTTTCAACAAACAAGGACTGACACAAATCCTATATATGACATCCTTTTCCCCATCGAACAGAACTGTCTGTCCTCTGGCATTCTAAATGTCTCATATCTGAAGTTTCTGCACTCAGTGTGTAATAAAACTTTCAGCATGCACTGTTTGCATCTTTAATTCTGCCCACTGTCGTCAACCTCTTCTTATATTTAATCATATTACTGCTAGGATTAATACGGGGAGCCAAAATAAAGACATCTGGCCACATTTCAAAGAATTGTTCTGTTTTCATTGTCAACCTTTCGATTTTCATTCAACTCTGCAGGTCAGCTGTGCACAAATCGTATCACCTCTGTCTGTCTGTCCGTCTGTTTGTCTGTCATGAAGGCATGACACTGTTGACATGTGCTGAAGTCCTCAGCTCTGCCAAAGAACATGAGACATGACACATGAGATGAACAGGATATGATAAAAAACTAAGTGGATACAATATGAGGAATATAATATATATATATATATATATATATATTATGGCATGCCGTTCAGGAAATTAAACCTTTGAATATATTGAATGAAACTTTGAATATATGGAATGAAGTCTGAATATATTGAACGAAACCTTTAATTTATTGAATGAAGTCTGAATATATGGAATGAAACTCTGAATATATTGAATGAAACCTTGAATATATTGAACGAACTCTGAATATATGGAATGAAACTCTGAATATATTGAATGAAACCTTGAATATATTGAATGAAACCTTGAATATATTGATTGAAACTTCACTGACGTCAGACCTAGCGGCAGTGCCTGCAGCCATCTTGTGTAACAGTCTGTAAAAGCGAAAGACAATGAGTCAGGCCGCCCGCAATCTAGTTGCAGCGATATTAAGCAATGAGGACATGATAAATACACTGGCGAATGTGTGTTGAAATCCTCCCGAAACAGTTCGCTCAATTTTTAACCGTTTTGTTTAAAGTTTCGCCATAATCTCATTATGCATCTGTCTGTCTGTCCGCAGTCCGCTGTGTGAGTAACGTGCCCAAAGCTGACAATGTGTCGCGAATCATAAAATACGTTCAATATTCAGTTTCATTCCATATATTCAGACTTTGTTCAATATATTCAAGGTTTCAATCAATATATTCAGGGTTTCATTCCATATATTCAGACTTCGTTCAATATATTCAAGGTTTCATTCAATATATTCAGAGTTTCATTCCATATATTCAGACTTCGTTCAATATATTCAAGGTTTCAATCAATATATTCAGAGTTTCATTCCATATATTCAGACTTCGTTCAATATATTCAAGGTTTCAATCAATATATTCAGAGTTTCATTCCATATATTCAGAATTCGTTCAATATATTCAAGGTTTCATTCAATATATTCAGAGTTTCATTCCATATATTCAAAGGTTTAATTTCCTGAACGGCATGCCATAATATATATATATATATATATATATATATATATATATATATATATATATATATATATATATATATATATATATATATATATATATATATATATATATTATGGCATGCCGTTCAGGAAATTAAACCTTTGAATATATTGAATGAAGTCTGAATATATGGAATGAAACTCTGAATATATTGAATGAAACCTTGAATATATTGAACAAACTCTGAATATATGGAATGAAACTCTGAATATATTGAATGATGATTTAATGAAGGTAAAACAGTGAATGGCCGTGCGTAATGCTCTCTGACGCGGCATTTCTCCGGGACTGGAGAAGCTGCTGCGGCTACAGGGATTTCATGAACTGAAAAAGAAGCTCTTCATATATTGTTTAGATACAACAAGCATCACCCGCATATATAGACCAATGCAGGGTGAATATTTAGTTTAGTATTGAACGTATTTTATGATTCGCGACACATTGTCAGCTTTGGGCACGTTACTCACACAGCGGACTGCGGACAGACAGACAGATGCATAATGAGATTATGGCGAAACTTTAAACAAAACGGTTAAAAACTGAGCGAACTTTTTCGGGGGGATTTCAACACGCATTCGCCAGTGTATTTATCATGTCCTCATTGCTTAATATCGCTGCAACTAGATTGCGGGCGGCCTGACTCATTGTCTTTCGCTTTTACAGACTGTTACACAAGATGGCTGCAGGCACTGCCGCTAGGTCTGACGTCAGCGAAGTTTCAATCAATATATTCAGAGTTTCATTCAATATATTCAGACTTCGTTCAATATATTCAAGGTTTCATTCAATATATTCAGAGTTTCATTCCATATATTCAGACTTCGTTCAATATATTCAAGGTTTCATTCAATATATTCAGAGTTTCATTCCATATATTCAGAGTTCGTTCAATATATTCAAGGTTTCATTCAATATATTCAGAGTTTCATTCCATATATTCAGACTTCATTCAATATATTCAAAGGTTTAATTTCCTGAACGGCATGCCATAATATATATATGTGTGTGTGTGTGTGTGTGTGTGTGTGTGTGTGTGTGTGTGTGTGTGTGTGTGTGTGTGTATGTGCGTGTGCGTGTGTGTGTGTGTATATATATATATATATATATATATATATATATATATATATATATATATATATATATATATATATATATATATATATATGACCTATCTTTGCGATAGCTAGAGCAACTTGTGTGGGTTTGGTATGACTTAAGGGAGTTCAACTGAAGGTAAGTCAATTATGCATAGTGCTTACACTGCAACCCAAGAGGTGGGCAGAGCCATATGGACTGGACGTAGTCATCTGTAGTGTCTAGAGTGCATTGTGAGCATATGTCTGGGTTGAGATACGTATTTTATGTAGTCTGTTTGAGTAAAATGTTTTCTATGGAGGACACTGAATTAGTTGTAGATTGGAGTTCGTCATGATGAATGCGTTTCTGCAGACCTGAGTCCAAAAGTTGGTGTCTGAGGCGAAGGATAAGTCTTTTTCCCACTTGTTGATTGGGAGGTGAATGCTGTTATCTGTGTCACAAATTAAGTTTGACAGGATTTCAGTGGATGTGGAATATTTCATGATCTGTTCTGCTGGGTAATTAATTATATCGATTTTTATTTTTGATGACTGATCGAGTTTGAAGACATTGGAGAAAGTTTCCCCTCTGACCCCATACGTCTAAATCAGATCTGTAAATGTGATTAATTAGGATTTTTTTTAAAGAATTTCCTGTGAAATGATAGATGAGTGACGTGAACTACACCAGGGAGAGGTTAGACCATTGATCATTTCTAAGATCATTTTCTAAATTTTGGGGTGAAATTAGGCTGAGTTAACTCTGACAGTGCATATGTTATTACCAAGTTATCTGATTTTGCCAAAAGTGAAAGTGTGATGTGTATCTTGGGTTGTAGGGTTCCATGAATTAACTGTCAAAGGTAGAATAATTTATTTGGACCAGTTTATACTGTAGTTGGAGATTTGTGAAAAATTGTTAATGAGATTTATTACTTTCTGCAGCGAGTTTGATGGATCTTGAAGATAGAGCAGTCTATCATCAGCATATAGATTAATTCTGTGTTCTATACGGGCAGCATGGATTCCTTTTATTTTATCAAACGCTTTTTCCACGTCAGTGAGACTATAATTGTTTATGCTTTATTTCATTGTGTGATGTCAATTAAATTTATTAATCTTCTGACATTATTAGTTGAATGTCTTTGCTTGGTGAAGCCTGTTTGGTCATTATGGATTAGGGGTGGTAGAACTGTTTCGAGCATGCAAGATGATTGAGATGATGAGAGGGAAGAGTTGTCTTTTCTTTGTTTTAATAGGACTTTTTTTTCCGCAGCTGGGTGAGGAGTTGACCTTTGTTTTTAATTTCAGCTACCATCTTCAGAAAAAGTGGATTCAGTGTCTGCCAGGAATCCAACATAGAATCCATCTGGTCCTGGTGCTTTGTTATTAGGCATCTGTATAAGAGCTTTGTGTCATTTGTCAAGTGTTAACAGAGCATCTAAAAGTTTGGCTTCTTGTGGTAATAGCTAATATGCTTTAATAGTTGATGGATTGGAATTATTTTAAGGCAGGTATAGATTACAATAAAAAGTCTAGAATACACCATTTATTGGGATTTTGTATAATTAATTACTGTTGTTATGAGATCTTTATCTTTATTATGTTGAGTAAATCTGTTAAGAATTTGTTTGATTTGTTGAGTAAATCTGTTAAGAATATTTGATTAGTTTTGCTCATAATTGTTATATCTCAGCTGTTGGAGGAGGAATTCATTTCTTTCTGTCAATATATTATTTAGTTGAAATATGAGGGTTTGTAATTCTTACCATGCATGTTCTGTGGGCTTGCTTGCATAGTTGTCTGTTATTTTTTTCTTGTTTTTTTTTTTTTCTTATGAGAGGAATGTGATGTGATAAAATATTCTCCCTAGTTACTTCCTTACCTGTTTCCCATAGCAATGTTGGAGAGGTATTTGCAGAGGCTGTGATCTTAGGAATGATGAAATTGCTGGGCAGGAAAAAAGACAATTCATGTGAATGATTTATATTGGAAAGAAAAGTGAAAAATGTTGGATTTTTAAGCCTCCAGCTATCGCCAAGACCAAGCTCTTTCCATGTATTCTTTTATTTCTGTTGAGGAAAAAATTTTGAATTGCCTGACTGAGATGATCTGTCAGTGAAAAGGGTTGAGTACTGTTTTAAAATCACCTCGGAAGAAATGATCAAGGAGTTTGTCATATTGTTCAAAATAGTTGCTGTCGAGTTGTGGTACAGCTGTCTGTTTATGTATAATTTAAGTTTTACTGTCGATGCTCTTTCATGATCGGGTAAAGGATTTTCCTCTGTTTATTTCCCTAAACTGGTTGTTGATGACAGATTTTGTTACCTTAAGTTCCTTTGCCTTGCTTTTCATGGGCTCCTTGTGTTTGTAATGTTCCAGTTTACCAATGGGATGGGTCAGGATCCCTTATTGGAGATGTTCCCAATTCTGTGGATGTGGCGGAAAGTTATGTTGCTAAATATTAAATTGCGGTGGCTGTAAAGGTAGCTGGTATGATCCAGTAAAGGTAGTAGTGGTCCGTTATATAATCCACTTTTCAAATGAGCTGGTCCGTGTGTGTGGTAGTGACAGCTTCAGTGATTTTAGTTAATATGTGGTTGTGTTTTTCCGTTTTTTGCAGCAATATTACTTTTCTTCATGATGGTTCTCCTTTTGCCTCGCCTATCACATTACCCCATAAATCTAATCCTAATCAAGCTGAAGTGTGATGAGGTCAAACACCTGTCAACGCGACCTGGATCCACTTACAGCTGGATGGGCTGACGTCAGTCATAGCCTTTAAAAGTATTTGGGACGCTCGTTCAGTTGGAATTTAAGCTTCCTTACTTATATCTGTCTTCCTACATACATATTGTGAGCTGAACTGAATTGTGCGACAGCCGTGTGCTCCTGCATGCAGTTCAGCTTCGCTCTCTGTTTTCTCTGTAGTGACTTTGTCTGATGTTGCCTGGTAACGAGTGGATAATAATGCTCAGCGATGAACAATACAAATAGTTTTTTTTCACCTTGAAATTAAACCGACCGTCTTTGCATTTATTTTAAGAAAATCTTACAGAATCTTTAAGATATTAAGATAGATATTATTATAACTTTGAAGTATTGCTGTACTATACAGTTGGACAAACTATAAAAAGCAGCAAATATCCAGACTTTATTAGTCCCTGATGAGGGTCAGCTCTAAAATAACTGGATCCTGTATTTCCCATGATGCAACCATTTGAATATTTCAGGCTTTCAAGTTAAAGCGGAAAAATGAATCATTTTAAATTGTAATTAGGACTTTAGGCAGTGTGATTTTCAAATGTCAAGTGATCCAATTTAAACTAATTAAGACTGTAGTACATGAACAAGCAGCGTATTAGTAACCTGTTGAAAATTGTAATATAATTTGAAGTACATTTTTCACGAGCTTGCCAAACAGCTGAGAGAAAAAATCAAATTAGCATCACCAAACACAAGCTGTCAAAAGTTTAGGACAAATCATTTCACCTGATAAAAAGTCATTTGAGAGCAGTTCCTCCTGAGAGGGAGTGTACTCAATGTCAAATGTCTCCTGAAGGATCACCAGGTCAGTGTGTTTTAATGACCGTGAGTATCCGTACCACCAAGTGTTGACCTGGTGTCTGGGCATTTATAAAAAAATAAAATAAAAATTGTGCTGTTGTGCTGTCGTTCTGGCTCTTCTTCTATTTTTGTTGGACCGGTTGCTCAGTACCTGAGTGTAAATAACAGACAGCTGGTGACAGAGTTGTCACCAACTGTTGAAGTCATTAAAGGTGAGCGAGATCAAGAAAATCTATTTCCATCTTCAAAACATCGCCAAACTCCTGAAACGCCTTTATCACAAGCTGCTCAGATTTCTGCGCTCCTGTTTTTACCGAGCTGCTTCAAAAGTCTGCGAGACATTTTAAGCTAATGGGATGCTGCAGCCAGGAACTGGTCTAATAAAGAGAGCTCACATTACCCCCCATTATCGGGCTCATGTTTATAAGGCCTTCTATAATCTGCACCTTCCTATCAGTGACTGACGTTCATTTTTCATGAACAGCACTCAGATCCTCCTCTGCCTTTCTTTTTCCATCATCTGAATGTTAGCTCAAGCGTACTGTTGTCAGACTCACAGTAGCAACATTAGTCTTTAATACCATACATGTCAGAACTATGCAGCGAGTTTCGAAACTTTTAAATGTCATGATAAAAATTAAATATTGACTGACGAACGCAGTTGTTTGGTTTGTGATGATGCTCCATATAGTTTCATATAAGTCAGTAGGAATCTCTTTAAAGGTCATTACTGTAAGCTATGCTTCATGCTGTAACTTTGATGTTTCATGAAGAATCTTCAGTCTCTTCACTCCTGTCTTCTGTCTGTCCCTCACAGGACTGATCGACTACAACTTCCACTGCTTCAAGAACGCCATCCAAGAGGTTTTTGACGTCCGAGTAAAAGTTCAACAGAACCGTAAACTCCTCAGTCAGAGGAGGTGGAGCAAACTCAGTATGACCAATGGCGTGCTCAGCAACCCCCACTGAGGACTGATGACATCACATCAGACAGCCAAGTGTAACTAAGCTCCACCCTGACTCCATCCTTAAGGAACATTAGGTTTTCTCATCAGAGAGGACAAACTGTCTTTCACAGGGCTTCACTGGATTTTTCACAGGAAGAAGAAGATCGACTGATTTTATTCACAAATATTTATACACATGCCTACTGAGAGTGAGAGAGACTGTGGATATACATGTTTGGATAGTGTATGGCTCATGTGACTATAAAAAGACTCATGTCTGTCTGAACTACCATGGATCACTCTTTAGACACCAATTCACTCCTGATCTGAGTGGTGCTCTGTGGACAGCAGTAGCTGCAGTGATACATGCCAACACTACAGCAGACTGTGTTAGTGCTCACAATAACATCTTCCACTCCTGTTTAAATCAGTCTGAGGGGCTTTATGGGTAGTTTACATCCTTAATTATACATTGGATTGATGTCTCTCTATAAGTTGGAGGTTATTTTAACTTGACGTGATCATCGATGATTATAATCCTGTCTGGCGCCTGCATGTGGCTCAATTTTCACCAATAGCCCAGTTGTAATTACAGCCACGGTTTCCTACAGTTAAGAGTTCAGCTGTTGTGTTCTTATCTCCAGGTAGGTACTAGTCCCATTTTCTTCAGCCTGTTTATGTTCTGGCACAGTTGGCAGTTTTTGTTTGTCGATGTACATACCAGCAAAAGTTCTTAAAAAGCATCTTTTTTTTCTATGATTTATAAGGGGATTTGTGGACGTTGGAGATAATGACAACCTCTGGGAGTATAAATGACTGAATAATATCAAAATGTGTCTCGTGTCTGCGTGTATGTTCTGATTTGATGTAGTTCTGATTGAGTAGGAGTATGATTTCTGACCCTTGAACAATTTGATTCCTCTGGACTGTTAATCCTTTTGGCCACATGTGACCTCAGTGCAGCATTCGGTTTTTAAATGAATTACCAAGATATTTGGAAATATTTCCTCAAATAAAAGCTGGTAGTCAGATAACAGCCATCCACAAGATGGCAGTGTAGCTACATTTGATGTGCCATCTTTCTGCAACTATACTAACATAGAGAACGTGTTGAGTTTGCATTAAGGGCATAAACCAGTAAGAAAAGAATCACACAAATATGACCAAATATACTTATATATATACTAATATAACAAACAGAGGGAATTAGAAATAAAGATCTGTCTTTAATGTAAACCATGCTCCTAATAAAAAGCCTGGTTGCAGTTAACGTAAGCTAGGCCCTGCCCAGTAAGCTAATTTCCTAAAAAAAAAAAAAAAAAAAGTGCTGTTAACTGGTAAGATGAACTAGCTAGGTTTTGTAATGCATGCGTGAGAGCGGGTAACAAACAGGCTGCAATAACAGCCATGTATGTACTGAGGCAGTTGATCAGATGACTGATTGCAGAATATTTTGTTTGGTGACAAAGATTTGTTACAGCAAAATTGGAAACACTGTTCTGTGCCTGCACTAACATGTATCATCTGGGTTACTGTATGAAAATGTCATTTCGTAGTTGAAGAGTATCTTAAGAATTGACTTTTTGTGGATGGTAAATCATGTTTTCTGTCACTCAGTTGATTCTGGTCCCAAATGTTGATTGCAATCATAGTTTTTGTCTTTTTTCAGAGAAAATCAAGACATGCAGCCCTGCAGACCAAAGACAACGAAAAACAGTGAAAGAAATGATCACATGCCATTTGCTGTATCTGATGCCCATCAGAGATTCATCATGTTTGCATTTGTTAAGCAGGCATGTTCAAGCTAAAACTACATTTTCAGAAAACATTTTGTTAGGGTTGGATGGCAGAAACTAAGTCTGTTCACAAACCAACCATAGCCATAATCAAGACAGCAATGGAACAGCACAATGATCATACTGTACAACCACAGCGTACAGTTTTCCAGCTCTGGAGTTGGCTTTAGGTTTCAACATTGGCCAAACAACTGAACAGAAGAGTCACATAGGCCTTTGGCCCTACAGGACCTTAACAACCTTAAGTCAGCTTTTGTTTCCAATATACTCCACCAGCTTTGAGGTACTCAGTTAACTTACTACTTCTTTATTCTATTACTAAGCTTCAGATACTATGGGAGGGAAGCAATGCAACAGCTGGTTTGCACTACAATCAAAAAGAGGAGTTTAGATAAAGACTGTAGGGTGTTAGTTGATACAGTATGCAGTGACACTATTTTATAATGGTCAATATGACTCAATAGAAGATTTCACAAGAGCTCTAATAACTGATAATCCTCACCAAGAGTCAGAACATGTTTGTTGTTCCACGTTGTTGCACGTTTGTAACATGAATTGTTGCTGGAGTGTGTTTTAGTGCTTTATAAAGCATGCTTCGCATAGGAACATTTTAGTTCACTGTTTGATAACTGATTTATATCAAGTTTATTTATGTATTTATTCATGTCTGTGATTAAATCTATTTTAACACGTTGCTGTGCATGTTGTTTTTTTAAGATCAGAAAACCAGAGTTTGGAGTCGAGTCAGAACAGCTCCCTCACAATAAAACATACTGACCACTTCATTGATTACTGTGGGAAAAAAAGAAAAAGAAGCTTTATCATAATGTTGGTCCTATCCCTATTGTAGTTCTCATTTCATTTTGGCGATTGGAAAATGTGAGCATGATTGTGATGCAGCTGAAAAGACTGGGCTGACTGTTCTCTGTGTCATCTGTGAACCATCTATGAATTTTTATTTCATCTTCAGATGCTGCTTTGGTCCACATCGGGTGACAACTCACTTCATCTCTACATAAACCTATCTGCATATGCATAATCTGTAGGTAATTTATCATAAGTACAACCTTCAGAACACTTACTTACTTGAGTTTTTTTTTTTTAATTGATGGAATTTTAATGTAGTAAAAGTGGTAAAATAAACTCCACTAAAAACTAATATAAAAAAACCCAACTAATTCTAATTAGATGTTAAGGCCTACTCTTTCAAATGACCCTGGTGTCGGTCCAGGACTCAGTAATTTCCCTAAAATATTTGGTCATTGTAGTTTTGAAGTGTAGTTTTATTCAAACATTTATTGAGTGAGGAATGATTTCATTTTATTTTCATTTTTTGGATAGAAATGGGGCTCTGTGGCACAGAGGAAGGAAATATATCAGGTTTAATACTTAAGTCTTGTTAATAGTTCTGTTCCTTGCTGTTTAGATGTGCACATTGGACATGTTGACAAGAAAAGACTAATGATCTTGTCACATTGAGATGAGATTGTTAAAGGTATTAAAACATGCTTTGGTATTGATGGGTGTTAAAAAGGGAAGTCTGGGCGACTCCCTGGACTGTTTGACAGCAGGTCATTAGCTTGTTATGCAGTACAATGGACACATTCTTTTTTTCTTCTTCTAAGGAACAGAACTGGAGAGTGGATTGGTCTCCCATCACGTCTGACAGATGTGGGTCACTCGACTGGAAATTGCTTTCATACACTTGATGGAGTCTTTGCTTTTTCTTGTGGTAACCTTTTAATTCAGAGGAGGGTAAGGGAGCTGTGTGAAGGTGACGCTCTCCATTTACTTGTCAGCCTGTGCTTCATCACCCACCTGTCATTAGAAGCTGTGAAGTAACGTGTAGAATGAATTGATGAATGCAGCGAAGTGTGATTCACATCTGAGTGTCTGGCCTAAGAGTCAGGGACACAGTGAGCAGCTCAGAGCATACCTTTTGTTACCATTAAAAATCCTCTTAATCCTCTTTTTAAGATGTATTCACAAAGAACAGACGTTCCTAAGGTATAGATGATAGATAGATACACACAGGAACTTGAGGCTGTGGCTCAGTGGTAGTGTGGGTTGTCCAAATATTAATAATCCTGAAGGTTGGCAGTTCGATCTCTGCTCAAAGATTTGAAAATCTGACAGCTGGTGGGTTGGCAGTCCAACTCCTTGCCACGGCCGAGGTGCCCTTGATCAAGGCACCATACCCTCCCCAACATCCTCCCCCTGGGTGCTGTGAATTGATGCCCCCTGCTCCAGTGAATATGGCATCTGTCTCTATGAGTGTGTGACCCTGTGCATGTGCATGTGTGTGTTCTATCAGGTGCCCTGGATGGGTTAAATGCAGAGGAGTAATTTCATGTGTTTCAATGTAATTAATAAAGTTTCATCTTTACTACACTGCTACTATTACTGCTATATGCCACTGATTCCTACAGACTGGTCCTTTAGTCTTTGGGACGAATGCCCCCAGTTTTCAAAAAAATACTTATGTTATTTTGTAATAAGACCCCAGATCTCCTGGGTTCCATCTCATGGTGGCTTTCGAGTCACGTCCAACTAGAAGGAGGATCTGGGAAAATACTGAAGGCATTATGTATTCAATCGAAACCAGGAAGAGCTAGAGGGCATCCAGCCACAGGGCTCGAGGAGGCTGTTGAGAAGTCTTCTGCTGCCATGTACCTCAGGCTGAATGTGAAATGAAAATCAATACATGGATACAGTTTGATGGGTTACTCTTTTCATTCTTTATTCACAGGTTCATTCACACCTATAGTCAATGCTGTGAACATTATTGAATTATTTCATTCTCTTCCTCTTATCCGGGGTCGGGTCGTGGCGGCAACAGGTTTAGCAGGGTACTCCAGATATCCTTCTCCCCAGCAACACATTCCAGGAGGAGGATGCAGAGGACAGAGACAGAGAGAGAGACAAACAGAGAGAGACAGAAAGAGAGGGACACACAGACAGACAGAGAGAGACAGAGAGAGAGTGCAGGAGAGAGGGAGACAGAGAGAAGAGTAAAGTGTTCAGTAAAGGGAGATGTGACTACATCTTCAACCAATACCTTGCCTGACTAGGCACAACCCTGAGAGAGAAAGAGGGAGAGGCAGACAGACAGGCCACAGGTCCTCTTCAATGGAATGCACTATGTTGAACGCCCATGTTTCTACAGCAGTCCAGAATAAACAAACACTGGCGTATGGACATTGGGGCTTTCATACTTTCATATTTTTCCCGCATTCTGTAGTCACTAATTTCGCTGTCCTTCTACTGTAGGAAGAAGTCTAAGGTGGGGGGGTTTGCAATCAGCAACTAAACTGATCTTACGGTAATGACGATGGTGGTCACGGTTCAAAGAGACAAGTGTTGACTGTTGCTAAGAGACAGAATACGAGCAGCAGTTTCCGGTGGCTAAGTCAGGCACAAAACAACACAACGGTTTAAGACTTGCGGTCTCCATGCCATTACCCACAGGTTTCTAAAGAGCTGCTGTGAAGCTCAGTTGTGGCGGCTCTGGTTGCTGCCACCATCTTGGCAGTCCTGACTCCTCCAGCTAATCTAAAAAAATCTAAATGAGCAAAGACATGCAGTGTGGGTGGAGCAGAGGTGTGCTGAATGAAGCCTGTAGCCACGTGTAACAGCAATGTCAATCCAACAGCCATGCTGTTAATTGTGCATAACTTTAACCCTTAATGTCATTTGATCAGGTGAGTTGTATATAAATTCACCCTCAGTACAGTTGTCATGAACGGGGAAATTAGCTACAGAGACCAAAACTGTTTTTTGTACCAGGCTGTAAACATGTTTATTTCTGCAAAAACAAACATCCAGTGGATGTTTGTTTTTGGCACCTCCATGTTGGCTCCACTTCACAGCCACAGGGGTTTTCATTTGGGTTTGTCAAAAAAACAGATTGTTTTAAGTGTTTGACCAGATGATAATGGCGCTGAGGGAAGTGTCAGTAATTAAAGTTTGTCAAGTAGAGCTGGAAACTGTGCGAGCAAATCAGGACAGACATTAATCAGGCATTGATAGTTGACAGCAGTGACATGATGAGCTCCTCACAGACAGACATAACAGGCCTCAGGAATAGCTTCACCAACTATTACAGATAGAGACAGGTTTATTTGTCTTTAAGTAGATGTCATATGTCCTCATCACATCAACGCCACACTCCTTAATTAGACTACAGAGCTGCAACACGTAATGAGAGTCATCTGAAGGAAAGCTCTATCTGTTTTTATACTAACAATGGCTGGTTAATGACGTCAACTCAGTTCTCCTCATCTGGAATATTGTTTCATAAACTGTGAACCTCCGTGAGTTTGTCCTTCATTTACATTCCACCCCAGCTCAGACGAAAACAGACTGTTACTTCCTTTTACCCTTTAAGTTGATGCTCGGGTCTATGTTTGATCGACGTTTTAAACTAACCCGCCCGAACTCAGACCGCAGCAAATAATTGTGAAATATTGTATCCAACCCGCTTCCTGACCCGCATTTAAAAAGTAGTTTGCACTTTACCTTCTCTACCTCCTGTAGAGTTAAGGGCGTCTTCGCGCCAGTTATTCAGCCAATAAAGTCAATTGTGTATTTCAAAGAAAATTTTGTCTACTACATAAATTGCAAAACTTTACTCAGCATTTTTATTACAAACGACCCAACCAACCGTGACGAATATTATTAAAATATTGTTTGGTGACTCGTGACACCCGCTCAATTTGGATCAACCCACGCATCACTGGTTGGGACGTAACATAAAACCAGATTTTTTTGGCATAAACAAAGGTATCTATTCAATGAAATATTGATCAATTAAACAAAATGAGGTGAGGTACTAAAAGGGAAACAAAGGGCGTGCTGGTGCTGTTAAAGAAACAAATACATATAACCAAAAGAGAACTCTCTAACCAGAGTCTATCACACACCTGGGTTTACATAACACAAAAGAACCCTGCAAACATAGATGTACCTAAACTCTGTAGCTCTCAACTACCCAAATACAGACTGCACAATCATGCCAGTCCCTGTGCTGCACTCTGACCACGTCATGATTCATCTGATTCCTGCATGCAGGCAGGAATTAAAGCTCTAAACCTGTTGTGAGGACAACAATGTGTTGGACCAGTGAGGCTGTGGAGGATCAGTACTGATGGGATGTTTTCAGGAATGAGTTCACAGAGGGCTGTGACGTCAGACATGTGTGAGGATGGCTGTGTACCATCATGCACCAGCATGAGTCATAACAATGACAAACCCGGGTTCACGGCTAACTGCTTGATTCCAACGGGCATGAGTGCGATGTGACGTGGCTGCCAGACCTCATCCTGCCCGCTCTCGACAACGGCTGTGATTCCAGCAGAAGCAGAAGCGTCCCAGGAGTGTCTCTGTGCTCTGCTCCATGGAAGCCACGATCGGCCACACCAAGCAGCGCCGAGCAGACGAAGCTGGCTGGATGTCAGTGCATGCTCACAGGTGGAGCGACAATGGCTCCTCCTCACAAACCATCACTGATAAATGCTTGATTTGATGATTTCATTCTAAGATGTGTTCAAATTCATCATCATCAAACAATCACCTGATAAACAACTGCATTAATATTGTTTATTTACAGACATATATAGTACATATTCCTGTGAACATGTGAAGTTCATAAAAATGAAAAATGAACACAATAAAACAATCACATGTATTGAAACATCTGAATGAAGTGTTTGTTTGTGTGTCCACATTAACACTCTCACTTCCTCCCGCTGTGTTCACAGTGTAGGCTGGGGCTGACCTCGTAGCTGTGCTGGTTTTCCCGCTGAGATCTGGTCTTTGCCCTGTGGACAGCAGGGTAACATCATGATTGGGATCATATTGATTATTCTCCAATGAGATGGAGGAGTGAATGAGACAGGTTCATGTGGGGATTCGTGGGAGCGTGAAATACACTGCAGCACTGATATGTTCTGTGAGGCTGCGTGGATCAATGCAGTGGGATGAAAGTGATCATGTAAAACAGTGAAGCTGTTTGTCAGATTTTTCTAACCAGCAACAGTATCTTTTAAAACAGCAGATTTTTTATCATGACTTATCATGTCACATTTTATAATGGACGGGTCTCAGACAGATCGGGATCTTGAATCATGGTCCAGCTGTAGCCCTCCTTCTTATTGTTTCCTGTTGTTTTTTCCCTCCTTTGTGTTTCTTGTCAGTTTGTCTCTCTGTCTTGCTGTCCGTGTCGTGGCACTCCAGTCATCCTCCTTCCTGCTAGAACCAGTCTCTACTTTGAATACTCCTCGTTCCTCCTGTGAAACACCGTTCTTGAGTTCAGAAGATTACTAAACCCTTAGATACACTCCATCATCACCAGGACCCTGTGAGAGCTGATCATCAGAAAAGAAGCTGTGGAGTCCAACCTACCATAATCAATGCACTTTTACACCTCCATCATTGAGTCATCTTCACCTCCCTATCACCATCTGGTACTCTGCTGCCACTGCAACTAAGGACGAGACCAGGCAGCATCCTATCATTCGCTCTGCTGAGAAGGTGATCGACTGCAATCAGCACCTCCAGGACCCCCAGGCGGGCAGGAAAGGTTGTGGCCAACCCCTCCTAACCCACCACACACACACACACACACACACACACACACACACACACACACACACCACACACACACACACACACACACACACACACACACACACTTTTTTTTGAGACACTTCCCTGCAGTCCATTAATCCATCAGAAACAAACCTCACTGTTTCCTCCCTGACTGCAGCTGGTCTGACAATGCAAACCAACACACTGTATACGAGCAGTGCCCGTCACATTTTAAAGGCAGTGAAATATTTTAATTTCTTCTGATACAAATCCCACAACATTGCGACTAAAATGATACTGCTGATACTGATGTACAAAGAGTTCTAGAGCTTTAAGCTTGATTTTATAATCCTCATGATTTTTATATTAATCCCATTTTTTTTACTATGTATATATAGCCACTGAAAAGTGTTCGCTCTTGTGATTTCCTCTCAATGCAGTTTAGAGTCGGCCTCTCCTGGAGATTGAAATTGTGTCCTCACACAAGGGATTCTCAGGAGATACTGAAAGTAATGCAGAGTTCAATGCAGAATCAGGCTATGGGTCGGGTTTTTGCGGTTTTGTTGGGTTTGTTTAGCGGCCAGTGAAGAGACTGTCCTCCCATGAGGAGTATTAGTCATTTTAACAGTTATGCAAAATGACATTGAAGTGACAAAGCTGTCTACTGGCATTATTATAGAAACATGTTACAGAGAGAACATTTCTATAGGAAACGCTGCATAGGGAGGAAGTCAGAATGGAAGGATGGGTGAACGAAAGGCACTACAACACAGAGAGCACTGTTTGTTTCCATTTGTCACAGTCAATGATCCTTCAAACCATGGACACTGTTGTTCCTGTTGTAACCACACGTTTCCTGACTCGAACCACGACGTTCCCCACAACCTAAACCAAACACCTACATTGTTTTAAAACACATAAGTAGTCGACTGTATAAAACATGGACGTAGTGTCCATGCTGTCATTCACAGGTTTGTGAAGAGTCTTTATGAAGCTCAGTGTGGTAGCTTTGGTCGTCTTTATCTTGGCAGTCCTGCCTCCGCCGGCTCACAGCTAATCCAAAGAGATTGGCAAAGATGTCGAGCATGGGTGGAACATGGGTGGAGCATGGGTGGAGCTGAGGCGAGCTCATACAAGCCACCTGTGACATCACCCACCTGTCAATCAAAGTCCACACTGTTAATTCTGCATAACTTTAAGCCTTAATATAACATGAACAGGTGAGTTATGGAGACTTATTCTGTAGACACCCTCAAGTGGACGTTTGAGGAACTGCAGTTTTTGGCACTTGGTGTTGGCTTCACTTGCTGGTGGAGTCAGGTGAGTAAATGTGTTCTTGAGGAAACGATATATTTCGTCATTTAATTTGGAGGACTTGTTAGAAATGGATGAACCAAAAGAGAAGATGATTCAGGATAGACCTTTGAATTGTGGAAAAATAATGAAATGATGACAACAGATAAAAAACATACTGTAGTTCCACTGCAGATTATTTCAGAGGTGTCAAATTAAGACTGAAAAGGCCATGTTCAGCAGGACACTGTGGAAGAGACAACACTCTATGGTTATTATTATTATTATTATTATTATTATTATTTTTATTATTAACTATCATGTCACATGCTGGTAGCTGGTTGTAGCTTGTGAGATGCTAATTAAATGTTGTGTATGTCAAAGAAATAACTAAAAGTACAGTCATCACAACTATCTTTATGTGTATTCCCGTGTGTATTCCTGTGTGTGTGTGTGTATGTGTGTGTGCCCATGTGCAGGCATGAATCTCCCTTGCCAGGTCAACAGTGGATTGCGTAACAGCTGCTGGTGGCTGTGGTCTGCACTACAGTGTGTTACATAAGACAATTTGATGTTCAGAGTTATAATCCGGCCTGTGCTGCCTGAGCGCTCCCCATCTGGGATTTCCAGCCTGTCCTCGTCCTGAGCTGTGCACTCGCCTCCCCTCTGAGCTCCATTACACAGACACTACAGCATGTGTAAAGACAGGTCAGGATGCCCACTTCGACCAGCACTCTGATAGTGAGATCATGTTGAGACCTTTTTCATCAGCTCTTCATACACACTGTTTCAGACTCCACCAGCTTTATTGTCATAAATTAACGGAGGATATTTATATTATTAGACCTCTGGCAGATTTGTATTTGGATCAACATTTCAGATGAGGTTGTATGAATTGAATAAATCATGAAGTTTCACTGATCGATATTTTTAACCACTCGCTGTACGGATCGGATGGCAGTGGACTGATTTGGTCCAGACTGAAATATTTATCGTACTGATCGGCATGAAATTTTGTACTGACGCTCC